>JBBGZY010000027.1:0-1200000 GCA_037952925.1 Lithobates clamitans | reverse complement strand
TATTTTTTTTCTGTGGAGGTTCCTTTTGTGCTCCTTCTCCATTCCTTGGGTCCCAGTACCTTAGTTCCCGTGACAGGCGCCTTGAGCGCCACCTTTGTTGCAGTTTCACCACTTCATATTTAGCTGATATGTAAGTACCCTCGGGGGAGAAGTCCTCTTCCCACCCTGTGGTTAGTAGTCATCTGACAGGTATTCTGGCTAGATTGCTTTATACAATATTATCTATTTTACATATTTGTGTTTATTTCACAGATATTTAATGCATTTGCCCCTGAAGAGTGGATTAAAGGGGAGTTCCACCCATCTAAAAGTCAGCAGCTACAAAAAGTGTATCTGCTGACTTTTAATAACCAGACACTTGCCTGTCCCACGGTCCAGCGATGCGGGCGTACAAAGCCCTGCTCCTCTCCCCCTCCTCTCTGCGGTGCCGGCATTCTAACTGTGGGCGCCTGACTGTGGCTTCACGTCCGGGCACGCACTGTGCGCTGTGAATGGCTGGGCAGACTTCTGGGACCTGTGGCTTGTCCCAGAAGATTGCCGGGAGGGAGAAGGGAGGGGGGATTGGTGATCTTGCTTCCGGCACCACGGTGCCTGGGAAGGAAGTGGGAGCTGGGTGCCCGTAAAAACTGGGTACCTGCCCCCCCAAAAATGACATGGCAAATGTGGCATGTCAGGGGAGCACCTGCACTTAAAGTTCCATTGTTGGGTGGAACTCCGCTTTAAATCCACAAAACGCGTAGGGATCATTGGATGCATCTCATTTTCATTGGATGGTTTAGCAAATTTTATATATACAGATTTTACTTCTATACTGTTTCTGAGGTGGTCCGTGTCATCTAGAATGGCTGTTAAAGGGGTTGTAAATCCTCGTACATCCTATGCATTAAGATGAAAAAACACCTGGCAGTGACCGGCTCCCCAGCCCCCCCGTTTTACTTACCTGAGCCCTGGAACTTGACCCTCGTGCTGTCTCTCTGCCCGGGGTTCTCGGCTCTTGATTGGATAGATTGATAGCAGTGCAGCCATTGGCTCCCGCTGTGCTGTCAATCAAATCCAATGACGCGGGCGCCGGGGGGCGGGGCCGAGTCATACATTTGGTGGCTAAGGACAGCGAATGATGGACTTGGGAGCACACCCACATGGTAACCCCCCGGGAGATTGCTTCTCCTAGGGGGTTATCTGATGTGGGGAGGAGCCGAGAGAGCCGCCGAGGGACCCCAGAAGATGAAGTTTGGGGCCACTCTGTGCAAAACGAGCTGCACAGTGGAGGTAAGTATGATGTGTGTGTTTATTTATTTATTTTTTTAAATAAAGCTTTACAATCACTTTAAGTTCTTATCCTGCAGTATATTATCTTGGTAGCGGTCATTTATTTATTATACAATGTATTGTTTACTGTTGTTGCCAGTTTTCTGCATATTATGGTTGTTATATGCTGTCATTATGGACACAAAGATATGAATGTATTTTCTTACCTGTTTATGTTTTATTCAGCAATAAACATTGTGTGTCTTTTACATTGACTGCGTTTCTGCTGCCGCACATACCTCATAAAAAGTCCCACTATAGTTCTCTTTTTGTTTCTATATGTTCTTCATCAATCACACATGCAGCTTGATGAAGAACATGGTTGTTTGAAACTCTGCAGTCTCTTATCTCTGATTACCTTTAACCCCTTCAATACCGGCACTTCCCCCCTTCCTGCCCAGGACAATTCTCAGCTTTCAGTGTTGTCGCCCTTTGAATGACAATTGCGCGGTCATGTTACACTCCCACTCCCACAAATAGAGCTTTCTTTTGGTGGTATTTGATCACTGCCGGGGGTTTTATTTTTTACGCTACAAATAAAAAAAAAGTTGTTTCTGTTATAAAATGTTGTAAATAAGTACGTTTTCTCCTTCACTGATGGGCACTGATGAGGTTGCACTGAGGAGCACTGATGAGGCTGCTCTGACGGGCACTGATGAGGCGACACTGATAGGTGGCACTGTTCGGCACTGAAAGGCTGCACTGATGGGTACTTGTGGGTGGCACTGATGGGCACTGGTGGGTGACACTGAGGGGTGGCACTGATAGATGGCACTGCTGGGCATCACTGATGAGGAGACATCTGGCAGGCATTCGTAGTGGGCACTGACTTGCACCATTTGTGGGCACTGGCATCTTTAGGGCGCTGTGTGGCATACCTGGTCGTCTATGTGTGGTGGATGACCTGGTGGTCCAGTGTGGCCATCCATGGGGGGGGCTGCACTGATAATCGTTCAACACAGACCCCCCTGTCAGGAGAGCCCCCGATCAGCTCTCCTCTACTCACGTTTGTCAGACGCGAGTGAGGAAAAGCTGATAATTGGCTCTTCCTGTTTACACCGTGATCAGATGTGATTGAACACGACTGATCACATGGTAAAGAGCCTCCGTCAGAGGATCTTTACCGAGATCGGTGTAGCAGTGTGTCAGACTGACACGCCGCACCAGCGATCTCCACGCTGTGCGCCCCCACGGGCACACGATCATGGCTTATCCTGCTGGACGTCATATGGCATCCATGTGTGGTGGGCGCCCTGGTGGTCCGCCCGGCCATCATTTTGCTTCATTGTATGTGAAGATTTGAAGTACAGAGAATAGTGCAAAGATCGGGATTGCTTCTTCAATTTTTATATATAAATGTATTTATTAATTCTGTTACTGCAACATGAAACAACTGTCTTTTATAAAGGCAAAGCCTTTAAATGAGGTTATTGTCTCAGAATGCACGTCCCTTTAACTAGCTAGATTTTTTAGGTTTGCCTGCAAAAAAGTTGATCTACATTGTCCTCTATGGGCATTTCATTCTTTCATTCCTTAGAAAACAATTTATAATCCAATGACTCTCGATTTTAAAGATCCCCACTGAACTTGGAGAGAATGTCTGCCAAGGATTTATTTGGTATATTGAAAGGTTTTGACTCCGGGTCACATCTTGTTTCCCATTATACTCTATAGCAGGGGTCTCAAAGTACCGGCCCGCGGACTGGTTACAAAGGGCCCACAGGACTGGTCCACCAGGATCAGGGCCGGACTGGCCTACCAGAATACCTGGAAATTTCCCAGCAGGCCGCCTGCCCTGTGGCCACTCTGAGCTGTGGCTGCAGCGGCAGGGCTGATCCTTGGCAGGTGCACAAAGTGCAGTCCCCTCCCTCCTCCTCTCCTTGTGTACATCACACACAGCGAGGATCTCCTGCTGTGTCACCGAGCTTGGGTCTGAATTGTTTGGCGGTGCTGTAACAAAGTCCTCCTAAACCGGCTCCTGTGATAGGCGGCACACTGATCCACTGATGTCGGGAAATTGAATCGGTGCGATGTGTATAATAGGAGCCGGTCTAGGAGGTAGGACTTTGATACAGTGGCCACCTGGGGCATTTCAAATCCAAACTCTGTGACACAGCCGGAGATAGACTGCATTTGATGGGCACTGGTGAGACTGCATTTGATGGGCACTGGTGAGACTGCATTTGATGGGCACTGGTGAGACTGCATTTGATGGGCACTGGTAAGGCTGCATTTGGTGGGCACTGGTGAGGCTGCATTTGGTGGGCACTGGTAAGGCTGCATTTGATGGGCACTGGTGAGGCTGCATTTGATGGGCACTGGTGAGGCTGCATTTGATGGACACTGGTGAGGCTGCATTTGATGGGCACTGGTGAGGCTGCATTTGATGGGCACTGGTGAGGCTGCATTTGATGGGCACTGGTGAGGCTGCATTTGATGGGCACTGGTGAGGCTGCATTTGGTGGCCACTGGTGAGGCTGCATTTGGTGGGCACTGGTAAGGCTGCATTTGATGGGCACTGGTGAGGCTGCATGTGATGGGCACTGGTGAGGCTGCATGTAATGGGCACTGGTGAGGCTGCATTTGATGGGCACAGTTAGGCTGTATATGATGGGCACTGGTGAGGCATCATTTGATTGGCACAGTGAGGCTGCAGTGACTGTTTAATGTGGTTTTTGAAGTTTGAAAGTTTGCATGCGGCCCCCATGGGATATGAAAACATGTCCAGTGGCCCTCAGGTCATTTGAGTTTGAGACCCCTGATCTATGGACATTCCCTTCTGTCATTATTGTCTCATTCCATTTAAAACAATTACAATCCCAAATAATTTCAATGTTACAATCTGCTATTCTACTGGAGGAACACCTGTGGGAAAGGGGAAATTGCTGAGCTTCTCAGATTTGTCTGCAAATGAGTTTATATTTTGCATTACATATATATATATATTCCATGAGCATTCCCTTCTGTCATTCATCCTTGTCATTCCATAAAAAGCATCGATAATCCTGCTTCATCTCAATGATTATGAGTCAGGGACGCGGTGGGAGGAAGACAGGGGGGGGGGACAACATGGAAGGAGGACAGAGGGACGCAGTGGGAGGACAGGGGGGGACGCGGCGGGAGGAGGACAGGGGGAGGCGGCGGGAGGAGGACAGGGGAGGACACTGCGGGAGGGGGACAAGGCAGGAGGAGGACAGGGGGCATGTGGCATCGTTTGATTTGAGGGAGATCGGGGTGAGGGGATATATGCTTGGGGGGGTGCTTTGGGAGAGGACATGTGCTAATGGGGGGATCATAAATCAGAACCCCCAACTAACACAGTTCCTCTCCCCTCCCAAAGCTTTTTTGTGCCCCCCCCACATGCAAAGTGCCACCCTAGGTCAAGACACAGCACTGCTGTCATTGCATAGAAAGCAATGCTAATCCCACTTCATCTTAGTAATAAACATCATCACTGACCATGGAGAGAATGTCTTCTAAGGATTGATCTGATATGCCTAGTGGTTCTGACTCCGGGTCACATCTTGTTTCCCATTATACTCTATGGGCATTCCCTTCTATCATTTATCTGTCATTCCATAGAAAATAATAATAATAATCCCACCTAATATCAATATTAAACATTGCCACTGATATTTAAAAGTAGGTTTGCTAAAGATTCATTTGATATGTCTAAAGATTCTGTCACTTATGGAAAGGCAGCCTATGGGGAGGCGCAGACAGGTGCAAGGCGCAGACACCATGGCTCTTTCCTGAGTGGCTCTGTCACGAGTGATGCGCAGTTTGACCGCCGCAGTTTAACGAAAGCAGAATAACTCCGGCTCCATGCAGACAGGACACTTAAAAAAGTTGTTCTGGACATCGGATTGCTGTCAGGAAAATGCTGCTTTAAAAACGCAATTTTATCAGTGTTTTGCATTGGCGTCAATGTGCGTTTAGCCGCACTAGCTTTTAGCCGCGTTTCTCTGCCTCCATTCCAAATCAATGATTCCCTATGGGAGCCCATTGATTTGAATAGGTTGCACCAGAAGTCAGATCATGATGATCCTACTTGTGGGGCGACTTGTGTGCTGAGGATGTTGAAGGGAAACCCTCATCAAAATGAGAAAAAAAATTGGCATGGGGTTCCCCCCCCCCGATGATACGAGACCCTTCAGTCTGGTATGGATTGTAAGGGGAGCCCCCACACAAAAAAAATTGCCTGGCCCCCCCCCCCCCCCGAAAACCATACCAGACCCTTATCTGAGCACGCAGCCCGGCAGGTCAGGATAGGGGGGAACAAGCGAGTGCTCCCCCTCAACCATACCAGGCCACATGCCCTCAACATGGGGGTGTGGGTATCCCTACCCATTCACCTAAAATAAGGTGTCAAAAACAAACACAGTTTACAGGTTTTTAAAGTATTTTATTAAGGCAGCTCCGGCATCTCTTCCGATTCCTTCTCCCCTCTCAGGCTTTTCTCCCTCCCTCGGCAATGTCTTCTTCTTCTGCAGGTCCTTCTCCCCTCTCCGGCTCTTCTCCCTCCTCCGGGCGATGTCTTCTTCTTCTGCCGGTCCTTCTCCCCTCTCTGGCTCTTCTCCCTCCTACGGCGATGTCTTCTCCTTCTGCAGGTCCTTCTCCCCTCTCTGGCTCTTCTCCCTCGGAGATGTCTTCTTCTTCTTCTTCTGCCGGTCCTTCTCCCCTCTCCGGCTCTTCTCCCTCCTTCGGGCGATGTCTTCTTCTTCTGCCGGTCCTTCTCCCCTCTCTGGCTCTTCTCCCTCCTACGGCGATGTCTTCTCCTTCTGCAGGTCCTTCTCCCCTCTCTGGCTCTTCTCCCTCGGAGATGTCTTCTTCTTCTTCTTCTGCCGGTCCTTCTCCCCTCTCCGGCTCTTCTCCCTCCTACGGCGATGTCTTCTTCTTCTGCCGGTCCTTCTCCCCTCTCCGGCTCTTCTCCCTCCTACAGCGATGTCTTGTCCTTCTCCCCTCTCTGGCTCTTCTCCCTTGGTGATGTCTTGTTCTTCTGCCGGTCCTTCTCCCCTCTGCGGCTCTTCTCCCTCCTACGGCGATGTCTTCTTCTTCTGCCGGTCCTTCTCCCCTCTCCGGCTCTTCTCCCTCCTACGGCGATGTCTTCTCCTTCTGCTGGTCCTTCTCCCCTCTCCGGCTCTTCTCCCTCTGCGATGTCTTCTCCTTCTGCTGGTCCTTCTCCCCTCTCCGGCTCTTCTCCTACCTATGGTGATGTCTTCTCCATCTGCCCGTCCTTCTCTCCTCTCCGGCTCTTCTCCCTCCTACGGCGATGTCTTACCCTTCTGCCCGTCCTTCTCCCCTCTCCGGCTCTCCTCCCTCCTACAGCAATGTCTTCTCCTTCTGCCGGTCCTTCTACCCTCTGCGGCTCTTCTCCCTCGGCGATATGTTCTCCTTCTGCCGGTCCTTCTCCCCTCTCCGGCTCTTCTCCTTCGGCGATATCTTCTCCTTCTGCCGGTCCTTCTTCCTCTCCATTTCTTCTCCTCTCTGCCCTGTCTTCTCCCTCTGTTCTTCTTCCGATGTTGACTCTACGTGATCTCCCGGTGTACTGCTGGGTCTGCGTGTGCAAAGACTTATATTGAAATGGGGCGGGACCACCCGCTGATGTCATCCGGAGGCCCCACCTCCTTATGACATCACCACTCGGGGCATGATGGGGACAATAATGTCACAAGGCCTCTGGATGACGTTGGCGGGTGGCCCCTCCCCATGGAAATATGCACACGGCAGATCCAGCATTACACCGGAAGATCGCATTGAGTCAACATCAGAAGAAGAACAGAGGGAAAAGACTGGGGGGAAGACCCAGCAAAAGGGTGAGAAGACAGCGGAGAGAGAAGACCCAGCAGAAGAAGGTGAAGACAGCACAGAGAGAAGAACCGGAGAGGGAGAAGGACCTACAGAGGGAGAAGAGCCGGAGAGGCGAGAAGGAATCGGAAGAGACGCCGGAGCTGCCTTATTAAAATAGTTTAAACACCTGTGTACAGTGTTTGTTTTTGACACCTTTTTTTAGGTAAATGGGTAGGGGTACAATGTACCCTATACTCATTCACATAGGGTAGGGGGCCAGGATCTGGGGGCCCCCTTGTTAGATTCCAATAAGCCCAGCCTGCAGACCCCGACAACCACCGGCCAGGATTGTTGGGAAAGGCCCTTGTCCTCATGAACATGGGAACAAGGTGCTTTGGGGTGGGGGGGAGCAGGGCCCCCCTGCAGCAATACACCCACACCCTCATGTTGAAGGCATGTGGCTTGGTATGGTTGAAGGGGGGGGGGGGGCGCTCGCTCATCCCCCCTCACTTATCCTGACGGGCTGCAAAGGGTCTGGTATCATTCGGGAAGAAACCCCACGCCAAATTTATTTTTCATTTTGACGGGGGTTCCCCTTCAACATCCTCAGCACACAAGACATTATGATCCGACTTCTGGTGCGGCTTCTATTCAAATCAATGGGCTCCCATAGGAAACCATTGATTTTGAATAGAGGCAGAGAAAAGCTCTGTATACAATGTTAAACCACTTTTAACAGCCCCTGCTGATAAACATCCTAAAACATCCATGTGTGCATGGACACATAGGATAACATAGAGGGGAGTTTTTGGGCTGTTAAAAACGCCCAAGCTCCCAAAAACGGCCATTTATGTGCTTCAGTGTGCATGGAGCCTAAAGCTGTGTGAAAATACAAGAGCTCTGCTCCACTCTGAAACACAACAAGCAACCAAGCTCCTACATTTATTTTATATGAAGTCAGATTCTCACTCTCTATCCACTAACATGCTCCTTCTTCTCTTCCTTCTCACATCGGTGTCTTCTATCCTCAAATTATCCTTACTCTACCCCTCCTCCTCTACCCTGCAGCATACACTTATCACCCTCACTCCTACCCTATCCCTACTACTACACCCATCATCTCCTGCATTTGCTACACCCACATGCTGACATAAACTCCAGGGCCATTAGACATGTGCGCTCATACACATCCCACTCCCATCTTGCCTTCCTTACCCTCCTTCTCCTAGTCTCAGGTGACATTTCTCTTAATCCTGGCCCGCCATTTTCTAACTGTAAACCACATATCCAATACCCCTCCTCCTCTGGCAACCACCACAATCCGCTCAGTTTAATTTCTACCCCCCTGCTTCCTCAAACCAGTCCCCCAATCTCATGCGCCTTTTGGAACACCCGCTCCATCTGTAACAAGCTAACATCTGTGCATGACCTTTTCATCTCTCATGGCTTTAACATACTCCCCATAACTGAAACCTGGCTTCAAAATTTTGACTCAGCTTCTCCTGTTGCCCTTTTCCATGGTGGTCTCCATTGGACTCACTTCCCCAGACCCAACGGACAGAAAGGAGGTGGAGTTGGATTCCTTCTATCCCCGCAAAGCACCTTCAAAGGCCTTCCTATCCCTCCCTCTCTATCCCTCCCTCTCTATCCCTCTCTTTGTTCGAGATGCAATGTATTCATCAGTTTTCTCCCATTTCTCTGAGGATTGCAGCAATTTCTCAGTCGTTCATTGACAGACACATCCTTCTTTATTCCTAACGATAGGGTTATATCGACTCCACAGGAGTAGGACTAGGCAGAACAAAAAACAAAACACTTGGCTACTCCCATGGGCTGTCCTCAGTCCGTATATAACCCCCTCCCTGCTCTAGGTATTCAGTTTTTTTCTGCCTAGTCAGGAGTAAGGACTTAGTTTCCTGCTGAGATTGCTAGTCCTGGGAATTTTTTGTTTATTTTTTGTTTTTCCTGGATTTTTTCCGGTGAGATCTCCAATCAACTGCCGGGCTGGGCGACGGACTGGACACTTGGTCCAGGGGTCACCCCAGTCTGGCCAGTGAGCAGTTGCAGACCGCAGCTACGCGCTAGGTCGGCTGCGACATAGCCCCACTGGACAGGGGCTGGCCCTGGGAGTTATGCTGCATACACAAGACCGGTCTTTCCGTCGGAATGAACTCTGACGGCCTTTCCGACGGAGTTCCGCTGAAACGGACTTGCCTACACACGATCACACCAAAGTTCGTTCGATGATGTAAGATGGGACTAGAAAAAGGAAGTTCAGTAGCCAGTAGCCAATAGCTGCCCTTGCGTCGTTTTTGTTCCGTCGGAATAGCATATAGACGAGCGGTTTTCCTGATAGGAACTGATTCCGTCGGAAAGATTTGAAACATGTTCTATTTCTAGGTCCGTCAGCATTTTTGAAAAAAAAAATCAGATGAAGCCCACACACGAGCGGAATGTTCGATGAAACTATTCCGTCAGACTTTTCCTGCCAGAAAGTCCGTCTGTGTGTACGCGGCATTAAACGTCTCGCGAGGTCGCATACGACCGGGTCTCGGCCTGTGTCGCAGCGTTCCTCATGGCCGACAGCCCCCCACTTTGGTGGCGAGGAGGATCTGTCCAGGAGCGTTACCTGCGCATTTTGCTAGAGAGGTAAGTAGTCCCCTCCTCTCCTTCCCTAGAGTGGTGTGGGACGCGGGTACTCCCTGGGGTGGTCAGTCCCTCTGGGGTTCTCCTCCACCCCCCCTCCTACTCCCCCCCCCCTGTGAGGCCCAGGCTTCCGGCCTAGGGACTTTTTGGGACACACGGCCCTTTTTTCCACCCTTGGGTTGTATTGGGGGGGTATCTGGTGGTTAGGCCTGGGAGGCGGGTGATCAGGGGTCCTGCTGTGTAATTTAGGCCGGTCCCCCCAATGGGCCGCGCATTCGCGGCTGGCGTGTGAAAAATTTTGGCTGCAGTTTTGCGACCTACTGGCTGAGTGTCCATTCAGGGTCGGTCCGGTCCCCCCGGCAGGCCGCGTGCTTGCGGCGGGCGGCTAAAAATTTGGCCTGCGGCTTTTGCGGCCTACCGGCTCTCGTTGGTCCAGTCTCCCTGCGGCCCGCGCACTGCGGCCAGCATCCGTAAATTTAGACTGTGGCTTGTGGCCTACCACAGTTCAGTCCCCCCACAGGCTGCATGCTCGTGGCGGGCGGCCAGAAATTTAGCCCGCGGCTTTTTCGGCCTGCTAGGCCATGGCTTCAGAGGCCTGCTAGGCCTCGTGGCGGCCCCCTTTCCTGAGGGGTGGCACTGCGGGGGTCTGTGCCCCCTGTGAGGGGCTCCGGTCTGTGCCCCTGTGAGGGGTCATGGTTTGTCCCCCCGCCACAGTCAGTGCCCCTGTGAGGGGCCACGGTCGGTGCCCGTGGGATCTGAACTTGGTGTTTTTGATTCTCCAAGGCCTCTCTATCTTTCTCTCAAAATATTCGGGAGATTCCACTGCTTACTCTGTCTCAGAAGGTGGCCTCTTGGTGGCTATCACATCTTCTCTACTGTCGTGAATGGTGGTGTTATCTTGTCATTCACCTTACCCAGGTTAAGGTGGTGCTTCGCCCTTTTTTACATAGTTCTGTCCTTGGATTTCCATTTAAATAAGGACATTGGGTTGGCTTATTGTGTCCCTGGTCAGCGCATCCCAAGGAATTGGCTTTATCTGGCCTGGATGTTTTTTTGGGGGATTCGGATGTATTTGCCAGCCACTGAGTCTGTTGGTCTGGATGGATCGGACAGATGATGTCTCTGGGCTATCCTGTCAGGGATCGGTTTCCTCCTTTCCCGGTCATGGCGCATTGTTCTCGGACACTTAGTGCTTCTTGGGCATTCTGTCGTTGTCAAGTTGGCAAGGCGGCCACTGGTCATCGGTGTACATTTTCACAAGTTCTACGAAGTGGATGGTTTGGCATCTGCGGATCCCTCTTTTGGCCACAGGTTTTTTGCAGGCCACTGTTTAGAGGGTCTATTCTGTCTACTCTTGAGGGGGTATCGTTCAGGTGGGGTTCCAGCTTGTCCTGGGTGAAGCTCCTGTTACCTGGTTGGCTCTTGTATTAGCCTCAGGAGTTTTTCTTTTCCCACCCCTCATGTTGGCACTGATTTGGGACGACCCTATCGTTAGGAATAAAGAAGGCTGTGTCTGTCCATGAACGACTGAGAAAATAGGATTTTTTACTTACCGTAAAATCCGTTTCTCTGAGTTCATTGACAGACACAGCACCCACCCCTCTTTGGAGTTTTTTTGATACTTCTATTATTGCTTGCTACTAAACTGAATACCTAGAGCAGGGATGGGGTTATATATGTACTGAGGACGGCCCATGGGAGTGGCCAAGTGTTTCTTTTTTTGTTCTGCCTAGTCCTACTCCTGCGGAGGCGATATAACCCTGTCGTTAGGAATAAGGAAGGCTGTGTCTGGGAATGAACTCAGAGAAACAGATTTTATGGTAAGTAAAAAATCCTATTTTTTCGGCCTCCTGGACCAGTATCACGCTTTTTTGATGACTTCGTTGCTTGGCTACCCTACTTTCTCTACTCTGTAATACCCACTATCATTCTTGGTGACTTCAACATTCCTGTCAATGTTAACAGCCTAACTACAGCTAAACTCCTCAACTTAACCTCATCTTTTGACCTAACCCAATGGACACATACTTCCACTCACTCCAATGGTAATACCCTTGACCTTGTATTCTCCCATCTCTGCAACCCTGGCCACCTCACAAACACCACCTTTCCACTCTCGGATCACAACCTCATTAGTTTCACTGTATCCTTGCCTTCAACCACCCATCCCTCCAAGCAGCAAACAATTACTTGTAGGAACCTTTACCACTTTAACCCTTCTCTTCTCTTTCTGCTACTGATCACCTATATGACATAATCTCTCCCCTGTCCTGTCCTGACCTGGCCACCTCTGTCTACAACAGTTCACTCTCATCATCACTAGATGCACTTGCTCCTCTAACCACACGCAGAATTAGGCCCCATGACCATTACAACCCTGGCAAACTGACAACACTAGAAATGTCAAGAGACATTGACGTGCTCTTGAACGACTGTGGCGTAAAACAAAATCCCTGCAGGACTTCACCCTATATAAATCTGCCCTCCTAAGATACAATTCCTGCTGCCAAACAAGCCTACTTTGTCTCTCTTAATAATTCCTTGTCATCCAGTCGGCTCTTCTCAACCTTTAACTCTCTTCCTTGTCCCCCACCCCCTCTACTCACTAACTCTCTCACTGCCCAAGAGATTGCCAATCACTTCAAAGACAAGATTGATGCAATTCGTGAGGACACCTCCACTGTGCGTACATCTTCCCCACCCAACATACCTTGCCTAACCACACAATCAACACTCTCCTCTTTTGAACTGGCTACTACTGAAGAACCAATTGTGCCCTGGATCCTGTTCCCTCACAACTACTACGGTCACCCTCTTCTTCTATCCTATGCTCCCTCACTCACATCTTCAATCCTTCCCTCTCTAGTGGCACCTTCCTCTCCCCTCTAAAACATGCGCAGATCACTCCCTTACTTAAAAAGCCCTCACTGGACCCCACCAACCTTAACAACTTAAGACCCCTCTCATTGCTCCCATTCACCTCTAAACTTCTAGAACGCTTAGTCTACAACCGTCTTAGCTCCTACCTCAGTGAAAATAACCTTCTGGACCCTTTACAGTCTGGCTTTCGCTTGCAGCACTCCTCAGAAACTGCCTTACTAAAACTCACTAACGATTTACTAACTGCTAAAACCAACAGCCACTACTCCATACTCCTACTACCTGACCTCTCTGTGGCCTTTGATACTGTTGACCACCCACTCCTTCTCAATAAACTCCATTCCCTTGGCCTCCGAGATTCTTCTCTATCCTGGTTCTCTGCCTACCTATTACAGCACTCCATCAGTGTTACCTACAACTCTGTCTCCTCCTCTCCATTGCCCCTTTCTGTGGGGGTCTCCCATAGCTCTGTTCTTGGACCTCCCTTCTCCTCTCTATCTACTCCTCCTCCCTTGGTCACTTTATAACCGCCCACGACTTCCAATACCACTTATACGCCGATGACACCCAAATCCATCTATCTACTCCTCACCTCACTCCTTCAGTCTCCTCTCACATTACTAACTGACATATCAGCATGGATGTCACACCACTTCCTTAAACTAAATCTTTCTAAACCGAGCTATTAATATCCCCCCCGCCCATTCCCCCCTCCATGACTTTTCCATCAAAATCAACAATGCAACCATCAGTCCGTCCCCTCACGCCAGGGTACTGGGTGTAATCCTAGATTCTGACTTGTCCTTTTAGCCTCAAATACAATTGTTGTCAAAAGTTTGTAGAATTCACCTCCGTAACATCTTTAAAGTTTGCCCCTTTTAAACAAATGAAACCACTAAGCTCCTCATTCACTCCTTTGTTATCTCTCGCCTTGACTATTGCAACTCCCTTCTCACTGGCCTGCCTCTCCATAGGCTCCTCCCCTCTTCAGTCTATCATGAATGCTGCTGCCAGGCTTATCCACCTTACCAACCGCTCAGCGTCTGCCAATCCTCTCCTCCAATCCCTACACTGGCCCCCATTCAGTGTCCACAACCCTCTCCTCCAATCCCTACACTGGCTCCCAATTATTGTCCACCAACCCTCTCCTCCAATCCCTACATTGGCTCCCAATTAGTGATCACCAACCCTCTCCTCCAATCCCTGCACTGGCTCCCAATTGCCCAGCGAATTAAATTCAAAATACTAACCACAACATACAAAGCCATTAACAAATCTGCCCCAAGCTACACCACCAATCTTGTCTCCAAATATCACCCAAACCGTCCTCTCCACTCCTCTCAAGACCTCCTACTCTCAAATTCCCTTGTCTCCAGGATTTATCCAGAGTCTCTCCCATCCTCTGGAACTCGCTACCTCAACCTGTCTGGCTATCCCCTACTCATGCTACCTTCAGGCGATCCCTGAAAACTCATCTCTTCAGGGAAGCCAATCACGTCTCCAACTAATCTTTTACCACTTCCATCAGCTCGTTCCCCACAGTTACAACCTTTTGTACCACCTGCCCCATCCTATTAGATTGTAAGCTCTTCTGAGCAGGGCCCTCTTAATACACTTGTATTTTATTGTATTATAACTTTATTGTCTCCTTCTCTTTATATTTTAAAGTGCTGCGTAAACTGTTGGCCCTATATAAATCCTGTATAATAATAATAATAATAATAATATGTTGTTTTCATTATTTTCTATGGGCATTCCATTTTATTCCATTATTCTCAATGGGCATTCCATCTCCCTGTTAAAGTCTATGGGCATTCCTTTCTGTCATTCCTTTTAGTATGTCCTCCGCACGTCACCTGATCACATGAGAGGTTACTTTCACAGATTCCTGACAGATTTCTGTATGGTAAAGGTCAAAGTTCACTCTTCAGTTTAGGAGAGGTAGGACACACCCAGGAACAATGATTTGGTTTGCACAGCAAGCCTTATATAGAGGACCCCTCAAATGTCCCTCCATCCAGAGCCTATATGTCCTATGACATCACACTGACCTCATAGCTCTTCCTCCCAATGTCCCTCCATCCAGAGTCTATATGTTCTATGACATCACACTGACCTCACAGCCCCTCCTCCCAATGTCCATCCATCCAGAGTCTATATGGCCTATGACATCACACTGACCTCACAGCTCCTCCTCCCAATGTCCCTCCATCCAGAGTCTATATGTCATATGACATCACACTGACCTCACAGCTTCTCCTAGCAATGTCTCTACATCCAGCCCTTTTTTTTTTTTCTGATGCTCTTAGGATGTGGGCGGACCCTTGGCATCCTCACTTACAAAGTGGGACTGTTGGTCCTGCATTGTATGTACTGTCAGAATGCCTGGTAGAAGCATTTAACCTGCATAGTGTGGGGGTCCTGTGTGGGTAAATTATATCTCAGTCTGAAGTGGGGCTTTAATAAAATGGAAACCTGAATAGTGAGGTGAGGAGGATTCTGGGAATATCATTTGATTTTGCTCTTTGTGTTTAGATCTAGAGTTTTTCCTCCTGTGAAGTCTGGAGATTATATAACCATCACATTGCCTCCACCTCCCTCCCTGATAGAATAGAGAAATACAAAGAAGATTCTAGAAGTCACCAGAGAGATCATGGAGGAGAGGTGAGCGGTGCTGGGAATTCTGGGACATTATCCAGTAACAGACAAGGGATGTGTCTGGATGGTGACTGTATCATTGTGTGTGTCAGGTTCCTATAAGGTGTCAGGATGTCACTGTCTATTTCTCCATGGAGGAGTGGGAGTATTTAGAAGGACACAAGGATCTCTACAAGGACGTCATGATGGACAATCAGCCGCCCCTCACATCACCGGGTAAGAGGAGACTTTATTGTAAAGGAGAGAGCAGTACGGAGGCTCCACCTAGATTCTCCATCATCTGATAAACACATAGAAACAATGTATTCAGTCAGTGTGTGTGTTTCCTACAGATGGATCCAGTAATGGGAACCCACCAGAGAGATGTCCTCGTCCTCTGTATTCTCGGGATTCCACACAGGAAGATCACACCATCCCTCACCATCATCAGGTAGATGAGGAACAATCACTGATAGTATCATTAGGATCTGTATATTATCTGCATTGTTACAATTGATGTCATTTTTATTATATATTCAGAGTGGAAACCTGAGAGATTCTAAAGTTGAGGTTAAAGAAGAGTATAAAGAGGAGGAGGATGAGGATGGGGTGATGGAGGAGTCAGAGTCTCTAAAAGAACACAAAGATCTGTACCAGGACACCATGGTGGAGTCATCCAGCTACAGAAACCCACCAGAGAGATGTCCCCGTCCTCTGTATTCCCGGGATTCCACACAGGAAGGTCACACAATCCCTCATCATCATCAGGTAGATGATTGACAATTATTGGTAGTTCTCATTTATATATATATATATATATAGGATAAAAATGGTCTGTCGCAGTTAAAAACTCAAATGTAAAAGAGCATCATATCCAACCGGCCCTTCTGTCAAAATTCTAAATCATTATTTAGAATTTTGACAGAAGCGCCACTTGGATATGATGCTCTTTTGCGTTTAAAGGTTTTAACTGTGACAGACCATTTTTATCCTATATATAAATCTGTTTTTTTAAGCTTAACTGGCAGCTAAGTATAATTTGATTAGCATTGTGAGCAATCACAACACTACTGCCTGTTGAATCTATAAACTGGAACCACATTGTGCTGAGTTGGGAAGAAATTAGGGAGCCAATATTTTCTTTCCTCTTTTTGAGTTCTGATTTATACACAGCATGTTTGTTACAATGAATGTTTTATTATATATTTAGAGTGGAAACCTCGGGGATGATAATATTGATGTTAAGGAAGAGTATAAAGATGAGGATGAGGAGTATGGAGTGATGGAGGAGTTTACAGGAGGACACAAGGATGTGATGGAGCCATCAAATACCAGGAACCCACCAGAGAGATGTCCCCGTCCTCTGTATTCCCGGGATTCCACACAGGAAGATCACACAATCCCTCACTGTTACAAGGTTGGTAGTAGATGGATCATCTAGAACATGGACTTGAGGAGACAGAGGGGTTTATTTACTAAAGGCAAATCCACTGTGCACTTGGAAGTGCAGTCACTGTTGATCTGAGGGGAAGGAAAATAAAAAAACAGCATTTTTGCTTGCACGTGATTGGATGATAGAAATCAGCAGAGCTTCCCTTCATTTCAGATCTTCAGCGACTGCACTTCCATGTGCACTTGTAGTGCATAGTGGATTTGCCTTTAGTAAATCAACAACAATGTGTAGATTTTATGTGATGTCACAATAATAAAGCTTATATCTCACAGATGATATTCACTCTCATTTTCTTGATTCAGAGTGGAGATCCAATCGATATAGAATTTGAGGTTGAAGCAGAAGAAGAAGAGAGGTATGTGAGGGATGATCAGCAGTCTATGGAGGAGGATGGAATAACGGGGACGTTTATAAAGGAGGACACTCCTACAGAGATCAGCACAGGTGGGTCATTAACACTAAATACTTTCCTCCACCCATACTGCTCACTGATTGGTCCAGAGTAGGGCGAGTAATGGGTGATATCAGCCTGTAATTCCCTGGTCACTTTCCTGAGCTGTGTTCCCCGTCCTGTATTCCTGTATTTCTCTTGGATAATCTTTCTTCTCTGTGCTGCAGTCACAATTTATGTATCTAGACTGGATTTATGGAGATTTTGGGGTTCATTTGGCAGCTAAATGTTCATTTTCACTATAGGCGTTACTAGATCTAGGCACCTGGGGTATGTGCTTTGGGTCTTCTGCCCCATACCCGGGTATGGCAAGATCTCTGACAGAACAATTTTCCCAGGATTACTTGCTCTGTTGTCTGCTGGCTGTGTCAGGTGGAGGGGCCTGGACGGAGCTGTCAGCAGAGAGAGAGAGGGAGAGTTCGAGGCATACACCGCACTGCACGCCATACCGCGAGATCGGCCGGTTTTAGTTCAAGTTTGCACTTACGCACCCGCAGCATGTGAGTACCCCTGCAAGGGGAGAAAGTCTTTTTTCAATAAAACGCTTTACAATATCATACACTGTTGCGCTATGGAGTTTCTTTTCTTTTGCATATATAATCTTGACTGAGAGCATTGAAGGTCTACACAGCTGATTCCATTAGAGCACAGGAGTGTCTCCAAAGCGTGTTTGACAGAGTTTAATTACTGTGTCACACGCAGGAAGGTGAGCATATATGCTTGTGGGGGTCACTGGAAGACACTAAAGCACGTTTTTATGGTGATGCACTTTTGGAAGGACAAGATGTACGAGCTTCACTGATTATGGACACTGATTTTGGGCACCTTTATATCTTTGGATATACACTGTTTTGGACTTTATTAGATTCACAGGAAGATTTTTATTTTTATATTTATATTTTTATTTAATTTTTATATGTTTTTTGATTGAGCACCTACATTGTGTGTTTGATATAGCACCGTGCACTTTGTAGATTTATGCACTAATGGTTATCTCTGATTTATTATTGGTCAGCTATAACACCTTTGTTTATGTATTTATTTTTGCACTTAGCACTTATCACTGAAATGACAATTTTTATCTAGCGCAGACACATTTTTTTCTATACGCCACTTACACGATTATGGAACGTGATTAAGTGTTTGCAGCTGGTTTCTACTCAGGATTGGTTATACATTATATTAATATTTTATTAGGCATTAATCCGTAAGTGGCTCGCAAGGTTTGTTTATTATTTTAGGTGGAGGGATATGTCTGTATAGTCTCAGACCCAAGTCACTGAGTGCAGTCTCAGGAGATGGGAGGCAGCGGTGTGGGACCTCTGCAACTTGTCTCATGTAAACATTTAATCTTCCACTGATTACTGAATACCAATATTATGAGTCCTGACCCTTACACTGTATAATTTATATTGTACATTATATACTCCTGACCCCTGCACTATATACTCTATGGTGTACATTACAGCATTCTGATAATATATAGTCCTATCTGTTGTATCCTATATAATAAGTTGTACATTACATAGTCCTGACTTCTTTTACACCCATTTCCTACCAGCTGGACATTTTATATCTGATGATTTGATTGGAGCACAGACGTTTACATGTTGATAATAAAGTAATAACGTCCTCAAACTTTGGAATCTTAAACAGAAAGTGATAATGAGGGAGGAGTCAATAACCCAATGATGGTGGTCTTTATGATCAGTCCAGTCTTCATCTTGGTTGTTCTCCCCCCATCCTCACTCTCTGACCTCTGGTGGGACTCAGCCCCGCTGTTATTCATGACTAAATCATGGACTAAATAAGGAAATGCAGGACTTCTTGTGTTGGGAAGATGGCAATGAGTGATAGAGGGGGTGGGGACACTCGTCCTATAATCCCCTCATCACTGTCACTCCTATAAAAGACAGTTCTCGTTGTTTCCACACTCTCCGACTAAGGTCCATGACAAGAAATTAACTGGTAGGAGATTCAGAGATGTAAGGCTGAAACAACTAATCGATGATATGCAATTATGGAAATAGCTGTCAACTATTTTCATAATTGATTAGTTGGTCAGTCGATTAATTGGCCTGCATACAGAATGCATTACTTATATACATATCAGAAAATACAGCTCAGTACACATCCATACATGTCAGTAAATGCCTGAGAACTTGATTGTGTGAGGAGTAATGCCTCATGGGACATGTAGTCCTGGGGAAGAGAAGGAAGCAAGTGATTCTAAAGGCAGAAGTTTTTTTGTACCTTCCTATAGGGGAACTATACTATACTTTGTGGCTTCCTATAAGGGAACTCTGTACTATACTTTGTACCTTCCTATAGGGGAACTCTATACTATACTTTGTACCTTCCTATAAGGCAGGGCTTGACAAATTTGCTTGGAATCTAGGAGCCAGCTAAAAAAGTTAGGAGCCAGTTTTTATTTTTTTTTTTAAACGACTGACAAAGCTTTATTTTCAATATAAAAATTAACCAATCTTAAATTTACACAGAGACGACTAGAACGAATGTGACTGCTTTTATTTCCTGCCATGCAGGGACACAAGACCACCATATTCCCGCTAAGGATCCAATCAGGTCCGCCTGAAAAACTGACAGGTGAACCTGATCAGACAGCCCATGTGAAAGGGGCCAAGCAGGGAGATGACAAATAATAAATTCATTTTAATTAACCACTTCCTTCCCGCAGGATGACTATATACGTCCTGTCTTTGAAGAGAAATACCGTTGTTATGGTAGCAGCTAGCTACCATAACCCCGGTATCTTCTTCAAGAGCCGGCGGTTCTCTTTCAGATAAAAGTGGTCTCTGCAGCAGATTCGCAGCGAGATCACTTTTATCGGCGGCAGGAGAGGGCCCCCCTACCGCCGCGCTCCGGAGCCCTTCACCGCTTACCGTGGTCGTCGGTAACGGCGGAGGCGATCCGGATCTGTCCCTGGCCTGACATGGAGACAAGTGAGAGGAAGATGGCCCCGCCCATCTCCAAGTCATTGCAGGGCGGAAGCGACATCAAATCGTCACTTCCACCCATAGCTCTTAAAGGGACATTTTATTTTATTTTTTTTCAAATGACAATTTTTTTTTTTTTTTTATGCATTTTAGTGTAAATATGAGATCTGAGGTCTTTTTGACCCCAGATCTCATATTTAAGAGGACCTGTCATGCTTTTTTTCTATTACAATGGATTTTTACATTCCTTGTAATAGGAATAAAAGTGACTTTTTTTTTTTTTAAAAGAACAGTGAAAAAATAAAAGTTAAAATAAATAAGAAAAAAAAAAATTAAATGTGCCCCATCCCTTGTAATATAAATAAAAGTGACACTTTTTTTTTTTAAACAGTGTAAAAATAAAAAATAAAAAGTAAAATATATAAGAAAAAAAATAATTTTTTTAAACGCGCCCTGTCCCGCCGAGCTCGCTTGCAGAAGCGAACGCATATGTGAGTAGAGCCCCGCATATGAAAGCGGTGTTTAAACCACATGTGAGATATCGCCACGATCGTTAGAGCGAGAGCAATAATTTTAGTCCTAGACCTCCTCTGTAACTGCAACCTGTAGAATTTTTTAAACATCGCCTATGGAGATTTTAAAGGGTAAAAGTTTGTTGCCATTCCACGAGCGGACGAAATTTTGAAGTGTGACATGTTGGGAATCAATTTACTCGGCGTAACATTATCTTTCACAATATAAAAAAAATTGGGCTAACTTTACTGTTTTCTTATTTTTTAATTATAAAAAGTATTTTTTCCCAAAAAAGTGCGCTTGTAAGTCCACTGCGCAAATACGGTGTGACAGAAAGTATTGCAATGACCGCCATTTTATTCTCTAGGGTGTTAGAATAAAAAATATATATAAAGTTTGGGGGTTCTAAGTAAAAGGAAGGAGATGAGCAGGCAGTGAAAACAGGTAGGTGAAGCTCCATTAGCATTGGTGGATGTCTTGTCATACCAACGGCCACCACCAGAGGGCGCCCGATTGCAGAAGGAACCATAGGACTGCAGTAGGCCGCAAAGCCGCGGCCTCAATTACCGGCGCGGCCCAACGCGATCGCGCCGGGAGGGGGGGTGTTGAACGGACACAGGATACCCCAGCTGTGCCGCCCCAGGCGCCAGGTCGCTAATTCTAGTCACAAATACGACCTGGCGCCTGGGGTTTGTCGAGCCCTGCTATAAGGGAACTCTATACCATACTTTGTGGCTTCCTATAGGGGAACTCTATACTATATTTTGAAGCTTCCTATAGGGGAACTCGCTACTATACTTTATACCTTCCTATAGGGGGACTCATGTCCTCAGTCTCTAACCATCTCTTGTATCATGTCCTCGGTCTCTAACCATCTCTTGTATCATGCCCCCAGTCTCTAACTGTAATGGATCAGAACTGCAATCTGCTGCTGCTCCTAATTATGAAGTGTGGATGTACGTGCACCCCGGGAGTAATCACACTGACGTCTGCTCAGTTCAATTACTTCCTTATCTCTGCTTTATTGCAGGGCAGTGCCCAACATTTTATACACAAAGAACAATAGAGTATACGTCACTACTATGTAAATGTGGTCTAAAAGGCACATCTTAGTAGCTGAAATACAGGAAGAATGCTGGAACTTAATGCTTGAAGCTTGGTTGTCACTTGTTCTCGCTTTACATCCTCACACCTCCAGGGCGTAGTCGACAGGATGCAGGCACCATCTTAGTTCTGAAGCAAAGCTAAAGTGTATACTATATAATAAGTAAGGAGTTGCATAGAATCATGTATACACGTAAGAAAATAGGCATTTTCCTAATATAATTATGTTCATTACATTCCTTCACATAACCATCTCTTGTATCATGTCCCCAGTTTCTAACCATCTTATGTATCATGTCCCCAGTCTCTAACCATCTCATGTATCATGTCCCCAGTCTCTAACCATCTCTTGTATCATGTCCTCAGTCTCTAACCATCTCTTGTATCATGTCCCCAGTCCCTAACTATCTCTTGTATCATGTCCCAAGTCTCTAACCATCTCTTGTATTATGTCCTTAGTATCTAACCATCTCTTGTTTCATGTATGCAGTCTCTGACCATCTCTTGTATCATGTCCTCAGTCTCTAACCATCTCCTGTATCATGTCTGCAATCTCTTACTTAAACACGCTGCTATAGTATTAGCAAAATGTCCATTCGGTGCACCTCTAGCAGACATGATACAGCAGATGGTCAGAGACTGCAGACATGACACATTAGTTGATCAAAGACTGCAGACATGATACAGGAGATGGTCAGAGACTGCAGACATAGTACAGGAGATGGTCAGAGACTGCAGACATAGTAAAGGAGATGGTTAGAGACTGCAGACATAGTACATTAGATGGTCAGAGACTGCAAACATGATACAAGAGATAGTCAGAGACTGCAAACATTATAGAGGCTCACAAAAAATTTGTAGCAATAGACCATACTAAGTAGATCTAAAAATTAAACCAATCTATTCAGTGCAAAAAACAAATTGAATGGATAGCCACACTCAGTAATGATACTCAGTGGCCAGTGTGATACATCAAATATATTACAATGTAAAGGTGGATATTATTAATGTGATAAACAGGTGAAGTATATAAGTACAAAAGTCAAATGATATACTAAATATTATATGACAAAACCCGTGACTGAATAAAAAAGTCCATTGGTGCTAATAGAACATAACATAATGGTGATTAGTCCATTAAAAAATTAATGATTCTTGAATGGTGATGTGCTGCAGGGTTTCCCAGAGAAAGTGACAAGTGAAAGGATGCCTCCACCACAAAGAACCACTGCCGCTTACCAGAACTCAGTGGTCCCTTGTTATAGGGGACCACACAAGTCACAGTTTTGTCATATAATATTTAGTATATAATTTGATTTTTGTACTTATATACTTCACCTGTTTATCACATTAATAATATCCACCTTTACATTGCACTGAATAGATTGGTTTATTTTTAGATCTACTTAGTATGGTCTATTGCTACAATTTTTTTGTGAGCACATATCATATTTTCTTGCAATTTAACCATTTCTAGTGCAACTTTTTGTTTTTTATTTTTGTTTAGTGTTGTATAATGCTTTTAGTCGCAGCTCAGCATATTGTCCACTAAATAGCGCAGTTTTTTCTTTTTCTATTTACGAACATGATACAGGAGATGGTCAGGGACTGCAGACATGATACAGGGGATGGTCAGAGACTACTGACATAGTACAGAAGATGGTCAGAGACCGCAAACATGATACAGGAGATGGTCAGAGACTGCAGACAAGATGCAGGAGATCAATGCAACCTTACCAGTGCCCATTATGTAGCTTCACCAGTGCCCGGATTAAAGCAGCGATCTCCATGTGTCACGGAGCTGTATTTGAATTGCCCAGGTCACAGTAACAATGTCCTGCCTCCTGTGATCACGTCACAGATTTAATGTCCCACCATTGGATCAGTGTGCCATCTATCACAGGAGGCGGGACATTGTTACTGCAACCCGGGCAATTCAGCTCCGTGACACACGGAGATCGCCGCTCTGTGGGAGGGAGGAGAAGAGGGAGGAGGGAGGGGAGGACTGGGGCACTCCAGGATGACACCCCCGCAATGCGTGGCACCATTTTCCGCTCCATTATTGGCAATATTTTCCTTTCGGCAATGTGCTGAAAACACAATTTTCGGCAGTTTTTTTTTGGCTGCCGGAATTTCTGTGCATCCCTAGAGGTAAGTATGACAAGTTTGTTTAAAAAACAAATCCAACATTTACAATGACTTTAAGGTCTCTGTGCAGGGAAGATCAGCATCTGACCCCAGAGAAGGTGGAGGCTGATAGACTGGAGGTAATAGAAGGCATTACTATTACATAAAGTAAAAGTTTACTAGTATTGTGCATTATATATAAAATTATTATATCCATGAAAAAAAAGTCTCAGCTTTCAGTATTACTTTAATATAAAAGTCCCCCCTCCGACCTCTAACCTCCATATATCTTCATGTGTGACTCCCAGGTAAAATCCCCATATATCCTACTTCTGGGTATATTTATTATTATATATATGATATAAGATATATTACTTTCACTATTTCACAAAAATTAATCCCTTATAGTAGTGATTATCTGCTGGTTTTGTACTATAAAGGAATATTTTTTTAACCCCATCATAACAGATGATTAAACAAAATCATGTTGCTGCTACTAAATGTCCTATGCTGGCCATACACGGATCCATTTTTGGACGAGAATATTCGCACAAATATTTGTATGAAAATTATTATACATTCAGTAAATGGACGAGTGTGATTAGAAAATTCCACTTGATTTTAACATTCAATTGTAAAATTAATATAACTTCTGAGCAAAAACTACATACTATTTGAAAATTAGTTTGATGGAGAAAAGTTTTCTGTTCTGCTCCTTCGAATTTTCCCGTCACTGTGGTGGAAAATGAATGCTGATTTGACCCCACTAATGGTTAGAAATTTGGATCAATGTTTTTTTTAAAGAAAAATTAGTTTGTGTACGGCCAGCATAAGTGACATCAGGTGCAGGGAGCTTGTACCCACCTACCTGTCTATGACAAGGGAGTCTGTCATCCATCATATTATATTACACTCCTGTCTGATCATCTGCAAAACAGCATTTTACATCTTTTTTACATTTTAATAATGTTGATCTCTGATTCTGATATGTAGCAGATTCTCCCTCTAATAATACATCTGTCTGTCTGTTATTCTCAGAGTGGATTAAATATCCAACTATATATCTGGATATTTATATTTACCGCTGTATATAGGTATTCAAGAATATTAACTAAATTATACACCAACCTTTTTTTGAGGTTTTTATCCAATTAGTCGATTAATCAAAACAATAATTGGCCAACTAATCAGTTCTGAAAATAATCATTAGTTGTCGCCCTACAGAGGACCCATTTATTAGTTACCTTGAGGGAGGAATTGTAAGATCCTCAGAGACAAAGCTGCCTGATGTGGGCGGAGTCCTGGTTTAGGGGAACCAATCTGCTCATGTCTAGTAATAATCTTTTTATCTCTATTTTAGTAGATGGATGGGAGATGAGGAAAACCTCAGAGGATTGTCTCACTTTGTCTCCAGACTGTAAAGTAGAAGATGAGGACATCACACAGTATAGTCCAGGAGAAAACTCGGCTACCTCAAATGTCCATCCGGCACCACACAGTGTAGATGGACCATCGTATTCCTCTTATCCTGAGGAACCTCAGACTGTGAGGGATGGTGCCGTCCTTCCAACAGAGAAGAGGTTTTCCTGTCCTGAGTGTGGGAAGTGTTTCCATTCTAAATACAGTCTCAATGTCCATATAAGATCTCACACAGGAGAGAAGCCGTATTCCTGTCCTGAGTGCGGGAAATGTTTTTCAATGAAGTCCGATCTTTACAGACATCAGAGATTTCACACAGGGGAGAAGCCGTATTTCTGTCCTGAGTGCGGGAAATGTTTTTCAGTGAAATCCCATCTTTACAGACATCAGAGATCTCACACGGGGGAGAAGCCGTATTCCTGTTCTGAGTGCGGGAAATGTTTTTTACAGAAGTTCAATCTTGACACACATCAGAGATCTCACACGGGGGAGAAGCCGTATTCCTGTCATGAGTGTGGGAAGTGTTTCCGTAATAAATCCAAGCTTAATGAGCATAAAAGATCTCACACAGGAGAGAAGCCGTATTCCTGTCCTGAGTGCAGGAAATGTTTTTCACTGAAGTTTCATCTTTACACTCATCAGAGATCTCACACGGGGGAGAAGCCGTATTCCTGTCCTGAGTGCGGGAAATGTTTTTCACTGAAGTTCAATCTTTACAAACATCAGAGATCTCACACGGGGGAGAAGCCATATTCCTGTCCTGAGTGCGGGAAATGTTTTTTACAGAAGTCCAATCTTTACACACATCAGAGATCTCACACGGGGGAGAAGCCGTATTCCTGTTCTAAATGTGAGAAATGTTTTTCAGACAAGTCCAGTCTTAACAGACATCTGAGATCTCACACAGGAGAAAAGCCGCATTCCTGTCCTGAGTGCAGGAAATGTTTTTCAGTGAAGTCCCATCTTTACACACATCAGAAATCTCACACGGGGGAGAAACCATATTCCTGTCCTGAGTGCGGGAAATGTTTTTCAAAAAAGTACAGTCTTTCCGCACATCAGAGATCTCACACAGGGGAGAAGCCGTATTCCTGTGCTGAGTGCGGGAAATGTTTTTCAAGTAAGTCCAGTCTTAACACACATCAGAGATCTCACAAGGGGGAGAAGCCGTATTCCTGTCCTGAGTGTGGAAAATGTTTTTCACGGATCTCCATTCTTTACAAACATCAGAGATTGCACACAGGGGAGAAGCCGTATTCCTGTGCTGAGTGTGGGAAATGTTTTTCAGATAAGTACCATCTTTACAGACATCAGAGATCTCACACAGGGAAAAGCTGTATTCCTGTCCTGAGTGAGGGAATTGTTCCTCACTGAAGTCCTGTCTTCCTGTACATCAGGGATCCCACACAACCCTCAAGGTGTATTAGTGCCTTGAGTGCGGTAAATGTCTTCTATATGAAGTTGATGGACATCACAGCTCTCATGTGGGGAAGAAGTACACCCTGATATACACCTCAGATATACTCCATGGCTGATCTTCATCATGTAAGAAACAGTTCCAGGGGTGTGTACATTTTTTGAAAAAAAACTACTTGTCCGAGGGGCTAAATCGGGGTCCCAATCTCCTTGTCTCTTATGACAATCTCCTTGTCCCTTATGACAATCTCCTTGTTCCTCATCTACCAGAGAGCTCAGCAGCGGTGTGGGAGTTCATTGAAAACTACAAGCCGACATCGGCAAAGGACAGAACTCTGTGAATGAATGGCACGGCCGTGCTCTTTTCATAAAGTGACAGCCGGTACGGGGAACTTCTTCCCGCACTGCTGTCACACAGCTGCTAGAGGAACAGGAACATGTAACATCTTCCCGAAAGGGAACGTTTCCTTTAACCCTTTCAATGCCATAGATGTTTTTGTATTATTATTTTTCTTGTCAAATTTGTTTATTGATTTTGAAAATATAAACATTGGTACAATTAACAAAATATTGATTACATTAAATGGTAGCATTAGTTGAATTTACATATCAGATCTTAGTATTTCTTGTAGTTACAAGCAATGAAAGACTTAAATAGGCTATATGTTTTAGAAAGACTAAGGTGTTACGATCAATTTTAACGATTATATAATCAAGAGCAACAAAAAATGGAAAAGTTGTTAAACTTTTAACTTTGAGTAATATGTAATAAAGAAATAATATTAATTAATACAAGATTCAGTTATTTCTAATAGGACATTAGAGCTTACTATCTATTATTGTATTATAATTAAACATTATAAAAGTGAATGTTTCGCTACCATTTCGTTATGTAAAAAAAAAACAGGAGAAAACAGGATAGAATAAGGAGAAAAGAAAATAATTAAAGGAAAGTAAAGCTAAGAAGAAAAAAAAAGTGTGGATTAGTAGAGGTTTCCGGGAAAATCTTAGTAACAATATGTACATAGTATCTTTTTATCAGTTATTCAAAACAAAGTTATATAGTTACCAAAGTCTTAGTAAAGAACTGTCAAAATTAGGAGAAAGAAAGTGGGTCACCCAAGGACTCCAAATTTTCTCAAATTTAGGTATGTTATCGTTGGATATGGCATCTGTTTTCGAGAGGATCATGGCCTGATGTATTCTATTCGTAGTTTCAGAAAGCATTAATTATGAGGACCTCCACGCATTGGCGATGGTCTGCTTTGCGGCTGTGATAATATGTAGAAAGAGTTTAAATTGTGTATAGGAGATTTGGGTAGGCTTTAAATTTAGAAGCGCAATTGTCAGATCTGGGATGATAGTTTTCTTGAAAAATTTAGAGAGCATTAGGAATATTTCTTTCCAATAATTTTTTGCTATATGGCAATCCCAAAAGATATGAAAATGCGTTCCTAGATCACCACAGCTGCGAAAGCAAAGTGGAGAGCATTTTGGAACATATTTCGTGATCCTAACAGGGACCAGATACCAACACATAAGTACTTTATAGTTCGCCTCTAAGGCTACTACATTATGAGAAGATATTTTGGTATTGACCCAGACTTTATCCCATTTGGATGAGTGCATGTGAAAACCAAGATCATTCTCCCATTGTTCCACATAGGAGGGTGTTTTTGTATCAGGCAAAGCATTCAGGTGACTATACAACATTGACACAAGCCCCTTTGAGTGGGGGTCATTTTTACAAATACGTTCAAAATGCGTTATGTCACATAGATTATCTCTACCTTGTATAAATGGCATAAAAAAATGTTTGATCTGTAGATAACGAAAGAGTTCTGAATCTGGAAATTGAATGGGTTTCACATATTTCAGCAAATGTTTTAAGCGAAGTGGTCGTTATCAGGTCATAGAGTTGTGTTAAATCAGCAGAAATCCATTTTTTAAAAGTTTTAGGAGATGCATGAGCCGGGTAGAAAAGTGGATTTCTAATAAATGATACAAGAAGTAAATGTGGAGATTGTATTCTTTTGATTACTTTGAATCTATCCCATATAGCAATTGTATGTTTAGTAATCCTATTTTTTATTATTTTATAGTCAGAATAGGTAGACCATATTAGATTTGGTATGGAGATCGGATCACAGTCGATTGATTCAAACGCTACCCAGAGGGGGATCTCGTGTTTCATGTGATATTTAGGAATATGTGCTATTTGTGCTACATGGAAATAATCAGTAAAATTAGGGAAACCTACCGTATATACTCGAGTATAAGTCATTCCGAGTATAAGTTGAGGCCCTAATTTACCACAAAAAAATGGGAAAAACTTATTGACCCGAGTATAAGACGAGGGTGAGAAATGCACAGCTCCTGTAAGTGGAAAAGAGGGTCGTCAATGCCCATTTGCAGCCTCACTGTGCCCATTTGCATTCCTCACTGTGCCCATTTGCAGCCATAGGTCCCCCGAACTTCAAACTCGGTAGTTAAGGGTTCCTAGATGCCACCTAGCTGCAGCCAAAATTTGGGGTCTCTGAACCCAAAGGGTCCCAAAATGACATTGCTGCAGATGGACACAGTTGACCGAATTTGGGGCCCCGTACCTTGGGGTTACTTAGTGCTAAGAACCCCAAATTTGGTGTGCAAACCCAGTGGAACTAGCACCATACAATATCCAAAGCTAGGGTTTCTAGCACCAAGTGGCCCCGAGATACAGGGCCCCAAAAATCGGTTCAGAAAATGTCAATATCTCAGGGCTACTTGGTGCTAGGAACTCCATCTTTAGATATGTTATGGTACCAGTTCCACTGGGTTTGCACACCAAATTTGGGGTTCCTAGCACTAAGTGGCCCTGAGATACAGGGCCCCAAAGTCGGTTCAGAAAATGTCAAGCACTTTTCTGCAACAGAGAATGACATTTTCCGAAGCAATTTTGGGGCCCCATATCTCAGGGCCACTTAGTGCTAGGAACTCCATCTTTGGATATGTTGTGGTACCAGTTCCACTGGGTTTGCACACCAAATTTGGGGTTCCTAACACCAAGTCTCCCTGAGATACGGGGCCCCAAAATCGGTTCAGAAAATGAAATTTTTTGCTGCAGAAAAGTGCTTGACTCGAGTATAAGTCGAGGGGGTCACTTTCAGCACAAAAAATGTGCTGAAAAACTCGACTTATACTCGAGTATATACGGTAATCCTCCTTTAAGTTTAGAAAGATGAAGAGTGTGGGTAGGTAAGCGAGATTTTAAGGAGCTCCATATGAATGCTTGTGTTTTACCTTGTAGGTTCCTAAGGAAGTATGCCGGGATAGGAATGGGTAATACACAAAAGAGATATAACATTTTAGGTAATACAGTCATTTTTATTACATTTATTTTACCAATCCATGATATTGGCAAAGAGGACCATTGTTTAAGAAAATTAGTAATTTTTCGTAGTAGTGGAGGATAGTTAGCAGAGAAGATATCAGATGAATTTGGGGTAAGAGTAATACCTAGATATGTGAGGTGACACGTTAACCATGTAAAAGGGAGAGATACTTGAGCTTGTTGTAGTGTTTGCGGGGGTAAAGAGACATTTAAAGCTGTTGATTTTTGTGAGTTTATAATTAGTCCAGAAATTTGGGCAAAGTGATCTAGTTTGCTTATAAGATTGGGAGCAGAAATATGAGGGGAAGACACAAGAATTAATATATCGTCAGCAAACCGACATAATTTATGTTGATGGCCTGCTAAAGCAATTTTTCAAACGCGTTTTTTTTGGAAAAAAAACAGTTTTGTGCTTTAGAAAAGCCAAAACAGTAAGGTTAGCCCAATGTTTTTGCATAATATGAAAGATGAAGTTACGCCGAGTAAATAGATACCTAACATGTCACCTTTCAAAATTGCACATGCTTGTGGAATGGCACCAAACTTCGCTACTTAAAAATCCCCATAGGCGACGCTTTAACATTTTTTACTGGTTATAAATTTTGAGTTACAGAGGAGGTCTAGGGCCAAAATTATTGCTCTCACTCTACCGATCGCAGCGATACCTCACATGTGTGGTTTGAACACCGTTTTCATATGTGGGCGGGACTTACGTATGCGTTCGCTTCTGCATGCAAGCACATGGACAGGGGCGCTTTAAAATTTTAAAAAATTTTTTTATTGTTCATTTTACTTTATTTATTTTAGTTTGACACTTTTTTCCCCAAAAAACGTTTTTTGATCACTTTTATTCCTATTACAAAGAATGTAAACATCCCTTGTAATAGGAATATGGCATGACAGGTCCTCTTTACAGTGAGCTATGGGGTCAATAAGACCCCACATCTCACCTCTAGGCTGTGCACCTCTAGGCTGTGCTGTGAAATGAAAAAAAAAAAAAGATCCTGGCTTCGATCGTAGCGGTGAACGATCAAGCAGTGTAACAGCCGCTATGATCCTTCTTATGGTGTAGGGAATCGCTGGCTGAAAAAGCTGATATTTGAATGATGCCTGTAGCTGCACCCATCATTCAGATATCCCCGCACAAAGTCAAGGACGTTGTATGACGGCAGGCGGGAAGTGGTTAAAACGCTTTTTTTTTTTTTAAACACAACGTTGTCCATTTATACAATATTTCTAACACATAGCATGTACATACCAAAAATGACACCCCAAAATAGATTCTCCTACTCCTCCTGATGACAGCGATACCACATGTGTGAGACTTCCACAGCCTGGCCACATACAGAGGCAGAGTACAGCTGAGCATGGCTGAGTATGGCAGGGTATGGCTGAGTATTGCAGAGTATGACTGGGTATGGCTGGGTATCACCGAGTATTGCAGAGTATGGCTGGTTATTGCGGGGTATTGCAGAGTATTGCGGGATATTTCGGGGTATTGCAGGGTATGGCAGAGTATTGCGGGGTATTGCAGGGTATTGCAGAGTATTGCAGGGTATTTCGGGGTATTGCAGAGTATTGCGGGGTATTGTGGGGCATTGCAGAGTATTGTGGGGCATTGCAGAGTATTGCACAGCATTGCAGAATAGTGGGGGATGGCTGAGCATGGATGGATGGATGGCTGGATGTCTCTGTGCAGCGCTGTGGGCACTACACATCCAGCCCACAGTGCTGCAGCCATCCATCCATCCCCCTCTCCGCTCAGTGTACCGATCGGTACACAGGAGGGGAGGAGAGGAGAGGAACCGGCGTCATGAGATGACGCCGGTTTGTTTACATGTGATCGCTCCGTCATTTGACGGAGCGATCACATGGTAAACGGCCACAATTAGCGGCCATTTACCGAGATCCGTAATGCGCCGGATCCTCTGGACCCGGCAGTCACAGATGCTCTCGAGTGCGCGCCCTAGGGGGCGCGCAAGAGCGGAATTCTGGGAGGACATCCCTGGACGCCCTCCCAGAGTTAAGCAACCGCCCTGTAGCCGTCATTTGGCTATGGGCCGGTTGTTAAGTGGTTAAAAAAAATAAATGTCCCACAATGTAAGTTCACGCCGCCCGACGGACGGAAACAAAAAATCCAACAACTTATCCGCCTCCATGGGAGGCTCCCGTCAAATGACGTGTCTTCGCTGTGACAGCTCTTATATAACTGAGGGGGAGCCCCCTTAATATTCATACCAGACCCAAAGGGCCTGATAATGGAGTGGGGGGGATCCTATGCTCTTTTTTTCAATGAGTTTTATCTATATTGCCAAGACCCGACAATTCATTACAGCCGCAATCAGTTTTAAATGACAATTTTTCCTTTAGAAATTTCATTTTGCTGTGGCATTGGAAAACTGTGCCACTTTACAGGCAGACTAAGGGGACCCCCAGGCACGATTTTTAAAGGAATATTTCATTTTTATTGTTTCACTTGAAGCATTAAAAAGTCACTGCCCCTGAAAAACCTCAGTTGTTAAAAAAAAAAATTCTTGCATTGATACATGTTCCCTGGGGCAGGACCCGGGTCCCCAAACACTTTTTATGACAATAACTTGCATATAAGCCTTTAAAATTAGCACTTTGGATTTTTCATGTTAGTGTCCCATAGACTTTAATGGTGTTCGGACAGCTTTCGAATTTGCCGTGATTACCGCATATTGTTCGCTGTTCGGGCTCATGCCTAATTATTTTTTTTGCCCAAATGTTTAACCCCTTCAGTAATGGACACTTTCACCCCCTTCCTGCCAAGGCCAATTTTCATCTGTCAGCGCTCTCACACTTTGAATGACAATTGCGCGGTCATGTAACACTGTACCCATATGACATTTTTATCTTTTTTTTCCCCACAAATAGAGCTTTCTTTTGGTGGTATTTGATCACCTCTGGCATATTTATTTTTTGTGTTACAAAAAAAAATGACAGAAAATTCTGAAAAAAAAAAAAAATACTTTTTTTTTTTTTTTACATTTTTTAACAAAAACCATACGTTTTGTTCTTCACTGATGGGCACTGATGAGGAGGCACTAATATGCAGCACTGATGAGGAGGTAATGACAGGCATTACTAATGGGCACTGATTGGCATCTGTGATAGGCACTGATTGGCATCACTGGTGGGGCACTGGTGATCATCACTGATGGGCCTGTACGGATAATCAATGCTGAATATTAGGGCAGATCCACCTTGTCAGCATGAATAAAGGAAAGCCGATAACCAACACTTCATGGTTACGATGTGATTAACTTTGATTGGACACAGCTGATCACATGGTAAAGAGCCTACATCATAGGCTCTTTACCGAGATTGGAGACGGTAATCCGTCAGAGCAACACACCACACCAACGATTGTCACGTGGCTTATTCTTCTGGACTACATATGATGTCCAGTCTGGATAATGGAACCCCCGCCTTGCAGTCATTCTGCAATAGGCCAGGCAGAAAGGAGTTTTAAAAATTTGGTGTTATCACTCTCACTCTCTCATACTGGTCACTGGAAGTTCAACATGGCACCCCATGGCAAAGAACTCTCTGATGATCTGAAAAAAAGAATTGTTGCTCTACATAAAGATGGCCTAGGCTATGAGAAGATTGCCAAGACCCTGAAACTGAGCTGCAGCACGGTGGCCAAGACCATACCAGACTGCTGGTTGGAAGCTAAACAGTGGGGACCTTGAGTGGAGAGTGAACAAGTCGTGCTTTTTGACTGCTGGTGATTGCTGTGTTGCATTTTTAGGTTCTTTTTGGGGGCTTTTCCTTGTAGCTTTTTAACACCCTTTTCTGACATTTTTTAAACCGCTTTTTTTTCTTTGCTTCCTTCAGCCTACCAATTAAGGGGAGTGGTTAATTGGTCACAGGTGCTTGAGGCCTATATAACCTTGTGTAGAACTCATTGTGAGCCTGCTCATCTTTGAGCTTGCTGGAACTCTGTCCAAGTGGAACTAGACTAAGTGGTGAGTTAAAAACCAGAGTTAGTAGAACTGGACTAAGTGGTGAGTTTAAAAGAGGAGGTTATAACAGGGGTCGTAGTAAGCGCATTGTTTCCCTGGAAGCTCAGGTTCTGAATCTGGGGAAGCAACTGTCAGCACTGAAAAGTCCTCCATACTAACGGAGAGCCAGGAACGTACACGGCAGGTGCCGGCAGGGGCCAGCACAAAGGTTGGTGGAGACAAAGAGGTGCAGGCACTAGGAAAGAGTAGATGGGTGACAGTCAGGAAGGGTAGAGGGGGAAGTGCCAGGGAGGCCGATCCTGGGCTGGAGCATCCCAATAAGTATGCTCCATTGAGTAACATTGGTGAAACCAGTCAGGGACCAGCATTGCTGAGGGACTCTCCTAGCTGCCAGGGGAAGAACTCCTCCAGTAAAAATTGGGGGGGGGGGGTGGTAGGGAAAGGAAAGACATATTCTGGTGGTAGGGGACTCAATTCTTAGGACAGAGAGGCCAATCTGTAACAAAGGCCTGAAGCGCCGAACTGTATGTTGTCTACTGGGCGCTCAGGTTCGGCACATCACGGATCTGATTGGTCACAGGTGCTTGAGGCCTATATAACCTTGTGTAGAACTCATTGTGAGCCTGCTCATCTTTGAGCTTGCTGGAACTCTGTCCAAGTGGAACTAGACCAAGTGGTGAGTTAAAAACCAGAGTTAGTAGAACTGGACTAAGTGGTGAGTTTAAAAGAGGAGGTTATAACAGGGGTCGTAGTAAGCGCATTGTTTCCCTGGAAGCTCAGGTTCTGAATCTGGGGAAGCAACTGTCAGCACTGAAAAGTCCTCCATACTAACGGAGAGCCAGGAACGTACACGGCAGGTGCCGGCAGGGGCCAGCACAAAGGTTGGTGGAGACAAAGAGGTGCAGGCACTAGGAAAGAGTAGATGGGTGACAGTCAGGAAGGGTAGAGGGGGAAGTGCCAGGGAGGCCGATCCTGGGCTGGAGCATCCCAATAAGTATGCTCCATTGAGTAACATTGGTGAAACCAGTCAGGGACCAGCATTGCTGAGGGACTCTCCTAGCTGCCAAGGGAAGAACTCCTCCAGTAAAAATTGGGGGGGGGGGGGGTGGTAGGGAAAGGAAAGACATATTCTGGTGGTAGGGGACTCAATTCTTAGGACAGAGAGGCCAATCTGTAACAAAGGCCTGAAGCGCCGAACTGTATGTTGTCTACTGGGCGCTCAGGTTCGGCACATCACGGATCTGGTGGACAGATTACTGGGAGGGACTGGGGAAGACCAAGCTGTCATGGTGCACACGTTGGCACCAATGACAAAGTCAGAGGTAGAAGGAGTGTCCTAAAGAATGATTTTAGGGACTTGGGAGCTAAATTGAGGAAAAGGACCTCCAAGGTAGTATTCTCAGGAATACTACCGGTACATCGAGCCACACCAGAAAGACAGAGGGAGATTAGGGAAGTTAACAAGTGGCTAAAGAGCTGGTGTAGTAAGGAAGGGTTTTAGGTTCCTGGAGGACTGGGCCGACTTCTCAGTCAAAAACCAGTACTATAGAAGGGATGGACTGCAGCTAAATGAGGAGGGTGCAGATCAGCTGGGAATGAAGATGGCCAAAAAGTTAGAGGGGTTTTTAAACTAGGCGATAGGGGGAAGGGTCCAGAGGTAGAGATAGTCAGCACGGAACATATTCTAGAACATATTCTAGTATTGGGGGCATTAGTGGTAGGTTTACCAAAGCACATAAACCCAAGATAAGTATAGTAGCAAGTCCTAGCTGCAATCTCTGAACACCCAATAAGAGGATAATATGCGACCGGTCTAGACTACATGGCATGTTCACCAAGCCCAGGAGCCTGGCGGACAAGATGGGTGAACTAGAGATACTGCTGTACGAGGAGGATTTGGATTTTGTGGGAATTTCAGAGACCTGGTTAAACAGCTCTCATAATTGGCTGGCAAACATTCAAGGGTATACCCTTTATCGCAAGGATAGAAAGGGTAAAAAAGGGGGAGGGGTATGCCTATATATCAAGCATAATGTACAAGTGAATGTGAGAGATAGAAGAAGAAACTAAAGTAGATATGGCGCTGTTCTAATATCAGATGTTGTTGTTTGAAGGGTTAATTAGAACCACTGACGTTACCAATTAGTGGAATGAGTTAATGATAGGGAGAAAAAGGTAGATTACAATTAATGCTACTCCACCGACTACCTGCTAATACGTGCTGCTAGTTAAACCCCTCATAAGGGTAAGCAAAGGTGCCTGCTTAAAAACAGCTTAGTCTCCCAATTTATCCTGCAAACGTGATGTAAAAATTAAATAAACTAAAAATAAAAATGACTTGGGGGGCGTGACCGGATGCGGGAGTGAGAGGAGGGGCGAGCGAACTTCCCCCAGCCCGATGCCTCCGTGTCTATAGGAATTCACTCCAGCGCCTCCGACCTGGCTGCGAGCGCTCTCTCCCCCTGCAGGACCCGGTGCCTACCCAGCTGTTCGGCCCCCCTGCCCCCGCCTCCCCCGGAGCGCGACGCTGGAACACTAGCCCAGCCGCTCGGGAGAAGCTGTGCCCTGATCCTTTGGAGTGGAGAGGAGGAGCCCTGGCTCCCCGCTTGGGGCGGTTGCCTGGGCGACGGCTTAGGCTTCGGCATTAGAGGAAGGAGATGGCGGGGACGGCGTGTGCTCTCAGAGAAAGGAGCCACTAATAGGAGCGTCCCTGTGCTGCCCAGGTACCCGGCAGCGTTAAGGTACCAGCTTTTGTGGCTATACTAGCGGGTGTGCTGGAAGTGGACTGTCTCTCCCCTCTCCCCAGGGATTAGCCTAATGCCGTGGACGAAGGGGGAGAGGAGGCAAAGGTGAGCCCAGGCAGCCTGATATATTACCATTCTGTGACCTGTTCTGAGCTCAGGCTGGTTTAAGCAACCTGTTACACTATTATACAGCGATTTGTGCATATTCGGGAAAAGTTATTTTCTGATGGCTGGTGGAGGGCTATATTAATAAGGGATACTACTGAGTCTGTGACAGCAATGAGTGAAGAGAAGAGGAGTAGGGGAAGAGATTGGAGAGGGGGGGGGGAAATACTAACCCCACGAGCGGCCAAACCCTTTTAAATATTCCCCCGGCTCATACAACAAGCCATGACTAGAAAAAAGGGAGAGGAACTACAACAACAGGACAATACTGGCTCCCAAATGACCCGTACTTCAAAAGAAAAGGCGAATCAGGCAGCAGTCGCAGCAGCGGCCAAACTGGAAAAATTTGCTCACCCCTCCACTTCATCGCCACCTAAAAACACTCAGCAGCACCAGGACAGGTCGCAAGTAGGGGGCTCAGGGGACAGAAAGAGCCTAGGAAAAGGACCAACTGCAATGCATACAACTAAAATGGCGACTAGTAAAGGTACTACGGGCGACCCCGTGGGATTAGCAACCAGTAATGCCGCTGCGCAAAACGCACCAGCAGACGGTGAACCCACGCTGAAGGACGTTCTATGTGCTGTCAATCCCTGTAAAGCCTCCTTAAGCGACCTGAGCGACCAGCTGACGGGACTAAAGGAAGAGATAATTAGGGTAAGCCAAGAACTGCAAAGGGCTATAACTAGAACATGTGAACTGGAGGAGAGAGTAAGCCAGGTTGAGGACGACTTAACCCCACTGAAGCAAGATCTCAAGTCACTAAAAACGCAGATGGGACTATATAAAGCGAAAATGGAGGAAATCGAAAATAGGTCCCGTAGGAATAACGTGAGAGTGGTAGGCCTACCGGAGTGGTGTGAGGGTCCCCACCCCGAGGAGTTCTTGGAGAAGTGGCTTAGGGGTATATTTGGGACGGAAACTTTCTCTCATCTTTTTGCCATTGAGAGAGCCCACAGAGTGCCAACTAGGGCCCCGCCATCAGGGGGGTACCCTAGGCCAATAATAATGAAGCTCTTTAACTATAGAGATAAGGTAACATTGATGCGCAGGGCCAGAGAACTGGGGGACATTCTGTACAACGGAGTCAAGATCTCATTTTTTCCTGATTATTCCCCAGACCTCCAGAAACGAAGGGCTGAATATAGGGATATTAAGCGTAACTTACGGACTTACAATATAGAATATGCCCTGCTATACCCTACACGGCTACGCATCACTGCCTTAGGATCTACCCATTTCTTCGATACAACAGCAGGGGCAACAAAATGGCTGGAAGACAACAAAACGGGCCTACAGAGTTAAGGGTTAAATAAGGTTATTTAAACCTGGACAGGAAAGGAGGAAAATGCAACTTTTTCTTTTTTTGATTTTTTTTTCATTTTTTATCTTTCTTTTTCTTCCCTTTTTTTTTTCCTCATAGTAATTAGCAGCCGACACGGGGGTGGGGGGCTGGGGGGGGCACGAGAGCGGAAGCACGGATGAAGGATGTGATTTCACTAGTTGTGTATGTTGTTTTGTGGGCTTGGAAATGGGTCGTGGGTGGGGGGGCGGGGGGGATGAGCGTGGTAGCGAGTCACAATGTATTTTATCAGCATATGTGTGGGGAGTCACTTCTTGTATGGTTGGGAGGGGGGAATAGGGTCACAAGCGCAGCCCCCAGGGCTAGCCTAATTAGGCAGGGGGGGGGATCACGAACAAGGGTGGGAAGAAGGGGGGGGATAAAGCTGTAGGTGGGTGGGAAGGGGGGTTCACAGTGAGTCATAGGAATTGGCAACGGTGTAAACGCAAGGCACATTCAGTTATGAAGAGTTGGTTCACAAAAACAAATGCAATGTATATTAGCACAATGGTTTGTATTTGCAGTTGGGAATTGCAGGGGGGGTCCCCGGATGCGGGGGCCCCCTGCCCCCCCTCACCTTATTTTTTCTCACTTTTTTTCCGTACTTTTTCTTGGCTAACACAATCACAGAGTTCACGATGAGCCTGGTACCCATAAATGCACAAACAAACTTTTTCTCTTTTTCTTTTTTTTTCCTCTTGCTTTCTCCCGTTTCTCCTTTTTAGATGCCTTTTAAAACGTTAAGGATAGGCTCCTGGAATATCAGGGTCATGGGCGATCCTACCAAGAGGGCAGCGGTATTTTTGGCAATGGAAGCTCACGGCGTTGAACTGGCTTGTCTGCAGGAAACCCACCTTACTAATGATACTAAACTACAGGTTCGGAACCACAAATTCCAAGAACAGTATCACTCAGTTCACACCTCATACTCAAGAGGGGTGAGCATATTGGTGGGGAGAGGCATCTCGTTTTCCTGCAGGGAAGCCAGAATAGACGCACTGGGTCGCTATATTTTCCTGAGCTGCGTTGTGGAAAATCAGCCCCTGGTGTTAGCAAATATTTACATCCCCCCTCCGTTTAAAACAGAGATCATTTTGGACCTGCTGGAGTTTGTGGAAAGCAAAGTAGACGTACCGATCATACTAGTGGGGGATTTTAATACAGTTCTGGACAATAAATTGGATCGGTTCCCGCCCATGAACCGGGCGGAAAGGCTATCAGAGGGCCGCCTAGGCCAACTTCTGGAGGAGGTTGGGTGGTGCGATCTATGGAGATCCCACAGCCCAAACACCCGACAGTACTCCTGTTATTCAGGGACATACTCTACTCTCTCGCGCATAGACATGGCGGTAGGCAACAGGGATGCTATGCAATTAATAGGGAATATAGAGTATAAGCCGAGGGGTATCTCAGATCACTCACCCTTGATCCTGACCCTGAACCTAACTGCTAAATCTAGCCATAAAAGGTGGACAATAAAACCATTATGGTTGGACTTAATAAACAGCTCAGTAGAAGTAACCTCTAAATTAAAAGAGTTTGTAATGTTTAACTCAGGTTCAGCCCCTGTGGGGGTAGTGTGGGACACTTTAAAAGCATTCCTTAGGGGACTACTACACCAGCAGGTTGTCATAACTAAGAAAACGTCAAGGGAATGGGAGGAGAGGACAAGTAGGGAAGCTATGTAATCAGAAGCACAATACGTGGCGGACCCAACCCCGGAAAAACAGGCGTTATGGCTCAGTAGACAACAAGAGCATAGAGAAGTAACCAATAGAAGAGTAGAAAAAAAAAGACTCTTCCAGAAGCAAAATTATTTTGGTGAAGGGGAGAAAGTGGGCCGGATGTTGGCACTTATAACTAAATCTAACCTATCCCCATCGGCCATTTTCTCAATTAAGACACCGCCTGGAGAAATTACTTCCGACCCCGCCAAGGTCCTAGAGACTTTCTTGGCGTTTTACAGGGATCTGTACAGGTCGCGCAGGGGGTCGGACCGCCACGTTATGAACAGGTTTATAGAAGGGGTAGAGCTGCCTGTGCTCTCGGAAAGGGACAGGAGTGAGATGGATTCTCCCCTGACCCTGGAGGAGTTGCAAAAGGCTGTCGCGGAGCTGTCAGGCCAGAAATCTCCAGGCCCGGACGGCTTGCCATTGGAGGTCTATAGAAAGTATGGGGAGGTGCTACTTCCGGAGCTTCTAAAAGTACTGGAGCAGTCGATTAAGGACGGAAGGCTACCCCTGTCGATGTTGGAGGCCGATATAGTGGTGATACCAAAGGAGGGGAAAGATTTATCGGAAGTCTCTTCATATAGACCAATATCATTACTGTGTTCGGACGTCAAGATTGTTGCAAGGGTGCTGGCATCTAGACTAAATAAATGCATTACAAAACTCGTACATCCAGACCAATCGGGGTTTATCCCCGGTCGGTCTACTAGTACCAATATTAGAAGGACCTACCTGAACCTTCAGGTACCGGCGGAGAATGCGGGGTCTAGAGCCATACTGTCCTTGGACACCGCCAAGGCCTTTGATAGCCTGGAGTGGGAATATCTCTGGTGGGTCCTGGAGAGGTTTGGATTTGGCCCCGTATTCATCAGCTAGTTAAAAATCCTATATAACCATCCAAAAGCAAGACTCAAGGTAAACAATGACTACTCGGAAAGCTTCCCCCTCGAAAGAGGAACTAGGCAGGGCTGCCCCTTGTCCCCTTTGTTGTTTGTCTTGGCTATGGAGCCATTGGCGGGAGCGGTGAGATCATCAGCCGACCTGCAGGGCTTTCATAGGAAAGGTGAGGAAGAGAGAATAGCGCTTTTTGCGGACGATGTTTTATTTTTCCTTGGGGACACGATCTCCTCATTAGAGAAAGTAGTCCATTTGGTGGAGGACTTTGGTAAATTCTCAGGTCTGACCATCAACTGGGAGAAATCATCGCTCCTGCCGGTCGATCCATCGGCCAGCCCTATTCCAACGAGCCTACCTCAATTAAGAGTCACGGGGAAAATGAAGTACCTTGGCGTTGTGTTGTCTAGGGACCCCGACGCGTTCATTGAGGACAACTTGGTCCCTCTTCTATTGAAATTTTAAAAAAAATGCGACATCTGGTGTAGACTCCCTCTCTCTACAGCGGGTCGGGCTAACTTGATTAAAATGGTATGGCTGCCTCAGTTGTTATACCTGCTCCACAATTCCCCAGTGTGGATTGGGGAGAAGTGGTTCCAAAGAATTCAATCCCTTTTCAGAGAATTAATTTGGAAAAAAGGGCAGGCCAGGATAGGCCTACAAAAACTGCAGTGTCCCGTTACGGAAGGGGGATTGGGGATCCCCCACCCGTTTACCTATTTTTTGGCGGCCCAGCTACAACAACTTGGTGGATGTGCCACTGATGGAGGGGGAGGTAAGAGCGTCCAAATCATTTTACAGGGAAGCCCTCATAGTTCATTAGTTGAAGCACTGGAGGCAGATTCGCTACAACGAGAGATCCCAACACTTAAAATGATTACTAAGGTCTGGCAGGCAGCTAAGCGAACAATGGGGTACAAGGGAATCTCAGAATATTCACCAATTTGGAACAATAGGTTCCTGCAGGAATTACTACCAGTTGATAGGAACAAGTTGTGGGAAAGGAGCGGGATACGCCGGCTGATGCAGCTATACGAGGGGGACACCCTGAAACCCTTAGAGGAACTGAGGCATGAATACGGGTTGCCAAACCGAGTATTTTATAGCTACCTACAGATTAGACATGCCTTGAGCAAACAGTTCGGAAGGCAACCCCTTATATGGTGTAAGATCCCATTATTACAAACAATAATAAAATCAGAGACCTCTAAGGGGTTAATCACAGTGATATATACCCAATTAATAAAGAAAATAAACACACAGGTAGGTTCTTTCGGGGGTAGGGACAGGTGGGCGGCTGACGTGGGGGAAATTACGAACACACAGTGGAAAAGGATTCTGGAACTTGGACCAGAGGTGTCGGTCTCTCCCTCACAAAAAGCCTCTCACCTGATGCTGCTGCACAGATCCTACTATACACCGAAAAAGCTTTTTATGTTCGGCCGTAGAATTAACGACGAGTGCCCCAGATGTAGAAATACAGGTGACTTAATTCACATGTTCTGGAGGTGCCCAAAATTAGCCAGGTACTGGCCTGAGATTTTAAAGAAAATAAATACCACGCTTAAAATTAACTTAGAGTTGGATCCCAAGACCTGTGTGCTGGGACATGTTACTAATGGACTGAGAGACAGTAGTACGGTGGTAGCGGCAGCAAGATGTTTGTTCCAGGCCAGGAAACTAATTGCACAGTCTTGGCAGTCAAGAACTCCCCCCACCCCGGAAGACTGGATTAGAACTGTCAACTCCACAGTGTGGAGTGAAAGAACATTCTACACTAGGTCAGGCAACCATAATAAGTTTTCGAGAATGTGGAACCCGTGGATTCAAGCAATGCCCTGTCCGCCAGCAGTGTTACTTTAGTGATGAACATACCTGCCCCCCCCATTAATGGGGCTAGGCTGAGCGAGTAGTAGCTTAGAGGTTAGAGCTGAGAGAGAATAATGTATTGAACTAATATTGGCCATTGTATGCGCTTTGGAAACCTGAGGGCTCAACAAGGGGGGGCTAAAGGGAGGTGGGGGGGGTAAAAGGGGGGTGGGGGGGTGGGCGCATTAGTGAGAAAAGTATCAATGCATAAACACGCACAATAGCAATACGTGGGTGTGCGGCTACTGGCTTTGAGAGGCAGGATGTTGGTTTCATACTTCGTATTGCAGCACCTCTATAACTACCTACATTCTGAAATGCATTTGGTTATACAATACCTTACTTTAAAAAAAAAAAAAAAAAAAAAAAAATCTTCGAATGGCCACAATGATGTGACTGGATTAGAGACATATATGAACATCACTCTGAAAGTAGTCTCTGGATAAAAGTTAACTGATGTGGCAAAAAAATAAAATAAAAAAAAATAAAAATGACTTGAACTGGTATGGTGATTCTAATAAATTAAAAAGTGGTATACATGTGGGTTTAGATACTTTGTGTACTGTGAACACAATTCACCATGCCCTATGTGTCAACATAAGTAAAATGAAAATATTAATATATGAAAAATACAAATAAAAACCAATCTGAAACAAATGATGAAAAATCCACCTGTATGTAAACTTTCAGATTGCCAAAAATGGCTGACCTAACATAATTGTGCAAATTTATATCAATTCAATAAAGTGCTATGTGCCACTAAGAAACCAACTGTACTGATACCAATAATCCAAAATCATTTAAAATCAATAAAGTGCTCTTGTGCCAGTGAAAAATCCACATTTTACTTGATTCACTTCCCCATGGGTGATCACACCGTGCATGCCTTATTCGTGCTCCTATTATGGCTGCACTCACCAGATACTTCACCCCTCCTTGGGTCTATGGCATCCACAGTAATTTGAAAAATATTTTTAAAACTTGTGACGTGATAATGGTATATTGCAACCCACGTGAAGAATAAAAATGTGGCGCTATTCTAATCACTCTTTCCGTAGTATTACCATTGCTAGTGAATAACCTAATCTAATAACCCCTTTGTTAAAGGTGTGTAAATCAAACAAATAGTGGTGAAAAATAATAGTAATAAAAATACAAAAAAAATATCAAAGCAAAAAAAACAAAAAAACACCAAAACGCAATATAATGACTTCAGTGACTCAGTGATATTGCTGAAAAACGCAAATGTGTCAATCCTATAATTAAGTGTGTGACTGATCAATATACACACTCAGCATGAACTTCGTGACTAAATAACATAAAAGTCCAACAATAGGTGCACATATGTGAAACAGAGAAAGTCCGTGATAAAGATGCAAAATAAATGGTGTCACAGCAAATCTTGGAAGTTCCTGAAGTAAACTTGAACTCTCCACCACACCTCTGTGTTCAGTGTTCCCTCTCCCAATAGACAGTCTCTTACCAACTCTGTATGCCTCCACTTTCGTATGAGGCTAGCAAGCATGAGAAATCCATGCAATCAGAAGGGGTTAAAAGTATTCCATTCAGGGACTCGTTTCATATGCAAATGAGAAAGAACTCCCAATAGTGTGATAACGTAAAAACTTTAATATACACACTTCAAAATACACTTCAAAAGATGCACTCACATTGTGTCAACTTTATAACAGCACATCAAAAAACTCCACGGCAATCTGTACACAGCAATCTCAACACAGCAACCTGGGTGGTCTATCCTAAGGCTTTCACATAGGGTGTGTGGTCACGGAGGACCTATGTGCCAATAGCGTGTATAAGGGTCTATCTCACCCTCTCCTCGCTCGCTCTTCCAATAAACCCTCCGTCTCCCCTGACGAGCGAACCGCAGCGCTTTGCTCTCTTAAGTCACACAGTCTCTGGTGTTTATCCTTCTCTCGGCCTTGCCCCCGACATGTTTCGCTACAACTGTAGCTTATTCATGGGATAGGCCGCTTAGATTGTCAATCTACTTATATACCCTCCCTCCTCTCTGTCTAACTAGGGGGATCTCAGTGCGCATGTGCGTCCCGCATGTCCCGCGCATGCGCAGTTAGAGTGTCCCCATACGCGCAAACCGCAGCTATATACAGCTGTCTGTTTATCCTACCATGTTATTCTCAGCAGCGGCTTCAAGATACTGATATCCCACTGCTCAATTCCCATGGATAAGGGAATCCCACAGCCCGATGACTGTTTCAATGTTTTAATGAGTGTCCTGGAATGTATCTCAGAGCGCTTTATGCGCTTAATACTAACAAGAACTATATAATATAGGAGTGTTTTGTTCCCCCTCCATTAAACAGAGGGATCCAGAGCTCCTCAAATTTATTTGTTAGTACCCTCATTGGTTTGTAATAATCAGTGTCCTCATTAATACGCGTCATAAAGAGGTGTATGACCATACATTAAAAATCTGTACTCTAGAAATTAAAACTAAAATTAAATACAGAAATATAGTATATAAAATTATATAAAATGGAAGAATAAGCTTGGCTAAACTCAAAACTAAAATAAACTCAGACTTGATGTATCTGATGTTACTACATCTACCTCTATTAATATCAATCATATATGACTAATTTCAGGAATATTATTACACTGCTCCAAAAAATTATGCCTGAAACAATTATCTGTAACTATATCACATTTCTCTATATTAAGATATCTATATTCCATACTCTCATATGGGGAATATAAACAATCCTAATCCATCCATTACTGCTAATTGGCGTAGTCGTAACTCGAAATTTCAGTCTGATTACCTCCAAAGGATATTGAAATTCAAATCTGGGACATATAAACAATATATAAAAACTATATAAAAAATATATAAAAAACTGAGCAGTCTAATATCAGACTACACGTTACCATACTGCTAAAAAAGTCCTGTATTCATCTTATATCAAAGTAACCATATACTCTACAGGGTGTTTGAATACAACCCTAGGGTGTATGGGGGAACGATCTAGGTACCATTTTACATGGTGGCAAGGATTAATGTACCAATCTTATACCAGAGGGGATTTGCCTGCTCAGCTAAAACGTTAATGAAGCAATTGAGGTCCAGTTCAATGTTGAGCCCCCTCGGAGTGAGGCTTTTAAACAGGAATATCCATTCCGTTTCCCGGCGTGACAAATCCCTCACTCTGTTCGAGCCTCTCCAGGAGGGGTGTACCACCTCTAAGCCACAAAATTGTAGCAAGGATGGGTCCCGTTGATGTTTCTCCCTAAAATGCATAGACACACTATGGTACTTGTACCCATTTCTTATGTTGGTCAGATGTTCACTGATCCGGATCTTTAGTTGTCTTTTCGTTCTACCAACATAATACAAGCCGCAAGGACACCCAAAGAGATATACAACATGTGTGGTGGTACACGTGCTAAATTCCTTGATCTCGAACCTATCCCCCTCTCTGTTGGTGACAGTGGTGACACCTCTATTCCTAACCTTTACTGTCTTACAGCAGACACACTTCCCACAGCAGTAAAAACCTTTAAAATTAAAGGACAAAGATCTTGAATTTGGTGGATCAAGGATTTTTTTCACTATTTGGTCTCCTATACTCGGGGCTCTCCTATATATAAACCTCGGCTGAGTTGATAAGATATCTCCTAGATGTTTATCTCTACATAGAGTGTGCCAGTATTTCCTAAAGATATGCTCAATGTCCTTATACTGGCAATGGAACCCGGATATAAAGCTTAATTGGTGCCTGGTTTCCTCATTTTGTACCTCTTTTTCTTTCAGACATTCCTCTCTAGGAATTTCAGCAATTTCCTGTATTATTTCGGCCAATCTATCTTCCTTATAGCCCTTCTGAATAAATTTCTCCTTCAGGATGTCTGATTGAGTTAGGAAATCCTCCTTCAAGGTGCAGTTCCGACGGATCCGCAGCAGTTGGCCCTTCGGTATATTTTTTATCCATGATGGATGATGTCCACTAGCCACGGACAAATAACTGTTGCGGTCCGTCGGTTTGAAGTACACCTTGGTTTTCAGCGATCCGTTTATTTTCTCTATGGTGACATCAAGAAAATTGATCGACTCCTCACTGACTTGATACTCCAATTTAATGTTGTTTGTATTGCTGTTAAGATGTTTCAAGAATACCTCCAACGATTCCTTCGGCCCTTGCCATATTAGCAAAATATCATCAATGAACCTTCTGTAGAAGATCATTTTAGGTCTATTGATGTTAAAGATGCGTCTGTCCTCCCATTCAGACATAAATAGGTTGGCGAGGCTGGGGGCGTATTTTGCCCCCATTGCCACGCCAACCTGTTGGGAATAGAAGTGTCCATCGAACCAGAAGTAATTGTGGGACATGCAAAAATCCAGTGTACCTTATACCTCTGGTATAAGATTGGTACATTAATCCTTGCCACCATGTAAAATGGTACCTAGATCGTTCCCCCATACACCCTAGGGTTGTATTCAAACACCCTGTAGAGTATATGGTTACTTTGATATAAGATGAATACAGGACTTTTTTAGCAGTATGGTAACGTGTAGTCTGATATTAGACTGCTCAGTTTTTTATATATTTTTTATATAGTTTTTATATATTGTTTATATGTCCCAGATTTGAATTTCAATATCCTTTGGAGGTAATCAGACTGAAATTTCGAGTTACGACTACGCCAATTAGCAGTAATGGATGGATTAGGATTGTTTATATTCCCCATATGAGAGTATGGAATATAGATATCTTAATATAGAGAAATGTGATATAGTTACAGATAATTGTTTCAGGCATAATTTTTTGGAGCAGTGTAATAATATTCCTGAAATTAGTCATATATGATTGATATTAATAGAGGTAGATGTAGTAACATCAGATACATCAAGTCTGAGTTTATTTTAGTTTTGAGTTTAGCCAAGCTTATTCTTCCATTTTATATAATTTTATATACTATATTTCTGTATTTAATTTTAGTTTTAATTTCTAGAGTACAGATTTTTAATGTATGGTCATACACCTCTTTATGACGCGTATTAATGAGGACACTGATTATTACAAACCAATGAGGGTACTAACAAATAAATTTGAGGAGCTCTGGATCCCTCTGTTTAATGGAGGGGGAACAAAACACTCCTATATTATATAGTTCTTGTTAGTATTAAGCGCATAAAGCGCTCTGAGATACATTCCAGGACACTCATTAAAACATTGAAACAGTCATCGGGCTGTGGGATTCCCTTATCCATGGGAATTGAGCAGTGGGATATCAGTATCTTGAAGCCGCTGCTGAGAATAACATGGTAGGATAAACAGACAGCTGTATATAGCTGCGGTTTGCGCGTATGGGGACACTCTAACTGCGCATGCGCGGGACATGCGGGACGCACATGCGCACTGAGATCCCCCTAGTTAGACAGAGAGGAGGGAGGGTATATAAGTAGATTGACAATCTAAGCGGCCTATCCCATGAATAAGCTACAGTTGTAGCGAAACATGTCGGGGGCAAGGCCGAGAGAAGGATAAACACCAGAGACTGTGTGACTTAAGAGAGCAAAGCGCTGCGGTTCGCTCGTCAGGGGAGACGGAGGGTTTATTGGAAGAGCGAGCGAGGAGAGGGTGAGATAGACCCTTATACACGCTATTGGCACATAGGTCCTCCGTGACCACACACCCTATGTGAAAGCCTTAGGATAGACCACCCAGGTTGCTGTGTTGAGATTGCTGTGTACAGATTGCCGTGGAGTTTTTTGATGTGCTGTTATAAAGTTGACACAATGTGAGTGCATCTTTTGAAGTGTATTTTGAAGTGTGTATATTAAAGTTTTTACGTTATCACACTATTGGGAGTTCTTTCTCATTTGCATATGGAACGAGTCCCTGAATGGAATACTTTTAACCCCTTCTGATTGCCTGGATTTCTCATGCTTGCTAGCCTCATACGAAAGTGGAGGCATACAGAGTTGGTAAGAGACTGTCTATTGGGAGAGGGAACACTGAACACAGAGGTGTGGTGGAGAGTTCAAGTTTACTTCAGGAACTTCCAAGATTTGCTGTGACACCATTTATTTTGCATCTTTATCACGGACTTTCTCTGTTTCACATATGTGCACCTATTGTTGGACTTTTATGTTATTTAGTCACGAAGTTCATGCTGAGTGTGTATATTGATCAGTCACACACTTAATTATAGGATTGACACATTTGCGTTTTTCAGCAATATCACTGAGTCACTGAAGTCATTATATTGCGTTTTGGTGTTTTTTTGTTTTTTTTGCTTTGATATTTTTTTTGTATTTTTATTACTATTATTTTTCACCACTATTTGTTTGATTTACACACCTTTAACAAAGGGGTTATTAGATTAGGTTATTCACTAGCAATGGTAATACTACGGAAAGAGTGATTAGAATAGCGCCACATTTTTATTCTTCACGTGGGTTGCAATATACCATTATCACGTCACAAGTTTTAAAAATATTTTTCAAACACTGTTATACACTAAGTGGCAGCTTTAGATAGACTTTACTAACTGATGATCATTATCATTTAACTGATTTGTTCCAAGGCGCAGTGGTGGTTAATCGTGTGTATGTGGGACGTTACACATAGAAGGACCGTTTATTCATCCACAGTAATTGCTACTGTGTAGCAATTTAGGGTATATCTCGTCCTTCTTGTTGGTTATGAAGTGAAGTGAGAGATGACATCACTGAGGGAGCTAGGGAGGAGGTGGAATCCTTATGGGTAGAGCTCCAAAGGGATGAAGCTAAGGGGAAAATAATACTGGGAGTATGCTATAGGCCCCCTAACCTGAAGGAGGAAGGGGAGACAGATCTCCTATCACAATTTGGATTAGGAGCAAGGATGGGAAGTGTTATCATAATGGGGGATTTTAATTACTCAGACATAGACTGGGTGGAGGGAACCGCGCATTCATCTAAGGCTCGCCAGTTCCTTAATGTCTTGCAGGACAATTTTATGGGTCAGATGGTAGATGCACCAACTAGAAATAAAGCGTTACTGGATCTACTGATTACCAACAATACAAACTTGATCACGGATGTGGAAATGGGCAATTTTGGTAACAGCGATCATAGGTCAATTGGCTTCAGTATAAATCACACAAATAGGAAACATAAGGGGAATACAAAGACACTGAATTTCAAAAGAGCCAACTTCCCTAAACTACAAACCTTGCTAGAAGGCACAAATTGGGATACAATCTTAGGAAAAAAGAACATGGAGGAGAGATGGGTTTGCTTTGAGAGCAAATTAAATAAGGGCATTAGCCAATGCATTCCATTGGGTAATAAATTTAAAAGAGCGAACAAAAGTCCTGGATGGCTTCACTCCAATGTAAAAATGCATACAAAAGCAAAGGAGAAGGCCTTCAAAAAATACAAGGTTGAGGGATCATCATCAGCATTTAGACTTTATAAAGAATGCAACAAGAAATGTAAAGGTGCCATAAGGATGGCTAAAATAGACCATGAAAGACACATAGCGGAGGAGAGCAAAAAAAATCCCAAGAAATTCTTTAAGTATGTAAACAGTAAAAAAGGGAGGACAGACCATATTGGCCCCATAAAGAATGAGGAAAGGCATCCGGTTAAAATGGATGGGGAGATGGCAAAGGTATTGAATGTATTCTTCTCCTCAGTCTTCACAAGGGAATCGGGGGGGCTTCAGTAACCAAAACTGCAGTGTTTATCCTCATGACACATCACAGGAAGCACCTCCATGGTTAACAGAGGACAGAATTATAATTTATACTTGGGAAACTTAACATTAATAAATCACTGGGACCAGATGGCTTGCACCCGAGAGTACTTAGGGATCTCAGTCAAGTAATTGCCAGACCATTGTTCCTAATTTTTACTGACAGTCTACTGACTGGAATGGTACCAGCTGATTGGAGAAAAGCCAATGTAGCACCAATATTTAAAAAGGGCACAAAATCCCTGGGAATTACAGACCAGTTAGCCTAACATCAATAGTATGTAAACTCTTGGAGGGGAAGATAAGGGACTATACACAAGATTTTAGTAATGAGATCAGTATCATTAGCAGTAATCAGCATGGATTCATGAAGAATCGTTCTTGCCAAACCAATCTATTAACCTTCTATGAGGAGGTAAGTTGCCATCTAGATAAAGGAAGGCCCGTAGACGTGGTGTATCTGGATTTTGCAAAAGCATTTGACACAGTTCCCCATAAACGTTTACTGTACAAAATAAGTTCTGTTGGCATGGACCATAGGATGAGTACATGGATTGAAAACTGGCTACAAGGGCGAGTTCAGAGGGTGGTGATAAATGGGGAGTACTCAGAATGGTCAGGGGTGGGTAGTGAGGTCCCCCAGGGTTCTGTGCTGGGACCAATCCTATTTAATTTATTCATAAACGACCTGGAGAATGGGGTAAACAGTTCAATCTCTGTATTTGCGGATGATAGTAAGCTAAGCAGGGCAATAACTTTTCCGAAGGATGTGGAAACCTTGCAAAAAGATCTGAACAGATTAATGGGGTGGGCAACTACATGGCAAATGAGGTTCAATGTAGAAAAATATAAAATAATGCATTTGGGTGGCAAAAATATGAATGCAATCTATACACTGGGGGGGAGAACCTCTGGAGGAATCTAGGATGGAAAAGGACCTGGGGGTCCTAGTAGATGATAGGCCCAGCAATGGCATGCAATGCCAAGCTGCTGCTAATAAAGCAAACAGAATATTGGCATTAAAAAGGGATTACCTCCAGAGATAAAACAATAATTCTCCCGCTCTACAAGACTCTGGTCCGGCCGCACCTGGAGTATGCTGTCCAGTTCTGGGCACCAGTCCTCAGGAAGGATGTACTGGAAATGAAGCGAGTACAAAGAAGGGCAACAAAGCTAATAAAGGGTCTGGAGGATCTTAGTTATGAGGAAAGGTTGCGAGCACTGAACTTATTCTCTCTGGAGAAGAGACGCTTGAGAGGGGATATGATTTCAATTTCTAAATACCGTACTGGTGACCCGACAATAGGGATAAAACTTTTTCGTGGAAAGGAGTTTAACAAGACTCGTGGCCACTCATTAAAATTAGAAGAAAAGAGGTTTAACCTTAAACTACTTAGAGGGTTCTTTACTGTAAGAGCGGCAAGGATGTGGAATTCCCTTCCACAGGCGGTGGTCTCAGCAGGGGGCATTGATAGTTTCAAAAACTATTAGATAAGCACCTGAACGACCGCAACATACAGGGATATACAATGTAATACTGACATATAATCACACATAGGATGGACTTGATGGGCTTGTGTCTTTTTCAACCTCACCTACTATGTAACTATGTAATTTATTATTAATAATATGTTGTATGTCAGCATTTTAGCACATCTTTACAGTGGGTGTGTCACTATAACTTTTTCAATACTGTTTTTTACCTCTCTTGGTACACAGATGCATTACATTATTTGGCGCTACACTATTTGTTTACACTTTTATGTGGACTTTGTTTGAGTGTTGTCAGCTGTTTGGTTTAGCGCATTGCTTTCCCCCTATCACTCATAATTCTGAGGTTTGACAAGTCTCCAAATTGTCCTATATCTTTCAGTAAGTTGGGCAGGGATATCTGAGGTGATTGTAGAAAAAAGGAGTATGTCATCGGCAAAGGCTGAAGCCTCTGTTTGCTATGGTGACTCCCTTAGTATGGGGATTGGCTTTCAGTCTGTTTAAGAGAGGTTCTAATGACAAGACGAAACTCAAGGGGGATAAGGGTCATCCTTGCCGTGTCAGGTTGCTTATGGTAAAGGCGTTCGACAGGTGGCCATTCACTCGTACACTCGCTGAGGGAGTGGAGTATAATGTTTTAATATGCGCATACATGCGAGGTAGGAGTCCAATTCCTTTTTTTAGTACCTCTTGCATGTAATCCCAGGCCACTCTGTCGAGCGCCTTCTCCGCATCAAGGGAGAGAAAGAAACCCTGAGTTTCAGTTGTGGTGAGCCAATGGCGGAGATTTATTGCCCGTATGGTGTTATCTCTTGCCTCTCTACCCGGGAAGAAGCCTACTTGGTCTGAGGATATAAGATTGGGTATAAGAGGAAGTAATCTGTTGGCTAACATCTTGGTGTAAAGCTTTATGTCCACGTTGAGCGGGGATATGGGCCTGTCGTTGGAGACTTGTGTCAGGTCCTTACCATCTTTCAGGATGACAGCTATGTGGGCTTCCAGCATTCTTCCCGGGACGTTAGGGGGTTAGCAAGGGTATTAAAGGTCGATAGCATCTTAGGTGATAGAACGTCCAAGAAGCATTCATAATATTGGAGTGGGAGGCCGTCAGGTCCAGGGCTTTTACCTACTTTCCTTTGTTTTATGGCGGTGCATAATTCCTCCACCGAGAGAGGACTTTCCATGTCTTCAGCCTGCTGAGTGGTAATTGTTTTGGGGCAATATTGGGATAGGATATCTCTAATCCTTGCGGATTCTGAGGTAGTTTTGTGTCCGGGTTATCAGACACTAGGTTATAAAGCTTGGAGTAATAATGAAAAAAGATAGGTTAAAATAGAAAATGCAATGTGCAGTACACAATTAAGAAGGGTAATTTGGAACCCTCCACAATACAGGACACCTGGGGGGGGGGGGGGGGATACGCACGAAGTAACACACAATGTATTTAAAATTTGGGACACACATTTCACAAATAACATAAATGGACACATAATTCACCTTTGATTTATTTAAAAGATAACAAATATTTTGCACCAGGGAACAAATCAATTGGGGGGAATCGGATAAAAAGGATAACGCGCAGGTGAAAGACATATTGAAGAATGGAACAATAAGCACATATCAGGATTTAAGATTGGACACCGAATTAATGGTGATAGATGGATGGCGGTACCTCCATTTTGTCGAGAAACTGCCCCACCCAATAAGAGAGGTGGAGGATCTTAGGCCTCTGGAGTGGCTATGTATGAGGGGGAAATCAAGAAAATAATGTAGCTGGGATTTATAAAAGCAAAGGAAGTTCCCCTGGCGGACTTTAAAGGCACATTTTTTAAGAAAATATTTAAAAAGGTATGTAAAGTAGATAACAGTTTATTAGTTACAAAAGATAATCAAGTGAGTCACATAATCACATAGTTAAAAACAAGGAATGCAGTTCCATAAATACAAAGATTAATGATACCAATACATTTGCACCCGACGCGTTTCGGAGTTGCTTATGCCTCCTTCTTCAGGGGTGATTGTAGGGTTTGCAACAAGAATTTTCTATATGGGAAATAGTATGTATAACATAAACATGATAAGTATACAATAAAAGATCGTAAAGACAGAATCTATAGTTGTATGAGTCTGTATATATACACATACATTTTTCTGTTTACACTTACATTGGTATCTATGGATATAGGTTATGCATTCCAAGACGAATTTAAAAGAACATAGATGTATTGACGTACTGCCCATCGGACGCGCTCCCTGGTCGTGGTGTATAGAGCTTTAGTAGAGTATAACAAGAATATTCACAAAGCCACTGTCGAGGTGGAGATAGAAAGGTATGAATATATAGGATGGTTTTATTCTTCCTTCCAATAGGAAGAAAGGCCCATAGTTAACGGGCGTATGACAGTTTAGATCTGAGATCACACTGGGGCCAAATGTGTATCCTGTAAATCATGAAAAAATATATATGTAAGGATGTGCATACATATGGATAGCCGAAGTAATACGTGGAAAATCCAAGAGCTGTGTCCTACCTGGTCCGCCTAAAGTTATAGAGGGCAGTAACTGGTGATGGGTATGGATCAGATGTGGTCCAGAAAGCTGGAGAGTCAACATGGAAATGAGAAGAGATCTTTTCTCTTTCCCCCCCCCCCTCTCCTTCCCTTTCTCCCTTGCCCCCCCTCTCCCCCTTTCCCTTCCTCTCTCTCCCCCTCTTTTCCCAATTGCCCCCTTTCCCTTCCCCCCCTCCCCCCCCCCTTTTTCTCTTCCCCCTTCCTTTCTTCCTCTCCCCTCCCCCCCTCCCCCCTTTTTTTCCCCCCCTTTTTTTCCCCCCTTTTCTCCCCCCCTCTTTCTCCCCCCCCCCCTCTTTTCCCCCTTCTCTTCCCCTCCTTCCCCGCGCCCCCCCCCCTCCCCCCCTCTTTTTTCCCTTTCCCCCCCCTTCTCCTTTCACCAACCAGGGTTTTAATACACTTCTCATTTCCATGTTGACTCTCCAGCTTTCTGGACCACATCTGATCCATACCCATCACCAGTTACTGCCCTCTATAACTTTAGGCGGACCAGGTAGGACACAGCTCTTGGATTTTCCACGTATTACTTCGGCTATCCATATGTATGCACATCCTTACATATATATTTTTTCATGATTTACAGGATACACATTTGGCCCCAGTGTGATCTCAGATCTAAACTGTCATACGCCCGTTAACTATGGGCCTTTCTTCCTATTGGAAGGAAGAATAAAACCATCCTATATATTCATACCTTTCTATCTCCACCTCGACAGTGGCTTTGTGAATATTCTTGTTATACTCTACTAAAGCTCTATACACCACGACCAGGGAGCGCGTCCGATGGGCAGTACGTCAATACATCTATGTTCTTTTAAATTCGTCTTGGAATGCATAACCTATATCCATAGATACCAATGTAAGTGTAAACAGAAAAATGTATGTGTATATATACAGACTCATACAACTATAGATTCTGTCTTTACAATCTTTTATTGTATACTTATCATGTTTATGTTATACATACTATTTCCCATATAGAAAATTCTTGTTGCAAACCCTACAATCACCCCTGAAGAAGGAGGCATAAGCAACTCCGAAACGCGTCGGGTGCAAATGTATTGGTATCATTAATCTTTGTATTTATGGAACTGCATTCCTTGTTTTTAACTATGTGATTATGTGACTCACTTGATTATCTTTTGTAACTAATAAACTGTTATCTACTTTACATACCTTTTTAAATATTTTCTTAAAAAATGTGCCTTTAAAGTCCGCCAGGGGAACTTCCTTTGCTCTAAACTCGAATTTAGGATGTGGCACAATCAGTAGATAATTGATCGATCAAATTTCTTGTTCTGGGATTTATAAAATATTATCTGCCGGAGGCGACCTGGAGGTCCCGCCATACATCAAAAATGGGAACACGAACTCGGGTCACAAAGAAATAAATACACTATTGATAAAATTATTCAATTAACACATAATTCTACTGTAGATACCAGGACGGCTGAGATGAATTACAAGTGCCCAGCAAGGTGGTATGCGACTCCGGGAAAAATAAGTAATTATCAACCGGGGAAATCCTCGGACTGTTGGAGAGGATGTAAGGCAGTGGGACCATTGGCCCACTTACGGTGGGAATGCCCCATAATCAAACAATATTGGAAAGAGGTCCTACAATTAATAAAGGAAATTACCAACAAAGTAATTCCGGAAGATCCCTGGATATGCTTGTTCCATGGGATAGAGGGCTTGGGTCAAGCAATACAGAGAGTCTATGGTTCCCATCTTGATTCACTTAGCAAAAAGCCTTAAACCCAAAAAAATGTCAGGAACCTGAAAGCCCAAGAATGCAAGACTGGTTACTCGGTATAAACAACATTTATAATTTAGAGAGATTAGATCCAAGTAGGGAAGGAGTGGAGAGGAGAGATCAAGAGGATAAATGGGAAAGTTCTTTAAAAAGACGTGGAGATATGTAGAGGTAATGATCCAAAAATAGAAGGGGGTAAGGATTGAAACAAGTGAAAAGAAGATCAGAATGGAACTGGGTGTCTTGGGATGTGGAATGGGGGGGGAGGCGGGGAAGGGGGAAATTTTTGAGAGTGTCTTGCATATTTGGATGTAAGTACAATCATAGGCTGTGGATTTTGTAAAAGGATGTTTTTCTACGTTAAAAAACTAAATAAAGAATATAAAAAAAAAAGCTTGGAGTAGAAGATTTCAAATTGTTTAGCTATATCTTCAATTTTTGGAGAAAAGCATGCTCTGGTTATCCCGTATATGATGAGAAAAGTGCTTTTTATTGATTTGTGGATTTTTTTTCCAGAAAAATAAGTTTGTTGAAGTAGATGCAAAGTGGAAGCAGTGGACTTGCAGAGCACAACATATTGAGCACAGAATATTGTACGATTACAAGAATTTGCACAGGTTTTTAGTTTATTTAATATAGCAACAAATATTATAAGAATAAAGAAGTAGGTGCAAAGTGGAAGCAGTGGATCTGCAGGGAACAGCATCTTGAGCACAAAGCACTTTATGTTGTATATGAATTTGCACATGGATCCGCTTACTTCATTTATTGATAAACACCATAAGATCAGTGAAGTGGGTGTAAAGTGGAAGCAGTAGATCTGCAGAGAATATTATTTGAGCCCCTAGCACTTTATATATGAATGTCTCCACATATTTTAGTGTATTTGTGATGATTTCTGTGCACACACAATAGGACAGCGCTGTGACACATAATGCTCTTCTAGCTGATAAAGGGAATACTTACCTTTGTTACAGCAGCAGTCCGGTATAAGTTATTTTTGTAGGTATTTGAGTTGTTACACATAGCGCGGGTTTTATTCTATTTATATTGGTGACATAATTGCCCAAATCTGGGGATCAGGAGCCATTTCCACCCTTTACTCTCGGCTGGGGTTCTTTGTATCCATATAACAGATGTTCTACATGACTAAATCTGCAATCAATTTTACTGCAAAATCAAAGGTTCCAAAATGTTTCCCCCCCCCGAGCAGTAATATATTTCTATCCCCCTTGGTGGGAGTGGAGATGACCCATCTATAAGGATATACAGTACATACACACACAGCACAAGGCCGTGTTCACACTACCAGATGCTTCTGCAGTTCCTCTGAACTCCACAAGGTGGTGATCTCACTTCTACCCAGACAGGAAGTCTCTATGGAATACAGACAGGAAGTGATGTCAGATACTGACAGACATACCATTTGGAAAGACGTAGAGAGGTGTTGTTGCTGGATCTGGTGGCAGAGGAGGTAATATGTAGATTAACCCCTTCAGGGGGATCAGTTGATGATTAATATATTTTGCTTTCAAATCTGGCCATACATGGTTCAGTTTTATCGTTCAGCCAGCGGGATGAGAGGAAAAAACTTAAGTGATTCCCCCATCCACACATTGGAGGGGGATGGGGGAATCCTCCCCGCTGCACTATTGTATTCTGACAATGGGGGGCGCTCCTCCGCTCTCAGAATACACAGATCAGTGATGAAGCCATTGGCTGCAGCCGCTGATCGAGTGACTTTTATCCGGCAGTGACCACACATGGATGGAAATGTGACCAATCCCTACTGAACCAGCTGAATTTCCATGTCTCTATGGTCACCATAAGTGACTTCCTCCCCTCCCCCTCATCTCCTTCATTATGTAAGTCATGCTGAGATGATCACCCATTGGCTGAGCAATATTCTCATTTGTCTCTGAGCTCCTTCTTGCTATTCCTCGTCCTGCCTGTTGTTTCCTTGGATTGATTTTCTGTGTAGTGACCCCGGCTTCATCTCTTGGATGCGCTCGTCTGTTGCTTGTCCTGACCTTTATCCTGATTCCTGGATCTCCTCCTCATCTCTCCTCTATATCCTCTTACACAGCTTTTCTCCACACCTGCAGTGATCCTGGGGGGGGGGGGGGACTTGGCACCAGCACTCAGCGAAATCCATCCCCACCGTTAGGAGATCTGGAGACAATTGTCTGCTATTTACACTCCGTTCCTTCGCACATCACCTGATCACATGAGAGCTTACTTTCACAGATTCCTGACAGATTTCTGTATGGTAAAGGTCAAAGTTCACTCTTCAGTTTAGGAGAGGTAGGACACACCCAGGAACAATGATTTGGTTTGCACGGGAGCCTCATATAGAGGACCCCTCAAATCTCCCCATCCAAATGTCCCTCCATCCAGAGTCTATATGTCCTATGACATCACACTGACCTCACAGCTCCTCCTCCCAATGTCCTTCTATCTGGCTTTTTTACTGATGCTCTTAGGATGTGGGTGGACCCTTGGAATCCTCACTAGCAAAGTAGGACCGTTGGTCCTGCATTGTATGTAATGACATCAGAATGCCTGCTACAAGTTTTTAACCTACGTAGTGTGGTTTTCCTGTGTGGGTAAATTATACCTCAGTCTGAAGTGGGGCTTTATTATAATGGAGACCTGAATGGTGAGGTGAGGAGGATTCTGGGAATATTATTTAAATTTTACTATTTGTGTTCAGATTTATAGTTTTCCTCCTGTGAAGTCTGGAGATCATATGACCATCACATTGCCTCCACCTCCCTCCCTGATAGAATAGAGAAATACAAAGAAGATTCTAGAAGTCACCAGAGAGATCATGGAGGAGAGGTGAGCGGTGCTGGGAATTATCCAGTAACAGACAAGGGATGTGTCTGGATGGTGACTGTATCATTGTGTGTGTCAGGTTCCTATAAGGTGTCAGGATGTCACTGTCTATTTCTCCATGGAGGAGTGGGAGTATTTAGAAGGACACAAGGATCTCTACAAGGACGTCATGATGGACAATCAGCCGCCCCTCACATCACCGGGTAAGAGGAGACTTTATTGTAAAAGAGGAGAGCAGTACGGAGGCTCCACCTAGATCCCCCATCATCTGATAAACACATAGAAACAATGTATTCAGTCAGTGTGTGTGTTTCCTACAGATGGATCCAGTAATGGGAACCGACCAGAGAGATGTCCCCGTCCTCTGTATTCCCGGGATTCCACACAGGAAGGTCACACCATCCCCCACCGTCATCAGGTAGATGAGGAACAATCACTGATAGTATCATTAGGATCTGTACATTATCTGCATTGTTACAATCAATGTCATTTGTATTATATATTCAGAGTGGAAACCTGAGAGATTCTAAAATTGAAGTAAAAGAAGAGATAAAAGAGGAGGATGATGAGGATGGGGTAATGGAGGAGTCAGAGTTTCAAAAAGAACACAGAGATCTGTACCAGAACACCATGGTGGAGTCATCCAGCTACAGGAACCCACCAGAGAGATGTCCTTATCCTCTGTATTCCCGGGATTCCACACAGGAAGATCACACCATCTCTTACTGTTACAAGGTTGGTGGAATGGATCATCTAGAACATGAACTTGAGGAGACAGGGGGGGTTATTTACTAATGGCAAATCCACTGTGCACTTGGAGGTGCAGTCGCTGTAGATCTGAGGGGAACATCGAAGGAAAATAAAAAAACAGCCTTTTCGCTTGCACATGATTGGATGATAGAAATCAGCAGAGCTTCCCCTCATTTCAGATCTTCCCCTCAGATCTACAGCGACTGCACTCCCATGTGCACTTGTAGTGCGTAGTGGTTTTTCCTTTAGTAAATCAACACCAATATGTGGATTTTATATGTGATGTCACAATAATAAAGCTTATATCTTACAGATGACATTCTCTCTCATTTTCTTGATTTAGAGTGGAGATCCAATCGATATAGAATTTGAGGTTAAAGCAGAAGAAGAAGAGAGGTATGTGAGGTATGATCAGCAGTCTATGGAGGAGGATGGAATAACGGGGACATTTATAGAGGAGGACACTCCTACAGAGATTAGCACAGGTGGGTCATTAATACTAAATACATTCCTCCACCCATACTGATCACTGATTGGCTGATAGCAGCCATTTACCACATGATCGCCCTGTCAAATAACGGAGTGATCACTTGTAAACAAACCGGCGTCATGTCCGGTTCCTCTTTCCCCTCCCCATACCTATTGGTACACTGCGAGGGTAGAGATCGGTGGCAGCAGCGCTGTGGGCTGGATGTGTAGTGCCAGCAGCGCTGATATGTGCCCATTCCAGCCAGCCATCCATGCCTATCCATGATCAGCATACCCATCCATACTCAGCATATTCATCCATCCATCCATGCTTATCCATCCATCCATGCTCACCCATCCATACTCATCCATCCATACTCAGCACACTCATTCATCCATCCATCCATGCTCAGCCATCCATACTCAGCATACTCATCCATACTCAGCATACCCATCCATCCATCCATGCTCAGCATAACCATTCATCCATCCATGCTCAGCTTACCCAGCCATACTCATCCATCCATCCATACTCAGCATACTCATCCATCCATCCATGCTTACCCATCCATACTCAGCATACTCATCCATCCATGCGCACCCATCCATACTCAGCCTACTCATCCATCCATACTCAGCATACTCATCCATCCATCCATGCTCAGCCATCCATACTCAGCATACCCATCCATACTCGGCATACTCATCCATCCATCCATACTCAGCATACTCATCCATCCATCCTCATCCATACTCATCCATCCATCCATCCATGTTCACCCATCCATACTCGGCATACTCATCCATCCATGGTCAGCCATCCATACTGAGCATACTCATCCATACTCAGCATACTCATCCATCCATGCTCAGCCATCCATACTCAGCATACTCATCCATCCATCCATGCTCAGCCATCCATACTCAGCATACTCATCCATCCATCCATGCTTAGCTATCTATCCATCCTCAGCAATACTCATCCATCTATTCATGCTCAGCCATCCCATCCACCCCCATCCATAATTAGCCTTACCCATCCATACTCAACCATTCCCAGCAATACTCGGCCGTACCCAGCCATCCTATCTATACCCAGCCATCCCATCTATACCCAGCCATACTCAGCCGTACCCATCCATACTCAGCCTTACCCAGCCAAACTCAGCCATACTCATTCTTGCTCAGCCATCACCATTAACGGCTCATCCATCCCCATTCATGCTCATCCATGCCACAATCAGTTATCATCCATGCCACTACAGTGCTTAACAAGAGTGTATTAGGTAGTCAAATTAGATTTGAAACTTATGTCCCTAGAACACCTGATGGTGCTCCCTGCATTTTGGTCCTCTGTATGTGGCCACGCTGTGGAAAAGTCTCACACATGTGGTATCACCGTACTCAGAAGGAATAGAAGAATCTATTTTGGGGTGTAATTTTTGGTATGTACATGCTATGTGTTAGAAACATTGTGTAAATGGACAACGTGGTGTAAAAAAATGCGTTTTCATTTTCTTTACACATTTTCCAAAAACTTGTAGAAAAAAATGACATGTTCAAAAGACTCGATATGCTTCATAGATAGATAGATATATATTGTGTTGTTTTCTTTCCAAAATGTGGTCATTTTTGGGGCGTTTCCATTGTCCTGGTTCTCCAGGGCCTTCAAAAGTGTAAGAGGTAGTCAAGAAATGATATGTGTAATTTATGCTTCAAGAACGCCTGATGGCGCTCCCTGCATGTTGGGCCTCTGTATGTGGCCACGCTGTGTGAAAGTCTCACACATGTGGTATTGCCATACTCAGGAGGAATAGTAGAATGTGTTTTGGGGTGTAATTTGTGCTATGCATATGCTGTGTGTGAGAAATAACTTGCTAATATAATAATTTTGTGGAAAAAAAAATCTTGATTTTGCAAAGAATTGTGGGAAAAAATTACAACTTCAAAAAACTCACCATACATCTTTCTAAATACCTTGGAATGTCTACTTTCCAAAAAGGGGTCATTTGGGGGGTATTTGTGCTTTCCTGGCTTGTTAGGGTCTTAAGAAATGAGATAGGCCGTCAGCACTTCAGGTTTGATCAATTTTCAGATTGGCACCGAACTTTCACTAAGACCAAATAATATACACCGATTTGGGTTATTTTTACCAAAGATGTGTAGCGGTATAAATTTTGGCCAAAATATATGAAGAAAAATTACTAATTTGCAAAATTTTATAACAGAAATGAAGAAAAATGCATTTTTTTACAGAATTTTCGGTCTTTTTTCTTAGCGCACAAAATAAAAAACTCAGTGGTGATTAAATACCCCCAAAAGAAAGCTCTGTTTGTGTGAAAAGGGCCAAAAATTTCATATAGGTACAGTGTTGCATGACTGAGTAATTGTCATTCAAAATGTGAGAACACCGAAAGCTGAAAATTGGTCTGGTTAGGAAGGGGGTTTAAGTGCCCAGTGGGTAAGTGGTTAAATAGAAAGTGATAATGAGGGAGGAGTCAATAACCCAATGATGGTGGTCTTCAGAATCAGTCCAGTCTTCATCTTGGTTGTTCTCCCCCATCCTCACTCTCTGACCTCTGGTGGGGCTCATGACTTAATTCATGATTTATTCATGACTAAATCATGGACTAAATAAGGAAGTCCAGGACCTTTTGTGTTGGGAAGATGAAAAGGAGTGATAGAGGGGGTGGGGACACTCGTCCTATAATCCCCCTCATCGCTGTCACTCCTATAAAAGAAAATGTTTATTATAATCGATTTATGAAAATAGTTGTCAACTATTTTCATAATCGATTAGTTGGTAAGTCGATTAATTGGTCTGCATACAGAATGTATTATTTCTTTACATATCAGAAAATACAGCTCAGTACATCATCCATACATGTCAGTAAATGCCTGAGAATTTAAATGTGTGAGGAGCAATGTCTCATGGGACATGTAGTCCTGGGCAAGAGAAGGAAGGAGGTAATTCTAAAGGCAGACCTTTACCTTCCTATAGCAAAACTGTATACTATACTTTGCAGCTTCCTATAGTGCAACGCTATACTATACTTTATGGCTTCCTACAGGGGAACTCTATACTATACTTTGTAGCTTCCTATAGGAGAACACTATACTGTGTGGCTTCCTATAGGGGAACTCTATACTATACTTTACGGCTTCCTATAGGGGAACTCTACTATACTTTGTGGCTTCCTATAGGGGAACTCTATACTATACCTTGTATCTTCCTATAGGGGAACTCTATACTTTGTGGATTTCTGTAGGGGAACTCTATACTATACTTTGTGGGTTCCTATAGGTAAACTCTATACTATACTTTGTAGCTTCCTATAGGAGAACTCTATACTATACTTTGTGGCTTCCTATAGGAGAACTCTATACTATACCTTGTATCTTCCTATAGGGGAACTCTATACTTTGTGGATTTCTGTAGGTAAACTCTATACTATACTTTGTAGCTTCCTATAGGAGAACTCTATACTATACTTTGTGTCCTCCTATAGGGGAGCTTCATACTATACTATACTTTGTACCTTCCTATAGGGGAACTCTATACTATACTTTGTGGCTTCCTATAGGGGAACTCTATACTATACTTTGTGACTTCCTATAGGGAAACTCTATACTATACTTTGTCCTCCTATAGGGGAACTCTATACTATGCTTTGCAGCTTCCTATAGGAGAACACCATACTTTGTGGCTTTCTATAGGGAACTCTATACTATACTTTGTGGCTTCCTATAGGGGAACTCTATACTATACTTTGTGGGTTCCTATAGGGGAACTCTTTACTATACATTGTGGCTTCCTATAGGAGAACTCTATACTATACTTTGTGGTTTCCTATAGGGGAACTCTATACTATACTTTGTGGCTTCCTATAGGTGAACCCTATACTATACCTTGTAACTCACAGGAACCATGAATCAGACCGAGACAGAAGTATAGTTAAATCACACTTGTTTAATAATAATAATAAAAAGGTAGAGTAAGCATGGTCAAAACAAGCCAGAGTTCAGTAACCGAATCGGGTAGTCAGCCAAGCCAATGTCAGAGGGCCATAGGTAAATGTAGTAGTACAGCAAGCAGGAGCCAGAAGGGACATCAGCCGAGCAAGTCTTCAACAGGAACGCAGGAGAAAGTCTCTGTGATGTTGGCAAAGGCAGAGATCAAGTGAGCTGCACGGCTTTAAGTAGGCAGGACTGATGAGCAGAATCAACAACAGATGGGTAACTGTGGAGAGAGATGGGAGCTGGCAATTAGCTGACAGCTGAGTGGCCAGCTCAGAGAAGGAAGGGCTGAGCCCAGCCCTGACAGTACCCCCACCTCAACGACCCCTCCCCCTCTGAGGACCACCAGGCTTGAGGGGAAACGTCTATGAAAATCACGGAGGACAGGGGCATGTACATCCGAGGATGAGACCCAAGAATGTTCCTCCGGACCGTACCCTTTCCAATGCACCAGGTACTGTATGCGCCCACGGAACCTACGGGAGTCAACAATGGACTGTACTTCATACTGCTCATGGTTCTCAACCTGTACAGGGTGAGGATGTGGCACCGAGATGGTAAAACGGTTGCAGACCAAAGGTTTTAATAAGGAGACATGAAATACATTTGAAATACGCATATTAGAAGGAAGGTCTAATGTGTAAGCCACTGGGTTAATCCTGTGAAGAATACGGAAGGGCCCAATAAACCGAGGTGCGAACTTCAGTGAGGGAACACAAAGTCGGAGGTTGCGAGATGACAGCCAGACCCTGTCCCCAACCTAGTAGGAAGGCGCAGGCAGGCGTCTGTGGTCAGCATGGAGTCTGTACCTATCAGTAGCATGATGCAAAGCCTCCCGGACTTGTGCCCAAGTGGAACGAAGACCACGGAGATGCTCCTCTAATGCAGGAATACTCTGCGGAAAAAAGAGTCCGGCAACATGGAAGGTTAGAAACCATAAGTCGCCAAAAAAACGGGGACAATCGGGAAGCAGAATTCAAGGCACTGTTGTGAGCAAACTTTGCCCACGGTAATAGGTCTGACCAGTTGTTATGATGGTCAGAAATATAGAAACGTAGGGATTGCTCCAAGGACTGATTGGCTCGTTCTGCGGCCCCATTAGACTGCAGGTGATATGCAGAGGAGAAAGCAAACTGAATTCTCAACTGTGCACAAAAGGCTCACCAGAACCGGGAGACAAACTCGCTACCCCTGTCCGAGACAATCACCTTGGGTAGCCAATGAAAGATCTCCTGAGCAAAAATGGAAGCCAGTTCCTTAGAAGTAGGGATGAGCTTCATGTTTGAGTCAAACCCATGTTCGACTCGAACATCGTCTGTTCGCCGAATTGTGAACGATATGGGCCATCCACGCCAAATTCGCCTGGAGCGTCACGGCCCATAATTCACTGCGGAATCGCAGTGCATGGCTGGCTGATGATTGGCCAAGCATGCACTATGACCCGCATGCTTGGCCAATCACAGCGCCGTCTGAACAGAGCTGTAATTGGCCAAAGCCAAGGAGGCTTTGGCCAATTATGGCTCAGGGGATTTAGTACACGCCCCACACTATATAAGGCCGCCTGCGTGGCGGCCCTGTGTAGTGTGTGTTCCGGTTTTGAAAGAGAGAGACAGAGAGACAGTGTCATTTAGACAGTTAGACAGATTAGGCAGGACAGTCAGTGAGTTAGCTGCACTTACAGTGTATTGTATGCATATATATGCATCCCAGGTGTTGTGTGTGTGTATATATATGTATGTATATATATATATATATATATATATATATATATATATATATATATATACTGTATTCAGTTTAGCTAGATCCGTTCCTGTTATCTTCCTACTGACAGGCAGGCTTGTCTTGTTACAATATTTACAGCTACCTGAAGAAAATTGCTGGTGTCCTTTTGATCCTATTAATACCACAGTCAGGCAGCTAGACTATTTACAGTTAGTGTAGTGCGTCCTCACAGTGTTCAGTTAAAGCTACAAGTTAGTTTAATGTGACCTCTGCACAGTGTTCAGCTAAAACTACAAGTTAATGTAGTGCATCCTCCTCACAGTGTTCAGCTAAAACTACAAGTTAGTGTAGTGCAACCTCTGCACAGTGTTCAGCTAAAGCTACCTGTAGAAGGTTGGTGGTGTTTTCCTGATCCTATCACTACCGCAGGCAGCTAAATAAGCTACAAATTCGTTTTTTGCGAGCTCTGCACAGTGTTCACCTAAAGCTACCTGTAGAAGGTTGGTGGTGTTTTCCTGATCCTATCACTACCGCAGGCAGCTAAATAAGCTACAAGTTAGTTTTTTGTGAGCTCTGCACAGTGTTCACCTAAAGCTTCCTGTAGAAGGTTGGGGGTGTTTTCCTGATCCTATCACTACCGCAGGCAGCTAAATAAGCTACAAGTTAGTTTTTTGAGAGCTCTGCACAGTGTTCAGCTAAAACTACAAGTTAGTGTAGTGTGAGCTCTGCACAGTGTTCAGCTAAAGCTATCTGTAGAAGGTTGGTGGTGTTTTCCTGATCCTATCACTACCGCAGGCAGCTAAATAAGCTACAAGTTAGTTTTTTGCGAGCTCTGCACAGTGTTCACCTAAAGCTACCTGTAGAAGGTTGGTGGTGTTTTCCCTGATCCTATCAATACCGCAAGCAGCTAAATAAGCTACAAGTTTGTTTTTTGCGAGCTCTGCACAGTGTTCAACTAAAGCTACCTGTAGAAAGTTGGTGGTGTTTTCCTGATCCTATCACTACCGCAAGCAGCTAAATAAGCTACAAGTTAGTTTTTTGCAAGCTCTGCACAGTGTTCACCTAAAGCTACCTTTAGAAGGTTGGTGGTGTTTTCCTGATCCTATCACTACCGCAGGCAGCTAAATAAGCTACAAGTTCGTTTTTTGCGAGCTCTGCACAGTGTTCACCTAAAGCTACCTGTAGAAGGTTGGTGGTGTTTTCCTGATCCTATCACTACCGCAGGCAGCTAAATAAGCTACAAGTTAGTTTTTTGTGAGCTCTGCACAGTGTTCACCTAAAGCTTCCTGTAGAAGGTTGGTGGTGTTTTCCTGATCCTATCACTACCGCAGGCAGCTAAATAAGCTACAAGTTAGTTTTTTGAGAGCTCTGCACAGTGTTCAGCTAAAACTACAAGTTAGTGTAGTGTGAGCTCTGCACAGTGTTCAGCTAAAGCTATCTGTAGAAGGTTGGTGGTGTTTTCCTGATCCTATCACTACCGCAGGCAGCTAAATAAGCTACAATTTTGTTTTTTGTGAGCTCTGCACATTGTTCACCTAAAGCTACCTGTAGAAGGTTTGTGGTGTTCTCATACTACAGGCAGGCAGTTGATTTTGCTAGCTGCAGTATCAGTATATATATATATCCCAGCTTAGTGCAGCTACAGGCCATTTGTATGTCTGGAAGGCCAACAAGGAGAGGAAGACAGTCACAAGCCAATAAAAGAGGGCAAGCAGGCTCTGTGTCTAGAGGCAACAGTGTTGGTCGTGGAGACGGTGCATCCTCATCAGCACGTGGCCTTTTTTTCGGCAGCTGGCCGCGTTGAGCCGCAACATGCGGAAGACTTGGTCGAGTGGATGACCAAGCTGTCCTCATCCTCCTCATCCTCTCTCACCCATGCTCAGAGTACTTTGTCTGGCAAAGCAGCTGCCAACGCAGCCTCTTCCCTCGGCTCAATGGCATCGGTGACTCCTTCCCTAGCCCCACCATGTCCTCCTGAGGAGTCCCTCGAACTGTTTGACCACAGTGTTGGGTACATGCTCCAGGAGGATGCCCAGCGTTTAGAAGGCTCTGATGATGATACTGAGCTAGATGAAGGCAGTAACGTGAGCACGGACAGAGGGGGTGCCCAAGAAGGACAGCAATCTGGTAGTCATGCTCCCCCTGCTGCAGCATACTGCCAGGTTTGCTCTAGTGATGAGGAGGGAGGGGATGATAAGGTCACTGACTCAACGTGGGTGCCTGATAGGAGGGAGGAGGAGGAGGCACATCACCAACGAGGCAGGATGCCCTCCCGGGGCCAGCCTAAGGGCAGCACACTGACTGCATCACACCCCAAAGCTCCGCATGTGCAGGGCGCTGCAGTCTCTGCACGTTTTTCCAAAAGTTCTTTGGTGTGGGCCTTTTTTGAGACGAGTGCATCAGATCGCACCGCTGCTATTTGCAACATATGTCTCAAACATATCTTGCGTGGCCAAAACATCTCCTGCTTGGGCACCATATGCTTGACCAGACATATGTTGACCTGCCATGCAGTTCGTTGGCAAGCGTATCTAAAGGACCCACACCAAAGAACAAAGAGGACCTCTCCTTGCTCCTCATCAGCTGAGATCTCCAACCCCACTATACCTTCTGTCCTCTCTGAGACCTGCACTGAGAGGAATGAAGGTGTAGAATTAGGTGTGTCACAGCCAAGTACTTGTGGGCAAACTGCTTTCGGTACACCGACGTCAGATTGTACCAGGCAAATTTCCCTGCCCCAGCTGCTGTGCCACCGAAAGAAGTTCGCTCCCAGCCATCCACATGCCCAGCGGTTGAATGCTAGCTTGGCAAAATTGCTAGCACTTCAACTACTGACTTTTCAGTTGGTAGACTGCCCCTTTCCGTGAGTTTGTGGAATGTGCGGTTCCTCAGTGGCAGGTACCCAAACGCCACTTTTTCTCATGGAAGGCGATTCTGGCTCTCTACCGGCATGTGGAAGGCAATGTCAATGCCTCGCTGGACAGGGCAGTCAGCGGTAAGGTACATATTACCGCTGACTCATGGTCCAGCAGGCATGGACAGGGACGTTACCTAAGTTTCACCGTGCATTGGGTGACTCTGCTGTCAGTTGGAAAGGGTGCAGGACAAGGTGCAGTAGTGTTGGAGGTTGTTCCGCCACCACACCTCCAAAATGCCACTACTAATGATTGTGACACACCTCTCTCACCTCCACCCCATCCTCTTCTTCTTCCTCCATGGCCTCTTCCTGTGCTTGGTCCTCAGAACCAGCGGTGCTCCGTAGCCGTTCAAGGGGCTACGCAAGTATGCAGGCCAAAAGATGCCATGCAGTGCTTTAGCTAGTGTGCTTGGGGGACAGGAGCCACACTGGGGCAGAGGTTCTGTCAGCTCTGCAGGGGCAGGTTCAGAGGTGGTTGACGCCACGCCAACTTAAGGCAGGAATTGTGGTTTGCGACAATGGCACCAACCTCCTCTCTGCCCTCCGACAGGGACAAATGACCCATGTGCCCTGTTTGGCTCACGACACCACGCCAACTTAAGGCAGGAATGGTGGTTTGCGACAATGGCACCAACCTCCTCTTTGCCCTCCGACAGGGACAAATGACCCATGTGCCCTGTTTGGCTCACGTCCTTAACTTGGTGGTGCAGCGGTTCTTGGGCAGGTACCCGGGCTTACAGGATGTCCTGAGGCAGGCCAGGAAAGTCTGTGTGCATTGCCAAATAATGCCAGTGCTCGGCTTGCAGACCTCCAAAAGGAGTTTAACCTGCCCAAGAACCAACCAATCTGTGACATGCCCACCAGGTGGAACTCAACGTTGGCCATGCTGCGTGTGCAGCAGAGGGCCATCAATGAGTACCTGTGCGACTATGGGACCAGGACAGGGTCAGGGGAGCTTGTTTTTTTTTCCCCACGCCAGTGGGCCATGATCAGGGATGCATGCACTGTTCTGTCACCATTTGAGGAGGCCACGAGGATGGTGAGCAGTGACAGTGCATGCATCAGTGACACTCTCCCCCTTGTCCACCTGTTAGAGCACACGCTGCATGGAATAATGGACAGGGCAATTGAGGCAGAACAGAGGCAGGAAAAGGAGGACTTCCTTAGCTCTCAAGGCCCCCTTTATCCAGACAGTGTTCCTGCGTGCCCGCCGATCACACAGGAATAGGACGAGGAGGAGGATTGTGTCAGTATGGAGGTGGAGCCTGGCACTCAGCATCAGCAGCAGTCTTTATGGGATCAGTCCCAAGAAACACATGGACTTGTACGTGGCTGGGAGGAGGTGGCTGCGGACCATGTGGTCCTTAGTGAACCAGAGGACTCCGGACCGAATGCCTCAGCAAACCTACGCTGCATGGCCTCCCTGATCCTACAAAGCCTGCGTAAGGATCCTCGTATTTGTGGTATCAAGGAGAGGGATCAATACTGGCTGGCAACCCTCCTTGATCCACGTTACAAGGGTAAGGTTGCGGACCTTATCTAGCCGTCGCAGAGGGAGCAGAGGATGAAACATCTTCGGGAGGCCTTGCAGAAAGGTCTGTGCAACGCGTTCCCTGAGACTGGGAGGTTACCGGACAACGTGTTGCTGAGGCTTCGGTCAGTCAAAGAAGAAGCGGTGGAGAAGGTGGCCGTCTGACCGATGCGTTCAGACAATTTTTTAGTCCACAGCCCCAAGGTATGATCGGTTCCAGCAACCATCGCCAGTGTCTGTTTTACATGGTGCAGGAATACCTAGGGGCAAGATCTGACTTGGACACCTTTCACACCGAAAATCCTCTGGGTTACTGGGTCTTGAGGATGGATCACTGGCCAGAGCTTGCACAGTATGCAATTGAGCTACTGGCCTGTCCTGCATCCAGCGTTCTTTCGGAACGCACATTCAGTGCTGCTGGAGGCTTTGTAACCAATCACAGGGTGCATCTGTCCACCGACTCGGTCGATCGACTGACCTTCATAAAAATGAATCAGTCTTGGATCACCACCAGCTACCAAGCACCTGATGCTGATGTAACCGAATAATTTTTTTTTAAATCTCAGATCCCTTCAAAGACTGCCTATGCTGATGCTGAGTGACTATCCTGAGTAATTATCCTCTTCCTCCTCAATGATCAGGCTGATAGCTTGTAAGAACATTTTTGGTTCTGGGCGCCGCCACCAGTGCCTAAGGCCCAATTATTCAGCCCGTTTAACAGGGGCGTGTAATTACAATTTTTGATGCAATACTTTGCAGCAGGGCTCATTCCTGTCTTCCAACTAGAGTATCTGTGAGGGGTTGCAGTGTTGTGGCACCAGCACCACCAAAGGCCCAATTTTTCTGCCCCTGTTTAACAGGGGCGTGTAATTACAATTTTTGATGCAATAGTTTGCAGCAGGGCTCGTTCCTGCGTTCCAACTAGAGTATCTGTGAGGGGTTGCAGTGTTGTGGCACCAGTGCCTAAGGCCCAATTTTTCAGCCCCTGTTCAACAGGGGCATGTAATTACAATTATTGATCTAATATTTCACAGCAGGGCCCTGTGAGGGCTTACAGTGTTGTGGCCACAACAACACCTAAGGCTCAAATTTCTGCTGAGTATATAGGGCAGGCCCCTACTTTCAAACATCCAACTTACAAACGACTCCTACTTGCAGACGGAAGGAGACAACAGGAAGTGAGATGAAATCTACCCCTAGGAAGGGAAATTCTCTCCTGTAAGAGTTAATATGGGAAAATTTCTCCTTTCCACTGATGCTTTATCACCAATCCTTGTTTCATAAAAAAACCCCAAATTTTCAAAAAACATTTGTCATTGGGACAAAAAGTGAGATGAAATCTTCTGAAGAGGAGCACAGACAGCAAAACACAGGGGTGATAACCCTTCCCTATGTTTTCCAAAAAGCTTAAAATAGATTTTTTGGCTGGAGCTACACTTACAAAATGTACCAGTTCAAAATTACAAACAGATTCTACTTAAAAAACAAACCTACAGTCCCTGTCTTGTTTGCACCGCCTGTATACTGCTGTTCAGAGTACAGAGCCTGTATACTGCTGTTTCCTTTTTTAATTTGGGTTCCCCTTTTAGGGGTTCCCCTTTATATCCATACAAGACCCAAAGGGCCTGGTAATGGACTGCCATTTGTCTCACTGATTTTCATCCATATTGCCAGGACCCGACATTACATTAAAGCCGCAAGCAGTTTTAACCATATGCCGACCGGGCCATAGCCGAAGTATGGCTACAGCGCGGTCGGCTTATCCTGGGAGGGCGTCCATGGACGTCCTCCCAGAATAATGCTCTCGCGCGCACCCGAGAACTTCCGTGACCGTCGGGGTCCAGAGGACCCGGCGCATCACAGATCACGGTGAACGGCCGCTGATCGCGGCCGTTTACCATGTGATCGCTCCGTCAAATGACGGAGCAATCACATGTAAACAAACCGGCGTCATGTCATGACTCCGGTTCCTCCCTCCCCTCTGTGTACTGATCGGTACAGAGGGGGAGGAATGGGGGAGGGATCGGATGGTAGCAGCGTTGTGGGCTGCATCTGTGACAAATACAGTCACATCCATCCACCCATGCTCAGCCATCCCTCCATACTATAATACCCTGCAATACCCCACAATACTCCGCAATACTCTGCACTACTCCGCAACACCCCACAATACTCTGCAATACTCTGCAACACCCCACAATACTCTGCAACACCCCACAATACTCTGCAACACCCCACAATACTCTGCAACACCCTGCAACACCCCACAACACCCTGCAATACTCCGCACTACCCTGCACTTCTCTGCAATACCCAGTCATACTCGGCGATACCCTGCCATACCCAGCCATGCACAGCCATACCCAGCCATACCCAGCTATGCGCAGCCATACTCGACTATACTCGGCCATACTCAGCTGTACTCGGCCTTTGTATGTGGTCAGTAAGTCTCACACATGTGATATCGCCGTACTCAGGAGAATCTATTTTGGGGTGTCATTTTTTGTATGTATATGTTATGTGTTAGAAATATTATATAAATGGACAACTTTGTGTTAAAAAAAAAAATGTGTTTTAACCACTTCCTGCCCGCCGGCCGTCATACTACGTCCTTGACTTTGTGCGGGGATATCTGAATGATGGGTGCAGCTACAGGCATCGTTCAGATATCAGCTTTTTCAGCCGGCGATTCCCTACACCATAGGAACAATCATAGCGGCTGTTCCACTGCTTGATCGTTCTTATGGGAGGCGAGAGGGGACCTCCCCCCCTTCCCGCTGCCCTCCGGTGCTTCTACCGACTCACCGCTACGATCGAAGCCAGGATAGTTTTTGTTATTTTTTTTATTTCAGGCTTCCCAGCCTAGAGGTGAGATGTGGGGTCTTATTGACTCCATATCTCACTGTAAAGAGGACCTGTCATGCCATATTCCTATTGCAAGGGATGTTTACATTCCTTGTAATAGGAATAAAAGTAATCAAAAAATGTTTTTTTTGGAAAAAAGTGTCAAACTAAAATTAATAAAGTAAAATGAACAATAAAAAGAATTTTTTTTTTTAAAGCGCCCCTGTCCGTGTGCTCGCATGCAGAAGCGAATGCACACGTAAGTCCCACCCACATATGAAAACGGTGTTCAAACCACACATGTGAGGTATCGGTGCGATCGGTAGAGCGAGAGCAATAATTTTGGCCCTAGACCTCCTCTGTAACTCAAAACATGTAACCAGTAAAAAATTTTAAAGCGTCGCCTATGGGGATTTTTAAGTAGCGAAGTTTGGCGCTATTCCACGAGCTTGTGCAATTTTGAAGGGTGACATGTTAGGTATCTATTTACTCGGTGTAACTTCATCTTTCAAATTATGCAAAAACATTGGGCCAACTTTACTGTTTTGTTTTTTTTTTAAGCACAAAACTGTTTTTTTCCCCAAAAAAAGCGTTCAAAAAATTGCTGCGCAAATACCGAGCGAGATAAAAAGTTGCAACAACCGCCATTGTATTCTCTAGAGTCTTTGCTAAAAAAAACATATATAATATGTAATTTTCTAGCAAATAAATGATGATTTTTACATGTAGGAGAGAAATGTCAGAATTGGCCTGGGTGCTCCAGAACGCCTGAAGGTGCTCCACGCATGTTGGGCCTCTGTATGTGGCCACGCTATGTAAAAGTCTCACACGTGGTATCGCCATACTCTGGAGTAATAGCAGAATGTGTTTTGGGGTGTAATTTGTGGTATGCATATGCGGTGTGTGAGAAATAACCTGCTAATATGACATTTTTGTGGGAAAAAAAAAGGAAAAAAAATCTTGATTTTGCAAAGAATTGTGGGAAAAAATGACCACTTCAAAAAACTCACCATGCCTCTTACTAAATACCTTGGAATGTCTTCTTTCCAAAAAGGGGTCATTTGGGGGGTAATTGTACTTTTCTGGCATGTTAGGGTCTCAAGAATATAGATAGGCCGTTAGTACTTCAGGTGTGATCAATTTTCAGATATTGGCACCATAGCTTTTGGACTCTATAACTTTCACAAAGACCAAATAATATACACCGATTTGTACTTATTTTAACCAAAGATATGTAGCGGTATAAATTGTGGCCAAAATTTACAAAGAAAAATTGCTAATTTGCTAAATTTTATAACAGAAACAAAGAATTTCATTTTTTTACAGAATTTTCAGTCTTTTTTCTTTTATAGCGCAAAAAATAAAAAACCCAACGGTGATTAAATACCAAAAGAAAGCTCTATTTGTGTGAAAAAAAGGACAAAAATTTCATATGGGTACAATGTTGCATGACTGAGTACTTGTCATTCAAAATGTGAGAGCAGCGAAAGCTGAAAATTGGTCTGGTTAGGAAGGGGGTTTAAGTGCCCAGTTGTCAAGTGGTTAAATGACTTTTTTTCCTTTAAAAATTACATTTTGTGCAGGGACTGTTCTAAGCACTGGAAACACGCGCCACTTTACAGGCATACTATAGAAACCCCCCAGGTACGATATTTAAAGGAATATTTCATTTTTTTTTTACTTTAAGCATCATTAAAATCACTGCTCCCGAAAAAACAGCCGTTTTTAAAAGTTTTTTTTGCATTAATACATGTCCCCTGGGGCAGGACCCAGGTCCCCAAACCCTTTTTAGGACAATACCATGCAAATTAGCCTTTAAAATGAGCACTTTTGATTTTGAACGTTTGAGTCCCATAGACGTCAATGGGGTTCTAACGTTCGTGCAAATTTTCGGTCCGTTTGCAGGTTCTGTTGCAAACCGAACCGGGGGGTGTTCGGCTCATCCCTACTTAGAAGTGGGCAACTTCTTAAGTGGAATGCAATGACACCTCTTTGAGAACCGGTTAACCACCATAAGGATAACAGTGTTGCCTTGGGAGTTGGGTAACTCCACAATTAAATACATAGACAGGTGGGTCCAGGGCCTCCCCCCACCGGGCATGGGCTGCAAGAGGCCCACTGGAAGGCACAGTGGAGTCCCACTCTGAGCACACACGGAACAGGCAGCCACACCAGCCCGCAGACCAGGCCACCAGAACCGTTGGGAAATGGCCCAAATGAGTTGACTCTTCCCAGGGTGGCCAGCCGCCCCAGGAGAACGGCAAGGCTGGAGCACAGCAGCACAGAGACTCTCCAGGACAAAGCAGCGGACACAAGGCCCCTCAGGAAGAGCATGGACCCGAGCAGCAAGAATTCTGTTCCCCAAAGGAGAAGAAAGACCGTAGCCAGAATATGATCAGGAGAAATTGCAGGAACCGGAATCGACTCCAAATTGGAAGTGGAGGAAAACTGCCGTGACAAGGCGCCAGCCCCCACACTCCTAGCACCAGGTAAGAATGAGACAACGTAGCCGAAACTCGACAAGAAAAGAGCCCATCACGCCCTTCTGGGAGAGAGGCGCCCAGCCCCAGACAAGAATGTGAGACCCCCACAGTCAGCAAGAATGAGAACCGGTACAGGGGAGAGGAGATGTCTCCATTCTTTCAGGGCCAAAATGATCGCCAACAGCTCTCTGTCACCAATCCCGCAACTGTGCTCCGCAAGCGACAACCTCTTGGAAGAGCAGCCACAAGGATGCACAGCGCTCCCAGAGGTAGGACGCCGAAACAGAAGGGTGCCAACACCAGTCTCAGAAGCACCAACCTCAAGGATAATAGGCAACGTAGGATCAGGATGTGCCAACACAGGAGCAGAAACAAAGGCAGCCCCGAGACTCTTAAAGGCCCCAATGGACCCCGGAGACCAACTCCGTGGGCCACCGTCTCCTCCGGCCACATCAGCCAGGGGCTTGATCAGAGACGAGAAGCCACGAACAAACCTCCGACAACAGCCAGCAAAGCCCAGGAAATGCCACAGAGGACACAAACCCAGGGGCCGGGGCAACTGCAGGACCGCTAAAAGTCTCCCCAAGTCCACCAAAAAACCAGAAGCGGAAACGACACAGCCCAGGAATCCAACCTGTCCACGATGGAACTCACAACCCCCCCAGTCCACAACAGACACTGTTCCCCCCTAGTCTCTGAAGCACACGACAGACATCTGTGAGGTGGCTCTCCAGGGACTTGGAAAATATGAGGACATCATCAAGATAAACCACCACACATAACTGCAGCAACTCTCGGAGGACATCGTTAATAAATTCCTGGAAAACTGCCGGGGCGTTACAAAGGCCAAAAGGCATTACGAGGTACTCATAATGGCCTGTTTTGGTATTAAATGCAGTTTTCCACTCGTGGCCCTCCTTAATCCGCACGAGATTGTATGCCCCTCTCATTGCTCCCTTGAGACGGTCAAATAACTCTGAAATCAACAGAATCGGGTAGGCATTCTTAATCGTGAAACGATTGAGACCCCTATAATCAATACAGGGTCTCAGTTCACCTCTCTTCTTCTTCACAAAGAAGAAACCAGCACCAGCAGGAGACAAGGATTTGCGGATGAAACCTATAGAAAGTGCGTTTGCAACATACTCCTCCATGGCCTTATCCTCCAAGACTGACAAAGGGTAAACCCGCAAGAAAAAGACAATTCCATAGCTCAACTCACCAACCAGTCTGCTGACCAACCAAATTAACCTGTCTAACCGTATGTTAAAAGCAGGGGTTTAGTTAGCACACATTTGCAAACGCATGTGAAAGCTGCAAGGCCCCGTCAAGGCACCCTGTATTACTTGCAGTCCTAACACTACAAAATGTATAAGTGTCTCCACAGTGGAAGCACATGCATTAAATGGATAGGTGTGGCACAGGTGAGCCAGGAGGCCACCCTAGCCCCCTTAAAGGGACAGGAGCACACTGGACACCCAGCAAGAGCACAATGGCAGCAAAGGTGTCCAGTGCGTCCCCGACCCACATATACTAATAGTAACAAAATAATGGCCACCGCCCACACCCATAACTGGCCTTCACAGTAAGGAGCACATGGAGGGCATATACATACAAGAAAAAGACAATTCCGTAGCTCAACTCACCAACCAGTCTGCTGACCAACCAAATTAACCTGTCTAACCGTATGTTAAAAGCAGGGGTTTAGTTAGCACACATTTGCAAACGCATGTGAAAGCTGCAAGGCCCCGTCAAGGCACCCTGTATTACTTGGAGTCCTAACACTACAAAATTTATAAGTGTCTCCACAGTGGAGGCACATGCATTAAATGGATAGGTGTGAGACAGGTGAGCCAGGAGGCCGCCCTAGCCCCCTTAAAGGGACAGGAGCACACTGGACACCCAGCAAGAGCACAATGGCAGCAAAGGTGTCCAGTGCGTCCCCGACCCACATATACTAACAGTAACAAAACAATGGCCACCGCCCACACCCATAACTGGCCTTCACAGTAAGGAGCACATGGAGGGCAAGGGTAAACCCGGCCACGAGGGGGTATGGCACCAGGTTGAAGGTCAATTGCTTAATCATAAGGCCGGTGTGGAGGCAAACTACCCGCTTGACCTTTGTCAAAGACATCACTAAAATCGCGGTACTCCTCCGGCAGGGAGGAGAGTGAAGAGGTGCACAGGACCTTAGCTACCTTCTGGAAGCATGTCTCACTGCATTGAGGTGACCAAGAGAGAACCTCAGCACGGAGCCAATCAAAAGAGGATCCTCTGTAACGAAGGATAACCAATAACCAGCGGAAACCTAGGTGAGGAAATAACTTGGAATTGGATTATCTCATGGTGAAGAGCCCCTACAGCCATGGACAACGGAACCGTCTCATGAGTCACATGGGCAGGCTGTAGAGGTCTCCCATCAAGAGCCTCAATGGCAAGTGAATTGTCACGTAGCTGCAGCGGAATTGAGTGCTGCGATACAAAGGCAGCATCAATGAACAGGCCTGCAGCCCCAGAGTCGATTAGAGCCTGTATCTCGATGGACGACTCAGCCCAAGAAAGGGTGACAGAAACCAGGGGCTTATCCTTGTGGATAACTGGGGACGAAACAACGCCACTTAAGGTCTGTCCATGACAGGACCTCAAGGTTTGGGCGTACCCTGGACGGGTAGGACAAGATTTCAAAAAGTGACCTGCCTGGCCACAATAAAGGCACAATCTCTCCCTCCTCCTAAAGGTTCTTCTGCAGAGAGACGCGTGAAGCCCAAGTGCATGGGTTCATCTTCACTGACCGACTCTGTACCAGGAGGCATGGGAGGTAAGGGAGGCACGGGTGGGACTGCAAAGCTCGGAGGCAAATGTACAGGAGGCTCCTGCAAACGCTCCTTAAAAAAGAGTCTTCCTCTGAGTCTGGAGTCAATGCGGATGGCAAACGTGATCAACTTCTCCAGCTCAGGGGGTATATCTCTGGCTGCTATCTCATTCTTGATGTAATCCGAGAGACCATGAGAAAAGGCAGCCATGAGGGCCTCATTGTTCCAAGCAACCTCTGCTGCCAGAGTATGGAATTCAATGGCGTAGTCGGCAACAGTTCTTGTACTCTGTTTTATGTACATGAGGCACTTAGCACTAGCGGAGCGTGTGGGAACGTCAAATACCCTTTTAAAGGAGGCCACAAACTCTGGGTAACTCAAGGCAACAGGTTTTTGTGTTTCCCATAGAGGGTTTCCCCAGGCCAAGGTTCTCTCTGAAAGCAAAGATATCACAAAACCTACTTTGCTTCTGTCCGTGGGAAACACCTGGGGCAGCATCTCAAAGTAAATCTCGACCTGGTTGAAAACCCTCTGCATTAAACTGGATCGCCCCCAAATCGCTGGGGAAGCAGAGCAGAACCAGACATAGCTCTTATAGGGGTAATACTCAAGGTGCATTCACAGAGACTGGCGCAGCAGCAGAGACGGCCTGCAAACACAGGTTGTACCAAAGCAGCCATAGTGGGAGATTCCAGGTGAGCCGTGCGACTCAGGAGCATTTGTAACGCTATGGCAAACTGATCCATGCACTGACACACAGAAGGCACCCATATACTGGACCTGGACATCCATAGGACACCTCTACTTTGGAACGTTTGGATATTTATCCACCCGTTATGTATCCCATACTAAAAAAGCTCCATTGATCATCTGTCCCAAGCAGCTTCGAATAACATCCATTGATGCTGGAAACATAGTACACTTACAGTTCTTCCACCATTATGGTCTGGCGTCCATGGAATACTTCACTTGATCCAATCGCATTTAGTGCTTTTTGAACACAGAATCATCCCATCAGAATTTATACATATGTAAACATACTCCACTCTCAAACCCTGATGAAGGTATCAGAAAACTTGAAACGCGTCGTGTATCAGGGCACACCACCCTTAGGAGAGTAAATATGTAAATATGATATGATGATTTATATTTGTGTATTTTTTTTTCTGTTTCTTCATGTAATGTATTTTTGTATTGTGTAGACGCTTTCACGTCTTTTTATCGTACATCATTAAAAACATATTTTTTTATTACAAGAGTTGGTGGTCTGTCAAAATCCCATTGAGGGGGGTATTTTTCCTTGTTCTATCATGCGGTGATCTTGCTCATCCAAACTGGAAAAAATATTACCAACAAGTGGATTGACTGTATCTTATGAATTTATGGCCTTCGCCTACTATCAGGAACCATAAATCAGACTGAGACAGAAGTATAGGTAAATCACACTTGTTTAATAATAATAATAATATTAAAAAGGTAAACACAGTAAGCGTGGTCAAAACAAGCCAGAGTTCAGTAACCGGATCGGGTAGTCAGCCAAGCCAATGTCAGAGGGCCAGAGGTAAATGTAGTTCATACTATACTTTGTACCTGCCTATTGGGGAACTCTATACTATACGTTGCAGCTTCCTATAGGAGAACTCTATACTATACTTTGTGGCTTTCTATAGGGGAACTCTATACTATACTTTGTGGCTTCCTATAGAAGAACTCTATACTATACTTTGTTGCTTCCTATAGGAGAACTCTATACTATACTTTGTACCTTCCTATAGGGGAACTCTATACTATAATTTGTACCTTCCTATAGGGGAACGTTATACTATATGTTGCAGCTTCCTATAGGAGAACTCTATGCTATACTTTGTGGGTTTCTATAGGGGAACTCTATACTATACTTTGTGGGTTCCTATAGGGGAACCCTTTACTATACATTGTGGCTTCCTATAGGAGAACTCTATACTATACTTTGTACCTTCCTATAGGGGGACTCTATACTATACTCTGTACCTTCCTATAGGGGAATTCTATACTATACTTTGTGGCTTCCTATAGGGGAACTCTATACTATACTTTGTGGCTTCTATAGGTGAACTCTATTCTATACTTTGTACCTATCAGGAACCATGAATCAGACCGAAACAGAAGTATAGTTAAGTCACACTTGTTTAATAATAATAATAAAAAGGTAGAGTAAGCATGGTCAAAACAAGCCAGAGTTCAGTAACCAGATTCGGTAGTCAGCCAAGCCAATGTCAGAGAGCCAGAGGTAAACGTAGTAGTACAGCAAGCAGGATCAGCAGCAAGGAGGGATGTCAGCCGAGCAAGTCTTCAACAGGAACGCAGGAGAAAGTCTCTGTGATGTTGGGTAACTGTGGAGAGATATGGGAGCTGGCAATTAGCCGACAGCTGAGTGGCCAGCTCAGAGAAGGAAGGGCTGAGCCCAGCCCTGACATTAACTTCTTATAGGGGAAATCTATACTATACTTTGTGGCTTCCTATAGGGGAACTCTATACTATACTTTGTGGCTTCCTAATTGGAAACTCTATACTATACTTTGTGGCTTCCTATAGGGGAATTCTGAAGGCAGGAAGAACCAGAAGTCCCCAGGGGATCCAGAAGAGGAAAATCAGGGCTGCTCTGTGCAAAGCCATTACACGGAGGAGGTAAGTAGGGGTGCACCGAATGGAAATTTTGGTGCAGAAACCGAAAATGAAGGATGCACTAGGCCAAAAACCGAAACAATACAGAAAATGACAGTTTTTAAAAAATGTTTATATTTTTATATACAACCACCATTTATATCTCACCATTTCTTGTATCATGTCCCCAGTCTCTAACCATCTCTTGTATCATGTTCCCAGTCTCTAACCATCTCTTGTATCATGTCCCCAGTCTCTAACCATCTCTTGTATTATGCCCCAGTCTCTGACCATCTCTAGTATCAGGTCCTCAGTCTCTGACCATCTCTTGTATCAGGTCCTCAGTCTCTGACCATCTCTTGTATCAGGTCCTCAGTCTCTGACCATCTCTTGTATCATGTCCTCAGTCTCTAACCATCTCATGTATCATGTCCCCAGTCTCTAACCAGCTCTTGTATCATGTCTTCAGTCTCTAACCATCTCTTGTATCATGTCTTCAGTCTCTAACCATCTCTTGTATCATGTCCTCAGTCTCTAACCATCTTTTGTATCATGTCCCCAGTCACTAACCATCTCCTGTATCATGTCCCTAGTCTCTAACCTTCTATTGTATCATGTCTGCAATCTCTTACTTAAACACACTGCTATAGTATTAGCAAAATTTCCATTCAGTGCACCTCTAGCAGACATTATACAGGAGATGGTCAGAGACTGCAGACATGATACAGGAGATGATCAGAGACTGCAGACATAGTACAGGAGATGGTCAGAGACTGCAGACATGGTACAGGAGATGGTCAGAGACTGCAGACATGGTACAGGAGATGGTCAGAGACTGCAGACATAGGACAGGAGATGGTCAGAGACTGCAGACATAGTACAGGAGATAGTCAGAGACTGCAAACTTTATACAGGAGATGATCAGAGACTGCAGACATGATGCAGGAGATCAAATGCAGCCTCACCAGTGCCTGTCATGCAGCCTGCCAGTGCCCGGATTAAAGCAGCAATCTCTGTGTGTCACAGAGCTGTATTTGAAATGCCAAGGTCGCAGTAACAATGTCCCACCTCCTGTTACCACGTCACAAATTTAATGCCCCACCATTGGATCAGTGTGCCGTCTATCACAGGAGGCGGGACATTGTTACTGCGACCCGGGCAATTCAGCTCCGTGACACCGAGAGATCACCACTCTGTGGGAGGGAGGAGAAGAGGGAGGAGGGAGGGGAGGACTGGGGAACTCCAGGATGACACCCCCGCAATGGGTGGCACAATTTTCTGCTCCATTATCGGCAATATTTTGCTTTTGACAATGTGCTGAAAACACAATTTTCGGCAGTTTTTTTTTCGGCCGCCGAAATTTCTGTGCATCCCTAGAGGTAAGTATGACAAGTTTGTTTAAAAAAGAAATCCAACATTTACAATGACTTTAAGAGCTCTGTGCAGGGAAGATCAGCATCTGACCCCAGAGAAGGTGGAGGCTGATAGGCTGGAGATGATAGAAGGCATTACTATTACATAAAGTAAAAGTTTACTAGTGCATTGTGCATTATATATAAAATTATTATATCCATGAAAAAAGTCTCAGCTTTCAGTGTTACTTTAATATAAAAGTCCCCCCTCTCCCCTCTAACCTCCATATATCTTCATGTGTGACTCCCAGGTAAAATCCCCATATATCCTACTTCTGGGTATATTTTTTATTATATATATATGGTATAAGATATATTACTTTCACTATTTCACAGTATAAATGAATCCCTTATAGTAGTGATTATTTGTTGTTTTTGTACCATAATATACTTTTTTTTTTTTAACGCCATCATAACAGATGATTAAAAAAATCATGCTGCTGCTTCTAAGTGTCCTATGCTGGCCACACACGGGTCGATTTTGGGACGAGAATGTTTGCACAAATATTTGTATGAAAATTATTTGTACATTAGATGAATTGACGAGTGTAGTTCAAAAATTCCACTTGCTTTAAACATTTAATTATAAAATGAATGTAACTTCTGACCACAAACCACATACACGATGTGAAAATTTGTTCGATGGAGAAAAGTTTTCTGTTCTGCTCCTTCGAATTTTCCCATCACTGTGGTGGAAAATGAATGCCGATTTGACCCCACTAATGGTTAGAAAATTGGATGAATGTTTTTTTGAATGAAAAATAAGTTTGTGTACAGCCAGCTAAAGTGACATCAGGTGCAGGAAGCTTGTACCCACCTACCTGTCTATGATAAGGGAGTCTGTCATCCATCATATTATATTGCACTCCTGTCTGATCATCTGCAAAACAGCGTGTTACCTCTTTTTTACATTTTAATAATGTTGATCTCTGATTCTGATATGTAGCAGATTCTCTCTCTAATAAACATCTATCTGTCTGTTATTCTTAGAGTGGACTAAATATCCAACTATTTATCTGGATATTTATATTTGTACATTTGCTGTATATAGAGATTCAAGAATATTTACTAAATTATACACCAGCCTTTTTTTGAGGTCTTTATCCAATTAGTTGATTATTCAAAATAATAATAAGCCAACTAATCAATTCTGAAAATAATTATTATATGTCGCCCTATAGAGGACCCATTTACTAGTTCCTTGAGGGGGGAATTGTAAGATCCTCAGAGACAAAGCTGCCTGATGTGGGCGGAGTCCTGGTTTAGGGGAACCAATCTGCTCATGTCTAATAACAATCTTTTTATCTCTATTTTAGTAGATGGACGGGAGATGAGGAAAACCTCAGAAAATTGTCTCACTTTGTCTCCAGACTGTAAAGTAGAAGATGAGGACATCACACAGTATAGTCCAGGAGAAAACCCGACTACCTCAAATGTCCATCTGGCACCACAAAGTGTAGATGGACCATCGTATTCCTCTTATCCTGAGGAACTTCAGACTGTGAGGGACTGTGCCGTCCTTCCAACAGAGAAGAGCTTTTCCTGTACTGAGTGCAGGAAGTGTTTCCATTATAAATCCCATCTTAATGAGCATATAAGATCTCACACAGGGGAGAAGCCGTATTCCTGTCCTGAGTGCTGGAAATGTTTTTCACAGAAGTCCAATCTTTACACACATCAGAGATCTCACACAGGAGAGAAGCCGTATTCCTGTCCTGAGTGTGGGAAATGTTTTTCAGAGAAGTCCAGTCTTTACAAACATCAGAGATCTCACACAGGGGAGAAGCCGTATTCCTGTCCTGAGTGCGGGAAATGTTTTTCACAGAAGTCCAATCTTTACACACATCAGAGGTCTCACACCGGGGAGAAGCCGTATTCCTGTCCTGAGTGTGGAAAATGTTTTTCAGAGAAGTCCAATCTTAACACACATCAGAGATCTCACACAGGGGAAAAGCCGTATTCCTGTCCTGAGTGTGGGAAATGTTTTTCAGAGAAGTCCAATCTTTACACACATCAGAGATCTCACACAGGGGAAAAGCCGCATTCCTGTCCTGAGTGTGGGAAATGTTTTTCAGAGAAGTCCAATCTTTACACACATCAGAGATCTCACACAGGGGAGAAGCCGTATTCCTGTCCTGAGTGTGGGAAATGTTTTTCAGAGAAGTCCAGTCTTTACAAACATCAGAGATCTCACACAGGGGAGAAGCCATATTCCTGTCCTGAGTGTGACAAATGTTTTTCACAGAAGTCCAATCTATACAAACATCAGAGATCTCACACCGGGGAGAAGCCGTACTCTTGTCCTGAGTGTGGAAAATGTTTTTCAGAGAAGTCCAATCTTTACACACATAAGAGATCTCACACAGGGGAGAAGCCGTATTCCTGTCCTGAGTGCGGGAAATGTTTTTTAGTGAAGTCTCATCTTAACACCCATCAGAGATCTCACACGAGGGAGAAGCCATATTCCTGTCCTGAGTGTGGGAAATGTTTTACACAGAAGTCCAGTCTTTACAAACATCAGAGATCTCACACGGGGAGAAGCCGTATTCCTGTCTTGAGTGAGGGAAATGTTCCTCACTGAAGTCCTGTCTTCCTGTACATCAGGGACCCCACACAACCCTGAAGGTATATCAGTGCCTTGAGTGTGGGAAATGTCTTCTATATGAATGTTGCTGGACATCACAGTTCTCATGTGGGGAAGAAGCACGCCCTGATATACACCTCAGATATACTCCATGGCTGATCTTCATCATGTAAGAAACAGTTGATAAGGAGATCAGAGATCCCCAAAGACATGGATGAAGTGTTGTACCGTGTTGGCCATTGATAGCAGTAGAAAAATAAAAATGGAGTCATTACTTTTCATTGGCTGAGTGGTGTAAGATTTCACAAACACTTAGAGGTGTAATTAAAAAAAAATAGTTGAACGGTTATGACTGGCATTCGCCCAGCCATGATGAATATCGACTGTATTTTATTTCATACTCTAATTTCCTTGACTCCATCTAATGACCATAATGCAGTATTGCACTAATTGAGGTATTTCAGGAAAAATACCTGATTATTGCCACTAGATGGAGCTGATGATCATAGGAAATCACTGTGTTAAATCACAGCCAGAAATTGTAACAGCTGGATGAATGATTGTCACATTAGTCAAATACATTTTTTTTAAAAATAGACCCCTAAGGCTGGATTCACACCTATGCATTTTTAGTGCTTTTTGCATTTTGCAGATTTGAACTACAGAACGTGTTCCATAGGAAACAATGTTAAATGGACTGTAGTGCAAATCTACAAAATGCAAAAAGCACTAAAACTGCATAGGTGTGAATCCAGCCTTATGCTGGCCATACACTATACAGAAAATCGGCCGAACCCATTTTCGAAAAACGAACGTTCGACCGTGACTGCAAACGATCGTGCCATCATATAATGACCGATAAATTGTTCAGTGGACATGAATAAATAATTTTTTGTTCGTTTTTTTACATATACCTAGTGCAGACAGTTCGGACGGGAAACACATTAACCTTGCAATTTATCGTACGTTCGGCAGAAATTTACCAAACTTCCCGTTCGTTTTTTTACCACAAAAACGTCACAAACGATTATCGATTTGTGCCCATTAACTTGCCGAAAAACGAACGAAGTGTCTATACGAGCCATTTTTCGGCCGATTTTTCGTATAGTGTATGGCCAGCATAAGTCTCCTTCATCGGACATGTCTTCAAACTAATACCTGAGATCATACTCATACACTTATCAGTACAATACACACTGAAGGATATAACTTAAATAAGCCAACACTATTAGACTAACCATTGAATTAAAATGAGAAATACTATGTTTGGACTTTATATGGCGCTAAGTATAATAGGAATTATTTCTAGCTAGTGACAAATGTAGTTTCCTGGACCTCCCCATGTCAGCCTACTATGGGTCAGCTCCGACCCCTCCAAGACCACCTCTTTCTTAGCCCATAAAGGGCGGCTGTCTGCCCACACCAGTGTTTTTTTTTTTTTCGTCCTCGCTCCGGACGCCTTTTAAAGTTTTTTTAAATTTTTTTTTTTCTCCATCCACCATCCATCCTGTTCGGGTTCAGCCACTCCCGGTTCAGAAGACCCCCCCATATAGACAGTATAAATGATTATGTATTACTGGCAAAGGTCACTGGCAGTAAAAATGACAGTATATACTTTCGTTAGGCAGGTGCTGGCACTCTCTCCTTCCATGTTTTTGTGTGTTCAGGCAATGGTTTGGCTCACTGGGACTTGTAGTTCACTGCCTCCACATGTATTCCTTTCAGAGATGAGCAGGTGAGATCAGAGGCAGCTTCCTCTTTGGGTTGCCTGGCAAACACCAGAATGCTCACTGCTGATTTGCAGCAGGCTCTGTCCTCTAGGCCAGTGTTTCTCAACTCCAGTCCTCAAGGCGCACCAACAGGTCATGTTTTCAGGATTTCCCTCAGAAGAAACGGCTGTGGTAATTACTAAGGCAATGAAACTGATCAAATCACCTGTGCAAAATAGTGGAAATCCTGAAAACATGACCTGTTGGTGTGCCTTGAGGACTGGAGTTGAGAAACACTGCTCTAGGCTGATCTCAGTCTCCAGCTGATCAATCTGCTACTCTGCTCTGGTAAGCCTCCTTCCAGGACTCTCATTACTTATTGCTGTGTTACTTGTCTGTCAGAGTGTTTTTATTATCCTGTGCCTTATAGCTCTGGGGAATTTTGCCTAGCTGCCTTAGCACTGAAGATTCGGATGGAGAAGTTTATTTTAATTGTATTTATTTATTTTATTTATTTATTTTTAAAACAGTTTATTTATTTATTTAAAAAGAGAGTACTTCCTCTGTGTTTTACAGAGAGAAGGGCCCAGTGCGGGATAAAAAGGTTCCAAATCAACACTCCAGCCTCAAAGGAGGAAAAAGGGACTACACATGTCAAATTGCAGATTCTGCAGCGCTCGTACTCCCCCCCCATTCACTGCCAACCCAGAATTCAGGTGGAAACAGCAAATTTACCAACTCCCCTAGATTTTTTTTTTTAAGTTTTTCACAGAAAATCTGTATCGATCGATTGTGAGCTGAAGGAATTTATACACACAACCATACATCGTCCCCAACCCAAATTCAACTCTCGCAAGACAATTCGCATGGAGACCTATCAAGGTTTATAAATGTAAAACTTTTTTGGGCCTAACACCCAACATGGGCATTACTAAAAAGAATGAGCCACGATCATATTGGTCCAGAGCCCGATTCATCATATGCCCATGTTCTCTGCTGCAATGGTCAAGTATAGATATGAGACGATAATGCGTTTTAGTGATCACACGCTTTTTTTGTCCTTGGGGTGATCCTGAATATGATCAGCTTTACAAAATTCTGCCCCTCATAAACTACCTCTCCCAGAAATTTGCAGATGTGTATACGCCCCAACAAACCATCTATGTAGACGAGTCCATCATACATTTCACTGGCCACCTTGGAGGGTGGGGGGGCCCCACTCCCGCCACCGATAAAAGTGATCTTGCGGTGAATCCGCTGCAGAGAACACTAATTTTAAAGAGAAACGCATGCTGTTCCTGAAAATACCAGGTTTATGACAACCTAACATCAATAGTATACAAGCTCTTGAAGGGGTTGATAAGGGACTATATACAAGATTTTAGTAATGAGAACAGTATCATTAGCAGTAATCACCATGGATTCATGAAGAATCGTTCTTGCCAAACCAATCTATTAACCTTCTATGAGGAGGTGAGTTGCCAGCTAGATAAATGAAGGCCCGTAGACGTAGTGTATATGGACTGTGCAAAAGCATTTGACACAGTTACCCATATACGTTAACTGTACAAAATAAGGTCCATTGGCATGGACCATAGGGTGAGTACATGGATTGAAAACTGGCTACAAGGGCGAGTTCAGTGGGTGGTGATAAATGGGGAGTACTCGGAATGGTCAGGGGTGGGTAGTGGGGTCCCCCAGGGTTCTGTGCGGATGATGCTAAGCAGGGTAATAACTTCTCCGCAGGATGTGGAAACCTTGCAAGAGGATTTGAACAAATTAATGGGGTGGGCAACTACATGGCAAATGAGGTTTAATGTATCAAAAATGTAGAATAATGCATTTGGGTGGCAAAAATATGAATGCAATCTATACACTGGGGGGAGAACCTCTGGGAGGAATCTAGGATGTAAAAGGACCTGGGGGTCCTAGTAGATGATAGGCTCAGCAACGGCATACAATGCCAAGCTGCTGCTAACAAAGCAAACAGAATATTGGCATGCATTAAAAAGGGGATCAACTCCAGAGATAAAATTATAATTCTCCTGCTCTACAAGACTCTGGTCCAGCCACACCTGGAGTATGCTGTCCAGTTCTGGGCACCAGTCCTCAGGAATGATGTACTGGAAATGAAGCGAGTACAAAGAAAGGCAACAAAGCTAATAAAGGGACTTGAGGATATTAGTTATGAGGAAAGGTTGTGAGCACTGAACTTATTCTCTCTGGGGAAGAGACGCTTGAGAGGGGATATGATTTCAACTTACAAATACCGTACTTGTGACCCCACAATAGGGAGAAAACGTTTTCGCAGAAGGGAGTTTAACAAGACACATGGCCCCTCATTAAAATTAGAAGAAAAGAGGTATAACCTTAAACTATGTAGAGGGTTCTTTACTGTAAGAGCGGCAAGGATGTGGAATTCCCTTCCACAGGCAGTGGTCTAATTGTTTCAAGAAGCGATTAGATAAGCACCGCAACATACAGGGATATACAATGTAATACTGACATATAATCACACAGAGAGGTTGGACTTGATGGACGTGTGTCTTTTTTCAACCTCTTCTACTATGTAATTATGTAAGCTAGCTGCTGCCATAACAATGGTATTTAGCATCATAGTACTGACGTACAGGTACAGCAATTTGCGTGAAGTGGTTAAAGGGTAACTACACTTGCGTGGGAAAAAAAGCAACCAAAGAAAAAATAATATAGCGCATATAATTGTGACTCCAATCATTATGTCAACGAATGTTATTTAAAATTACCTTTCTTTTTCAATCTGCAGCCAATGTAATTTTCTGAGAATACATTGCAATATGGCTCCCTGGAGTTCTCCTGTACACAGAGTGTACTGACCACTCCCCAGAAACATAACTTCCTGCTTGTGTGATTGGGTCACCAATTTTCCCAGAATTCTGCCCTAAGATACAAGTTAGATTTCAGGCATCCCCTGAAACAAAAATGTAATTTTTTGGAGAGATACTTTCAATAGGAACACGTCTAAAGGGATGCAGGCCCAGCAGCTTTCATCGTTAGTGCCCTGCAGCTGCACACCTGACAGTTAATTATGAAACCACTCCCATTAGACTCACTCAGAACAGAGGCACAGACAAACACACAGGGATTTCTTCAGAATAACAAAAGGTAGGAATCTGCAACAAAGGTTGTTATAATCCCTGCAATGTACACAGATCACCCAGAGGGGAATGTTTTTTCTCAACAAAAGTGGAGTTATGCTTTAAACATTGTAATTTACTTTGCAGGGACACCAATCAGCTGCAGCACTGATCTGTTTATTCTGACAGCAGCAGGGTGTTGCTCTCAGAATACATACATCCGTTCCTGCAGCGCTGCAGGAGGAGATTTCCCATCCAAAGTTTTAAAAAATGTGCATGCCCAAGCATGAGGGGCCTGTGTGGTCAGTGAGTGGATTGCTCCTTTGCTTCAGCATATATTTTTTTCACTTTTTTGGTATAGATTTCAGTTAAAAAAAAGTTGTTGTTTTATTGAGTTAATCTCATATGGTTATTGTGTTTTATTGTTAACCATTGCTTGCTTTAGAGCAGGGGTTTCAAACTCAAATTACCTGAGGGCCACAAGACAAGTTTTCATATCCCATGGGGGCCGCATGCAAACTTCAAAAACAACAGTACTGGTGTCAGCGGACGCATTATTAACCCCCAGCACTGATGTGAGTGGATGCATTATTAACCCCAATCGATGGTGTCAGCGGATGCATTATTAACCCCCAGCACTGGTGTCAATGGACCATTATTAAACCCCAGCACTGGGGTCAGCGGACGCATTGTTAACCCCAGCACTGATGTGAGTGGATGCATTATTAACCCCAATCGATGGTGTCAGCGGATGCATTATTAACCCCCAGCACTGGTGTCAGTGGACCATTATTAAACCCCAGCACTGGTGTTAGCGGACGCACTATTAAACCCCAGCACTGGTGTTAGCGGACGCATTATTAACCACTTGAGGTCCGGGCCATAGCCAAATGACCGCTACAGCGCGGACCTCAATTTCCGGGAGGCAGTCATGGGACGTCCTCCCCTGTGCATGCGCGCCGCGCGCACCCTGCAGTGTGCGCGCTATGATCACCGAGTCACGGAGACTCGGATGTCCACAGAAGCGAGTAAGGGGCCGTTCTCGGCCCCTTACCATGTGATCAGCTGTCAGCCAATGACAGCTGATCACATGATGTAAACAAAAGCTCGGTGATCGGTTTCGTTTTCTCCTCACACTGACAGCGTGAGGAGGAAAAAAAAGCCGATCACCGGCTTATGTCAAAGGGACATCGGTCCCGAAGAGGAAGGAGGCACATATGCCTCATCTGTACCTGAAAGTGCCATCTGTAATTGCCACCTGCCAGTGCCCAGCAGTGCCACCTATCAATGCCCACAAGTGCCACCTATCAATGCCCACCAGTGGTGCCAATCAGTGCCACCTAGCAGTGCTGCCATCAATCAGTGCCTATCACTGCCACCTATCGGTGCCCATCAGTGCCGCCTCATCAGCGTACATCAACGAAGGAGAAAAATTACCTGTTTGCAAAATTTTATAACAAAATATACAAAAAATATAATTTTTTTTTTTTAATTCTGTCTTTTTCAATTTTTTTAACAAAAACTGCAGAGGTGATCAAATACCATCAAAAGAAAGCTCTATTTGTGGGGAAAAAATGATAAAAATTTCATTTGGGTACAGTGTTGTATGACCGCGCAATTGTCATTCAAAGTGCGACAGCGCTAAAAGCTGAACAATGGTCTGGACAGGAGGGGGGTCTGCCCAGTAAGCAAGGGATTAGACCCCAGCACTGGTGTCAACGGACGCATTATTAAACCCCAGCACTGATGTTAGTGGATGCATTATTAAACCCCAGAACCAGTGTCAGCGGATGCATTATTAAACCCCAGCACTGGTGTCAGCGGACGCATTATTAAACCCCAACACTGGTGTGAGCAAACGCATTATTAACCCCCAGCACTGATGTGAGCAGACGCATTATTAACCCCATCACTGGTGTCAGCAGACCATTATTAAACCTCAGCAGTGGTGGTAGCGGACGCACTATTAAACCCCAGCACTGGTGTTAGCGGACACATTATTAAACCCCAGCACTGATGTTAGTGGATGCATTATTAAACCCCAGAACCGGTGTCAGCGGACGCATTATTAAACCCCAGCACTGGTGTCAGCGGACGCATTATTAAACCCCAGCACTGGTGTGAGCAGACGCATTATTAACCCCCAGCACTGATGTGAGCAGACACATTATTAACCCCATCACTGGTGTCAGCGGATGCATTATTAAACCCCAGCACTGGTGTTAGCGGACGCATTATTAAACCCCAGCACTGGTGTTAGCGGACGCATTATTAAACGCCAGCACTGGGGTTAGCTGATGCATTACTAAACCCCAGCACTGGTGTCATTGGATGCATTATTAACCCCAGCACTAGTGTCAGCGGACGCATTATTAAACCCAGCACTGGTGTCAGCAGACGCATTATTAACCCCCAGCACTGGGGTCAGCGGACGCATTGTTAAGCCCCAGCACTGATGTGAGCGGACGCATTATTAACCCCCATCGATAGTGTCAGCGGACGCATTATTAATCCCCAGCACTGGTGTCAGTGGACGCATTATTAAACCCCAGCACTGGTGTTAGTGGACGCATTATTAAACCCCAGCACTGGTGTTAGCAGACGCATTATTAAACCCCAGCACTGATGTTAGCGGACGCATTATTAAACCCCATCACTGGTGTCAACGGACGCATTATTAAACCACAGCACTGTTGTCAGTGGACACATTATAAATACTCAGCACTGGTGTCAGTGGACGCATTATTAAACCCAGCACTGGTGTTAGCAGACTCATTATTAACCTCCAGCACTGGTGTCAGCGGACGCAATATTAACCGGTTCAATACCGGGCATTTTCACCCCCTTCCTTCCCAGACCAATTTTTAGTTTTCAGCGCTGTCGCATTTTAAACGACAATTGCGCGGTTGTGCGACGTTGTACCCAAACAAAATTAACATGCTTTTTTCCCCCACAAATAGAGCTTTCCTTTGGTGGTATTTGATCACCTCTGCGGTTTTTATTTTTTGCGCTATAAACAAAAGAAGAGCGACAATTTTGAAAAAAACACAATATTTTTTACTTTTTGCTAAAATAAATATCCCAATTTAAAAAAAAAAAAAACACATTTTTTCCTCAGCTTCGGCCGATACGTATTCTTCTACATATTTTTGGTAAAAAAAAAATCGCAATAAGCGTATATTGATTGGTTTGCGCAAAAGTTATAGCATCTATAAAATACAGGATAGATTTATGGCATTTTTTTAAGAAAATGATTTATTTATTTTTTTTACTAGTAATAGCGGCGATCGCGATTTTTTTTCGTGACTGCGACATTATGGCAGACACATCGGACACTTTTGACACATTTTTGGGACCATTCACATTTATACAGCGATCAATGCTATAAAATTGCATTGATTACTGTGTAAATGTGACAGGCAGTGAAGGGGTTAATCACTAGGGGGCGGGGAGGGGTTAAATGTGTTTCCTAGGGAATGCTTCTAACTGTAGGGGGAGGGGACGCACAAGGGGAGGAGACCGATCAGTGTTCCTCCGTTCTGGGAACACAGATCGCTCTCCTCACAACTGACAGGACGTGGATCTGTGTGTTTACACACACAGATCCACGGTCCGGCCTGGTTAACAGACAATCGCCGGGAGATCCCATCTGTGGACGTCATATGTCTATAGGCGGGTAGGGAAGTGGTTAAACCCCAGCACTGGTATTAGCAGATGCATTATTAAACTCCAGTACTGGTGTCTCTGTCTACTTTAATTTCGTAATTTAGATTTATGGCATATGTATTATTATTTAGGTGATCGGGTCAACCTGTGGATGCCTGCGGGTGGGACTGTACTAAAATTGATCCTTTCAGTTGGACACTGGCTTCAAACTTTATTGTTGCTACCGGCAACCACCAGAAAAGTCAGCAGTCTTCTACCCTCAGTTGCTTGGGCACAATCGGTGCCGAGCGACATGCCTGGACAAGTCCTGCTAGCATCAGCCTGCAAACTTCAGTGTGTCTAACAAAGGGTTACAGCAGTTCCAAAGGCGCCAGCCCGTTTGAAAGCGAGGGGGCGGTGCCACGCTCTGGAGGAGATGAAAAGTTTCCTGCTAGCAGCAGACACCACAAGATGGAGGAAGATGGCGGAAAGTAGCCGGCTGTTACTCACCCTAACGTGGTTGCTTGACAAGCAGGAAAAGACGCTGGTGGACACCAGTGTCCGATTGGAGCCCGGCAGGGGATTCGCCCTCGGGGTGATCGATGGAGCAGAGCGACTGTGCTAGATTCTGACCATGGTGGTCACTGCCTGGGCCCAATGTGGCCATTGTGGGGAACCACTTACCTGACTGGGGCCCATCCACCAGGAGCCGAAATACTACACAATGGACCTGCTATCAGGACTTTGTAGTCTGCAACCGTGAAAGTACCAGAAGGCCGAGGAGGGCCCTGGAATCACCCCCTGAATGCGGAGCAGAGTTGCGGCCTACCGACTTCCCCTGTGAAGAAAGAGGACATCAGAGGAGGAGAGACTGCCTTGACCTGTGGCCTGGCCAGGGACCTGGCAACTGTAAGTACTGCCATGCAGGAGTTTAATTCAGTCCCTGAAGAGCCAGCCAACTCTAAGCCCCTTGCCATCCCAGTCCAGAGGGAGCCAATATCAGAGGAAGGTGCACCTTCAGGTGAGCTGGACAGGGAAAGTGAGGGTTGGGTCATTGATTGGGGTCCCCTCAGAGTGCAGGCCGAGTTCGGATCTCTGGAGAGATTGGTGAAGTGGTCATCCCCTAGTGAGAGTTCTGAAGAGGAATGGGAAACCGGGGAACCCTAAGTCCATGGAAGTGGAGATGGGCCAGAGCCAGTTTTGGAATCTGAAGGAGCCGCAGGAACCATGACCAGTAGCAGGCAGCTCTTTTTAAACAGGCCTTCCACCACCCAGACCAGAGCGCCCACCAATGTGCCCACCAGTCAGTGGGTCATGAGGTGCCCAGATGCCTGCATTCTCCAGGGGAGAGGGAATCCCACAAAGTTGCCAGGATTCTCTTGTTTCCAATGAGAAGTGCAAAGGAAGGTAGCTCTGGAATGGGGCCTGGACTTCCCATATGTCCCATCCCAGGTTATGGACGTTGTGGAGAACTGACGTTGTGGAGAGTGGAAGGACAACCTAGTCTGGGATTACCTACACATCGCCAAGCCATTGCGGGTGCCAGACAGTGAGGCCTGTGCTCATTTTAAAGACATTCAGGAGGAATGGAGGCTTGAGAGATCGATCTACAGAGACCAAGTACTTGTATCCCAGAGCGAGTCGGTCTACGTAGAGTTACTCAGTTTCCAGGGAAGAAGGGGGAACCGGAAAAGGTTGCCTGATCCTCACTTCTATGCCTAAAGAGGACTGTGAGGAGCCACAGGATACAAAGGAGTGAGCCACATGCACTGCTGGAGGAGTAGCAGAGTGTGTCCTTCTGTTTTTTCCTGACAAACCAGCCTGCCGCCCTGTGTGCTCAATGGAAGCACTTCCTATCGCAAGGACACTTGGGTGGGGTTTGTTCCCACTCTAACTCTTTTAGGAGCCTGTCTGTTTGGGGAGGGGCCCCTCCCACCAGGAACTCCGAAGAAGACTGTTTATTTTGTACATCTGTTTTTTCCCTATTGTTTCTGTTAGCAGGTTATAACCCCCTCCTGACAGAACAAGACAAGAAAAATATGTGTGCTTTTATTTGCTTCTATATTTCTGTTGGCAGGATGCTAACCCCCTCCCAACATAAATCATGTACAGTGTAAAGCTAAGTGTTGCTTTTGTCTTCTCTTAGGATCTCCTGGAATGGGACGGCTGTAAATCTCAATTTTTCATCTGGAGACAAGGATTCTGGTGGGCAGAGTATTTTTCTCGAGGGAGAGATGCTCTGGCGCAAAATGTGTATATGCTGTTAGCTGCAGAGACCTGTAGTTAGGAGTGCCTTATCTATTCTGTACAGATGTAAATACTTATCAGAAATATATCTGTCTCTTTTTGTACGTAATTTATTTGTACAGTTCTCCATCCAAGTTGTTTTCCTTTCCCCCTTCCAATTTATCTTATGGGATGCCCTTGCCCAGGAGCCACTTTTTTCAAATTCTCCTAGCTGAGGGACCAGCTAGATTCTGGTGGGGGTGAGTGTAGCACCTTCTACCTTAGGTAGGTGCTAGAAGTAGAATTTTTGTGAGTGCAGGTAAATTTATTCAGGTCTAGATGCAAGCTAGGCCTGTTTGTTTTGATCTGTGTGGGCTGGAAGTGGCCTAGAGTAGTAGCAGGTGACTCACATGCAGCATCACTTCTCTGTCACCTCCCTTTTGCTTCTAGAGGATTCTAGAAGAAAGGGGGGAAGAGGATTGGAGTGGCATGAGGTGTCTCCGGGAGCTCTGACCAATCCCCAACTAAGATTGGCAGGGGGCAGGCCTCCTTGATATACCCAGGGTCAGCCTTGCTGGGAGGAGCTGTTCAGGTGGAAGAACTGGAGATGGAGCACAAGGTTGTCAGGGCCTTTGGCGCTCCATAGTCTGGGGGGGCGTGACATTGAGCCTGAGGGTTCGGGCACAGGACAGAGGCCTTTACAATAAGCGGCAAGGATCTGAACAGGAGGCACCAGGAGAGGAACTAGAGCGGACAACAGGAGCTAGTGTTGTCAGGCCAGTCTTCAGGAGGGATCCCCCAGTTCACAGCCAGGAGGGCTGGTGAGTTACAGGCACAGTTGGTAGAGCTGGGGAGGCATGCCAGAGCAGACAGGGAGTGTGCAGTCTGAGATGGATGTAGAACCAAGGGAGAGACTGTGATGTCATTGGCAGTAAAAATGACCAGCTGCAGCCAGGAGGGCTGGCAGGGCCTGAAAAGGACTGACTGGGAGCAGTAGTCCTCCATAGGTCAGCTAGCACTAATGACTTTTTCTTACTGTTGTTGCTACACCAGATTGGGCCACGGTCCCTGCCTGCAAATGGCAATTACTGAGGTCTGACAGTGTCAGTGTTGGGCCTAACCATGTGCTAGCTGTACCAGGAACCAATTATTGTACAGGAGAGAGGGACTAACAGTCTGCAAGATAGCGTTGTGCTGGAGGAGACTGAATTTCTAGAAGTGTAAATAAAGGGTCCAAGTTATCAATATATTGATTCTTTAATTGATTTCTGGGCATACCATAATTCCCTATACCCATCCAAGTTAAAATCCCTCAATAAAACTACAAAAACAATTCACAGGACTGTTCATTGACTCAAGTATGTCTGAGGAGTGAATGCAAGGCTGGGCAGAGGTGACAGGTGGGATCACATTATTCAGCAGACACTATGAGGGTACCACTACACCCAATGAGAGGAGATAGAGAAGTCAAAAATATAACAAATGTTCCTCTAATGAACTTCATACAATATATAACTGTATGTGAGATAGGGGCCTTAGATTGCAAGCTTTTGGAGCAGAGACTGAAGTGACTGTACAATAAGTGCTGTATACATTGTCGGTAATATATACTGTACACACCAATAAAGGAAACTGAGAATAGTGTGATACCAGGTAGTGTCCAGCAGGTGGCAGCAGTATATTAGTTTTGTTCTATAGCTCTATGAATAGTCCGATGAACTGATCACAGGGATACGTTGTCATTGTCTGTCCGTTTTCATTAGCATTCAGGCTTATATAGGAGGGCCTTGATATCTGAGCACAAACAGTTAGAAAGTCCAGGGTGAGGTCCCTGTGGACATGGAAGATAGGCTTGCTGGCAGTGCAAGTGTTAGCAGGCCGAGCACACTTCACCCAGTACAGACCGCAACATTCCTCTGTAGGCCGTACCAGACTTCTACTTCTCGCCCCAGCACGCCCTGGGGTTCTGGTCTTCAGGTTTGTGCTCGCCACAGACAGGCACCCGAGCTATCGGTTATCTGGCCAGTCACCTCCTGGCCCACCTCGGTCACCACTCACTCTTCTGAGTTTTCTAAATTTCCACTCTACATAAGTTCTGCACAACAGAACTCTGTCAGCTCCTGTCTATAGCTATCATTCCTTTTTCTGTACTTCCCCCTTTTTCCTCCTCTCTGAGTTTTCTCTTTACCACTCCGCTCTCTATCCTATGGCTATGAATCCTCTTAAATATGAGCACCCCACCCCCTTTTGTCTTCTGGCCGGAGCCATGTTGCAGGCTGGCAGTGAGGACTTTACACCTGCCCCTCTGTTACCCCCCCAAGCGGGCTCAGAGCGCGGCTGTCTGCAGTCCCCCAGGGGATGGAAAATCCCCAAACTCATAGCTGAGATGAGTCGCAGGGATATTCCCTTTCCCGCTACAGCCAGGAAGGCAGAGCTTTTCAGGCTCCTCTTCCCGCCTCCAGCTGTAGCTGGGCCCAACAGGCATCCCTACAATCCATCCACGGGGCCCAGCTGCACTCTTTGGTCTCCCACTTAGCACAACAGTTTGGACGTCCAGACCAGAGTCACACCTTTGAAAGTTCGCCCACCCATGGCCCTCCCTGACCTAGTCATGGTCCCGATGACAGTTTCTCCTTCTGCAGGTACACCAGGCCCTGCACCTATCGTCCTCCCCGCTCATCTTGTCCCGACCAGCGTCGGGGAGGATACATTGGAGGGCAAAGACGTCAATTGGCATCCCTGCTCATCTCAGTCCATGACTTAGCTGACAACAAGTCATACGCCTGGGGGAATGTCTAAGTGATTGTCAAGTCGAGAGACCCCAGCCTCAGTCATAAGCTGTCAGCCACTGAGTTCGCCCTGGCCTTCGGGATGTTCAGAGATGTACTTTTTTCAGCCACCCTCAGCAGGAGGAAGGAGCTGGACTTATACCTTCATGCAGTGACAGATCTTGCTTACAAATATGGAGGTTTTGCCTTCTACGACTACCATCGGTCGATTTCAGCCAAAGCAGCAGCGAGACTTGCCCAGTTCCAGATCAGCTCTGACTGGAGCCTCACAGACACTGAACTCTTTTGTCACCACTTCGCCCACAAAGCTGACGTTTTCGCCCAGTCCCTCACTTGAACCTGTCACACCAGGCCCAGTGTCACAGGGTTATCCATTATCCGGATGATTTTCTGCTCATCGAACACCTGGACATACCCCCCGGTAGATCTAGACAAGCTAAGAGAGGTCTTCAACAATCTCAATGAACACATAGTGGAAGGCCCAACACATTTCATAAGTTTCTCAGGCATCATCCTGCATACGCACGCCATGCAGCCTAGCCTGCCTTCTGACAAATTAGCTCGTGTTAAGGTCGGTCATTCAGGAGTTTACCCGGTCAAAGGAGTGTACTAAAAGACAGCTGCAGTCTTTGATAGGGATGCTCAATTTCACTGAGAACTATTCCTCAGGGGCGGTCGTTCATCTTAGGGCTCTTAGTCTCTCGCCTGAGTGCTATGTGGGACGAGTTTCTCTTCAACTGGAACGGCATATCAATGTTTTTCCCTCAGTATTAGCTCAGTTTCCCCAGGTAGTCACAGATGCTGCAGCCTCCACCTTCTTTTTGGCCATCACTGGTTCGCAAGACCTTGGCCCCCCAGAAATCTGCCAGATTCCTGGTTTCCTTTGATCTTCGTCATTGTTCGAGCTGTACCCCATCGTGGCAGCAGCCCAAGTCTGGGGCCACATGTGGACAGGTCAGACAGAGCTCTTCAACACAGACAACCAGGCTACAGCTGACATCATTAATAAGGGTAGATCCAAGTCGCTCCCAGTCATGTCCTTCCTGCGCAGGCTGCTGCAATTATCACTACATCACCAAATTTAACAGTTACTGTGAGCATATATAAACCATAAACAATACCGCGCTAACATAAAGGTTGTTCTACTAATGATTAGCAGAGTAGAATGAATAATAAGCTGCAATCTTAGCGTGAGGCGTGCACACAAACATATATAGAAAAATCAAAAAAAAGACTGCGCTAAAACAAAGGCAATATCATGTGATATGACTAATCAGAGCATATACAAATGTTTACAAATGAATTAATTCAAAATTAATATTTGTGAATAAAAAAAAAAAAAAAAAAAAAAAAAAACACCAGAGCTCTATTGAAAAAGTGACTGAAAAATATAAGTCCCAAATGAAGATAACAAAAGTCCCAAATGAAGGTAAGAAAAGTGACTGGCGTCACAAAAAACACAGTCCCTGGAGCCAAGGCAAATGCAAACAGTGATCATGGACTTGTAACGCAGTCCTTGGAGCCAAGGTAGATATATTCAGTGTACATAGACGTAAGACACCCAGTGAAAAATCCTCCACCTAATAAGATGTCCGCTTACCAGAGGTAAGCTGTGAGTCAGCTTAGTAATAAACCTCTACACGGGGAAGATCAGCTCCTCAGGTCTCCAACCAAGGAAGGGGGTGGGCAGGATCTTACGATGTATTGAGCTCAATCCACACAGTAGGAGGACCCAAAAGGACAAAACAAATTCTCCATAGTGTAAAACTGTATTACAATTTATTGAGGTAAAAATGGTCACACTTACATTTAAAATCACGATATAAGGGCACCTATGATAAGAAACAGCCGGCCGGCTTGCATGCACCCGTTCAGGCGAAAAACGATGACGTCAGCGCGTCAACCTTCCGACGTACGGTTTGTACGGTTTCTTAAGTCAGTTGGACGTGGAAGAAGCTTTTTCTTGCCACTAAAGTACACTTCGAAGTCTTCAGTCTTTAGCCGATGAGCAAAATCAATATAGCCAGACAGTTCTTGCCCATGTGAGTTTTTGTCCCGGATAAAGATAATAGATCTGCTCTCTGCTCTTCATTTGACTATAGTGGCAGTCATGAGATGCCACTATAGTGGCAGTCTCATGACTGCCACTATAGTCAAATGAAGAGCAGAGAGCAGATCTATTATCTTTATCCGGGACAAAAACTCACATGGGCAAGAACTGTCTGGCTATATTGATTTTGCTCATCGGCTAAAGACTGAAGACTTCGAAGTGTACTTTAGTGGCAAGAAAAAGCTTCTTCCACGTCCAACTGACTTAAGAAACCGTACAAACCGTACGTCGGAAGGTTGACGCGCTGACGTCATCGTTTTTCGCCTGAACGGGTGCATGCAAGCCGGCCGGCTGTTTCTTATCATAGGTGCCCTTATATCGTGATTTTAAATGTAAGTGTGACCATTTTTACCTCAATAAATTGTAATACAGTTTTACACTATGGAGAATTTGTTTTGTCCTTTTGGGTCCTCCTACTGTGTGGATTGAGCTCAATACATCGTAAGATCCTGCCCACCCCCTTCCTTGGTTGGAGACCTGAGGAGCTGATCTTCCCCGTGTAGAGGTTTATTACTAAGCTGACTCACAGCTTACCTCTGGTAAGCGGACATCTTATTAGGTGGAGGATTTTTCACTGGGTGTCTTACGTCTATGTACACTGAATATATCTACCTTGGCTCCAAGGACTGCGTTACAAGTCCATGATCACTGTTTGCATTTGCCTTGGCTCCAGGGACTGTGTTTTTTGTGACGCCAGTCACTTTTCTTACCTTCATTTGGGACTTTTGTTATCTTCATTTGGGACTTATATTTTTCAGTCACTTTTTCAATAGAGCTCTGGTGTTTTTTTTTTTTTTTTTTTATTCACAAATATTAATTTTGAATTAATTCATTTGTAAACATTTGTATATGCTCTGATTAGTCATATCACATGATATTGCCTTTGTTTTAGCGCAGTCTTTTTTTTGATTTTTCTACTGTGAGCATATCCCTGGCAAGTACAATGCTGCAGCCGATGCACTGTCCCACTTCAATTTGGTCTCATTCTTCCAACAGGAACCTGGAGCCAACCCATCATCCACTCCTATCCCACCTTGGTCTCAACTAACAATGGATTGAAGCCTTACCTTTGTGAAAAAAAAAAAACAATGGATTGAAGCCACACCTTGCCAATGCAACCCGGCTTATCAACCATTCACTGTCTAGCAGCAACACACTAAAGGCTTATCGCACGCCCTGGAACACCTACCGTAGGTTCCTTGCCACTTGTCCCGGAACCACAGCAGATGAGGTCACTCATGTCCTAGCCTTTATATCTTATTGCCACACACAGCTGGCTCTTGCTCATATCACTATCAGGCTGTACCTGGCCGGTATCCAAGCCACTATGTCCTTCATCTTATGGTCTTCAAAACGCAACAAACCAGACTCGTGTGGATATCAACTTCTTTCGAACCAGCAACGCCTGGTGCCCAGCAATGATCTTTTGACCGTCTGCTCTTTCACCTACCCAGCCAGCCAGTCTCCAGCCCGTTACTGCCTTTTCCGGTCAACCCCCTGAGTGGCAGTCAGTTTATTAAACATGTTGGGGTCCTACTGGTCAACTTAGGCCTAGACCCCGGGCGGTATTCTGGACATTTCTTTGGATTGGCGCAGCCTCAGCCACATCTCAGCACGGAGTACCAGACCATGTGACCAAGAAGCTAGGCAGGTGAAAGTCTGCCTGCTTCACCAGATATATATTCCAAACCCTCAAGATGGCCCTTTCTCCAGGCTCACTCAATGAGGTTAGAGGCAATAAAGATACTTCTCTACCTGGTTATTTTTGGCCCCGCTTCTTGCCATACCTACCAGATGACCAAAAGCCACACCTCAGGTCTATTTATGTTGTGAGTCTTGTCGCGTGTTTATGTGATCCACCTTTGTCTCGGTCTTAGGGCCACGACCATAAATTAGAAGGCCAGTATGCTGGCCTGAATTTATGGGAGGAGCCCGGAGGGTATTTAAGCTGACCACTTCCCCTTCCTCTTTGTCAGTTCCAGTGCACAATACCCTCCCTCCCATTCCCCTTTTTACAGCACTTCTCAGCAAATTCTCCTCCACAATCATCCATTACTTATCTTGGGTATGGGCCCTTTTCTTGCCATACCTACCAGACGACCAAAAGCCACACCTCAGGTCTATTTATGTTGCGAGTCTTGTCGCATTTCTATGTGATCCACATTTGTCTCGGTCTTAGGGCCACATTATATATATATATATATATATCCATCTTCTTCCGAAATTTGAATTTCGTATAGAATGATTTTGAATAGAAAAGATTAGAATAGAAAAGAATAGAATACAAAAACAATAGAACAGAATAGAATAAAATATAATATGTTTTTCTAGTTTATTCTTTTGTATTCAAATTCATTCTTTACGAAATTCGAATTTTGGAAAATGGTTATATATAGTTTACTTTTTTGAATTTGGTCGAATTTTTTTTAATGCGGTCGAATTCTTTTGAATGCAGTAGATTTTTTTTTTAATTTGATCAATTTTTTTCAAATTTAAAATCGACTTTTTTTTTTTTTTTTCCCCCGTTCAAAAATTTTTCTGATTCTAATACGAAACTAATCTATTCTAATCTTTTCTATTCAAATTCGATTTCATTCTACAAGAAATTCAAATTTCGTATAGAATGATTTCAAATTCAAGTAGACAAGATTAGAATAGAAAAGAAAAACAATAGAACAGAATAGAATAACATATAAAATATATTCTATTCTGTTCTATTATTTTTCTATTCTTTTCTATTTTAGTTTCCATTGTTTTAAAATATTTTCAGATCTATTCTCAAATTCAAATTTATAATATTAGAAATTCAAATTTCGGAAGACAGTCATGTTCTATTTTATTACATTCTATTAAATTCTATTCTATTTACTATTCTTTTATTTTTATTCTATTGCTTTATTATTTAATATTTTATTGTATTTTTTAGAAAATCGGTTTATATTTTTTTCAAATTCGATTCGAATTTGTTTTTGAATTTGCGGCAATTCGAATTTTGTTCGCTTTTTTTCAGATTTGTTTAAATTCTTTACTTTTCTAATTCAGATGCATACGAATTTCCGAATAATGAAAAATTTGATTCGGAACAAAAGAAAATGCAGATGTCTAATAGTATATAGTGCAGGGGTCAGGAGTATGTAATGTGCAATATAAATTATATAGTGTAAGGGTCAGGACTCATAATATTGGTATTCATTAATCAGTGGAAGATTAAATGTTTACATGAGACAAGTTGCAGAGGTCCCACACCGCTGCCTCCCATCTCCTGAGACTGCACTCAGGGACTTGGGTCTGAGACTATACAGACATATCCCTCCACCCGGCACAGCCAGCAAATAACAGAACAAGTAATCCTCGGAGATCTTTCCATACCCGGGTATGGGGCAGAAGACTCAAAACACATACCCCAGGTGCCTAGATCTAGTAACGCCTATGGTGAAAATTAACATTTTGCTGCCAGCTGAACCCCAGAATCTCCATAAATCCAGTCTAGATACATAGATTGTGTCTGCAGCACAGACAAGGAAGATTATCTGAGAGGAATACAGGATGGGGAACACAGCTCAGTTAAGTGACCAGGGATTACAGGCTGATATCACCCAGTCCCCACCCTACTCTGGACCAATCAGTGACCAGTATGGGTGGAGGAATGTATTTAGTGTTAATGACCCACCTGTGCTGATCTCTGTAGGAGTGTCCTCCTCTATAAATGTCCCCATTATTCCATCCTCCTACATGAACTGCTGATCATCCCTCACATACCTCTCTTCTTCTGCTTTAACCTCAAATTCTATATCAATTGGATCTCCACTCTAAATCAAGAAAATGAGAGAGAATATCATCTGTAAGATATAAGCTTTATTATTGTGACATCATATAAAAAAATATACACATTGGTGTTGATTTACTAAAGGCAAATCCATTACGCACTACAAGTGCACATGGCAGTGCAGTCGCTGAAGATCTGAGGGGAAGGTCTAAAATGAGGAGAAGCTCTGCTGATTTCTATCATCCAATCATGTGCAAGCAAAAATGCTGTTTTTTTATTTTCCTTCTATGTTCCCCCCAGATACTTAAAATCTGGCCTGTTAGTGGGTCCTGAGGACAGGAGTTGAGAACCACTGTTCTAGATGATCCGTCCCACCAACCTTGTAACAGTGAGGGATGGTGTGATCTTCCTGTGTGGAATTCCGGGAATACAGAGGATGAGCACATCTCTCTGGTGGGTTCCTGGTATTTGGTGGCTCCATCACATCCTTGTGTCCTTCTGAAAACTCCTCCATCACTCCATACTCCTCATCCTTCTCTTTATACTCTTCTTTAACATCAAAATTATCATGCCCGAGGTTTCCACCCTGAATATATAATAAAACATTCATCGTAACAAACATGCTGTATATAAATCAGAACTACCAATAATTGTCAACAATCTACCCGATGATGGTGAGGGATGGTGTGACCTTCCTGTGTGGAATCCCGGGAATACAGAGGACGGGGACATCTCTCTGGTGGGTTTCTGTAGCTGGATGACTCCACCATGGTGTCCTGGTACAGATCTTTGTGTTCTTTTAGAAACTGACTCCTCCATCACCCAATCCTCATCATCCTCCTCTTTTATCACTTCTTTTACTTCAATTTTAGAATCTCTCAGGTTTCCACTCTGAATATATAAGAAAAATGACATCAATGGTAATAATGCAGATAATGTACAGATCCAAATGATACTATCAGTGATTGTTCCTCATCTACCTGATGATGGTGAGGGATGGTGTGACCTTCCTGTGTGGAATCCCGGGAATACAGAGGATGGGGACATCTCTCTGGTGGGTTCCCATTACTGGATCCATCTGTAGGAAACACACACACTCACTTAATACATTGTTTCTATGTGTTTATCAGATGATGGGGGATCTAGGTGGACCCTCCGTACTGCTCTCTCCTTTACAATAAAGTGTCCTCTTACCCGGTGATGTGAGGGGCGGCTGATTGTCTATCATGATGTCCTTGTAGAGATCCTTGTGTCCTTCTAAATACTCCCACTCCTCCATGGAGAAATAGACAGTGACATCCTGACACCTTATAGGAACCTGACACACACAATGATACAGTCACCATCCAGACACATCCCTTGTCTGTTACTGGATAATGTCCCAGAATTCCCAGCACCGCTCACCTCTCCTCAATGATCTCTCTGGTGACTTCTAGAATCTTCTTTGTATTTCTCTATTCTATCAGGGAGTGAGGTGGAGGCAATGTGATGGTCATATGATCTCCAGACTTCACAGGAGGAAAACTCTAGATCTGAACACAAATAGTAAAATCAAATTATATTCCCAGAATCCTCCTCACCTCTCCATTCAGGTTTCCAGTTTATTAAAGCCCCACTTCAGACTGAGGTATAATTTACCCACAAAGGACCACCACACTATGCAGGATAAAAGCTTGTAGCAGGCATTCTGATGTCATTACATACAATGCAGGACCAACAGTCCCATTTTGCTAGTGAGGATGCCAAGGGTCCGCCCACATCCTAAGAGCTTAAGAAAAAAAAGCCAGATGGAGGAACATTGGGAGGAGGAGCTGTGAGGTCAGTGTGATGTCATAGGACATATAGACTTTGGATGGAGGGACATTTGGATGGGGAGATTTGAGGGGTCCTCTATATGAGGCTCCTGTACAAACCAAATCATTGTTCCTGAGTTTGTCCTACCTCTCCTAAACTGAAGAGTGAACTTTGACCTTTACCATACAGAAATCTGTGAAAGTAAGCTCTCATGTGATCAGGTGACGTGCGGAGGAACAGAGTGTAAATAGCAGACCATTTTCTCCAGAGCTCCTAATGGTGGGGATGGATTTCGCTGATGGTGCCAAGTTTCCACCTCCCAGGATCACTGCAGGTGTGGAGAAAAGCTGTGTAAGAGGATATGGAGGAGAGATGAGGAGGAGATCCAGGAATCAGGATAAAGGTCAGGGCAAGCAACAGATGAGTGCATCCAAGAGATGAAGCCGGGGTCACTACACAGAAAATCAATCCAAGGAAACAGGCAGGACGAGGAATAGCAAGAAGGAGCTCAGAGACAAATGAGGATATTGTTCAGCCAATGGGAGATTATCTCAGCGTGACTTACATAATGAAGGAGATGAGGGGGAGGAAGTCACTTAAGGCAGGGCTTGACAAATTTGCTTTGAATCTAGGAGCCAGGTAAAAAAGGAGAGACGCCCACACTGGTGATGCAATGGCTGGATAGAGAGGAGCGCTCCATGCAAGAAGAACTTAACAGACGCCGGAGGGCAACCTGATTGGTGATATATACACCCCATACACTGAACCACACTGTTTCGTAAGAGACAATGTCTAAATTGGCATACATTGATCCTGGAAAGGCAGAGGACTATCTACACAAGTCACACCAGAACTAATAAGGCCGCAGAAAACACTACGCGGCATGGTGCCTGTTGGCTCCCCAAAGCCGGCTACTGAACTTAGCCCCCAAGTTGCAGGTCCCTCGTGGACAGTACAGTTTTTTGTTGGTTTGTTATGTTGGACCCTGTTCGTCCATACGCTCTCTACCTGCCTAACATCTTTTTTCACAGGGATCACCCTCAGGTTCAAAGACTACGTGTGCCCTTTGGCCTCAATTGGTGCTAATGGAGGTTGTTTATCCTCATGGTTCGCTGACTGGGCTTAACCCAAGCCATTATTTATCCTTCTTACTGCTATATTCTTTGTATGCTACTGCTTTGGCACCTTATGGCTAATTGCAATGTGATTACAATCTGGAATGTACGGGCATACTTGCCAACTGTCCCGAATTTCCTGGGACATTCCCAGGATTTAGACCCTTTTCCCGGGAAATGTCCAGAGAAATTCGTTTCTCGATTTTCGATGCCGAGGTTCGCGCCGCCGGCCGCCATTTTCAAGGAGACCGTAGAAGTAGGCTGGCCAGATGGCTACAATAGAAATTGAGCTGCGGTGCTGCCCACCCCTGGCCCACTCTGCCCCGCTGCCAGTCTCTGTGACCTGTTATGGAAAGGGGCGGGGATGGGCGGCGTTGCAGCTCAATCTCAATTGTAAACACGCAGCTCCGGTTGACCAACTTTGGGGCCGTATACTCTGGATGTCACCGGGGGGGCCACTCTGAATGTCACCAGGGGGGGGGGCGCCACTCTGGATGTCACAGGGGGGCCGTATAGTCTGGATGTCACAGGGGGAGCCATATAGTCTGAATGTCACGGGGGGGCCATATAGTCTGAATGTCACGGCGGGGCCATATAGTCTGAATGTCACGGGGGGGCCATATAGTCTGAATGTCACGGCGGGGCCATATAGTCTGAATGTCACGGGGGGGCCATATAGTCTGAATGTCACGGGGGGCCATATAGTCTGAATGTCACGGGGGGGCCATATAGTCTGAATGTCACGGGGGGGGCCATATAGTCTGAATGTCACGGGGGGGCCATATAGTCTGAATGTCACGGGGGGGCCATATAGTCTGAATGTCACGGGGGGGCCATATAGTCTGAATGTCACGGGGGGGCCATATAGTCTGAATGTCACGGGGGGGCCATATAGTCTGAATGTCACAGGGGGGCCATATAGTCTGAATGTCACAGGGGGGGCATAGAGTCTGGATGTCACAGGGGGGCACCAGATGTAAGGAGGACTGATGGGGACACAGATGTAAGGAGGGGCTCCGCTGATGGGGCACCTGATGTAAGGACGGACTCTGCTGGGGACACCTGATGGCATCTGGTGGCAGGCAACGTGGCAAGTGACACACTCAGGGCTCCCACTGATTCTGCATTATGGTGAGAATGATTTCATTTTATATTACAATGTAATAATAGAAATAATGCACTTCAATCATCCTGACACCATAACAACCATGGCGCTGGGTTGATTGAAGCGCTAACACCAGGTGTTTGACGTATCTTTATCTGCCGATTGTTAAACTCTAGAATACACATATTGCTATTGTGGTGTAGGATCTGGGGCTGCTGTCCCTCCATCCCTCTCCCCCCTTTCCTCTCCATCCCTCATTCATCTCAGACTCTAACCAAACCCCCTTTGATCCACGCCCACTTTTCCATGTAAACCACTCCAATGCTTCAGCGCGGCACGCTTTGCACGCCACCTTTTTTTATTTCAACTATGTCACGCCTACAAATGAATGCCCCCGCCCCTTATTATGCAACTCCGCCTACAGCCAAAAAAAGTATCCCTAAAAATATTTTTACAATGTTGTCAACTATGTACGGAGTCTTGGAGACAGAGTGAAATGACTGGCGGTACTCCAAATGCTTAATTAAAGGCCTGAACTCCTCCGTGGTGTGTCTACAGTAGACTCATTTGTCCCCCGGTCAGACATCTCCGTTTTCCACCAAGATGTTTGGCACTCAGTTTCACTCTGTTTTCTCCTCCTACTCCAGAGGAGTCAGTATATTGGTCAGCACGAGTGTGCCTTTTGCATGCTCGACCTCACTTGTTGACCCACATGGTCAGTACATATTTCTATTAGGTACACTCGATGGATTACAATGCATTATCATGAATGTGTATATCCCCCCTCCCTTTTCAGTAGAGGTTGTCAAGCTGGTGGCTAATTTCCTAGCACATCACCCCAATATACCTGCACTCGTGGTAGGTGATTTCAATAATTATCTTGACAAATATTCTAAACGAGCCCAACCACATACCATGGGAAAGGGCCAGACTCCCTTTGCTCGGCTTCTGTTGGAGCTGGGCTTACGGGATGTTTGGAGGCTACAGCACCCGCAGGTCAAGTGCTACTCATGCCACTCAGCCTCACACGGAGGACTTTCCAGGATCTACCTTGGCCTAGGTAATGAGACAATTCTCCCACTGATCTCATTAGCACAATACGCTGCTAGAACTGTTTCCGACCACTCTCCATTATGTATTAAAATTCTTAAATCGGGGTGGCCAAGCGGGTTTGTTGGAAAATTAATCAGTTTTGGCTGTCATTATTTCCCAACCCTGACCCCATACATCACAACCTATCCACATTCATACACATTAATAAGCCAACAGCTAGCCCTGGTATTTTCTGGGATACGCTGAAGGCTTTTTTAAGAGGTCAATTTATTAAAACAATTGCAGCCAAAGGACAAAACAGGGTCCTGGGAAAGATCCATGCTTCGGGAGGTTGAGAGGGCAGAGTCGATGTTTGTGGGCTCCCCCTCTGAACAAACCGAAAGAGCTTGGGAGGAGGCTCAAAATATAGCAAAGCATATGGTTTTGACGAAAGCGGAAAATAAAAGGTTCTTTCTTCAACAAAGATATTTTGAAGAAGGTGAAAGTGCAGGTCATATGCTAGCCATGATGATAAGATCACAAAGGGGATGCTCATATATTGAGACAAACATGGCCTATTGTGCCTGTAGGTGCTACTTAGAACCACTGAAAATAAGGAGACCCGTCTTGTAAGACAAGGACACTACATCAATAGGAGGGCATGTCTTAACACTACCCTGTTCAGGGAAATAAATCTGCAAAAAGGGGGTCCCTGACAGGCAATCTTTTTTGTTCATTTTTATCTTTAAGTCAGCGAAGACTAAAGGGGAAGCCTACTTAAGGGTAATAGATTAACAGAATCTTGATCCCTGGGTTAAGGCATGCCCACTCTATGGCTTTCCTTACGCCTGAATGCCTACTTCAGGAGATTAAGTCCATAGCAGGAATAGAACACTCATATTGCTACATCTAGTTCTGCTAGGAGGGTGAAATGAAGGCCATGTACCGAGCCGTAACCTATTTGGTCTGGTATACAGGTTAGGTGATACGTTTTTATACTTTATCTTCAGGCCTTAATACTCCTCTGAACAGAACTTCCCAAGTTCTTACTAAACAGGGTGATTTTTTTTTTATCACCTTCCTCCAGTGTCCTATAACCCTATTGGGCTTCAACCCTAGAAAATGGTTCTGGCATCCCTGAATGTAAGGGCCCCTCCACGGAAAAGAAGCTCTGAAATAAGGAAAAGGGGATACATGCATTATTAATATCACAAATATAAAGGCCATAGATTGTGGGCACAGCCCAATAGATTTATACAGAAGGGACACATGCATAGACAACAATGTTGTGTATCTGAGTGTGACTAGCTAAACCAACATATCAAATATGGGAAGAGACCCAAATCTGTACTTCAACGTAGACAGTCTTCACAGTTTGGTTTTCTGATGTGCGGCCAAGATGTAAAAACATTAAGACACAAGCAAACCCTAAATGCTGCGTATTTTGAGGTGCAGCTAGCTAGGTCATAACTGATATAAATACAGAAAGGACGGGAACCTCCTTTACTGTGGTGTTTTACTGATGTACAGCAAAACAAGGCAATAAATATAAGACAGAAAGACCCAAACTTCTATGTTGCGTATTTCTGACAAACCACCAAGTACAGTTATAAGATCAATATGAACACGGAAAAAAAAAAAAAAAAAACACCAACTCCCATATTGTGCATTTCTGCTGTGCCACAGGGTAAAATAATATGGAACACTAGACAATCTTTTCTGTTATGCAGTTCTGTAGTGCAGTCAGATAGAACCAACACTGAGAAAGGACACAAGCAACCTGCAGCATTGTGTTTTTCTGAAGTGCAGTAAGGTAAGGCAATATGAAACAGAAAGCACCAACAAGCTTCAATGTTGAATATTTCTTCTGTACAGCAACATAAAAATAGAGAAAAAACAGACAGCCTTCACAGCTGCGATCTTTCTGGTGTACTGCAAAATAAGGCAATAACTTCATGATGAGTATTCCTGCTGTGTAACAAAACCTCACCCAGAAGGGACAGATAAGCTTAGGGCTCCCACACCCGTGTGACCCAACCTGTGACTTGGGACTGCAAGACGCATGTGAAAAGTCATGCACTATGGCTTCCAATGGGTACCATTCATGACTGTGCAACTCCAGGTCGCAGCACCTCCAGCAGTCCCTGCTTTCTGGATCCACAGACCTCAAGATTACACAGGTCGCAGGAAAAAAATTGCAATTTTCAGGTGGAACAAGCGAGGGGTCCCCAATGCTGTGACTCCCTGGAGGAGTGCAGCCAACAACCCCCTGCTGTGTATCCCTAGGAAGCAGCAAGGTAGAACAATGAGAAACAGAAAAGACATCGCTCACTGCTGTGCCTTTCTGATATGCAGCTGATAAGGCAGTAAATATAGGACATACAGGACACAAACAAACAAACTTCAATCTTTGTGTATGTCTGATGTGTAGCAATATACCAATACTGAGCAGAGACGCCACCATCCTCAATGTGTCTCCCTGCTGAGCAGCAAAAACCAATCAGAAAAGGACGATCAACCTTCACTGCCGTGTCCTTTCTGATATGCAGCCAATAAGGCAGTATATGTAAGACATAAAGGACAGACAACCTTCAATCTTGTATATGTCTGATGTGCAACAATATAACAATTCTGAATAGAGATAGCACATCCAAATTGAAGTGATTTGGCATGTGACTCAACATGTAAAATTGCATGCCTAAAATTGGCAGCAATTGCAGTTAATCAGCATGACGCCACTTTGTGGTGCTGCACCGATTACCAAAGACAGTATATGTACTACTCCTAGCCCAGGTTCAATTTGTATTTCTGCTTTGTAGCCCAACAAATCAGGACCATCAATCTTCACTGCTGCCTTTCTGATAAGCAACCAATAAGGCAGTAATACAGGACACCAAACCCCACAGACAGACCTCAATCTCTAATGTGCAGCAATATAACAATTATGAGCAGAGATGTCACCAGACTCAATTATGTGCATTTCTGCCTTGCGGCACAAAACTGGAAAGTACAGACATCCTTCACTGTTGTATTTTTCTGATCTGTAGCCAAACAAAGCAGTACCTTTAGGATACAAAGGACACCAAACAAGCTTCAGTGCAGTGCATTTCTGATGTACAGCAATATACCCCTTATGACCAGAGATGTCACCAATCTCAATGTGTATTTCTACTGTGCCACAAAACATCCCAGCAAGGACATTCACTACTGAGGTCTGCTGGTGTGCAGCCAAGAAGGAGTCACGGTGTATCCCTATATGAAATAAACAACAGGGGCAAATTATTCCATAGGCATAGCCTGGGCTGTAGATACTAACCCTTCACCACCAATGAAGGAACAAATCCTAAAATGGTTGGACACCTTAGTATAGTAACTGTTGTCCTACCTTACCTCCGTTCCCTGAGACTGAGCAAACGTTAGCCAGCTCATACACAGGTGGGGCTGATCAGCAACTAAAGTCTCAATGTGCCCAGCCCTAGAGACCAATTAAGACAGCCTCTAAAACAGGGATATGCAATTAGCGGACCTCCAGCTGTTGCAGAACTACAAGTCCCATGAGGCATAGCAAGATTCTGACAGCCACAAGCAAGACACCCAGAGGCAGAGCATGATGGGACTTGTAGTTTTGCAACAGCTGGAGGTCGGCTAATTGCATATCCCTGCTCTAAAAGATGTGGTCACCATTTTAGCCTGGGGGTAAATAGCTATCTGCAGGCCTTAAACAAGCAATCATGTAGCTCTTGCATAGGTTTGCACAAAAAAACAGACCTGGTCTGTTGCTCAGTTGTCCAAAGTCCTCTTTTCTGATGAGAGCAAATTTTGCATTTCATTTGGAAACCAAGGAGCCAGAGTATGGAGGAAGAATGGAGAGGCACACACTGTAAGATGCTTGAAGTCCAGTGTGAAGTTTCCACAGTCTGTTTTGATTTGGGGAGCGATGTCATCTGCTGGTGTTGGTCCACTGTGCTTCATTAAGTCCAGGGTCAACGCAGCTGTCTACCAGGAGATTTTGGAGCACTTCATGCTTCCTTCCACAGATGAGCTCTATGGGGATACTGACTTCATTTTCCAGTAGGACTTGGCACCTGGCCACACTGCCAAAAGCACCAAAACCTGGCTCAATAACCGTGGGATTACTGTGCTTGATTGGCCAGCATACTCACCTGAACTGAACCCCATAGAGAATCTATGGGGCATTGCCAAGAGAAAGATGAGAGACATGAGACCGAACAATGCAGAAGAGCTGAAGGCCGCTATTGAAGCATCCTGGTCTTCCATAACATCTCAGCAGTGCCACAGGCTGATAGCTTCCATGCCACGCCGCATTAAGGCAGTAATTGCTGCAAAAGAGGCCCAGACCAAGTACTGAGTACATATGCATGCTTATACTTTTCAGAGGTCCAATATTGTTCTATGTACAATCCTTGTTTTATTGATTGCATGTAATTTTCTAATTTTCTGAGATTGTGGATTTGGGGTTTTCATGAGCTGTAAGCCATAATCATCACAATTATGACAAATTACGGCTTGAATTATCTTGCTTTGCATGTAATGAGTCTATCTCTTATATTAGTTTCACCTTTTAAGTTGCATTAGTGAAATAAATGAACTGTTGTACAATATTCAATTTTTTTGAGTTTTACCTGTAAAGGAAGGGGCGGGGATAGTGGTGACATCATTGCCCAGATATGGTCATATTCAGACAATGATGTCATGATCTATGCCCCATCCATTTGCATACGTGGCCATGTAAGGGAATGGGCGGGGTGAAGTCAGCGGTTGCTAAGGATGCAGCTGTTGCAGGCAGACATTGCTTTCCTAGAAACCAGTGACAATCAGAAGCCGTCACATTCATCTGCACCAAATGCTGTAAACGTTTGATGTTCAGAAGAATGTGGGAGGAGCCAGTATTTATCCAATCATCTGTTTAAACACAGAGCTCCTCCCTAATGCAGATTATTGTCAGTGTGTGGAAGTGATTGTATCTGGCAGACAGGGATCTGTATGTGTGTGTGTATCACTGCCTGGGACACCACTCACATCACACACTTCATCCAATCTGCCCTAAATCATGTGTGCGGGGGTGGTGGGGGTTAGTGGAAGAAGTCATCACACCAGGATTCTAGATTAAAGGATAGCTTGGGGGATCATCTGAAGTGTGTGGGGATCACTTGCCTGCTCCACACTCCTTAGATTGTATCAGATTGTATGAAAGATTTGTATCTGCCTGTGTGTGTCCAGCCACATAAATGTGGGAGAGTCTCCCTGCAGTGGTGGTCAGCAGTATTTCAGGCTGTGATAACTGCATCATAGCTGGTTTTATAATCCCAAATAAACCAATCCCTCATTTCTCCTCCACCATTTAAGATTCTCACTTCAGTTAGCAAGTCACCATGGACATGATTTCCTTGACATCTAACATTGGTGTCAGTGTGATAAAATCAGCCCCATTGTTGGTGTCAGTGAGAATAAAGTATAACCCCAGCCCAGCATTGGTGGTCAGTGGTGGTACTTACCTGATCACACACTCTCGCTGCCTCTCTGCTGATGTCGGAGTTCTACTATCACTGTCAGAAAGGAGATCACTGCTCCCCACAGTCTGCTATAACTGCAATGCCTGGTGATGGAATCCAGAGAGTGTTCCAGACGTTAATGGCAAGGCTGTAATCACACTACAAGATATTTCTCAGTTCCTCTGAACTCCACAAGATGGTGATCTGACTTCTACTCAAATAGGAAGTCTCCAAGGAGAGGGGTGTGGCTGCAGAGTGGAGCTCCACTGATGACAAGAAGCACGTGACCTCCACTCCACTTCTTTTTTTTATTTTTACTGAACTTTATTGTGAATCTTTGCACCTGGAGCTCCACTACAGGAAGTGGAGGCCGCACGATTCCTGTGTAGAGTGGAGCTCCACTACAGGAAGTGGAAGTCACATTATTTCTGTGTAGAGTGGAGCTCCACTACAGGAAGTGGAGGTCACATGATTTTTGTGTAGAGTGGAGCTCCACTACAGGAAGTGGAGATCACATGATTTCTGTGTAGAGTAGAATTCCACTACAGGAAGTGGAGATCACATGATTTCTGTGTAGAGTGGAGCTCCACTATAGGAAGTGGAGATCACATGATTTCTATGTAGAGTGGAGCTCCACTACAGGAAGTGGAAGTCACATGATTTCTCTGTAGAGTGGAGCTCCACTACAGGAAGTGGAGGACACATGATTCCTGTGTAGAGTGGAGCTCCACTACAGGAAGTGGAGGTCACATGATTTTTGTGTAGAGTGGAGCTCCACTACAGGAAGTGGAGATTACATGATTTTGTGTAGAGTGGAGCTCCACTACAGGAAGTGGAGGTCACATGATTTCTGTGTAGAGTGGAGCTCCACTACAGGAAGTGGAGGACACATGAGTGGAGCTCCAGTGACTGTAGTCTTCAGCACATACTGATCCATTCTGTTGTTATTATTTATTAAGCCTGGGATTTGCAGAAATACAAGAAGATATTTTGGGAGGTTTTGTACTTTCTGGTAAAGTATTCTCCTTGTAAAAACAATTGTTTATTATTTACCAATTTATATTTTTGGTGATGATGGAAGTTCATGTTTATGTTGGAAGAAAAATACAATCCATGTCTCTAATCACAATCTCATCGTCCTTGTTTGCCCTCCTTCATATCAACTAACAGGACCAAGATTGAGACACACACAGATCTCCACATAAAAAATGTTTTACAGTTCAATGGTATGTCGTCATTAAACCTCCATCTTCTTGAAAATCATATCTGTTCTGGTGCAAATATTAGCCACTTAATGATAGACATATGCACACTGAAATATTTCATTTTAGAATTTCAGGTTCGTCCGAAAAATAAAATTATTTAATTACTTCCGAAATTCGATTTTATTGATTTTGTTTCATTAAAAATGCATTCGTCCGAAAATCCAAATGAATTAAGGTCGAATCTATCAATTGAAGGCTTATGGTGTCTGTCGGATGTTCTAAAAAGATTTGATGAAGCAGCTAAAGTAAACTGTACGACGCTGCGATCATACATTTCCAGTCGGATGCTCCGCCCACAAGTTATAGTAGAATTCTAATGTTGTTTGACTAGTAAATTGTAATTATTAATTATTATTACTAGTCATACAACATTAGAATTCTTCTATAGCCTATGGGCGGAGCATTTGACCGTAAATGTCCGCTCGTGGCAATCGTATGCTTTTAGCTGCTTCGTCAAATCTTCATGTCGAACGGTACTATAGATATTTTTGATCGTATCGAATGATACAATACTTGTTTGTTTCTGTTCATGTTGAGCGGTCTACCCCAACAGTCAGCCAATGGAATTGCGTATTAAAATTCAAGCATATAACTTTCTTCCTGTTCGCTCTGCGCCCCTAACGGTTCCAAGTGTGATGGCAGCATTCGACGGTGGCTCCAGGCAGTTCGACCCCATGGAGGTTCCTGGCCCTTCTATGGAGGCAGCAGCAGCACCACCCCCAGCTTAAAAAAAGTGCAGGAGGGGGACACAAGCTGCAACCAGCAGGAAGCGTAACCTTACGTGGACTCACATTGAGTCCCAGGTCCTTGTAAGGGAAACGCTTCCTTACTGGATGCAGCTGTGTGGCCCCAGCTCCAGGGAGACCACTTTGGAGTGGAAGCGGGAGAAGTGGGAGGAGATCTCCTGAAAAGTTGAGGTGATACAGCGCCATCAGTGTGACTCGTCTGCCTGACGTAAATAATTAAGCGACATAAAACGGTAAGTAACGTGTCTTTTTTTTTTACATTTTAAAAATCACATATGCCTAAAAACAAGTCCCCCCCCCCCCACACACATAAACATATATTATTGTTATCACATATGATGTCAGTAAAGTTAAGTACATTTTTTTTTAAAAAGTAAAAAAAAATTTCAAATCATCCTCCCTCCTGTGAAAAACCTAATTTGCGCATAGGTGTGCCAAGCCTACACATGAAAGCATAGCTTTCACATGTTACATATTATCACCACTATCGTTATGAAAGGAATGTTTCCATGGCCGTTATTTGTTCTTATCACTAAACTGATGAGCAGTAAGTGCTTTTAAGTTCCACTTGACCACCTATAGGTTCCACCCCCTTTTTTGACCAGGCCATATTATGCTATTTAGCGCGCTGCAGCTTTAAGTGACAATTGCGCGCTCCTGCGATGTACTACCCAAATTAAATTTACACCCTTTTCCCGCCACATCTGGAGTTTTTTATTGGTGGTATTAGATCACAGCTGGGTTTTACATTTTTTGTTATTGAAACAAAAAAATAGTTAAATATTAAAAAAAGAAAAAATTGTTGTGTTCCGGTTTCTGGACTTAACCAGCTTGCGGAGCCGAAGTATGTTTACTATGGAAGGGGCCGCATCCGCAAGTGATTAATGCTTTGCAAAAAAAAAAGAAAGGAAATTTACACCATACACAGTTCACACAAGCGTGTAATGAGAAAGGTGGACTGGACATCGATTTACTCGGCACAATCCTGTCTTTTATATTTTATTGTGCACCAAAAAGCATACGTTTTTCATTTTTCTTAAAATAAATTTGGTTAATAAAAAAATGTGCAAATCTTGTGTTACATGCGCCTAATCCAAAAATTCCATTTGCATTGTTTAATTCTACGGGTTCATTCTACATTTGTTTCATGTGTTGATGTCATTTTCAGATTACAATTGTAGTTTAATTATGGAACCTGTTTCTCTTCTCTTTTTGTTTTGCAGCACCATAGCGAGTAAACGCAGGCAGGCAGGGCGCAGAGGGTAGCAGGAGCTTATTCTCCTCTACAAGGCCAATATGACATGACATGTTCCTGACCACTGCACTCTATACACAGGACTGAATATGACATATTCCTGACCACTGCATTCTATACACAGGACTGTATATGACATGTTCCTGACCACTGCACTCTATACACAGGACTGTATATGACATGTTCCTGACCACTGCATTCTATACACAGGACTGTATATGACATGTTCCTGACCACTGCATTCTATACACAGGACTGTATATGACATGTTCCTGACCACCGCACTCTATACACAGGACTGTATATGACATGTTCCTGACCACTGCACTCTATACACAGGACTGTATATGACATGTTCCTGACCACTGCACTCTATACACAGGGCTGTATATGACATGTTCCTGACCACTACACTCTATACACAGGACTGTATATGACATGTTCCTGAGAATTGCACTCTATACACAGGACTGTATATGACATGTTCCTGACCACTGCACTCCATACACAGGACTGTATATGACATGTTCCTGACCACTGCACTCTATACACAGGACTGTATATGACATGTTCCTGACCACTGCACTCTATACACAGGGATGTATATGACATGTTCCTGAGCACTGCACTCTGCAATTTTGGGTACCAAAGATTTCATCATTGCACCGACACACAGAATATTTTTTTTTTATTTAATACATATTTTTATTATAATGTTACTTATAACAAGATTGCAGTTATAGAATTGGGAAATAGTAAAAGGAAGAAATCCAACTGTTTAAAAAAATGACTGGACTGGACATCGATTTACTCGGCACAATCCTGTCTTTTATATTTTATTGTGCACCAAAAAGCATACGTTTTTCATTTTTCTTAAAATAAATTTGGTTAATAAAGAAATGTGCAAATCTTGTGTTACATGCGCCTAATCCAAAAATTCCATTTGCATTGTTTAATTCTACGGGTTCATTCTACATTTGTTTCATGTGTTGATGTCATTTTCAGATTACAATTGTAGTTTAATTATGGAACCTGTTTCTCTTCTCTTTTTGTTTTGCAGCACCATGGCGAGTAAACGCAGGCAGGCAGGGCGCAGAGGGTAGCAGGAGCTTATTCTCCTCTACAAGGCCAATATGACATGACATGTTCCTGACCACTGCACTCTATACACAGGACTGAATATGACATATTCCTGACCACTGCATTCTATACACAGGACTGTATATGACATGTTCCTGACCACTGCGCTCTATACACAGGACTGTATATGACATGTTCCTGACCACTGCATTCTATACACAGGACTGTATATGACATGTTCCTGACCACTGCATTCTATACACAGGACTGTATATGACATGTTCCTGACCACCGCACTCTATACACAGGACTGTATATGACATGTTCCTGACCACCGCACTCTATACACAGGACTGTATATGACATGTTCCTGACCACCGCACTCTATACACAGGGCTGTATATGACATGTTCCTGACCACTACACTCTATACACAGGACTGTATATGACATGTTCCTGAGCATTGCACTCTATATGACATGTTCCTGAGCATTGCACTCTATACACAGGACTGTATATGACATGTTCCTGACCACTGCACTCCATACACAGGACTGTATATGACATGTTCCTGACCACTGCGCTCTATACATAGGACTGTATATGACATGTTCCTGACCACTGCACTCTATACACAGGGATGTATATGACATGTTCCTGAGCACTGCACTCTATACACAGGGCTATATATGACATGTTCCTGAGCACTGCACTCTGCAATTTTGGGTACCAAAGATTTCATCATTGCACCAACACACAGAATATTTTTTTTTATTTAATACATATTTTTATTATAATGTTACTTATAACAAGATTGCAGTCATAGAATCGGGAAATAGTAAAAGGAAGAAATCCAACTGGTCAGGAGAATGACTTGTCTGGAATGTGGAGGCGGAGTCATTATTAATTTGTGCACAATACAATACACAACGTGTTACATTATTATAACAAAGTATTTTAGAAAAGATCACACCATAGAAAATGGGGGAAAGTAGAAAATAAACCTGGATATGAAGGTGACATTTGTGTACGAGGAACACTTTAACAATTACCACCATTTTATTCACCAGGGCCTCTGCTTTCAGAAAATATATGTTTGAGGTTTTATCTAATCTTCAGGCCCAAAATCTCCATATTAACATGTGTGCAAAAATAATGGAAAAACAGCTCTGGCAGTGAAAGGGTTAATGTGAGCTAGATGGGATCACTCTGCTGTGGTCACACTCTAAACATTAGAGCTCCCCCTAGCTGCAGCCTGGTATTAACATTGCTAGGAGGTCTATTCATTTATCTGCTACATACTTCCCCTCTTTATATAAACGTCTCCTGACATTTAGGGGTCTATTCATAAATAATTTACATAATAATTCACCCAATGAAAATACATGTACATTCTTTCTGTGTGAATGAGGGGAAAATGCAGTTTAATTGGCTTTTTGCTGGTCAAATAATTTCCATTGATTTAAAATAGAAAATACTACATTTGCCACTAGTTGGAGATAATATCTATTATACTTAGCGCTATCTAAAGTCCAAACATAGTATTTCTCATTTGAATTCAATGGTTAGTCTAATAGTGTTAGCTTATTTAAGTTATATCCTTCAGTGTGTACTGTACTGATAAGTGTATGAGTATGATCTCAGGTATTATATGAAGACATGTCTGATGAAGGAGACTAAGAGGTCTATTTTTCAAAAAATGTATTGGACTAATGCGACAATCATTCATCCAGCTGTTTTTTTTTTTTGGCTGTGATTTAACGCTGTGATTTCCTATGATCATCAACTCCATCTAGTGGCCATAATGGGGAATTTTTCCTGAAATTCCTCAATTAGTGCAATACTGCATTATGGTAATTAGATGGAGTCAAGGAAATCAGAGTATGAAATAAAATACGGCCAATATTCATGACAGCTGGGCGAATGCCGGTCATAATCATTCAACTCATTTTTTTTTTCAAATAGACCTCTAAGTGTTTGTGAAATCTTCCATCACAAAATGTACTCAGTCAATGAAAGGTAATGACTCCATTTTTATTTTTCTACTGCTATCAATGACCAACACGGTACAACACTTCATCCATGTCTTTGGTGATCTCTGATCTCCTTATGAACTGTTTCTTACATGATGAAGATCAGCCATGGAGTATATCTGAGGTGTATATCAGGGTGTGCTTCCTCCCCACATGAGAGCTGTGATGTCCAGCAACAATCACATAGAAGACATTTCCCGCACTCAAGGCACTAATACACCTTGAGGGTTGTGTGGGATCTCTGATGAACAGGAAGACAGGACTTCAGTGAGGAACAATTCCCTCATTCAGGACAGGAATACGGCTTCTCCCCCGTGTGAAATCTCTGTTGTGTGTAAAGACTGGACTTCTGTGAAAAACATTTCCCACACACAGGACAGGAATATGGCTTCTGCCCTGTGTGAGATCTCTGCTGTGTGTAAAGACTGGACTTCACTGAAAAACATTTCCCGCACTCAGGACAGGAATTCGGCTTCTCCCCCAGGTGCGATCTCTGATGTGTGTTAAGATTGGACTTCTCTGAAAAACATTTTGCGCACTCAGGACAGGAATACGGCTTCTCCCCCGTGTGAGATCTCTGATGTTTGGAAAGATTGGCCTTCTCTGAAAAACATTTCCCGCACTCAGGACAGGAATACGGCTTCTCCCCCGTGTGAGATCTCTGATGTGTGTCAAGAATGGACTTCTGTGAAAAACATTTCCCACACTCAGGGCAGGCATACGGCTTCTCCCCTGTGTGAGATCTCTGATGTGTGTAAAGATGGGACTTCTGTGAAAAACATTTCCCACACTCAGGGCAGGCATATGGCTTCTCCCCTGTGTGAGATCTCTGATGTGTGTAAAGATGGTACTTCTGTGAAAAACATTTCCCACACTCAGGACAGGAATGTGGCTTCTCCTCCGTGTGAGATCTTTGATGTGTGTAAAGATGGGACTTCACTGAAAAACATTTCCCACACTCAGGACAGGAATACGGCTTTTCTCCTGTGTGAGATCTCTGATGTATGTAAAGATCAGATTTCATTGAAAAACATTTCCCGCACTCAGGGCAGGAATACGGCTTCTCTCCTGTGTGAGATCTTTTATGCACTTTAAGATTGGATTTAGAATGGAAACACTTCCTGCACTCGGGACAGGAATACGGCTTCTCCCCTGTGTGAGATCTCTGATGTGTGTAAAGATGGGACTTCACTGAAAAACATTTCCCGCACTCAGGACAGCAATACGGCTTCTCCCCCGTGTGAGATCTCTGATGTATGGAAATACTAGATTTCTCTGAAAAACATTTCCCGCACTCAGGACAGGAATACGGCTTCTCACCCGTGTGAGATCTTATATGCCTATTAAGATAGGATTTAAATTGGAAACATTTTCCGCACTCAGGACAGGAATGCGGCTTCTCCCCTGTGTGAGATCTCTGATGTCTGTAAAGATGGGACCTCTGTGAGAAACATTTCCCGCACTCAGGACAGAAATACGGCTTCTCCTCTGTGTGAGTCCTTTTATGCACATTAAGATCATATTTAGAACGGAAACACTTCCCACACTCAGTACAGGAAAACCTCTTCTCTGTTGGAAGGACAGCACCGTCCCTCACAGTCTGAGGTTCCTCAGGATAAGAGGAATACGATGGTCCATCTACACTGTGTGGTGCCGGATGGACATTTGAGTTAGTCGGGTTTTCTCCTGGACTATACTGTGTGATGTCCTCATCTTCTACTTTACAGTCTGGAGACAAAGTGAGACAATCATCTGAGGTTTTCCTCATCTCACGTCCATCTACTAAAATAGAAATAAAAAGATTATTACTAGACATGAGTAGATTGGTTTCCCTAAACCAGGAGTCCGCCCACATCAGGCAGCTTTGTCTCTGAGGATCTTACAATTCCACCCTCAAGGTAACCAGTAAATGGGTCCTCTGTAGGGCGCAAACTAATGATTATTTTCAGAATTGATTAGTTGGCCCATTATTGTTTCCATTAATCGATTAACTGGATAAAAACCTCAAAAAATGATGGTGCATAATTTAGTTAATATTCTTGAATATCTATATACAGCAGTAAATATAAATATCCAGATATATAGTTGGATATTTAATCCACTCTGAGAATAACAGACAGATGGATGTATTATTAGAGGGAGAATCTGCTACATATCAGATTTAGAGATCAACATTATTTGTAGTCAGAGTCTTCAAGTGTGAAATGCAATACTCCTAATAACCAAGGCCTGAGGTGTGCTTTGACCTGACTGGTTAGTATGGCTGAAAAGAGGGCATACCCTGAAAGTAAGAATAAGATAAAAGTACTATGAGTATGTATGAAGGCTGGGGGAAACGGGTGGGTGGGAACCCAGAACCGCCCACAACACCGGCCCTGACAGAGGAGGGGGCTTAAATAGCCCTCTCAGACTCCTCCCACAAATACAGGCTGGCTTTCGGCCAGCCTTACACTTGTAGTCAGAGTCTTCAAGTGTGAAATGCAATACTCCTAATAACCAAGGTCTGAGGTGTGCCTTGACCTGACTGGTCAGTATGTCTGAAAAGAGGGCAAAAATACACCAAATTTAGGTGAAGAAGGGAAGGTAACAATCCTTTAAGTGGAGTAGCGTGCGCCCGGATGGCAACCGTATGTATCTGGTAAGTATCCGCTATGACAGGAGAAACCCACAGACTCCTGACTTGGTGATGAGAAAGACCCCCCTATAGAACCTGCGAAGCTTACCCAGAACCCAACTAAACATCCCATGAAAGATTGGATGAGCCTGATGCCCGAGACAACCCAGACATGAGAATGAACCGCTTGTGAATGAGAGGATACGTGGGGGAAAGGGAGCAAGGGCTGGCCCGAGGAGCCCCTGCAAAATGAAGGCCGCGAAGAACGAAATACTTCACATTGACACCAGTGAAGTAGCTCCTTGAAATGCTCCCCTACCCCTGGCCTACCCATACTTGGTATGGTGAAGTGAGAGGGTGAGTGCAAAAGACAACTGGCAGGATACCTGATGATGTGATGGAGTAGGCGGATAAGGCCCAATAAGCATCCTCGAACATGGAAAAACCATGCCAGAGACAGAACACCGGTCCCAGCTGATTCGATCGGATCGTGCTTCAGCCCGAAACCTGACAACCGAGTCTGGCCCTCCTTCCTCGGCTCAGGATTCAGACTCCAATCTGGGGAAATAAGTCCCATGGCATATACCATCGTACCCAAAGTGACTGAAGACCCCCCCTCACCTGGAACAGGCTGGGGATCGGAAAAAAATGACTGGACTGACGTCCCTGAGCAGTTCTCCAGGCAACGTCCTAGACAAGAGATCGGAGTCGAGAGTGGAATGCAGAATCATGATGACGTTTGCCCAAACCTACCACTTTAAGGACCATCAAGGGGACGTGGCTCAGCACACACTGAGAGAGACTATAAATCCCTGGGCGGTAACCAGGGCCTCTGCAACAGGACATCAACTGAAAGAAAATTGACGACTGCTTCCGACCCAAGGGTGAGCCCAGTGGTGAAATGACATCTGCACCAGTCAACTAGCCCTAACAACGGGCAGGACTAATGGAAGTGAGTGCAAGCATGGTTGATGTCAGTATGGATGCCAATACAGCCCAACCTGAGAACACAAACTACAGAAATGAGAGACAACCAGACATGAGAACAACAACGCCCCTCTGTGCCTACCCAAGTATGAGAACGTGACCACTGCGCGTAAATTAACTTGATGATGGACCCCCCCCCTCGTGTAAGTGGCAAGTGAGCCCGAGTAACCTGCAGCGCAGAGACAGGTAATTAAACTGAAACTCAGGGCCGGTGTACCCACAGACCGTGGTGGGTGGTCGTACAGGTGTAGTGAATGAACGTGCATCGTATGATGTATGGTATACGGGCGAGAAGATTGTGTTCAACAATCATTAACAAACGAAACCTCAGCCCATATGGATCTGTAGACGTGACAGATCCCGATATGTGAGCCCTAGCTAACTGACCCAGGTACAAACATGAACAAAGATACAATGAGACATGACAAACAAAAATAAAAATAGCTACCGAAGTATATGCCGTGACTGAACAACAACGTCGCTCTGAGAAACGAGGCTGATAGGCTATGACCGAAATGCTGGGACTGAACGCTGAGGCAGAAACGCTATGAAATAAATCCTGGGGCAGAAACGCTATGACAGAAAACGCTATGCCAGTAATGCTGATATTGAACGCTGAGTCAGGAAACGTAATGACCGAAATCCTGGGGCAGAAACGCTGAGACTGAAATGCTGAGGCAGAAATGCCATGACAGAAATCCTGGGGCAAAAACCCTATGACAGCATGCTGAGACTGGAACGCTGAAGCAGAACTGACAGAAATCCTGGGGCAGAAACGCCTAGGAAGAAATGCCATGACAGAAATCCTGGGGCAGAAACGCAGGGACATCAACGCTATGACAGAAAAGCTGAAACTGAACACTGAGGCAGAAACGAAATGACAGAAATCCTGGGGCAGAAACATGACAGAAACGCTGAGACTTAGACACTGAAGCAGAAATGCAATGACAGAAATCCTGGGGCAGAAATGCTGAGGCAGAAATGCCATGACAGAAATCCTGGGGCAGAAACGCAAGGACAGCAACGCTAAGACAGAAACGCTGAAAACTGAGGCACAAATGAAATGACAGAAATCCTGGGGCAGAAACACAACAACAGAACGCTGAGGCAGAAATGTAATGACAGAAAACCTGGGGCAGAAGCGCTATGAAAGATGCTGAGACTGAACACTGACAGAAACATGCCATGATAGAAAAACGCCATGACAGAAAAACGCCATGACAGAAAACCTGAGGCAGAGATGCCATGACAGAAATTCTGGCAGAAAACGCTATGACAAAAATTCTGGGGCAGAAAATGCTATGACAAAACCCTGGGGCAGAAAACGCTATGACAGAAATGCTGAGACTGTACTCCAATACAGAAATGCTGGGGCAGAACGCTGTGACAGAAATGCTGGGGCAGAACACTGTGACAGAAGTGCTGGGGCAGAGCGCTGTGACAGAAATGCTGGGGCAGAACGCTGTGACAGAAATGCTGGGGCAGAAGGCTGTGACAGAAATGCTGGGGCAGAAGGTTGTGACAGAAATGCTGGGGCAGAACGCTACGACAGAAATGCTGGGGCAGAACGCTGTGACAGAAATGCTGAGGCAGAACGCTACGACAGAAATGCTGGGGCAGAACGCTACGACAGAAATGCTGGGGCAGAACGCTGTGACAGAAATGCTGGGGCAGAACGCTACGACAGAAATGCTGGGACAGAACGCTACGACAGAAATGCTGGGGCCGGACGCTATGACAGAAATGCTGGGGCAGAACACTATGATACAAGTGCTGGAGCACAACGCTACGACAGGAATGCTGCGGCAGAAACGCTATGACAGAAATGCTGGGGCAGAAATGCTATGACAGAAACACTGCGGCAGAAAAACGCTATGACAGAAACGCTGGGGCAAGAAAAACGCTATGACAGAAATGCTGGGGCAGAAAAATGCTATGACAGAAACGCTGGGGTAAAAAAACGCTATGACAGAAACGCTCGGGCAAGAAAACGCTATGACCAAAAAAACGCTATGACAGAACTCCTGGGGCAGAAACGCTATGATAGAAACACTGACCAAAGAAAACAAAGTAACCCAGTAAAAGCAGCAATTTATGTGGTTTACATCCTCCCCCTCTTGCCGAGCCAAGCCCTGCAGACACTGAATGTACCTTATGTAAGTTTGCGAATGACATGCGACTAACCACAATGAAAAACGATAATAACTGATGACAACCCAGCATGGTACCCTCATGGAGCTGGATGAGCATGGGGATAGGAGTCAGTGGCGGCAGCCGATCACCCCCCCCCGGGCACCAGGCGGGCGGCTCCCTTGTGGAGCTGGATGAACATTGAGACAGGAGTCAGCGGCGGCGGATCACCACCCCTCACCTGGCGGAAACATTGGGAGAAGCAGGAGGGCGCCCCCTAGATGCTGGATCTGCCTAGGGAGAAAGGAGCTGGTGGGTGGGCGGCCGATCGCCCCCCCGGCATGAACACCGGGAGAAGCGGGCGGCCCCCCTCGTGATGTGGGGATGTGGGATGTGTCCAGAGGTGACAAGGTGGGTGGGTGGGCCGGTGGAACCGATGTAAGCACCGCCACCATGATGCAGCCGATCTCAGCCCCACCCCCCTTCTGAACCCAGAACCGCCCATAACGCCGGCCCTGACAGAGGAGGGGGCTTAAATAGCCCTCTCAGACTCCTCCCACAAATACAGGCTGGCCTCCGGCCAGCCTTACACTAAAATATACAAAAGATGTAAAACGCTGTTTTGCAGATGATCAGACAGGAGTGTAATATAATATGATGGATGACAGACTCCCTTGTCATAGAAAGGTAGGCGGGTACAAGCTCCCTGCGCCTGATGTCACTTATGCTAGCCATACAAAAACTAATTTTTCTTCCAAAAAAACATTCATCCAATTTTCTAACCATTAGTGGGGTCAAATCGGCGTTCATTTTCCACCACAGTGGTCGCTCCCTAGTGTTACCCCTTTCCTGCCAGTGACATTTATACAGCAATGAGGGGCTATTTATATCACTCATAGGTGTGTGCAGCCTATTACATCCCAAAGCTCAAACACACATGCCTGTGTGTGTGTGTGTATATATATATATATATATATATATATACACACACATACACATACACACTATATTGTCAAAAGTATTGGGACGCCTGTCTTGACATCCCACTCTAATGCCCCATACACACGGTCGGATTTTCCGATGGAAAATGTCCGATCGGAGCGTGTTGTTGGAAATTCCGACCGTGTGTTGGCTCCATCAGACATTTTCCATCGGATTTTCCGACACACAAAGTTGGAGAGCAGGAGATAAAATTTTCCGACAACAAAATCCGATCGCGTCAATTCTGACCATGTGTGGCCTGTTCCGACGCACAAAGTGCCACGCATGCTCAAAAGAAATTCCGACACGGAACAGTTCGGTCAGTTAAAATGAGCGTTCGCAATGGATACAGCACTTTCGTCACGCTGCAATGTTAAAAATGGTTTAATACAGCGCACTCTCTTCTTCTTCTTTATAATGGGACAAGAATTAAGTAGTTTTGCTGCTCATATTCACACACACTTCTCACAAACTAATTTCTTTACTATTTATCGGGATTCCCTCAATATATTTTGATATGTTTTGATTTGTCACATCTGACATCATTATTTTTTTTTTTTTTTTTTTTGGTTTTTAAGGCCGATTAATTTTTTTAGGGTTTGTATTTTTTTCAAGGCGTATTTTTGGTTTTTGGGATTTTTCTTTGTACTCGTGAAAATTTTTGTGTGTGTTTTTTGGGTCAAGTTACCACAACACCATTAATATGTTGTTCTATTTAATCTGTAGGAGATTGTTTGGTGTTGTTGTCCCTTGTTAATTTCACATTTTATGTTAGAAATGTACCAGAATCGTCACCAACAAACTGTCCTTTTTCGATGAAAACACACATAGGAGAGTATAATTTCCCAAATAAAAAAACTTTTATTAAGGGGTCACAACTAAACAAACAGGGAGGCAATGCTGGAGAAACAGCAGAAATGGGTGAACCTTGGACCCCCAGGGCAGACATCAATAATTTTCACGCAAAATTGGTGGCCTGAGGAGTCCTTATCTAAGGGAGGGCAGTCTGGTCCAGAAGTCACAGAGATCCGGAAAGCAGCAGATGACATACATGTCCCCAGGCTGTGGTCATACAAGAGACTGCAGCTTTTGTCAGACCAGACTGAACCCAGGGCAATCACTCTCTGGTCTTCTTTCCATGCTTCCTTCCATGCTGTGGCTGTGGTGGTGGAGTTGTGGCAGCAGGAGGAGGATGGTCCAACTCAATCACGTCGGTCTTGGATGTTAGTTCCCCACTCACCCCCTTACTTAGAACTTTATAAAGCAGGTCCTCACACAGCTTGCGTTGACCCTGCAGGCAAAGGCCTCTTCAGGAGCTCGGAGGGATGCAGAAGTCTCCTGAATGAGCCTGAGCGCAGAATCCTGCATGGGAGTCATCTGCCTCGCTCTTTTATATGGAAGGCGGAGGGGAGGAACCTGCGATAAGGTCAGGCTGCGACTGGCCCAGGCTTCTCTTGGCTGACACTTAGCCCCGCCTCCTCCTGGCTGCCACATTCCACAACCTCCTTCTGGCTGAGGTCTTCCTGTGTATGAAAAAGGGACATAGTTTTAGTATTTTATTCATCAATCACACACAATTTTCACCTTCTGACTGTTGCAAATTGAATGTTAACAAATATAACTGATGATCATTCTGAGACCAGCATTTTTCATTCTTGTCCCAATTATTTTTGCCCACTACTGTCTATTGATATGTAAAACACTTTTTTCAATCAGCAATTAGTGATCAATACTAACATCTAGTAAACATCATTTCTTTATTGTCCTGAAATCTGTAGAACAATGCTATACCTGACTCCAGCTGGGCTCCTCCACTTCTTCCTGGCTGGAAGGCCCAGGTTGGACATCGGAAGCCTCAGCTGGGGTGGAAGGAAGAGTGGAAGGAAGAGTGGAGAGGGATTCCCTGACTTCAGTGTGGTCTGACAGAAATCGCAGTCTCTCATAGTACCACAGCCTGGGGACATAAACGTCATCTGCTGCAGCTCCGGACCTCTGGGAATCTGTGACCTTCTTGCGCTCCCTAAGATAAGTGCTCCTCAGGCCACCAATTTTGGTTTTTAAATAGGGGATGGTTGCTGTGGGGACCACTGGCTTCACCAACTCTAGCAGTTTCTCCAGCGCTGCCTGCCTCTTTTGTTTATTATTGTAATGTGGATGTTTCACCTGCCACAGACAGGGCAGCTCCCTGTACTTGTCTATGAACAGGGGGAGGAAGTTGTGGTCATTGAAGCCATCCATTTTCTCTGCAAGACACAACACAAGACAAACCCTAAGGTCAGGCCAAACTCTCCTAATCTTAGTAAATCCTAGGCTTCTATTTCGAAGCAGTATAGGCCCAAGTTTAGATCTTACCTTCGTTATCACGATCGGAGCTTTTTGCTCCTTCCTCCGCTCACAGATCGTACGTAATACGCACGCGTGTTACACTTTATACACACTGCGCATGCGTGTAACTCCGCCCGCCCCTGACATTCTTTCTAGTCTATTCCCCGCCCCTTTTCGTTCCGCGTAGTGGGGGAAGAGCACATGGACGACACACAGCAGGATCGTGCTAATTATAGCAACGAGGAGGAGGAAAGCCCGGAGCCGGAAACGTCCCGATCCAGGAGATTTAAGGCCTCAAATATGTCCTTTGGGGAGATGTTGGAGATGGTGGACATCCTGAAGAAGGCCGACTATGATGGGAAGTATGGACCTTACCCCAACCCCAATGGTCGAAAGACCAAGATAATTGGCAAAGTGGTCAAAAGTCTGCACCGGAAATTCGGGGTACGATGATCGAAAGATCAGCTCAGGAAACGGTGGTCGGACCTCAAATTACGAGAACATGAGCAGTACAGAAAGATCCGGAGAGTGCTGCAAAAAAGTAAGTAGTTGTCCTGTGTTCCTATTCTTTATGTTTCTTACGTTCGTGCTGCTCCATGTGCTTTTCTTCCAAGTGTACATTTTTTAATGGCAACTTTCATGTTCATGGGCCCATTATTCGTTCGTATCAAACATTTTTCGTTCGGCCTCTAAAACACCATTGTTTAGGCCATATGCATTTGGCCACAAATTTTTTTACACCCTACTTGTCAGAAACTAATTTGGTTGTGTAGATGGCTTTGTTACTAGAATGAAATGCAAATTAGATTCTGTGTAAGGAGAGGACACTCAGCAGCTGTTTTCACATCTGGACACTGGAGCACTAGTGTGGGACACCAGAACACCATTTTTATTAGGGGTCCACACAGGTGCTCCAGTGTATCCTATGGGGGGTCTCCATCTGTGAAGCTTGTACCAAACAGGTAAAGTATTGAAGCTTTACAAAGGACACTGAAAACGCTACATTTTTGCACACGGCCAAAACAGGAAATTGTACCCCACTTCCAAGCAATGTTTCATATTTATAGTTCTGCCATCAAATCACTGTGTGCTAAGTATAGCGTTTTTGTTTTACATAGGGGAGAAAAGACTCGGAGGACACCCCTCATCCGAGGAGACCAGAGACCCCACACCTCTGGAAGAAGGGGAAATTCCCCCAAAACCAAGAAGTGCAGGAGGATGAAGAAGACGTGGTGGAACTAGTCACCACAACAGGTGATTGTCTGCGACCACAGGCTCAGGTAAGAGATGGATGCCGGCATATTTTTGATACCTGTTTTTGTTTGGTTTCTCTCTTTTTAGGTGATCGTGATGTTGGGGATCCAGATCCTTTCACATCAGAAAGTGCCCAGATCCTGATCGGGGAGATCATAGGGTGTAATTTACAATTGGAAAACCTAAAGAAAAACATCAATGATGTTATCCAAAAAAATAAGAACATCATTGATGTTTTGGGGCGAGTTTAAAACCCCTCCCAATCCCTTGGTTTTTTGGTGTGCTCCAATGTTCAAAATGTTTGCAAGATTTGTAGGAAAGCCTAATTTGTAGTAGGATGCACACAGTGTGCCAACATGTGCTATCTGCCATCACGGAAGATCAATGGACGCGTTTTGGGGTTGCAACCCCTTCCTCTATAAGAAAGTAGCTGAGAGGAAGGGGTTTCTCCCCCAAAACACCTCCCTTGATCCCCCGTGATAAAAGGTCACACATGTTGACATTGTTAAATTTGTGTGCATCTTCCAAATTTGCCTTTTCCTGGGGTGACTTCACCCCATCTGAACGCAATATCAAACACAGTTCTTAAATACTCATGTCTGATATTGCCTTCAAGTTCTACCAAATGTAAACTTTGTAAGTTCAAGATTTGTGTCTTTCTTGTTGGTTTTACACATGCCTGTTTTATCTTAAATAAATGGACCTTTATTCTGGTTTCTAATGCTACCCCAAAAATAGAAAAACAACAAACATGTGTGTTTGTTAGAAAAACCTTTGCGAAATGCACATGTGATTGTGCAGGTATTAAAGAGATTGTTAATCAAGAATGTGTGGATTATTGTGTCAACGCTAATAAAACACTTTTTTGGTGATGTCATTGGTGTTTTCTATGAAAATGGGGGTTATTTCCTAAGGGCAAATCCTCTTTGCACTACAAGTGCAGTTTCAGTGCAGTTGCAAGTGCACTTGTAGTTAAAAGTGTCTTTGCCTTTAGTAAATAACACTCAACAGTGCTTTGTATAAGGTTACACAATCACGCCATTTTCTGGACTCAAAACATTTCTGTCAGGGTCAGCTAAAACAAACACAAGCAGTAAATGTCCAAAAGAATTTCTTTTTTTTGCTTTTTTATTTGAAAAAGGCTTCACAAATTTGAAGGCATATTGATGGCCCCCCTACCCGCAAAGAACTCCAGGTATCATAACTGGACATCACGGGCACTCAGGGAGGGCAAGCCAGGACGGCCGCTTTCAAGCGCCGTCATTGTTGTTTCAGGTATCACTCCGGCCTCAGGCCCAACTGAGCCAGCATAGTTGGCCGAATGTTTCCATAAAAAGTTATGGAGAATACAGCACGCCATGATTATATGATTAAGTTTATACTCCGCCATATGGATAGGTGTCAGAAATAGACGGAACCGGCTGGCCAGGATTCCAAATGTGTTCTCCACCACTCTTCGGGCTCTGGCCAGCCGGTAATTAAAAACCCTCTGTTCCGGGGTGAGGGTCCTCATAGGGAATGGCCACATAAGGTGGTCCCCCAGCGCAAACGCTTCATCAACAACGAACACGAATGGGAGTCCTTCCACATTGTCCTCTGGAGCTGGCAAGTCCAAGCTGCCATTCTGGAGACGCCTGTAGAACTCCGTCTGGGCGATGACTCCACCATCGGACATCCGGCCATTCTTCCCCACGTTCACATACAAGAAGTCATAATTAGCCGACACCACCGCCAACATCACAATACTATTGAACCCCTTATAGTTGAAATAGTACGACCCCGAGTTGGGTGGTGGGATGATGTGGACATGTTTCCCATCAATTGCCCCTCCGCAGTTAGGAAAGTCCCACCGCTGGGCAAAGTGGGAGGCCACAGTCTGCCATTCCTGTGGCGTGGAAGGAAACTGTTGAGGAAAAAAAAAATTAATATTTTTGCACAGAAACATGGCAAGCAGATTAGGCACAAACATTCTGGAGCAACCTCCAGATAGCATTTATTAAGGGGAATTTAACAACACCAAAGTATAAGGTACACCTATCATATTCCCCCCCCCCTCTCATGGGCCATTTCTAACATTATGGGGGGTGTGGAAATCTTGGACAGGTAACCCTCTTCACTTCATTGAGAGATGAATGCAGGGTATTACTTGGAACAGCCCCTCCTTAGTTACACTATTGGCAGCCCACTGGACAGGTAAGAAGTGTCCGAATACAAAGATATAAATACACACTGTACACATTTTAGCACATTTGAACATTCTGCTATTACCTGTCTCAAGATAATAATAGGATCTTAAAAATTCAAACAGTACCATTTGAAAGTATACAGGCAGGCCCTTGCACTACATAAATCAGAGCACAAAAGAGATGGGTATAGTGTGTATGGGTTTGGCAAAGTCAGCAGATAGATGATTGAGGATAGATAGAGAATTGGGATCAGCTGACTTAGCAGTTGGGGGGGGGGGTTACTAAAAAATGATTTGGGGACACCACAAAAAAAAAGCCTCTGGCACTCTGCCTGAATTTAAAGCAAAAGTAACATTTAAAAACATTTTAGGGGGTGTTTGGGGTAAAGCACTACTATGGAGCTGATAAAATACATTGTTTTAAGTGACTACATGCAGTGAATATAGGGCCCATAGAGCATGCTGGGGAGGTAAGTGAAGGCAAATATGTATGAAGGACCTAAAAAATTAATTACATAAAAATCCAGCATGCATGAGAACAAAGGGGAAATTCACAGCATAATACAATCATGGTAATTAGGGAATGAGGAAAGAAATACAATATATTATCAAACATTAAATACAAAAAAAAGTGATATTAAAGGATAAAAATCTTACCTTCATTTACTCCTTCTGCAGGACCTGGATGATGGCAGAACAGGTCTCTGGGATAATGATCCCCAGAGCCTGGGGGGAGATGCCTGTTGAGAACTTCAAGTCCTGCAGGCTTCTCCCTGTCGTCAAGTACCTCAGGGTAGCGATGAGCCTCTGCTCTGGAGTGATGGCTTGGCTCATGCAGGTATCCTATATAATTTAAAGGCTGCGCTGCTAGTGCAAACACATGATCATATTAACTGAAAACACCATGATTATAAATGAACACAAGTGAATAGTTTCATAACCAAAAACAATTGCACATAAATCGCATGCAAAAAAGGAATCGCATGCACAAAAAAAAATGAGTGGAACATTCAATAAACAAAAACAATTAAATTGAGTCCATTTGGTCATAGATTGAAATGAACAGTAGATCTTGTGGGTGTAGAAAATGGTTGGATAGAGGGAGAAAGACACCCTTCATTCAAGTGATATAAAGATTATCTCCGTGGGGAGCGTGATGTTAAAATAGAGAGAAGATCCTCCACCTCAAGTAAGGTAAGCCCCTTACCAGATCCAAAGATCTCCTGTCCCAGAGATCATGCACACATGTGGCTGTGTCCCCCAGCCACTGGGTCTCTGTCAGTGCGTAGATCAAAAGCCACCTCTCCAGGGAATCAATCCAAACGTGATTTATCCGCTCACAGACCATGGATAAATAGGAAAGAAATACTCCATAGCGTAATACAGTTAAAATCCACTTTAATTAATAAAAGAAAAGCACTTACAATTTGTGCAGTAAAGATCGCTTTAAAAACATGTAGCGCCGGCCGGCTTCAGCTGCTGCCCGTTCCTTCCGGGTTCAGCGTGGTATGGTGGTGACGTCAGCACGCCGCTCCTCCCTACGCCGTTTCGACAAATCTGTCGCCTTCCCCAGGAAGACGACAGATTTGTCGAAACGGCGTAGGGAGGAGCGGCGTGCTGACGTCACCACCATACCACGCTGAACCCGGAAGGAACGGGCAGCAGCTGAAGCCGGCCGGCGCTACATGTTTTTAAAGCGATCTTTACTGCACAAATTGTAAGTGCTTTTCTTTTATTAATTAAAGTGGATTTTAACTGTATTACGCTATGGAGTATTTCTTTCCTATTTATCCATGGTCTGTGAGCGGATAAATCACGTTTGGATTGATTCCCTGGAGAGGTGGCTTTTGATCTACGCACTGACAGAGACCCAGTGGCTGGGGGACACAGCCACATGTGTGCATGATCTCTGGGACAGGAGATCTTTGGATCTGGTAAGGGGCTTACCTTACTTGAGGTGGAGGATCTTCTCTCTATTTTAACATCACGCTCCCCACGGAGATAATCTTTATATCACTTGAATGAAGGGTGTCTTTCTCCCTCTATCCAACCATTTTCTACACCCACAAGATCTACTGTTCATTTCAATCTATGACCAAATGGACTCAATCTAATTGTTTTTGTTTATTGAATGTTCCACTCATTTTTTTTTTGTGCATGCGATTCCTTTTTTGCATGCGATTTATGTGCAATTGTTTTTGGTTATGAAACTATTCACTTGTGTTCATTTATAATCATGGTGTTTTCAGTTAATATGATCATGTGTTTGCACTAGCAGCGCAGCCTTTAAATTATATAGCGAGTAAGGTGGAGGTTGTTTCACATCTAAGGTTGCAGCAGCATTTTACATTTCAATTTTTGGTTTGAGATATTTGCTTTTTCATCACACACATGTGGGGATCATTTCCACTTATGGGATAGCGCAGTATTTTTTACGATCATGCAGGTATCCTGCCTGCTGATATAGGGGGTCAGCGAAGCCAACAGACGGTGAAATACGGGGTCCGTCATCCTGAGAAAGTTCCTGAAATCATCAGGATTATCCTCACGGATCTCACGGAGCAAAAGCATATAAGAGAACTGGTCACGCTGAAGCAACCAATTCTTGGTCCATGAACTCCTCCCCACCCTGTTCATGGACTGGACTTGTGTCAAGGTCAGGACCCCAACACCAAGCCCCCGCACAGCACAAACTCTACGAGAAGTACGCATACGCAACATGGCTAGAAAACGGTCGGCTGCTCAGAACGAAGTAACAGAACGCACTGAAGAACAGCAAGGCCTGTGAAGAGCGACCTGAAAAACAGTAACGAACGAACAAGAACACAATGACTACTTAAAGTCACGCGTAACTCGCTGCACGCACTGAAGAGCAGATACAAACCCACAAGCACAAACTGAACGTCAGAAAACGATCTGAAAACTACGAGTCTGAAAAAGCGCAAATCGTCTCTCACCAAACTTTTACCAACACGAGATTAGCAAAAGGAGCCCAAAGGGTGCCGCGCTTGGTTCTGAACTGGCCTTTTCTAGTCTCGTCGTACGTGGTGTACGTCACCGCGTTCTTGGGGATCGGAAATTCCGACAACTTTGTGCGACCGTGTGTACGCAAAACAAGTTTGAGCCAGCATCCGTCGGAAAAAATCCTAGGATTTTGTTGTCGGAATGTCCGATCAATGTCCGACCGTGTGTACGGGGCATTAGTCCGTAGAGTTCAATATTGAGTTGGCCCATCCTTTGCAGCTATAACAGCTTCAACTCTTCTGGGAAGGCCGTTCACAAGGTTTAGGAGTGCGTCTATGGGAATGTTTGACCATTCTTCCAGAAGAGCATTGGTGAGGTCAGGCACTGATGTTGGATGAGAAGGCCTGGCTCGCAGTCTCAGCTCTAATTCATCCCAAAAGTGTTCTATAGGGTTGAGGTCAGGATCCTGTGCAGGCCAGTCAAGTTCCTCCACCCCAAACCCGCTCATCCAGGTCTTTATGGACCTTGCTCTGTTCACTGGTCCAAATCATTTGGTGGAGGGGGGATTATGGTGTGTGGGGGGGAATTATGGTGTGGGTTTGTTTGGTGGAGGGGGGGATTATAGTATGGGGGGAGGGGGATTATGATGGAGGGGGAGAGGGGATTATGGTGTGGGGTTGTTTGGTGGAGGGGGGATTATGATGTGGGGGGGAGGGGGGATTATGATGTGGGGGGAGGGGGGATTATGATGTGGGGGAGGGAGGATTATGGTGTGTGGGGTTGTTTTTCAGGGGTTGGGCTTGGCCCCTTAGTTCCAGTGAAGGGAACTCTTAAGGCGTCAGTATACCAAGACATTTTGGACAATTTCATGCTCCCAACTTTGTGGGAAGAGTTTGGGGACGGCCCTTCCTGTTCCAACATGACTGCACACCAGAGCACAAAGCAAGGTCCATAAAGACATGGATTTAGCAAGGGTGGTTGGAAATGAACTTCAAGTACAAAAATTACATTATAATAGTAACTAAAACATATAAAATTGAATGTAACAATCTAAAAAATAAACATTCCAAAGTGCTATAATGGTGGGAACCTCTCAACAAAAAAGTTGTTGCACTTGAAGTTAATTTGTATTGAAATTATCTGTAGAGGGGTTTCCACCATCCCTGCTAAGTTTAAAAAAATGTTTATGTCTTCTCATTTTGATGTGTATTACATGTGACATCACATATCACTGGAATTAATACACTTGAAGGTAATCTGCATGAGAAATATCTATAGGAGGGGTTTCCACCATCCCTACTAAGTGTCATTTTCTATGTCTTATTCTCAGTGTGATGTGTATTATATGTGATGTTACAGATCACAGAGACCGCATTGTGGTAATATTGAAGTTTATTGAGATTTCCATACATTAGAGGGTTCAGCCATTATTAAGTTATTGATCAGTAAGTTAGCGCTGCACCTTTTTTTTTTTTTTTGTGGTGTGGGAACACATAACAGTGCTTAGCGGCAGGACTTTTACTGACACTTTTTTTATTTTACCTTTTAGATATTTTATATATTATATTTTAGATTTCAGTTGTGCCCAACCAGGCCGGCCCTCCATGGAAAATGTGCCTGTCTGCTGAATTCATCTCCCCATTCCTGCACTCAGTGCACTGATGGGCATTGATAGGTGCCACTGGTAGCACTGATGGCCACTGATAGGCAGCACTGATTGGAACTGCTTGGTAGCACTGATTGGAACTGATAGAAAACACTGATTGACAACACTGATGGGCACTGATTGGCAGCACTAATAATCTGCACTAACAGGTGGCACTAACAGGCAGCACTGATTGGCAGCATTTAGTGGCACTGAGTGGCAGCACTGATTGGAACTGGCAGGTGGCACTGACTGGGGGAGAGGGGGGAGTATCACATTGAGCAGATCATGAGGCTTGTAAGATCCACTCAGAGTGTGAAAATGAGTGGAGCTGTCACAACTCAACTGTGATGTTGGGGGTGGGCAGGACCGAACAGCAATCTAAACACCAGCTAATGATTGGGCTGCTTAGGAAAGGGGGGCGGAACAACATACACGTAGCAGCCCGCCCAGACCCCATCCCATTGGCTGGTGTTTAATAGCTGTTCGGTCCCGCCCATCCCTGACATCACAGCTGAGTTGTGACAGCTCCTCCCTCTCCCTGCATGCAGTTACATTACATGACAGTTTCACACTCTGAGCGGCTCTTACAGACCTCACAATCTGCTCAATGTGATTCTGTCTCACAGGCAGCAGGGGCTTCCCAATGCTTGGATGCAGAATTTCACAGCAGCCCAGGCAGATCTCAGGATACCAACACACACAGGGTGATTAGGGTGTGCCCAGGCACACCCAGCACACCCCGTGCACACGCCTATGATAGCACTGATTGCTGTATACATTTCAATGGTCCAAAAAAGTGTCCGATCTGTCCGTCGCAATGTCACAGTCCCGATAAAAAATCACCATTACCAGTAAAAAAAAATCTTGCGCAAACGAATCAATATACGCTTATGCCGCATACACACGATCGCACATTCCTGCAACAAAATCCATGTTTATTTTCCAACGGATGTTGGCTCAAACTTGTCTTGCATACACACGGTCACACAAATGTTGTCGGAAATTCCGAACATCAAGAACACGGTGACGTACAACACATACGACGAGCCGAGAAAAATGGAGTTCAACAGCCAGTGTGGCTCCTCTGCTTGATTCCGAGCATGCGTGGAATTTTGTGCATCGGAACTGTCTACACACGCTCGGAATTTACGAGAACGGATTTTGTTGTCGGAAAATTTGAGATCCAGCTCTCAAATTTTGTTTGTTGGAAATTCCGACGGAAAATGTCCAATGGAGCCTACACACGGTCGGAATTTCCGACAACAAGCTCCCATTGAACATTTGTTGTCGGAAATTCCGACCGTGTGTACGTGGCATTACTGTGATTTTTTTTTTTTTACCAAAAATATGTAGAAGAATATATATTGCCCTAAACTGAGAAAGAAATTAATTTTTATTTGTTTTAATCTTGGGATATTTACTAAAGCAAAAAGTAAAAAATATTGTTCTTGTTTCAAAATTGGCGCTCTTTTTTTGTTTAAGGCACAAAAAATAAAAACCGCAGAGGCGATCAAATACCACCAAAAAAAGATCTATTTGTGGGAAAAAAAGGACGTCAATTTTGTTTGTGTACAACGTCACACGACCGCACAATTGTCAGTTAAAGTGACACAGTGCCGTATCGCAAAAAATGGCCTGGTCATTAAGGGGGAAAATCTTCCGGTCTGTAAGTGGTTAACCCCTTGCCTACCGTGCACTTTCACCCCCTTCCTGCCCAGGCCAATTTTCAGCTTTCAGCGCAATCACTTTGAATGACAATTACGCAGTCATGCTATACTTTAACCAGGCCCGGACTGGCCATAGGGCATACCGGGCGTCTGCCCGGTGGGCCGCCTGTTGTAACCATGAATTCACTCCTCTCCATTCTGTCATCATTTTCCAACTCCTGGGGGGCAGGCAATGCCAAGTGAGCGTCGGCCGTGGTTGCTCAGTGACCAGTGCAAGGCCCGCCCCCAGGGGTGGCCAGTAGGGGAACCTATGAGGACCTCCTGGGTGGACGGGGCAGGATGGATTCGGCCGCGGGATGGGTGGCGTTAACGGGCTCCTGGTCCTGAGAGAGAGGGACCGAGAGAGCCCCGGGGGGGAGGAGGAGGACACATCCTGGACTGGGTAAGTGTTATTGGATGTGACGCTGGGAGGAGGGACCGGCGAGCAGCTGGGGAGGAAGAAGGGGGGTCGTGAGAGAGGGGGCTCGTAAGAGAGGGGGGAGGGTGTAGGCAGTGGGGGGTAGTGAAAGAGGGGGAGGGGGTAGTGAGAGAGGGGGGTCTAGGAAGTGGAGGGTAGTGAAAGAGGGGGAGGGGGTGTAGGAAGTGGGGGGTAGTGAAAGAGGAGGGTAGTGAGAGGGGGGAGGGGATGTAGGAAGTGGGGGGGTGGTGAGAAGGAAAGGGTGGGTTGATCAGTATATCTGCTATGTCCCACCTTTATACTGTATAAAGTATAGTACATCCCCCCACTACCCTCCTCTTTCACTACTTCTCACTTCCTACACCCCCTCTCTCTCACTACCCCCTTCCCCCTCTTTCACTACCCCCCACTGCCTACACCCTCCCCCCTCTCTCACGACCCCCCCTCTTCCTACACCCCTATCCCCCTCTCCTTCTCTCTTCCTCTCCCCCCTCTCTCACTACCCCCCTCTTCCTACACCCCCACCCCCTCCTGCCTACACCCCCACTCCCCCTACCCCCTCTTCCTACACCCCCCACCCCCTCTCCCCCTCTCTTAGTACCCCCCCACAGCCTACACCCCCTCTCTCACTACCCCTCTCTTCCTACACCCCTCCCCCTCTCCTTCCTCTCTTACTACCCCCCACTTTCTACACCCTCCTCTCTTACTATCTCCCACTGCCTACATCCCCTCTCTCCCTCTCTCACTACCCCCTCTTCCTAAACCCCTCCCCCTTCTCATTCTCTCTCTCTCTCCCTTCTCTCGCACTACTCCCCTCTCTCCCTCCCCCTACCTAAATCCCCTTCTCTCACACTCCCTCTCACCCCCTCTCCTTCTCCCTCCCCTCTCTCTCTCTTACCCCCCTTCCCCTCCCCCTCTCCCTCCTAGACATAGATATACGGCAGCAAGGCGGCTCCGCTGCTCCAGATCATGTACCTAGTATGTGAGCTGACACTTCCGGGTAGGGAGTGCACACCACTGGCGACCCGGCCGTGCTGTGACTAAACACAGCAGATGACGATCACCGGGTGCACCTGCCGATCATCATGAATTTACACAGGACAGAGCCCTGCCTGTGTAAACAAGGCAGAGCTCTGTTCTGTCAGTGGGGAATGAGCAAAATACAGATAAAAAGTGTCCAGTGAACAGCGATTATCCCTTTGCTTGATAAGCATGTTAATCAGCAGGGTCTGGTAAGTGATTTACCTACAGGGCTGTGGCACAAGTGGTGTGGTGATGGAGACTTGGGATCGCTGCTAATATCATCTTCCACGATCGTCTAGTTTATACTCACCTGCCTTTTCTTAATGGACTTTCACTGGGTGGATTACCATTTGATACTTTTTTTAAGTGGATTCTTAAGTAATTTCATTGATATTTTAAAATATTTGCTATTTTTGCACTAGCGTTGCTAATGTTTTAAAAAAAATTTCTTTGACATATATTTGATGCATCTCGTTTTAGTATAGCAGCTGTAGCAGCTGCTGACTATTATTTTATCAATATTTTCTCTGTGTGCGCTGAGGGAGGGATACTGAACTTTTTTTATTTTTTTCATTTCTCATTCTTTGATATTTTCATAATCGATTATAATCAAATTATGACGATTAGTTGTTTCAGCCTTACATCTCTGAATCTCCTACCAGTTCATCTCTTTATTTATGGACCTTAGTCAGAGAGTGAGGAAACAATGAGAAATGTCTTTTATAGGAGTGACAGTGATGAGGGGATTATAGGACGAGTGTCCCCACCCACTCTATCACTTATTGCCATCTTCCCAACACAAGAAGTCCTGCACTTCCTTATTTAGTCCGTGATTTAGTCATGAATAACAGCGGGGCTGAGCCCCACCAGAGGTCAGAGAGTGAGGATGGGGGGAGAACAACCAAGATGAAGACTGGACTGATCCTGAAGACCACCATCATTGGGTTATTGACTCCTCCCTCATTATCACTTTCTGTTTAAGGTTCCAAAGTTTGAGGATGTTATCACATTATTATCAACATGTAAAAGTGTGTGCTCCAATCAAATCATCAGATAGAAAATGTCCAGCTGGTAGAAAATGGGTCTAACAAAAGAGGATACATATTATGTTTATATATAGCAGTGGGTAGAGGGGAGAGAGCAGAAGTCGGGACTATGTAATGTAAAACATATTGTATAAGATACAACAGAGAGGACTATATAGTATCAGAATAAAGTCATGTACAACATAGAGTATATAGTGCAGGGGTCAGGAGAATGTAATGTACAACATAGAGTATAGAGTGCAGGGGTCAGGAGTATGTAATGTACAATATAAATTATACAGTGTAAGGGTCAGGACTCATAATATTGGTATTCAGTAATCAGTGGAAGATTAAATGTTTACATGAGACAAGTTGCAGAGGTCCCACACCGCTGCCTCCCATCTCCTGAGACTGCACTTAGTGACTTGGGTCTGAGACTATACAGACATATCCCTCCACCCAGCACAGCCAGCAGACAACAGAACAAGTAATCCTGGGAGAATTGTTCTGTCAGAGATCTTGTCCTACCCGGGTATGGGGCAGAAGATCCAAAGCACATACCCCAGGTGTCTAGATCTAGTAACATGTATGGTGAAAATGAACATTTTGCTGCCAACTGAACCCCAGAGTCTCCATAAATCCAGTCTAGATACATAAATTGTGTCTGCAGCACAGAGAAGGAAGATTATCTGAGAGAAATACAGGAATACAGGATGGGGAACACAGCTCAGGAAAGTGACCAGGATATTACAGGCTGATATCACCCAGTCCCCGCCCTACTCTGGACCAATCAGTGAGCAGTATGGGTGGAGGAATGTATTTAGTGTTAATGACCCACCTGTGCTGATCTCTGTAGGAGTGTCCTCCTCTATAAATGTCCCCGTTATTTCATCCTCCTCCATAGACTGCTGATCATCCCTCACATACCTCTCTTCTTCTGCTTTAACCTCAAATTCTATATCGATTGGATCTCCACTCTAAATCATGAAAATGAGAGAGAATATCATCTGTAAGATATAAGATTTATTATTGTGACATCACATAAAAAGTCCACACATTGGTGTTGAGTTATTAAAGGCAAATCCACTACGCACTACAAGTGCACATGGGAGTGCAGTCGCTGTAGCTCTGAGGGGAAGATCTGAAATGAGGGGAAGCTCTGCTGATTTCTATCATCCAATCATGTACAAGCAAAAATGCTGTTTTTTTATGTTCCCCTCAGATCTACAACAACTGCACTTCCAGGTGCACAGTGGATTTGCCTTTAGTAAATAAACCCCCCTGTCTCCTCAAATCCATGCTCTAGATTATTCATCCCACCAACCTTGTAACAGTGAGGGATGGTGTGATCTTCCTGTGTGGAATCCCGGGAATACAGAGGACGGGGACATCTCTCTGGTGGGTTTCTGGTATTTGGTGGCTCCATCATATCCTTGTGTCCTTCTGAAAACTCCTCCATCACTCCATACTCCTCATCCTCCTCTTTATACTCTTCTTTAACATCAATATTATCATCCCCAAGGTTTCCAGTCTGAATATATAATAAAACATTCATTGTAACAATCATGCTGTGTATAAATCAAAACTACCAATAATTGTCAATCATCTACCTGATGATGGTGAGGGATGGTGTGACCTTCCTGTGTAGAATCTCGGGAATACAGAGGACGGGGACATCTCTCTGGTGGGTTTCTGTAGCTGGATGACTCCACCATGGTGTCCTTGTGCAGATTTTTGTGTTCATTTAGAAACTTTGACTCCTCCATCACCCCATCCTCATCATCCTCCTCTTTTATCTCTTCTTTAACTTCAACTTTAGAATCTCTCAGGTTTCCACTCTGAATATATAATAAAAATGACATCAATGGTAACAATGTAGATAATGTACAGATCCTAATGATACTAATCAGTGATTGTTCTTCACCTACCTGATGATGGTGAGGGATGGTGTGATCTTCCTGTGTGGAATCCCTGGAATATCTCTCTGGTGGGTTCCCATTACTGTATCCATCTGTAGGAAACACACACACTGACTGAATACATTGTTTCTATGTGTTTATCAGATGATGGGGGATCTAGGTGGACCCTCCGTACTGCTCTCTCCTTTACAATAAAGTCTCCTCTTACCCGGTGATGTGAGGGGCGGCTGATTGTCCATCATGACGTCCTTGTAGAGATCCTTGTGTCCTTCTAAATACTCCCACTCCTCCATGGAGAAATAGACAGTGACATCCTGACACCTTATAGGAACCTGACGCACACAATGATACAGTCACCATCCAGACACATCCCTTGTCTGTTACTGGATAATGTCCCAGAATTCCCAGCACCGCTCACCTCTCCTCCATGATCTCTCTGGTGACTTCTACAATCTTCTTTGTATTTCTCTATTCTATCAGGGAGGGAGGTGGAGCCAATGTGATGGTCATATGATCTCCAGACTTCACAGGAGGAAAACTCTAGATCTGAACACAAATAGTAAAATGAAATGTTATTCCCAGAATCCTCCTCACCTCACCATTCAGGTCTCCATTTTATTAAAGCCCCACTTCAGACTGAGATATAATCTACACACACAGGACCCCCACACTATGCAGGATAAAAGCTTGTAGCAGGCATTCTGATGTCATTACATACAATGCAGGTCCAATGGTCCTACTTTGCTAGTAAGGATGCCAAGGGTCCGCCCACATCCTAAGAGGGACATTGGGAGGAGGAGCTGTGAGGTCAGTGTGATGTCATAGGTCATATAGACTCTGGATGGAGGGACATTTGGAGGGGGAGGCTCTATAGGAGGCTCCTGTGCAAACCAAATCATTGTTCCTGGGTGTGTCCTACCTCTCCTAAACTGAAGAGTGAACTTTGACCTTTACCATACAGATATCTGTCAGGAATCTGTGAAAGTAAGCTCTCATGTGATCAGGTGACGTTCGGAGGAACGGAGTGTAAATAGCAGACAATTTTCTCCAGATGGGGATGGATTTCACTGAGAGCTGGTGCCAAGTTTCCACCCCCCAGGATCACTGCAGGTGTGGAGAAAAGCTGTGTAAGAGGATATGGAGGAGAGATGAGGAGGAGATCCAGGAATCAGGATAAAGGTCAGGACAAGCAACAGACGAGCGCATCCAAGAGATGAAGCCGGGGTCACTACACAGAAAATCAATCCAAGGAAACAACAGGCAGGACGAGGAATAGCAAGAAGGAGCTCAGAGACAAATGAGAATATTGCTCAGCCAATGGGAGATTATCTCAGCATGACTTACATAATGAAGGAGATGAGGGGGAGGGGAGGAAGTCACTTATGGTGACCATAGAGACATGGAAATTGAGCTGGTTCAGCAGGGAATCGGTCACATTTCCATCCATGTGTGGTCACTGCCGGATAAAAGTCACTCCATCAGCGCCTGCAGTCAATAGCTTCATCACTGATCTGTGTATTCTGAGAGCGGAGGAGCGCCCCCCATTGTCAGAATACAATAGTGCAGCGGGGAGGATTCCCCCATCCCCCTTCAATGTGTGGATGGGGGAATCACTTCACTTTTTTCCTCTCATCCCGCTGGCTGAACGATAAAACTGAACCATGTATGTCCAACTTTGGAAGCAAGATATATTATTCATCAACTGATCTCCCTGAAGGGATTAATCTACATATTACCTCCTCTGCCGCCAAATCCAGCAACGTCTCCTCTTTACGTCCTTCCAAATGGAATGTCTGTCTGTACCTGACATCACTTCCTGTCTGTATTCCATAGAGACTTTTTTTACTGGGTAGAGGTGAGATCACCACCTTGTGGAACTCAGAGGAACTGCAGCTGAAGAAACGTCTCGTGATTGAACACGGCTGTTTCAAGTATTATTATTATTATTATACAAGATTTATATAGCGCCAACAGTTTACGCAGCGCTTTACAGTATAGAAATGAAGATACTGCAAGCTGTTTGAGTTTTATTGAATTGTATAACAGGAACAGCCAACACAGAACAGGAAACAGGAAGTACAAGCAATGCAATATTACCGTAGAGTATATTACCATAGAGTCCCTGTATTTATCTATATAAGAACTCCATAACATCTCCCTTTTTTTACATTCAATCTAAAAATGTGTAAACAACCTAAAAACAGATTGTAAACAGTCTTAAACATAACATGCTGTGTTACTGGTAGATACACTACAGATTGAGTCTATTTGGCCGTCTTGAAACTCTAATGCTGCGCGAGGCCACAGTGATTTTGCGTGGGAAATGCTGTTCAGCTCCAGAAGGTGCTGAAGAGCTGCTCTCTTTCCTGGCTGGTGTGTTTGGTACAGAAGAGCTTACTGGATATATGTTGTTTCATTATGTCATCCTCATAGTATCCTTCAGATTTGACCATAATATTGTCTCTGCCTTGCTTTCGTGTTCCAGTAGGACAAGGGGCATTATAGGTCTAGGGACATTGTAGAACCAGGGACTTTGTAGGTCTAGGGACATTGTAGGTCTAGGGACATTGTAGGCAGGGCCGCTGTTAGAAATCATGGGGCCCCGTACAGCGTACCTGACAGGGCCCCTTGGCTCCGCCCCTGACCCCATGCTGTCATGAAATCTGGGGGAATGGTGGCAGGAGCTGAAACATGTAACATGTTCCAAAAGGTGAACCTTTAAAGCTGTTTCGCTCCAAAAAAATAAACATTAAAAGCCAGCAGCTACACATACTGCAGCTGCTGGCATTTAATAAATGGACACTTACCTGTCCTGGAGTCCAGTGATGTCGGTACCGCAGCTGATGTTTCCATCGGCTGTTGGGTGCTCTGTGCCCATTCAGTTTGTGTCCTCATACACCACAGACTTGTGTCCATTTACATCAGGCTACCTCTGATCTGTCACATTCAGGTCTGGAAAAATAGAAAAGGATGTTCTTTTCCTTTTTTTTTTGACCTGAATGGACACAAGTCAATTCATATCTGGACTCCTGTAGACCAACATGGAGCTTTCAATCAGGTCCACATCAGTGGTGCTTTTTTGGGGGGGCGCAAACAAACTGAAAAATTCAGAAAACAACACATTAATTGCTGCCACTGTGCCCATCAAACGCAGCCACTGTGCCATCATAAGCAGCTACTGTACCCATCGATTGCTGCCACTGTGCCATCATACGCAGCTACTGTACCCATCAATTGCTGCCACTGTACCATTATATGCAGCTACTGTACCCATCAATTGCTGCCACTGTACCATTATATGCAGCTACTGTACCCATCAATTGCTGCCACTGTGCCATCATATGCAGCTACTGTTCCCATCAATTGCTGCCACTGTGCCATCATACGCAGCTACTGTACCCATCAATTGCTGCCACGGTGCCATCATACGCAGCTACTGTACCCATCAATTGCTGCCACTGTGCCAAACGCAGCCACTGTGCCATCAAACACAGCTACTGTGCCCATGAATTGCCGCCACTGTGCCATCATATGCAGCTACTGTGCCCATGCATTGCCGCCACTGTGCCATCATATGCAGCTACTGTACTCACTGGTCCACAGGAAAAACTGACAGACGGACCTGATTGCAAAGCTTGGGTGAAAAATTTTTAAAGGGGAGTGATTTGGGGAGTGGTAAAAATGTAGCTTGGCTTGGCTGTCCCTTCCCCCCATCACGTGTGTAAAGTAGCATCTCACTATGTTGCTCATGGTCATTATCATTATGGTGATCAGAGCACAGCAGATTCTCTATGGCTCTGTCAGTGTAACATGCTGTTGGGTGCTGACTTTCTTATGGCTGTGCTGTGTTATAGTCTGTAACACACAGTACAGCCATATATTAAGAAAGCTACACTGACAGAGCCATAGAGAACCTGTTGTGCTCTGATCATCATAATGATAATGAATATGAGCACACAATGGGGAGTCTGGGGATTGAGCCTCAGCCTGTGTGATGTTTGTAGGGGAATTGCTTGCCTGTGGACCAGCGTCGGGATTACTCTTTCTTTCAGTCCCTCCTTCAGACTGCAGCACCGCATTACAATTGAATCCATCCACCGAGGAAAGCATGCAGTGAGCACAAGGTCCACTCACTGATACAGAGCAGGGAATGTTTGCCTCCACCCGAAAATGGAGAAAAAGTCCCTCTTCTGCTATCACCTCCTGGGTTCTCCTCTATTAACCTGATGGGGCCCAGGAAGGTACTATATACCTTGCCAATCAAGTAGGTGCAGGTTAATAAAGTTATTTAGCTAATTCGTTTTTTTAGCTACAAATCTGCTTGCCCCCCACCCCACCCCTGCTGACTGGGCCTGGATTCTGTGAGATGAGGACATGATGGGACAGAGGACTAAATCCCGGGACTGTCCATCATCTGGAAGCAATGTCAAGGCTGTAATCACACTACGAGACATTTCTTGGGCTGTAGTTCCTCTGAACTCCACAAGATGGTGATCTCACTTCTACTCAAACTGGAAGTCTCCAATGGGAGACAGACAGGAAGTGATGTCAGGTACAGACAGGAAGTTCCGGGTGAGAGGTGAGTCGGGAGGAAGTAGAGAGAAGACATTGCTGGAAGTGGCAGTAGAGGAGGTAATAAGATCTTATTTTCTATTTACATCCAGTAACCCCCCGTCATGTCCGTCCTCTTCCTCCATAGTCACTGTGATGTCTTTTATCTCCAGCAGATGATGATACACACATATATAGTGTGGAAATGTAGAATAACCCCGTATATTACAATGAGGGAATTTATGGTCTGTACCACGAGGGGAGTTATTGATGTCGGTAAATGTCGGTTCCAGACATTGTATGTGGGGGGAATGAAATGATAATTAAAGGTTGGGATTAGGGAAGATTTCTGTAAGATTTTACACAGAAATGATCAGCGCGCCCTCCAGAGACACTATGATGAGTCTCCCAATAGGAGTCTGAAAGGGGCTGGATTTTGGGGGGATGGGATGTGAACTTGGATTGGGGGGGCAATTTTATAAAAAAGACGTCCAGATGGGAATTAAAATAGATTTTTGAGCTGAATACAATTGTTCCGGCTGGACTGAATATTGGTATTGAGCTGTTTGCTTTTGATTCATCTGTTTTATACATTTTTATAGTATTATTATATTGTGTTACCACATATTGATGATTATAAATAAAGTTTTGTATGAGTTTAGTGATATATGATGATATAGAAGATGTATTAAAGGGGTTGTAAACCTAGTTACACCACTTTTATATACAGGTAACCCTATAATAAGACTAACCTGTAGGTACTGTAAATATCTCTTAAACCTGCATGGTTTAGGAGATATTTACCATATACTCTTGCACTGACATCAGCGGCGCATGCGCTGTGAAGAAATAACCCTCCGAGCCGTTTCTTCACCAGCAAGTGCTATAACTGACGGCTCCCGTGTGCATGCGCAGGAGTGACATCACACGACTCCGTCCAGTCACAGAGCCAAAGTCCGCAGCCCTGGAAGGAAGAGGGGCGAAGATGGATGCAGGGACAGCGCAGGCTTCGTTTTCAGGTAAGTGCCACATCATGGGCTAGTATGCAATGCATACTAGCCCATTATGTTTTTACTTTGCAGGGGAAAAAAGAGGAAGTAAAACCCACCAGTTTACTTCCTCTTTAAGCTATTCTGGGCTATAAATGGTTAAGGAATCTCAGCGGAGGTAGGAGTGTTTTTTAGGACCTCTTCACCTGCCGATAGCCCTTCTGGACACAGATTGGCATTTTCCAATCCAAACACATCGGATGTCACCAGGTTAGGAGAGGCGCCCTCTCTGGTTACATCTAAGTGGTATCCGGCCCGCCATCTGCCAGAGTGTCTACAGTCAGGACCCTGGTGGTGTATTGGATCTTCTGCTCCTAATGCTGGCATTCCCCATTTACTGCTATAGAGGCATCTATTGGTTCACAGGCACCACAAATTCTGTGGGACTACAGAGCCCAGCACACCTAGTCACCTACAGCCGGGGTATTTCTGAGTAAGTGCTGCCAGGTTACCCCAGGAGTTGTCCGACACTTTGTTATCAGAAAATTTTATTGGAACTATCATGTTATGGATTCAGATATTTAGTCCATAGTGCAAGCACTGCCCAAACATTTATTTGTAGATTAACCCCTTCAGGGTCAGAACATTCACCTATGGGGCCGGAACATTCTCTTCATTTTTGGAGATAAATTCTAATAATATGGTCCTCTAAACAAACAGCACTGACAATAAATAGACAAGACAATGACCATCCTGACCATACATGGCCTACAAAGGGCAATTATTACACTACACAGGCAGCCAATAGGCAATCATTACAATATGCAGCCAACACAATGATGGAGTGCAGGGGTCAGGAGTATGGAGCATAGAGCCCCTTACATTGCTGGTCAGGAGGAAGAAAACATTCCCCAGCCTACTATGAAGAATATGTTCCATCATTGGTGTCAGAGGGAGGAAAATACTGAGGGTTCTGAGGGAAGTAGAGGAGATGAGGGGCTGTGAGGGTTTAGTAAAGCTGAAAGACTTCTTCAGGGGCCTCTGAAGGGGTAATGTAGCTGAAGGACTCTGAGACCCTTGAGGGGGTAGTCAGGCTGCAGGGCTCTAAGGGAATAGGGGATAGAGGGCTAGGGGGACTCTGAAGGGAAAGAGGGGGTCTCTGGGTCTGTGATGGCCCTCCCACCCCAGCGGCACCTTTTTTTCAGACCTTATACAGAACTGGCAACCTTAACTATCTCATTTGTCTCAGACTAAATGTGTTCCCATGGCGGCAGTAGTTCTTAAATATAAAGCAACCCTCTTATTACCCCCTCACATCCACATCCTATTATTGTATTATTGATACCATCCAAATAATTCTTACTTTCATTTCCCAAAGTTATCTGTCTACAAGGAGACCTGTATATATCAAATGATGTCACCAATGATGATGGATGAGGACCGGAGTCACATGACTGAGAAGATACTAAACCTCACCCTGGAGATCATCTACCTGCTGACCGGAGAGGTGAGGAGGATTCTGGGAGGTCACATGACATCACTCTTATCTCTATTAATAAAACACAGACCTGACTGGAGAGGTGAGGAGGATTCTGGGAGGTCACATGACATCACTCTTATCTCTATTAATAAAACACCGACCTGACCGGAGAGGTGAGGAGGATTCTGGGAGATCACTCTTATCTCTATTAATAAAACACAGACCTGACCTGAGAGGTGAGGAGGATTCTGGGAGGTCTCATGACATCACTCTTATCTCTATTAATAAAACACAGACCTGACCTGAGAGGGGAGGAGGATTCTGGGAGGTCACATGACATCACTCTTATCTCTACTAATAAAACAGACCTGACTGGAGAGGTGAGGAGGATTCCAGGAGGTCACATGACATCACTCTTATCTCTATTAAAAAAACACAGACCTGATGGAGAGGTGAGGAGGATTCTGGGATTCTAACATGCTTCTCCTATTGGTTCCTCAATAGAGATTTCCTCTTGTGAAGTCAGGTGATCATATGACCATCACAGTGCCTCCATGTGACTCCCTAAAACCTGAGAGACACAACATGCAGAAGATTCTAGAAGTCACCAAGAAGATGATGGAGCTGCTGACAGGAGAGGTGAGCGGTGCTGGGAATTCTGGGACATTATCCAGTAACAGACAAGGGATGTGTCTGGATGGTGACTGTATCATTGTGTGTGTCAGGTTCCTATAAGGTGTCAGGATGTCACTGTCTATTTCTCCATGGAGGAGTGGGAGTATTTAGAAGGACACAAGGATCTCTACAAGGACGTCATGATGGACAATCAGCCGCCCCTCACATCACCGGGTAAGAGGAGACTTTATTGTAAAGGAGAGAGCAGTACGGAGGGTCCACCTAGATCCCCATCATCTGATAAACACATAGAAACAATGTATTCAGTCAGTGTGTGTGTTTCCTACAGATGGATCCAGTAATGGGAACCCCCCAGAGAGATGTCCCCGTCCTCTGTATCCCTGGGATTCCACACAGGAAGGTCACACCATCCCTCACCATCATCAGGTAGATGAGGAACAATCACTGATAGTATCATTAGGATCTGTACATTATCTGCATTGTTACCATTGATGTCATTTTTATTATATATTCAGAGTGGAAACCTGAGAGATTCTAAAATTGTAAAAAAAGAGATAAAAGAGGAGGATGATGAAGATTTGGTGACGGAGGAGTCAGAGTTTCTAAAAAAACACAAAGATCTGTACCAGGACACCATAGTGGAATCATCCAGCTACAGAAATCCACCAGAGAGATGTCCCCATCCTCTGTATTCCCGGGATTCCACACAGGAAGATCACACCATCCCTCACCATCATCAGGTAGATGATTGACAATTATTGGTAGTTCTGATTTATACACAGCATGATGATTGTTACAATTAATGTTTTATTATATCTTTCAGAGTGGAAACCTCGGGGATAATAATATTGATGTTAAAGAAAAGTATAAAGAGGAGGAGGAGGAAGTGATGGAGGAGTTTTCAGAAGGACACAAGGATATGATGGAGCCACCTAATACCAGGAACCCACCAGAGAGATGTCCCCATCCTCTCTATTCCCGGGATTCCACACAGGAAGATCACACCATCCCTCACTGTTACAAGGTTGGTGGGACGGAGCATCTAAAACATGGACTTCTAGAGATGATGTGTGGATTTTTTATGTGATGTCACATTAATAAATCCTATTGTTTAAGGATGATATTCACTTTCATTTTCTTGATTTAGAGTGGAGATCCAATCGATATAGAATTTGAGGTTAAAGTAGAAGAAGAAGAGAGGTATGTGAGGTATGATCAGCAGTCTATGGAGGAGGATGGAATAACGGGGACATTTATAGAGGAGGACGCTCCTACAGAGATCAGTACAGGTGGGTCATTAACACTAAATACATTCCTTCACCCATACTGCTCACTGATTGGTCCAGAGTAGGGCAAGGACTGGGTGATAATCTTCCTTCTCTGTGCTGCAGACACAATTTATGGATCTAGACTGTATTTATGGAAATTCTGGGGTTCAGCTGGCAGTAAAAGGTTGATTTTCACGATAGATGTTGCTCTACCTTGGCACCTTGGGCATGTGCTTTGGGTCGTCTACCTCATGCCCTGGTCTAGAATGATATCTGACAGAAAAATTCCCCCAGGATTACTTGTTCTGTTGTCTGCTGGCTGTGCCAGGTGGAGGAATATGTCTGTATAGTCTCAGACCCAAGTCACTGAGTGCAGTCTCAGGAGATGGGAGGCAGTGGTGTGGGACCTCTGCAACTTGTCTCATGTAAACATTTAATCTTCCACTGATTACTGAATACCAATATTATCAGTCCTGACCCTTACACTGTATAATTTATACTGTACATTACATACTCCTGACCCCTGCACTATATAATGTATGTTGTACATTACATACTCCTTATTAGGGATGAACCGAACACCCCCCTGTTCGGTTCGCACCAGAACATGCGAACAGGCCAAAAATTTGTTCGAACACGCGAACACCCTTAAAGTCTATGGGACACGAACATGAATAATCAAAAGTGCTAATTTTAAAGGCTTATATGCAAGTTATTGTCATAAAAAGTGTTTGCGGACCCGGGTCCTGCCCCAGGGGACATAGATCAATGCAAAAAAAAGTTTTAAAAACGGCCGTTTTTTCGGGAGCAGTGATTTTAATAATGCTTAAAGTGAAACAATAAAAGTGTAATATTCCTTTAAATTTCGTACCTGGAGGGTGTCTATAGTATGCCTGGAAAGGGGCGCATGTTTCCCGTGTTTAGAACAGTCTGACAGCAAAATGACATTTCAAAGGAAAAAAAGTCATTTAAAACTACTCGCGGCTAATAATGAATTGTCGGTCCGACATTACACATAAAAGTTCATTGATAAGAACGGCATGGGATTTCCCCACAGGGGAACCCCCGAACCAAAATTTTTTTAAAAATGGCGTAGGGGTCCCCCTAAATTCCATACCAGGCCCTTCAGGTCTGGTATGGATTTTAAGGGGAACCCCGCGCCAAATTTTTTTTTTTAAATGGCGTGGGGTCCCCCCAAACATCCATACCAGACACCTTATCCGAGCACGCAACCTGGCAGGCTACAGGAAAACAGGGGGATGAGAGAGCACCCCCCCTCCTGAACCATACCAGGCCACCCGTTACGTAACCGGGTGACCCCGCCCCTCTGACGTCACGGGGAAAGCCACAGGGAAGTCCCGTCAAGTTCCCGTGCATCAGATTGGGGCGGGGTCACTGGGTGGCCCCGCCCTCCATTATTTAAGAAGTGTCAGAAGAAGAGAAGCGTCACACAGTGGGAGCCTCCCATGGATGCTGAGCGGCCCGAGAATAAAGCGGGGAAGAAGACGCCGCAGAGGAAGATGCCGGACGAGAACACCGGAGCAAGAAGCAGAGGATTGGAGGAAGAAGAAGATGGAGGAACAAACAGAGGGAAGGAAGAACACCCGAAGAAGATGGAAAGAAGAAGACTTTAAATAAAGGATTTGTCAAAAACTGTCTCTTGTCATTTTTGACACTTTTTTTGTGAAATAGTAGGGGTACTTTTGTACCCCATTACCATTTCACACGGGGGGCGGGATCTGGGGGTCCCCTTGTTAAAGGGGGCTTCCAGGTTCCTATAAACCCCCCATCCGCAGACCCCCACAACTACCAGCCAAGGGTTGTGGGGATGAGGCCCTTGTCCTCATCAACATGTGGACAAGGTGCTTTGGGGGGCTGCTACCCCAAATCACCCTCCCAATGTTGAGGGCATGTGGCCTGGTACGGTTCAGGAGGGGGGCCGCTCTCTCGCCCCCCTCTTTTCCTGTGGCCTGCCAGGTTGCGTGCTCGGATAAGGGTCTGGTGTAAATTTTGAGGGGGACCCGCACGCCATTTTTTTTAAAAAAGGGTCTGGTATAGAATTTAGGGGGACCCCCACGCCATTTTTTTTTAAATTTCGGTTCGGGGTTCCCCTGTGGGGAAATCCCATGCCGTTTTTATCAATTAACTTTTATGTGTATTGTCGGACCGACAATTATTAGCCGCGTTTTAAATGACTTTCTTTCCTTTGAAATGTCATTTTGCTGTCAGACTGTTCTAAACACGGGAAACATGCACCCCTTTACAGGCATACTATAGAAACCCCCCCAGGTACGAAATTTAAAGGAATATTACACTTTTATTGTTTCACTTTAAGCATTATTAAAATCACTGCTCCCGAAAAAACGGCCGTTTTTAAAACTTTTTTTTGCATTGATACATGTCCCCTGGGACAGGACCCCGGTCCCCAAACACTTTTTATGACAATATCATGCATATAAGCCTTTAAAAGTTAGCGCTTTTGATTTCTCCCATAGACTTTTAAAGGGTGTTCCGTGGCTTTCGAATTTGCCGCGAACACCCCAAATTGTTCGCTGTTCGTCGAACTGGCGAACAGCCCATGTTCGAGTCGAACATGAGCTCGACTCGAACTCGAAGCTCATCCCTACTCCTTTCCCTCTGCACTCTATACTCTATGGTGTACATTACATACTCCTGACCCCTGCACTATATACATTACATCATTCTGATACTATATAGTCCTATCTTTTGTATCTTATACAATATGTTGTACATTACATAGTCCTGACTTCTGCTCTCTCCCCTCTACCCACTGCTATATATACATAATATGTATTCTCTTTTGTTACACCCATTTCCTACCAGCTGGACATTTAATATATGATGATTTGATTGGAGCACAGAGTTTTATATGTTGATAATAATGTGATAACATCCTCCAACTTTGGAACCCTAAACAGAAAGTGATAATGAGGGAGGAGTCAATAACCCAATGATGGTGGTCTTCAGGATCAGTCCAGTCTTCATCTTGGTTGTTTTCCCCCCACCCTCACTCTCTGACCTCTGGTGGGGCTCAGCCTCGCTGTTATTCATGAGGAAGTGCAGGACTTCTTGTGTTGGGAAGACACTCGCCCTATAGTCCCGTCATCACTGTCACTCCTATAAAAGACAATTCTCGTTGTTTCCTCACTCTCTAAGGTCCATAAATAAAGAAATGAACTGGTAGGAGATCAGAGGACCCATTTACTAGTTACCTTGAGGGTGGAATTGTAAGATCCTCAGAGACAAAGCTGCCTGATGTGGGTGGAGTCTTGGTTTAGGGGAACCAATCTGCTCATGTCTAGTAATAATCTTTTTATTTCTATTTTAGTAGATGGACGGGAGATGAGGAAAACCTCAGAGGATTGTCTCACTTTGTCTCCAGACTGTAAAGTAGAAGATGAGGACATCACACAGTATAGTCCAGGAGAAAACCCGACTACCTCAAATGTCCATCCGGCACCACACAGTGTAGATGGACCATCGTATTCCTCTTATCCTGAGGAACCTCAGACTGTGAGGGACGGTGCTGTCCTTCCAACAGAGAAGAGGTTTTCCTGTACTGAGTGCGAGAAGTATTTCCATTCTAAATACCATCTTAATAGGCATAAAAGATCTCACACAGGGGAGAAGCCGTATTCCTGTCCTGTGTGTGGGAAGTGTTTTTCAGATAAGTACCATCTTTACAGACATCAGACATCTCACACGGGGGAGAAGCCGTATTCATGTCCTGAGTGCGGGAAATGTTTTTCACAGAAGTCCCATCTTTACACACATCAGAGATTTCACACGGGGGAGAAGCCGTTTTCCTGTCCTGAGTGTGGGAAATGTTTTTCAATGAAGTCCAGTCTTGACACACATCAAAGATCTCACACGGGGGAGAAAAGGTATTCCTGTCCTGAGTGCGGGAAATGTTTTTCACAGAAGTCCAATCTTTACACACATCAGAGATCTCACACGGGGGAGAAGCCGTTTTCCTGTCCTGAGTGCGGGAAATGTTTTTCAGTGAAGTCCAGTCTTGACACACATCAAAGATCTCACACGGGAGAGAAAACGTATTCCTGTCCTGAGTGCGGGAAATGTTTTTCACAAAAGTCCAATCTTTACACACATCAGAGATCTCACACAGGAGAGAAGCTGTATTCCTGTCCTGAGTGCGGGAAATGTTTTTCACAGAAGTCCGATCTCAACAAACATCAAAGATCTCACACAGGGGAGAAGCCGTTTTCCTGTCCTGAGTGTGGGAAATGTTTTTCAGTAAAGTCCAGTCTTGACACACATCGGAGATCTCACACAGGGCAGAAGCCGTATTCCTGTCCTGAGTGCGGGAAATGTTTTTCAGTGAAGTCCAGTCTTGACACACATCAGAGATCCCATACAGGAGAGAAGCCATATTCCTGTCCTAAGTGCTGGAAATGTTTTTCAGCGAAGTCCAATCTTTACACACATCAGAGATCTCACACGGGGGAGAAGCCGTATTCCTGCCCTGAGTGTGGGAAATGTTTTTCACAGAAGTCCAGTCTTTGCAAACATCAGAGATCTCACACGGGGGAAAAGCCATATTCCTGTCCTGAGTGTGGAAAATGTTTTTCACGGAAGTCCAATCTTTACACACATCAGAGATCTCACACGGGGGGAGAAGCTGTATTCCTGTCCTGAGTGAGGGAAGTGTTTTTCAGTGAAGTCCAATCTTCACACACATCAGAGATCTCACACGGGGGAGAAGCCGTATTCCTGTCCTGAGTAAGGGAATTGTTTTTCACTGAAGTCCTGTCTTCCTGTACATCAGGGATCCCACACAACCCTCGAGGTGTATTAGCGCCTTGAGTGCGGGAAATGTCTTCTATATGAATGTTGCTGGACATCACAGCTCTCATGTGGGGAAGAAGCACACCCTGATATACGCCTCAGATATACTCCATGGCTGATCTTCATCATGTAAGAAAGAGTTCATAAGGAGATCAGAGATCACCAAAGACATGGATGAAGTGTAAAAATACAATGGATGGGCGGCTCATACAGGTCTGGTATTGTACCTGATGTGCCCTGATGTCCTGTGCCATGATGTCCTGTACCCTGATGTACTGTGCCCTGACGTGTTGTGCCCTGATGTACTGTGTCCTGTGCCCTGATGTGCTGTACCCTGATGTGCTGGGCTCTGTACCCTGATGTCCTGTACCCTGATGTGTTGTGCCCTGATGTGCCCTGTACGCTGATGTGCTGGGCTCTGTACCCTGATGTGCTGTGCCCTGTTCCCCGATGTGGTCTGGTGTGCTGTACCCTGATGTGCTGGGCTCTGTACCCTGATGTGGCCTGGTGTGTTGTACCCTGATGTGCCTTGTGCCCTGATGTGCTGGGCTCTGTACCCTGATGTGCTGTGCCCTGATGTACCATACCCTGATGTGTTGTAACCTGGGCTGGTCTGGATGAAGTCCAGGGTCACATTTTTGTCCCAGTCCAGCCCTGGCTATTAGTACAGCGTCAGTGTACAGTATTTTTCACCAATCGCTGTATTAGCGTCACTTGTTACATCAGATAGCGCCATTGTCAGCTAGCATTAGATTGCTCACACACTATCGCACTCACACTATAGGATTCTGATCACCAACATTATTAGTATAGTGTCTGTATGGATCAATATCCTGATCACTGCCATTGCTATAATAGTGTCTGTATGGATCAATATCCTGATCACCGCCATTGCTAGTATAGTGTCTGTATGGATCAATATTCTGATCATGAACAGAACTATATTCGTGTCCCCCCCTTAGTATAGTGTCTGTATGGATCAATATCCTGATCATGAACAGAACTATATTAGTGTCCCCCTTAGTATAGTGTCTGTATGGATGAATATCCTGATCATACACAGAACTATATTAGTGTCCCCCCTTAGTATAGTGTCTGTATGGATCAATATCCTGATCATGAACAGAACTATATTAGTGCCCCCCCCCCTTAGTATAGTGTCCCTAATAACGCAGCGTTAGCAGGATCAGCCCTTCTGCCCCCCAACAAGTGCAGTGTCAGTAGATCACTGGCACCTCTGATACTTTGCACACATATCTGCAGTGTTAGCAGAATCAGGCCTGATCTCTTATAGCACTAGCAGGTAAGTTTTATTTGTGTAACACCCTGGAGTTTAGGCAGAGGGCTCCTCATAAATTTACTTGCCAGGAGTAGTTATCCTGGTTGATTGTTAGAGATCTATTGATTTCTCCCTAAGTTTGGCCTTGTTGCACTATTCTCTCTCTACCACTAGGTGGCTGGGTATTTGGTGGTACTAGATATGAGAAGGGAAACCCAAGGTCAGGTTATGGGTATATGGTGTATCTCAGCCAATGGGCAGAGGTTTTCTTGAATCCCTTGGCCCACTGGGAGAGCCTATATATTGGGGTGGAGTCAGGTGATCAGTGTTCTGTGCCACCTGGATGGCTGTCTGGGTGGACGTGTGTTGTATTGCCCGGGCTGCTAGGCCAGAGATTGGGCCTATCCTGGGCACATCTGGCTGCTAGGCTTTCTGAGGGCCTATCCAGAAGTAAGAGAGCAGCGCAGGGTTGGGACTGCGGCTTGCAGTCGAACCAAAAGTGACAGTCCCACTAAGGGACCAACCAACTCATTACCAGGTACCTCAGCGAGTAACTGAAGCAAGTATCAGAGCAGTATTCTCACCAAATGGGCATATTAAAGAATCAGGAAACTTCAGGCGGTGATCAAACTGGGGGACCCAACCAGCAGAGGTGACACTTGTAGGGCAGCCTTGTGTGTCAAGCCAGGGACCGAGCAGGCCAGTATGTTGAAGCTTGACGGAAAGAGAGAGAGCAGGAGAAAAACAGAAAAAAATGTAGGAATTGTCCTTTGAGGACATCCAGCTGATGCCTCTCAAAACAACAGATTTCTTATATCTGGTAAGTATTAATTTTATATTTTTACCTTTTTGGGTAATTGAAGTTGTTTGAACATATACTTAACTAACCCAAATAATGTTGGTAGTGTCAGTTTTGGAGTGAATTGAATTCTAACTGCAGTATGAATTTAACTCCCGTTCTTGTTATATCTTGTTATATCTCAACAAACCTTACTTCAAAGTCTTGGAATTGGGATTAGTTATAATATGTGTATAACAATAGATTCATTTTTAAATCAAGATAAATTTATAATGAGTCTTGGTTAAACTATTAAGTTTGTATATGGTTAACAAAATTGTCCATATAGTTTAAAAGAGATTTAAGCTTGAAGGTCTTTATTTTGAGAAGAAATCACGTGTTAAATTCAACATCTAGTGTGTTTTCATACGTCTATAGAGTCACGGAAAGCTATTTACTAAGCCATCATGGAGTGTGAAATTTTCTCATCATCTGTAACACCCATATATTTTATATTTGAAGTTATATCTTTTTGTATTATCACAAATTATATTTGATATTATTTTACACTGAATTTTTAGTTAATAAATATATATATTTTAGCACATCACTGTATTCATTCTTGTCTTCAAACTAGCATGGATAAACCAATTTGAATTTTTGTTGGTTGATTTGTGGGAAGATGTGAAAATATCTTTAACCATAGATTTTTGCATAATTCCATAAATTTAATACTGTTAATATTTATTTTAGAATAAATATCTGACAATATATATTTCAATTGGCTCTGTACAATGCTTTTGTGTTGTACAAAACAACAGGAAGAAGTGGATCCTTCCTAAAATTTCAGGAAGTGATCGTTACATCCCTTTTGTATCCAGAAGGTGCTGTGTCCCAAATACAGATGCAGTGACCTGGCTGCATGAGAGGCATTTTCCTGATGTCTTTCCCGGTACCCCGACCCAAAGCGCACCACAAAAATATGTTGTGTCTGTAGCAGATGCAAAATTAGGTGTGATACCCGTTACTTCTTTTCCTCCTGTCCTGGGCAACCTGGTCTCTGCATCCAGGACTGCTTCCGTCATTACCACACACTAGTGAAGTATTAGTATAGGGTAAAATATTCAAAAAAGGGGGAAGCTTGCAATGGGATTATACAAATAATAATGAAAACCATAATATTAAAATATAATAAAGTTTATTGGAGACATGATTAAAATCAATAACAGGACATACCAATTTGTTGGGTTATGTTGAACATCTCCATTATGGTGGTCATATATATAGGGTTCCAGTTGAACAGAGATTGAGTGGTCGTATATTATCCTGACATGTTTTGCCTTGTGGCTTCACCAGGGACTATAAGAAGCCAATAATTGCGAGGAGAACACCTCAGAGACCCCAAAGAGGGTCATCCATAAAGGGAGGATCACCCCGGGAGAAGTCACTGCGTGGCCACAGAGAGCACACAAAGACCAGGTTAAAAGCAAAAGTAATCAAAGCATAGGGGGGAGGGTGCCTAAATATAAGATACCATAGTCTAATATAGACACCATACCAGGTACTAAAAAACAATCAAATCAGGTTTGCTGGTCACCCTCAGTCTCTACCTCCATCTCCCTTCGTGGATGACCCTCTTTGGGGTCTCTGAGGTGTCCTCCTCGCAATTATTGGTTGATTCGTATATCACCTGATGAAGCCACAAGGCAAAATATTTCGGAATAATATACGATCACTCAATCTCTGCTCAACTGGAACCCTCTATATATGACTTCCATTAATGGAGATGTTCAACATAACCCAACACACTGTTATGTCCTATTATTGATGGTAATCATGTTTCCAATAAATGTTATTATATTTTAATACTATGGTTTCCATTATTATTTGTATATTCCCTTTGCATATTTTACCCTATACTAATACTTCACTAGTGTGTGGTAACGATGGAAGCAGTCTTGGATGCAGAGACCAGGTTGCCCAGGACAGGAAGAACAAAAATAACGGGTTTCACACCTAATTTTGCATCTGCTACAGACACAACAAATTTTTTGTGGTGCTTTTTGGGTTGGGGTACTGGGAAAGAAATATTAATCAAAGTGATCTTGCGGCGAATCCGCCACAGAGACCGCTTTTATCTTAAAGAGAAACGCATGCCGTTCCTGAAAATACCAGGGTTATGGCAGCTAGCTGCTGCCATAACAATGGTATTTAGTGTCAAAGTACCAACGTACGGGTACGGCGATTTGTGTGAAGTGGTTAAAGGGTAACTCCACTTTTGTAATTGTAATTGAATGTTATTTAAAAAATTACCTTTCCTTTTCAATCTACAGCCAATGTAATGTTCTGAGAATACATTGCAATATGGCTACCTGGAGTTGTTCTGTACTCAGAATGTGTACTGACCACTCCCCAGAAGCATAATTTCCTGCTTGATTGGCTCACCAATTTTCCCAGAAGTCTGCCCTAAGATACAAGTTACATTTAAGGCATCCCCTGAAACAAAAATTTCATTTTTTGGAGAGATACTTTCAATAGGAACACGTCTAAAGGGATGCAGGCCAAGCAGCTTTCCTCATTAGTGCCCTGCAGCTGCACACCTGACAGTTAATTATGAAACCACTCCCATTAGACTCACTCAGAACGGAACGGAGGCACAGACAAACACACAGGGATTTCTTCAGAATAACAAAAGGTAGGAATCCGCAACAATGTTTGTTATAATCCTTACAATGTACACAGATCACCCAGAGGGGAATGTTTTTTTTTCTCAACAAAAGTGGAGTTATGCCTTTAACCATTGTAGTTTACTTTGCAGGAACATAAATCCGCTGCAGCACTGATCTGTTTATTCTGACAGCAGCAGGGTGTTGCTTTCAGAATACATACATCTGTGCCTGCAATGCTGCAGGAGATTTCTCATCCACAGTTTAAAAAAATGTGTATGCCCAAGCATGAGGGGCCTGTATGGTCAGTGAGTGGATTGCTCCTTTGCTTCAGCGTATATTTTTTTCACTTTTTTGGTATCAATTTCAGTTAAAAAAAGTTGTTGTTTTATTGAGTTAATCTCATATCGTTATTGTGTGTTATTATTAACCATTGTTTGCTTTGCAGGAACACCAATCAGCTGAAGCACTGATCTGTTTATTCTAATAGCAGCAGGGTGCTGCTCTGAGATTATATATGTCAGTGCCCGCAGCACTGCAGGAGGAGATTTCTCATCCGTGGTTCAAAAAAAATGTGTATGCTCAAGCATGAGGTGCCTAGGGCGGTTAGGCAAAATCACGTACCTGGTACGTGATCTGCCTCCCGCAGGCTGGGGGCACATCGCGCCCCCCGGTGCCCGAGGCGGTCGGCATCAGTGGGGAAGCTATACAGGCTGAGGGGGAGGCCACTCATTCATGGCCACCCCCTCGCGATCGCTCCCCACGAATTAAATTCTTCCTCTGCTGCTGTAATGTAAATAGCGGCAGAGCTAGTGATGTCATCTCTCCTCGAGCCGGTCTTTTCATTCCGGCGCCGAGGAGAGAAGACATCAAGTAAGTCTGCACCAACACTACACTTTTAGTAGAACACACTAGGCACACTTTTCACCCCCTGATCACCCCCCTGTACCCCCTGTCACAGTGACACCAATAGCAGTTTTTTTTTGCATTGGTGTCAGTTTGTGACAGTTATAAGTGGTAGGGCAGTTAGGGTTAGCCCCCTTTAGGTCTAGGGTACCCCCCTTTAGGTCTAGGTTACCCCCCTAATAAAGTTTTAACCCCTTGATCACCCCCCCTTGCCAGTGTCACTAAGCGATCGTTTTTCTGATCGCTGTATTAGTGACACAGGTGATGCTAGTTAGGGAGGTAAGTATATAGGTTCGCCGTCAGCATTTTATAGAGACAGGGACCCCCATATACTACCTACTAAAGGTTTTAACCCCCTGATTGCCCCCTAGTTAACCCTTTCACTAGTGATCACCGTATAACTGTTACGGGTGATGCTGGTTAGTTAGTTAGTTTTTTATAGTTTCAGGGCACCCGCTGTTTATTACCTTATAAAGCTCTAACCCCCCTAATTGCCAGGCGGTGATATAAGTTAAGTTTTTAGGGTCAGATAAGGTCTGCGTCGCCCCAGGCAGCATCATGTTAGCGCCAGTACCGCTAACACCCACGCACGCAGCATACACCTCCCTTAGTGCTATAGTATCTGAACGGATCGATATCAGATCTATACTAGCATCCCCAGCAGTTTAGGGTTCCCAAAAACGCAGTGTTAGCGGGATCAGCCCACATACCTGCTAGCACCTGCGTTTTGCCCCTCGGCCCAGCCCTGCCCAGCCCTGACAAGCCCACCCAAGTGCAGTATCGATCGATCACTGACACTTACAAAACACTAAGCACACATAACTGCAGTGTTCGCAGAGTCAGGCCTGATCCCTGCGATTGCTAACAGTTTTTTGGTAGCGTTTTGATACAGTCGCTGACAGTCAGGAGCTTTTTTTGCCTGTGAGTCTCACTAGTGTACCCCTAAATTTAGAGCCCAAAATGGCAAATCGAAGGTACACTAGTGAAGAGGCCTACACGTTTCTGAGCATGACAGATAGTGAAGAGGAAGTCACTCATCTGTCAGATTCAGGCTCAGAATACGATCCTGTAGACGACAGCGGCTCCATGACAGATAGCTCTGACAACGGAGTTATGGTCCCTGCCAAGGTCAGGCGTACCAGACCCCAATCTTCTTCTTCTGTCCTTGAAGTGCAAGAACCGCAGGTCCCTCGTATGGAGCAGAGAAGTACTAACGCTGCTATTCCTTCTGGTGAACTGGCAAGCACCAGTGGCCTAGTACACCCTGGATGTATATCCAGCACTGCAGTAACACTTGGTGACGTGGCGAGTCCCATAATTGCAGTTCAAGGTGGCAATCACAAGTAGTGTCCCGCTGCCACCAAGAAGACGAACACAGGCCCGTCGTGCCCATAGTGCCCTTCCTGCTGCATTCGCCAATCCGAATTGGGAACCCACTACTTCTGCAGCACCCGTACTTCCCCCATTCACTGGCCAACCCGGCATTCAGGTGGAAACAGTTAATTTTACGTCACTGGATTTTTATTCGCTGTTTTTCACCGAAGATCTCTATAGATCTATTGTGGACCAAAGCAATTTGTACGCTGGTCAACACATCGCCACTATTCCCCAGTCCTCCCTTGCCAGAGATTGGAAACCAATTACGGTTTCCGAATTTAAAATCTTTCTGGGCCTTTCCCTCAACATGGGCATAACTAAAAAGAGTGAGTTGCAGTTAGGGATGAGCTTCGAGTTTGAGTCGAACTCATGTTCGACTCGAGCATTGGCTGTTCGCAAGTTCGCCGAACAGCGAACAATTTGGGGTGTTTGCGGCAAATTCGAATGCCGCGGAACACCCTTTAAAAGCATATGGGAGAAATCAAAAGTGCTAATTTTACAGGCTAATATGCAAGTTATTGTCATAAAAAAGTGTTTGGGGACCTGGGTCCTGCCCTAGGGGACATGGATCAATGCAAAAAAAAGTTTTAAAAATGGACGTTTTTTCAGGAGCAGTGATTTTAATAATGCTTAAAGTCAAACAATAAAAGTGTAATATCCCTTTAAATTTCGTATCTGGGGGGTGTCTATAGTATGCCTGTAAAGGGGCGCATGTTTCCTGTGTTTAGAACTGTCTGACAGCAAAATGACATTTTGAAGGAAAAAACCCATGTAAAACTACCCGCAGCTATTGCATTGCTGAAAATACACATAGAAGTTCATTGATAAAAACGGCATGAGAATTCCCCAAAGGGGAACCCCGAACCAAAATTTGAAAAAAAAATGACGTGGGAGTCCCCCTAAATTCCATAACAGGCCCTTCAGGTCTGGTATGGATATTAAGGGGAACCCCGGCCAAAATTTAAAAAAAAAATGACGTGGGGTCCCCCCAAAAATCCATACCAGACCCTTATCCGAGCACGCAACCTGGCAGGCCGCAGGAAAAGAGGAGGGGACGAGAGTGCGGCCCCCCCTCCTGAACTGTACTAGGCCACATGCCCTCAACATTGGGAGGGTGCTTTGGGGTAGCCCCCCAAAACACCTTGTCCCCATGTTGATGAGGACAAGGGCCTCATCCCCACAACCCTGGCCAGTGGTTGTGGGGGTCTGCGGGCAGGGGGCTTATCGAAATCTGGAAACCCCCTTTAACAAGGGGACCCCCAGATCCCGGCCCCCCCCTGTGTGAAATGGTAAGGGGGTACTTACCCCTACCATTTCACTAAAAAACTGTCAAAAATGTTAAAAATGACAAGAGACAGTTTTTTTATTTAAATGCTTCTTCTATCTTCCTTCATCTTCTGGTTCTTCTGGTTCTTCCTCCGGCGTTCTCGTCCAGCATCTCCTCCGCGGTGTCTTCTATCTTCTTCTCCTCGGGCCGCTCCACACCCATGGCATGAGGGGAGGCTCCCGCTCTTCTCTTCTCTTCTTCATTTTCTTCTCCGGGCCGCTCCGCACCCATGCTGGCATGGAGGGAGGCTCCCGCTGTTTGACGGCGCTGTTGAGGGCATGTGGCCTGGTACGGTTCAGGAGGGGGGGCGCACTCTCGTCCCCCCCTCTTTTCCTGCGGCCTGCCAGGTTGCGTGCTCGGATAAGGGTCTGGTATGGATTTTTGGGGGGACCCCACGCCTTTTTTTTTTTTTTGGCGCGGGGTTCCCCTTAAAGACCCCTGAAGGGTCTGGTATGGAATTTAGGGGGAACCCCACGTCATTTTTTTTTTAAATTTTGGCCGGGGTTCCCCTTAATATCCAATTATTACAAGAGCGTGCCACTTTTTAGATCATCAGATTGGAGCATGTAACACCGTGCGACCTAATCGCCGAGGCTTTCCCGAGCGGCTTGTAGATTCCCGTCTTAGGCTGGGAGAGAGAGCCTGCTTGCAGTGTAATAATTTGCTCGCTATGAAGTGGAGGGATAATAAGAATGTTTTCGTTATTACCTCCCTTCATGCAGACACGACGGTCCAAATTACTACGGCGACTGGTGTTGTGGATAAACCCCTCTGTGTCCACGAATATAACCAAAATATGGGAGGGGTGGACCTCAATGACCAGTTGTTGGCGCCGTACCTAGTTGCCCGTAAGGCCAGACGCTGGTACAAAAAAGTGTCTGTTTATTTCAATTGGCTCTGCTGAATGCTTATGTGCTATACAGAGCTTCAGGACGGACTGGATCCTTCCTTAAATTCCAGGAAGAGATCGTCAGAGCCCTTCTGTTTCCAGACGGTGCTCCACCTCACCTTTCCCAACCAAATGCAGTAAGCTGGCTGCATGAGAGGCATTTTCTTTATGTCCTCCCGAGTACCTCTACCCAACGAGCCCCCCAAAAAAGATGTCATGTCTGCAGCAAGCGCGGATTTAGGCGTGAAACCCGGTAGTACTGTCCCTTCTGTCCTGACAATCCTGGTCTTTGCATTGGTGAATGTTTTGAACGCTACCATACACTAGTTGAGTATTACGGTAGCGTAGGGTACAGCACTGCACAGACTAGGACACACTTTAACAGGGTCTCCCAAGATGCCATCGCATTTTGAGAGACCCAAACCTGGTACCAGTTACAAAAGTTAAAGTTACAAAAAAAAGTGCAAAAAAAATATAAAATAATAAAAACCAAAAATAGTTGTCATTTTATTGTTCTCTCTCTCTATTGTTCTGCTTTTTTTTTACTGTATTCTATTCTGCAATGTTTTATTGTTGTTATGTTTTTATCATGTTTGGTAACCATTTTCGCCATTCAGCTGCAGAGCGGATTTATTTATCTTGACAGCAACAGCGTTTGCTCCCACGATACATAAAGCCGTGACTCCAGCGCTGTCGGAGGTGATTTCACCACCACAGTTACATACTTCAGCATATATGCCGAAGCGTAGGGGCAGCAGTGGGTGGAGGAGCGATTTCCTCCTGCCTTTTGCGAGAGGATGCCCCCATGCTTCGGCATATATATATTTTAGGCACAGGTTGCGTTTAAATGTTTTATTTTTTACTGTTTTTTTTGTATTTGCTTTGCAGGTATGGTAAGTCTTACTGTTATACTGTAATGTTACTTTGTTTTATTGTTAACCATCATTTGCTTAGCAGGTACGCCATTCAGTTGCAGCGCGGATTTATTTATCTTGACAGCAACAGCGTTTGCTCTCACGATACATAAAGCTGTGACTCCAGCGCTGTCGGAGGTGATTTCACCAACACAGTTACATACTTCAGCATCTATGCTGAAGCGTGGGGGCAGCAGTGGGTGGAGGAGCGATTTGCTCCTACCTTTTGCGGGAGGATGCCCCCATGCTTCGGCATGTATGCCCATCATTAGAAGTGGGTGGATGAAGGGAGGTATTCTAATGGTGGGCATACCCACCGATCAATATCTTTTTTTTCGTTCAGCCCACAGGCTGCATGAAAAAAAAGTTTACAATATATGCCCAACAAGGACCAGCAACGTACTGGTATGTTGCTGGACTTTGAGTGGTTATACCAGAATGATGCCTGCAGGTTTAGGTATCATCTTGGTATCATTCTTTTCAGCCAACGGTCGGCTTTCATGTAAAAGCAATCCTAGCGGCTAATTAGCCTCTAGACTGCTTTACAAGCAGTGGGAGGGAATGCCCCCCCCACCGTCTTCCATGTATTTCCCTGGCTCTCCTGTCCCAACAGGGAACCCGAGAATGCAGCCGGTGATTCGGCCAGCTGACCATAGAGCTGATCAGAGACCAGAATGGCTCCAATCATCTCTATGGCCTAAGAAACTGGAAGCTACGAGCATTTCATGACTTAGATTTCGCCGGATGTAAACAGCGCCATTGGGAAATTGGGAAAGCATTTTATCACACCGATCTTGGTGTGGTCAGATGCTTTTAGGGCAGAGGAGAGATCTGGGTTCTAATAGACCCCAATTTTTTCAAAAAAGAGTACCTGTCACTACCTATTGCTATCATAGGGGATATTTACATTCCCTGAGATAACAATAAAAATGATTAAAAAAATAAAAAAATGAACAGAACAGTTTAAAAATAAGATAAAAAAGCAAAAAAAAATAAAGAAAAAAAAAAAAAAAAAAAAGCACCCCTGTCCCCCCTGCTCTCACCCAAAGGCAAACGCAAGCGTCGGTCTGGCGTCAAATGTAAACAGCAATTGCACCATGCATGTGAGGTATCACCGCGAAGGTCAGATCGAGGGCAGTAATTTTAGCAGTAGACCTCCTCTGTAAATCTAAAGTGGTAACCTGTAAAGGCTTTTAAAAATGTATTTAGTTTGTCGCCACTGCACGTTTGTGCGCAATTTTAAAGCATGTCATGTTTGGTATCCATGTACTCGGCCTAAGATCATCTTTTTTATTTCATCAAACATATGGGCAATATAGCGTGTTTTAGTGCATTAAAATTAAAAAAAGTGTGTTTTTTCCCAAAAAATGCGTTTGAAAAATCGCTGCGCAAATACAGTGTGAAAAAAAAAATGAAACACCCACCATTTTAATCTGTAGGGCATTTGCTTTAAAAAAATATATAATGTTTGGGGGGTTCAAAGTAATTTTCTTGCAAAAAAAAATAATTTTTTCATGTAAACAAAAAGTGTCAGAAAGGGCTTTGTCTTCAAGTGGTTAGAAGAGTGGGTGATGTTTGACATAAGCTTCTAAATGTTGTGCATAAAATGCCAGGACAGTTCAAACCCCCCCAAATGACCCAATTTTGGAAAGTAGACACCCCAAGCTATTTGCTGAGAGGCACGTCGAGTCCATGGTATATTTTATATTGTGACACAAGTTGCGGGAAAAAGACAATTTTTTTTTTTTTTTTTGCACAAAGTTGTCACTAAATGATATATTGCTCAAACATGCCATGGGAATATGTGAAATTACACCCCAAAATACATTCTGTTGCTTCTCCTGAGTTCGGGGATACCACATGTGTGAGACTTTTTGGGAGCCTAGCCGCGTATGGGACCCCGAAAACCAAGCACCGCCTTCAGGCTTTCTAAGGGCGTAAATTTTCGATTTCACTCTTCACTGCTTATCACAGTTTCGGAGGCCATGGAATGCCCAGGTGGCACAAAACCCCCCCAATGACCATATTTTGGAAAGTAGACACCCCAAGCTATGTGCTGAGAGGTATAGTGAGTATTTTGCAGACCTCACTTTTTTTCACAAAGTTTTGAAAATTGAAAAAAGAAAAAAAAAATGTTTCTTGTCTTTCTTCATTTTCAAAAACAAATGAGAGCTGCATAATACTCACCATGCCTCTCAGCAAATAGCTTGGGGTGTCCACTTTCCAAAATGTGGTCATTTGGGCAGGTTTGTGCCATCTTGGCATTTTATGGCCTTCAAAACTGTGATAGGTAGTGAGGAGTGAATTAGAAATCCTGAAGGCGGTGATTGGTTTTCGGGGGCCCCGTATGAAGCTAGGCTCCCAAAAAGTCCCACAGATGTGGTATCCCCGTACTCAGGAGAAGCAGCAGAATGTATTTTGGGTTGTAATTCCACATATGCCCATGGCGTGTTTGAGCAATATATCATTTAGTGACAACTTTGTGCAAAAAAAAATAAAAAATTGGTCACTTTCCCGCAACTTGTGTCAAAATATAAAATATTCCATGGACTCAACGTGCTTCTCAGCAAATAGCTTGGGGTGTCTACTTTCCAAAATGGGGTCATTGGGGGGGGGGGGGGTTTGTGCCATCTGGGCATTTTATGGCCTTCAAAACTGTGATAGGTAGTGAGGAGTGAAATCAAAACTTTATGCCCTTAGGAATCCTGAAGGCGGTGCTTGGTTTTCAGGGCCCCATACGCGGCTAGGCTCCCAAAAAGTTCCACACATGTGGTATCCCCGTACTCAGGAGAATCAGCAGAATGTATTTTGGGGTGCAATTCCACATATGCCCATGGCCTGTGTGAGCAATATATCATTTAGTGACAACTTTGTGCAAAAAAAAATAAAAAATTGGTCACTTTCCCGCAACTTGTGTCAAAATATAAAATATTCCATGGACTCAACGTGCTTCTCAGCAAATAGCTTGGGGTGTCTACTTTCCAAAATGGGGTCATTTGGGGGGGGGGGGGGTTTGTGCCATCTGGGCATTTTATGGCCTTCAAAACTGTGATAGGTAGTGAGGAGTGAAATCAAAACTTTATGCCCTTAGAAATCCTGAAGGCGGTGCTTGGTTTTCAGGGCCCCATACGCGGCTAGGCTCCCAAAAAGTTCCACACATGTGGTATCCCCGTACTCAGGAGAATCAGCAGAATGTATTTTGGGGTGCAATTCCACATATGCCCATGGCCTGTGTGAGCAATATATCATTTAGTGACAACTTTTTGTAAAATTTTTTTTTTTGTCATTATTCAGTCACTTGGGACAAAAAAATGAATATTTGATGGGCTCAACATGGATGTCAGCAATTTCCTTGGGGTGTCTACTTTCCAAAATGGGGTCATTTGGGGGGTTTTGTACTGCCCTGCCATTTTAGCAAGAAATGAGATAGGCAGTCATAAACTAAAAGCTGTGTAAATTCCAGAAAATGTACCCTAGTTTGTAGACGCTATAACTTTTGCGCAAACCAATAAATATACACTTATTGACATTTTTTTTACCAAAGACATGTGGCCGAATACATTTTGGCCTAAATGTATGACTAAAATTGAGTTTATTGGATTTTTTATTAACAAAAAGTAGAAAATATCATTTTTTTCAAAATTTTCGTTTTTTTTTCCGTTTATAGCGCAAAAAATAAAAATGGCAGAGGTGATCAAATACCATCAAAAGAAATCTCTATTTGTGGAAAGAAAAGGACGCAAATTTAGTTTGGATACAGCATTGCATGACCGTGCCAAATTGTAAAAAGTGCTCTGGTCAGGAAGGGGGTAAATCCTTCCGGGGCTAAAGTGGTTAACACCCCCAAATTACCCCTTTTTGGAAAGAAGACATTCCTAGGTATTTGCTAACGGGCACAGTGAGTATTTTGTAAATCTTATTTCTTGCCACAAGTTTTTGGAAAATATTTATTTTTAATTTTCTTCTTTTTTTTAATTTTTCTAAACCTTGTGACAAAAATGCAATCTGCAAAATACTGGCCATGTCTTTTATGAAATTCCTTGGTGTCTACTTTCCAAAAAGAGATAATTTGGGAGCATGCTTTTACTGTAGAGGAAATGTGTAAGTTCTGTATATAATTGTATTCTATTTTGTATGTATTGCACACGGCACTAATAATGTTTTCATTACATGTTTGCATTCTTTCAAGTCATGATTAGATTTAGCCTGCCTATGTTACGCCCCTTGTTACCATATAAGTACAATTGTAATATTAATGTAAAACCTATGTAATCATGGGTATAAAAACCTTCAATTGTGTCATAATAAAGCAGAACAGTTAATTTGAAAGATGTGGAGTGTCTCTTTTGTGTCTGTTCTCTACTGCAGTAGTTATTATTAATTTGGAACCACTAATTAATATGAGGATAGGTGTTGCTTATCAATAAAATTCCATATCCGATGGCGAGCTTTGCCTAGGAGCTGATTTACAGGTGACCCTGAGAATCCAAAATGAGGAGCTTGAGACAATGTGGGAATTTCTGATAATCAGCCTTTTGCTTTCATTTGAGTTATCAGACTTCCTTGATTGGTAAGACATTTTCGGGACAAAGGGTACCTAATTTACTCCCCTTAATCAAACTGTATTGATTGTTGGTTATATGTTATGTTGTCACTGTCTACTGTTCATCAGAGTGTTCACAGGTATATGTAGTACACATCTGCTAGATAAAGTAGTTTAGAGGCAAGAGGGTATAGGCACAAGTAGAGAAGAGAGAAGACTGGCCAGTCATTATGGGCATTAAATGAAGTAAGGGAATGAAGGGTAAGAGACCCTCAAAAAAACAAGTCTTAACTTAGAGGTGAGATAGAACCTGTGACAGACTCTGGACACCCTGATTGGGTATCTCCGCCAAGAAGCTGCTTCCCAAGCTCTGGAACACGAGACCAGTGGATCTGGCTATAGTTACCCCAAGAACTAGACAGCACCAGTTTTGGAGTGAAACAGAATAAGAACTGTTTATTTGATCAAGAATACAGGCTTTTATACACTCGAGAAGGATTACCACATTAACAACGACCCAAATATTTACCCAAAACATCACACAATGGTTTAGCTAATGAGCTACAGCTGACTCATGGCTAATTTCATCACAGAGGATCCTTCATTAGCCACCTGGATGACTCAGATGTCTTATTGCAGGTCAGACTTGCCGGCTTCAAGCTCGGAAGGTAGAATACACAATAACACAGGGCTCGACAAACCCCGGGCGTCAGGTCGCATTTGCGACTAGAATTAGCGACCTGGCGCCTGGGGCAGCACAGCTGGGGTGTCCTGTGTCCGTTCGACACCCCCCCCCTCCCGGCGATCGCGTTGGGCCGCGCCGGTAATTGAGGCCCCGGCTTTGCGGCCTACTGCAATCCTATGGTTCCTTCTGCAATCGGGCGCCCTCTGGTGGTGGCCGTTGGTATTACAAGACATCCACCAATGCTAATGGAGCTTCCCCTGCCTGTTTTCACTGCCTGCTCATCTCCTTCCCTTTACTTAGAACCCCCAAACATTATATATATTTTTTATTCTAACACCCTAGAGAATAAAATGGCGGTCATTGCAATACTTTCTGTCACACCGTATTTGTGCAGCGGACTTACAAGCGCACTTTTTTGGGAAAAAATACTTTAATTAAAAAATAAGAAATCACTAAAGTTAGCCCAATTTTTTTTATATTTTGAAAGATAATGTTACGCCGAGTAAATTGATTCCCAACATGTCACGCTTCAAAATTGCGCCCACTCGTGGAATGGCGACAAACTTTTACCCTCTAAAATCTCCATAGGCGACGTTTAAAAAAATTCTACAGGTTGCATGTTTTGAGTTACAGAGGAGGTCCAAGACTAGGATTATTGCTCTCGCTTTAACGATCGTGGCGATACCTCACGTGTGGTTTGAACACCGCTTTCATATGCGGGCGCTACTCACATATGCGTTTTGCTTCTGCAAGCGAGCTCGGCGGGACGGGGCGCGTTTAAAAAAATTATTTTTTTTTCTTATATATTTTACTTTTTATTTTTTATTTTTACACTGTTTAAAAAAAAAAAAAAAATGGTGTCACTTTTATTTCTATTACAAGAGATGGGGCACATTTAATTTTTTTTTTCTTTCTTATTTTAACTTTTTTTTTCACTGTTCTTTTAAAAAAAAAAAAAAAAAAGTCCCTTTTATTCCTATTACAAGGAATGTAAAAATCCCTTGTAATAGAAAAAAAAACATGACAGGACCTCTTAAATATGAGATCTGGGGTCAAAAAGACCTCGGATCTCATATTTACACTAAAATGCATAAAAAAAAATAAAAAAAATTGTCATTTGAAAAAAAAAATAATAAAATGTCCCTTTAAGAGCTATGGGTGGAAGTGACGATTTGACGTCGCTTCCGCCCTGCAATGACTTGGAGAGGGGCGGGGCCATCTTCCTCTCACTCGTCTCCATGTCAGGCCAGGGATAGATCCGGATCGCCTCCGCCGTTACCGACGGCCACGGTAAGCGGTGAAGGGCACCGGAGCGCGGCGGTAGGGGGGGCCCCTCTCCTGCCGCCGATAAAAGTGATCTCGCTGCGAATCTGCTGCAGAGACCACTTTTATCTGAAAGAGAACCGCCGGCTCTTGAAGAGAATACCGGGGTTATGGTAGCTAGCTGCTACCATAACAACGGTATTTCTCTTCAAAGACAGGACGTATATAGTCGTCCTGCGGGAAGGAAGTGGTTCATTAAAATGAATTTATTATTTGTCATCTTCCTGCTTGGCCCCTTTCACACGGGCTGTCTGATCAAGTTCGCCTGTCAGTTTTAAAGGCGGACCTGATTGGATCCTTAGCGGGAATATGGTGGTCTTGTGTCCCTGCATGGCAGGAAATAAAAGCAGTCACATTCGTTCTAGTCGTCTCTGTGTAAATTTAAGATTGGTTAATTTTTATATTGAAAATTAAGCTTTGTCGATCGTTTAAAAAAAAAAAAAAAACCTGGCTCCTAACCTTTTTAGCTGGCTCCTAGATTCCAAGCAAATTTGTCAAGCCCTGCAATAACAAGTATATGTAGCACCTTCTACATTAGGTAGGTGCTAGAAGTAGGTTTTTGGAAACAGCAGATAAATTTAGGCAGGCCTAGCTGCAGGCTAGGCTTGTTTGTTTTAATCTGTGTGGGCTGGGAGTGGCCCAGAACAGAGCTGGTGACTCACAGGCAGCATCACCTCACTGTCACCTCCCTCTTACTTCTGGAGAAATCTGGAAGAGAGGAGGAGCTGTCTGGGGTGCCTCGGGGAGTCCTGACCAATCCGCAACTAGGATTGGCAGGGGGCAGGCCTCCTTGAAATACCCAGGGTCAGCCCAGCTGGGGAAGAGTTGTTCGGGTGGAAGAACTGGAGATGGAGCACTAGGTTGTCTGGGCCTTTGAGGGCACTCCCCAGTTTTGGGGGGGTGCCTTGGGCCTGGGAGTTGGGGTGCAGGACAGTGGCCTTTCCAATAAGCGACAAGGATCTGGACAGGAGGCACCAGGATATGAACTAAAGTGGACAACAGGAGCTAGTGTTGCTGAGCAAGTCTGCAGATGGGAACCACCAGTCACAGCCAGGAGGGCTGGTGAGTGACAGACACAGTCGGGAGGTCTGGGGAGGCATGCCTGAGAGAACTGGAAGTAAGCAGTCTGGGATGGGTGCAGGGCCAGCTGGAAGGACTGTGGGGTCCTGGCAGTGGAGTTTGGGCAGCTGCAGCCAGGAGAGCTGGCAGGGCCTGAAGAGGACTAGCTGGGAGCAGTAGTCCACAATAGGACAGCTAGCACCAAGGACTTTGTCATTATTTCTGCTACATTAAAAGGGCCTGCGGTCCCTGCCTGCAAATGGTCAGTGCTAAGGCCTAACTGAGTTTGGTGTTGAGCCTAACAAGTCCTAGTCTAGCAAGTCCTGGGAAGAGAAGTATTGTGCAGAAGAGAGAGAGAGTTACAATCTGCAAGCAAGTGTTGTGCTGGAGGAGACTGGAGTAAGAGAGTGATCAACCAATTGATCCACCAAGTGGTCTACCAATTGATCTACTAATTTTTTTCTGAACATCCCATAATTCCCTTACCCATCCAAGTTCAATATCCCCTCAATAAAATAACAAGAACAACGCACAGGACTGTTCACTGTCTCTGGAGAGATTGAGGAGTGAATGCTGGGCTGGGCAGAGGTGACAGGTGGACCACATAATTCAGCAGCCCATATGGTGGTACAGCTACATTTGGGGCCCGTTCCAGGACCACCTGTTCAGGTGACCTGCCAGCCGTTGCCCCTAGCAACCATAGAAGCAAGCTGGGGAATTGCTTTGTTCCATCAGTATTGAGGAAATTGAACCTTGGGAAGGACTTGTGTGCTCTGTCTGCTATACAGTAACATAATAGTAAGTGCCGTTGCCATAGCAATCAGCGGGAGCTATGACAAGAATTGCTACCTGCTCACCCAGCTTCCCCAACCAGCGCTGGGGCGGACACTTATATCTATTCTGCAATTCAGTGACTTTTCACCATATGCCGTCACCCGTGGCAACCACGGCAGGTGATAGCGCCCATGGATTACAAATATGTCCAGCGCACTGCTAATACTAGACATTCTTCACTGGAATACAAATTTGCCCAGTGCTCTGCAAATGCTGGGCACCTTGAACTGTTGCTCCAGCCTACTGCTATAGACAGTAAAGTATGCCTGGGAGTGTTTACTGTTGCCCGGGGTGATCGGGGTCAACCTGCGGGCAGGACTGTGCTAAAATTGCCCCTTTCAGTAAGACACTGGCTTCAAACTTTATTGTTGTTATCCGCAATCCGCAAAAGTTCCGCAATCCGCAAACTTTAGTGTGTCTAACAAAAGGGTTACAGCAGCGTGCCCAGGGAGGAGCTGGTCCATCAGTTCCAAAGGAGTCAGCCCATCTGGAAGCAAGGGGGCAGTGCCATGCGCTGGAGATGAAAAGTTTCCTGCTAGCGGCAGACACCACGAGGCGGAGGAAGATGGCGGAAGGCAGCCGGCTGCTATCCACCTTAACGTGGTTGCTTGACAAGCAGGAAAAGACGCTGGTGGACACCAGTGTCCGATTGGAGCCTCGCTGGGGATTTGCCTGCAGGGTGATTGATGGAACAGAGCGACTGTGCTTGCTCTTTCCAGAGTGCCGAATTCTGACCACAGTGGTTACTGCCTGGGCCCGGTGTGGCCATTGTGGGAAACCACTTTCCTGACTGGGGCCCATCCAGCAGGAGCCGAAATACTACACCGTGGACCTGCTACCAGGACTTTGTAGTCTGCAGCCATGAAAGTACTGGAAGGCTGGAGAGGGCCTGGAATTACCCCCTGAAAGCGGAGCAGAGTTGCAGACCAGCGACTCCCCCCTTGAGAAAGAGGACATCAGAGGAGAAGAGACTGCCTTGACCTGTGGCCTGGTCAGGGACCTGGTAAGTACTGCCATGCAGGAGCCAAATTCAGACCCTGAAAAGCCAGCCAACTTTAAGCCCCTTGCCATTCCAGTCCAGAGAGAGCCAATGTCAGAGGAAGGTGCGCCTTCAGGTGAGCTGGACCGGGAAGCGAGGGCTGGGTCATTGATTTGGGTCCCCTCAGAGTGCAGGCCAAGTTCGGATCTCTGGAGAGAATCGTGGAGTGGTCATCCCCTAGTGAGAGTTCTGAAGAGGAATGGGAAATCAGGGAATCCCAAGTCCTTGGAAGTGGAGATGGGCCAGAGCCAGTTTTGTGATCTGAAATGACCCTGACCAGTAGCAGGCAGCTCTTCTTGAACAGGCCTTCCATGACCCAGACCAGAGCGCCCACCTATCGTCAGTGGGTCATGAGGGCTCCAGATGCCTGCGTTCTCCAGGGGAGAGGGAATCCCACAGTGTTGCCAAGATTCTCACATTTTCAACGGAAAGGAAGGTAGCTCTGGAGTGGGGCCTGGACTTCCCATATGTCCCATCCTAGGTTATGGATGTTGTGGAGAACTCACAGGGAGAGTGGAAGGATGACCTAGTCTGAGATTACCTACACATCCCAAAGCTATTACGGGTGCCAGACAGTTAGGCCTGGGCCCATTTGAAAGACATTCAGGAGGAATGGAGGCTTGTGAGATCGATCTACAGAGACCGAGTACTTGTGTCCAGGGTGGGTCAGTCCTTGTAGCGTTACTCGGTCTCCAGGGAGGAAGAAGGAGGGACCTGGAAAAGGTTGCCTGATCCTCGCATCTATGCCTAAAGAGGACTGTGAGGAGCCACAGGATACATAGGAGTAAGCCACATAAACTTCTGGAGGAGTAGCAGAGTGTCCTTTCATTTTTTCCTGACTTGCAGGAACAAACCAGGCTGCTGCCCTGTGCCCGATGGAAGCACTTCCTGTCGCAAGGACACTTGGGTGAGGTTTGTTCCCACACTAACTCTTTTAGGAGCCTGTCTGTTTGGGGAGGGGCCCCTCCCACCAGGAACTCCCAAGAAGACTGTCCATTTTGTACATATGTTTTTTTCCTATTGTTTCTGTTAGCAGGTTATAACCCCCTCCTAACAGAACAAGACAAGAAAAATGTGTGCTTTTGTTTGCTTCTATATTTCTGTTGGCAGGATGCTAACCCCCTCCCAAGAGAAATCATGTACAGTGTAAATCTAGGTGTAAGCGTTGTATGTTTTGTTTTTGTCTTCTCTTAGATCTCCTGGGATAGGACGGCTGTAAATCTAAATTTTTCAACTGGACACAAGTAATCCGGTGGGCAGAGTATTTTTCTCGAGGGTTCTGGCTCAAAATGTGTATATACTGTTAGCTGCAGGGACCTGTAGTTAGGAGTGCCTTATCTATTCTGTACAGATGTAAATACTTATAAGAAATATATCTGTCTATTTTTGTACGTAATTTATTTGTACAGTTCTCCATCCAAGTTGTTTTCCTTTCCCCTTTCCAATTTATCCTATGGGATGCCCTTGCCCAGGATTTTTTCAAATTTTCCCAGCTGAGGGACCAGCTGGATTCTGGTGGGGGGTGAGTGTAGCACTCTCTACCTTAGGTAGGTGCTAGAAGTAGAATTTGTGTGAGTGCAGGTACATTTTTTCAGGTTTAGCTGCAAGCTAGGCCTGTTTGTTTTGATCTGTGTGGGATGGAAGTGGCCTAGAGTAGTAGCAGGTGACTCAACTGCATCACTTCTCTGTCACCTCCCTTTTGCTTCTAGAGGATTCTAGAAGAAAGGCAGGGAAGAGGATTGGAGTGGCATGAGATGTCTCAGGGAGCCCTGACCAATTCCCCATCTGCTACTACTCTAGGCCACTTCCCAATCCCCCCATTGGCAGGGGGCAGGCCTCCTTAATATACCCAGGGTCAGCCTTGCTGGGAGGAGTTTGTGTGGAAGAACTGGAGATGGAGCAATAGGTTGTCGGGGCCTTTGAGGGCACTCCCCAGTCTAGGAGGGGTGTGACCTTGGGCCTGAGGGTTCGGGTGAAGGACAGAGGCCTTTCCAATAAGCGGCAAGGATCTGGACAGGAGGCACCAGGAGAGGAACTAAAGAGGACAACGAGCTAGTGTTGCCAGGCAAATCTTCAGCAGGGATCTCCTGGTTCGCAGCCAGGAGGGCTGATGAGTGACAGGCACAGTTGGGAGAGCTAGGGAGGCATGCCGGAGTGGACTGGGAGTGTGCAGTCTGAGATGGATGTAGAGCCAATGGCAGAGACTGTGATTTCATGGGCAGTAAAAATGGGCAGCTGCAGCCAGAAGGGGTGGCAGGGCCTGAAAAGGACTGACTGGGAGCAATAGTCCACCATAGGTCAGCTAGCACTAATGACTTGATGGGCCCGTGGTCCCTGCCTGCAAATGGCAATTGCTGTGGTCTGACTGTGTCAGTGTTGGGCATAACCATGTGCTAGCTGTAGCAAGAACCAAGTATTGTACAGGAGAGAGGGAGTAAGAGTCTGCAAGATAGCGTTGTGCTGGAGGAGACTGGCTAGAAGTGTAAATAAAGGTTCCAAGTGATCAATATATTCTTTAATTGATTTCTGGGCATCCCATAATTCCCTATACCTATCCAAGTTCAAATCTCTCAATAAAACTACAAAAACAATTCACAGGACTGTTTATTGTCTCAAGTGTGTCAGAAGAGTGAATGCAAGGCTGGGCAGAGGTGACAGGTGGGATCATGTTATTCAGCAGCCCCTACGGGGGTACCGCTACACCCAATAAGAGGAAATATAGAAGACAAAAATCCAACAAATGTTCCTCTAATGAACTTCATACAATATATAACTGTATGTTAGATAGGGGCCTTAGATTGTAAGCTCCTAGGGGCAGAGAATGATGTGACTGTACAATAAGTGCTGTATACATTGTCAGTGATATATACTGTACACACCAATAAAGGAAACTGAGAATAGTGTGATACAAGGTAGTGTCCAGCAGGTGGCAGCAGTATACTAGTTTGTTCTATAGCTCTATGAATAGTCTGATGAACTGTTAACAGGGATATGTTGTCATTGTCTCACTGTTTTCATCAGCATTCAGGCTTATATAGGACAGTGCTGCAGGTATACACTCACCAGCCACTTTATTAGGTACACCTGTTCAGTTGCTCGGTAACACAAATTACTAATCAGCCAATCACATGGTAGAACCTCAATGTATTTAGGCATGCAGACGTGGTAAAGGCGACTTGTTGCATCAGGATGGGGAAGAAAGGGGATGTAAGTGACTTTGAATGTGGCATGGTTGTTGGTGGCAGACGGGCTGGTCTGAGTATTTCTGGGATTTTTACACACAACCATCTCTCGGGATTACAGAGAATGGTGGGGAAAAAGAGAAAATATCCAGTGAGCGGCAGTTGGGTGGAGGAAAATTTAGGAGACTGCAATGAGCCCCACCAGAGGTAGACTGTAGGGCAACATAGCTAGCTTAAATAGAAGCTTCAGGCCATTAACAGGCAGAGTCTGCAGGGGACCATTTGGAGCCTCTGGGAGCCCTGATATCTGAGCAAAACAGCCAGAAAGATGAGGGTGAGGTCCCTGTGGACATGAAGGATGCCTTGGCCATACCTGAGTAAGACACCAATGAAGACTATCCTATGACAACAGAGTTCCAAGGTTCTGAATTACAGGTGTCGGTTCCTTCTGGGGAAACTAGGGTAAATGCCCACAGAAGCACTCTAGGACTAGGAGCTCATCCTTGGCATTGTTGTGGGTGTCTTAGTAAAGACTTGTTATGTCTGCACATCGGTAATACAATTAGGCCCAATGTGAGGCAAGGTTTAAGGTACTCACAAACCCAAGCAGATGGTGCTTTTATGAGGGTTTCAGGTGGGTCGGGTGTAACCAAGTCACTGTAGGTAAGGAGAGAAAACAGATCCACATGATGCTTCAGGAGCAACAGATTCAGTTTCACCCAGTGAATTACATCAGCACTCCGTTCCTTAGCTCTGCCTCTTTACATGTTAAACCAGCAGCGGCTGGAAATTTAAAATGGTGGCCAATAATGTGGTAGCTCCCAGCACTTCATCAAAACCACTGAGGTCCCTATCCCTAAATCATGACCTGCCTCGCTCACTAAATGAGGCCTCAGATACAGGCTAACACCTGGGGATGAGGCATGGCTCTGGACCCAGAAAGCAGTTAACTAACACAGTACACTTAGGTCTGGAAATCACCACAATGAGGAGCTCAGTGCCCGAAGGCCACACACCAGGCTAGCCTCACATGTTCAATCCAGCAGAGTCCAGCCTCCAAAGTGTTAAGGAAATGCTGATCTGGATAGCTGATTGGTAGAAATCATCTTAAGTGGTGGTATAACAAGGAACCGTGATTGAGGTCACCAAAGAACCTTGATTGAGGTCAGCAAGAAACCTTGATTGAGGTCAGCAAGAAACCTTGATTGAGGTCACCAAGGAACCTTGATTGATGTCACCAAGGAACCTTGATTGAGTTCACCAAGGAACCTTGATTGATGTCACTAAGGAACCTTGATTGAGGTCACCAAGAAACCTTGATTGATATCACCAAGGAACCTTGATTGAGGTCACCAAGAAACCATGATTGAGGTCACCAAGGAACCTTGATTGAGGTCACAAAGGAACCTTGATTGAAGTCACCAAGAAATCTTGATTGATGTCTCCAAGGAACCTTGATTGAGGTCACCAAGAAACCTTGATTGATGTCAACAAGGAACCTTGATTGATGTCACCAAGAAACCATGATTGAGGTCACCAAGGAACCTTGATTGAGGTCACCATGGAACCTTGAGGAGGTGATGGCACCCTCAGCGGACGTGCAGTCGTTTGCCACAACTGGGTGCAGCCAGTCATGGATATGGACTAGCTGGGAGGACAAATAATACAAATAAAAGTTGGGAAATACCAAGCCCCTCAGGTGTGCCGGCAACCGCAAAGTCTCCAAAGCTACCCTGGGGGACCTGCCATTCAATAGAAACGCTGTGCAGATCGTATTTATCTGTTTAAAGATGGATGCACCCTACATGGTGCGTTGGACAGGACATACAACAGTTTAGGCAAATAGATCATTTTAAGGGTATTAGCCCTTTCCATGAGATCCACGGGCAGGGTTATCCACCGTTTAGTCTGCTACTGGAGCTGGGTCAGTAAGAGACTTAAGTTATTTTCAATATAAGAAGATAAGGGGAGCTGTACTATGACCCCTAGATATCTGAAAGAGAACACTACCTGAAATCTGGAGTGTTGGTGAATCGGTATGGTTGCATCAGGGACCAAAGGAAACTAGATTTGTCCCAGTTCACTCGGAACCCTGAGTAGTCACCAAAGATCTCTATCTCTGACAACAGTGTCTTCAGTGAGTCTTGGGTATCAGCTAGGTATATTAAGGTTTCATCTGCGTATAGTGAAATCCGCTCTTCAATAGTGGCAGTAGGAAGTCCTCTAATTTGCAGGGAGCAACAAATACATATAGCCAACGATTCCATGGCCAGGGCAAATAGGAGGGCTGACAGAGAAGGTGTGCGTAATATGGGAGTTTACCCATATACGCGCCTGCAGGGAAGTGTAGAGGAGCCTGATCCAAGCAATGAAGTGGGGGCCGAAGTCATACCGCTGCAGTACCTGAAGAAGATATGGCCATGCCACACTATCGAAGGCCTTACAGATGTCCAAGGACACAATGGCCCGAGTAGGTGTGCATGTGGGTATTGAAGGTTGTGGAACAGTCTAAGAATGTTCATTCTCGTAGATCTGCCTGGTATAAAGCCTCCTTGATTGCTCCTGACCAGCTGTGCAACCACAGCATTCAGGCGATTGGCCAATACTTTTGCAAGAATTTTAACATCCATGTTTATAAGGGAAATAGGATGGTATGAGTCACATTTAAGAGGATCTTTTTGTGGTTTCAGTAATAGGACTATCAGGGCTTCTCGTATAGTGGGAGGGAGAATCCCAGCAGTTAGGGCAGAATAAGTTCGTAAAAGGGATGGGCAGATTAAATGTTTGAACTGGGAGTACCATTCAGCAGGGAAGCCGTACAGGCCAGGAGTCTTATGTGCCGGTAGTTACGAGCTGGCCGTTGTGATTTTCTCAATAGAGAGGGGTGCTTGTAAGTCTCCCCCACTCTCAGCAGAGAGGGAGGGAAGGGATATCTGGGCCAAGTAATCAGTCAACTGGGAATCTGTGTATTCTGTTCTAGTCGAGTACAGATCTTTGTAAGAGTCCAGAAATGTCACCATAATGTCCTCTGGGGTATCACTAGTCTGTCCTTGTGCAGTCATAATTCGTGGGATAGATATGGGGGAGTATTCAGGTCTTGTCAAATAAGCTAATAAACGGCCAGCTTTGTTACCATGTTCAAAGGACTTTAGTGTAGCATGCAACATACGTTTCTGTGTGAGGTCCAATAAGCAGAGTTCATATTTTCTGTGGCCTTGCAACCAAGCATCTCTGTTGACCAGGCTTGGATCAGAGTCATAGGCAAGTTCTGCAGCCGTCATAGCTGTTTCTAATTCTACCGTATGTTGCTGAGTGTTTTTACTTACAACACCCGTTATGGACACAAAAGTACCCTGTAGTGTAATCTAAAAGGCCTCCCAATCCATAAGTGGGTCTACTGTGCCCGAATTCTCTTTCCAGTAATTTGCTATAACTTTCCCACACTCTCCCTGTACCATCCTACAACCAGCATGGGTTTAGGCGCCACACTCTTGGACCCGAACCTGGAAGGAGGAGGAGATCCAAGCCCAGAGGGGCATGATTGGACACGCCCCAAAGCAAGTATGACACATTAGAGACCACTGGGAGAACATCGCCAGGTCTATGCGAGACATGGTATGGAAAGAATCAGAGTGGCAAGAATATTGACGCTCATCCGGATGCTTCCATCTCCATAGCTCAGTGAGGCCATGTACCTGGGTCCAGTCAGTAAAGGAGGTATAGGATCTGCCCCCTCCCCCCATGCGGTCCACAGCTGGATCCATGACAGCGTTAAAGTCACCCACATAGAGTAACGGGCCTGGGGGCCTAGACAATAGCATAAGGAATAATTTCACCAACACATCTGCAGAGAACTGGGGGGGGGGGGGGGGGTGTACATATACATTCACCAAGGTTAGTGTTATAGAGGCAATCTGCAGTATAAGAACAACATACCTGCCCTCCAGGTCAGTCTTGACTTGCACAACCTCTGCATGGAGAGACTTAGCAAGCAAGACAGATACCCCCCTTGAGTAGGCCGTATGGGTGGCATGGTACGACTTAGCCAGCCATGGCCATTTAAGTAAATAAATTAATCAGGAAGGTCTGCGCTTAGGAGGTGTGTGAAGGTTGCAGCCTCCCCAAAAAAAACCCCAAAAGAGGGCTCTAAAATAAAAGAAAAAGAAAGAAGATGTGAAGGGGCGAGTGGCGCTACCTATATATCAAATAGTGCTCTACCAAATATAGTGGCTCTATAGTGGCTAAGTATTAAAAGACACAGTGTTATTGTGGAATAAATTATAACAAAACAGTTTCCATAAAGGTGATATGTGATAGTGTAATATCTATCACACCTCACTTACCCTCACCTCACCTCACCAGTAGGTGAGTACTAAAACCTTCTAGGTGTGGACACCAATCCTACACAGGAGAAGTTATCACCAAAAATGTAATGGCTTACAAATTAGTGTATAAAACATCCAGACATGAATATCATGATAGTATAGTGATCCTCTGCTTGTAACAGTGCATATAGTGTCCAAGCCCAAAATACAGGATGTGAGTGAACCAAATCCAAATAAAAATACAAAGAATCGCAACCAAAAAACTAAAAAGTTAAAAAAAGTTTAAAAAAAAATAAAAAATAAAAATCGCACCAAAATGTAATTATCGCACCATATACAAAAACATATAAGTGTATACATATAGTGTCCCAATCATAAAATCAAGGTATATATAAACCCAAGATGCAAAAGAAAAACCAAAAAAAAATGCAAAAAAAAAAAATCTCACCAAAAAACGAAAAAAATCGCACCAAAATTACACCAAGATGCAGTTTATCGCACAGTGTACAAAAGACACATAGGTACATTCATCCCAATGAAGGTGACTGTTCGTGTTTAGAGGAATTGTAGCAGGTGACTTTAGTGATCGCAGAATCTTGACAGGTGACTTGCGTGCTCCCCCTCAAGGGTCCCCACTCACCAGATCCTACTACCCCTACAGGGGTAATGCGCATGTAGCTCCTTAGGTTGGCAGGTAATCACTGGTGTCAGCCTTTGCAGTTCCTTGAGCAGCCTTGGGATATCCGGGTTGTGATAGATGAGTTTTCATAATCCTCATAAAAAAGAGACATTGGCTCCCATAGTGCAGTATAACCAAAACTTCTGTTTATTAAAAGGTTATTTAAAAAAATGTATAAAAACAGACAAAAAAATGCAGTTCATGCAGCGTAATGCCTAGTCCCATAGGGGCTGCACTTGCCGGTATAAAGCATAGGCAACCGAGCTGAAGGTGGACAGCATGCACCCACTCACTCAGCTTCCTGGAAGTCACGTGCTATGCATAGTGATGCCGTACACGTTTCGTCATAGACATCTTCATCGGCGATGTCTTACCACTGCACGTCACGTATTTTATAAGGGAGAGTGGCTTGTAACCCCGCCCACTTAAAACCGACCCGCCCAGCTAATACTGGGAACCAGGAAACCCATGCATCGCATAACGATGTTAAATAGGTGCCCATCCCGGGCGGACCAAATATAGTTTCAGGTGAAGGTAGATAATAATACACCCCCTCTCCCTTAATAGCACCATAAACTTCATAAACACAAATCAGTTAATACAGAGACCGGGGTAAATATAGCAATATAAGATAAATTTGTACCATTAGTATATAATCTAATTGCTCCAGAATCCCCCTAGTGGCTAAGGATAAAATCCTAAGGATAAACTTAGTAAGAGAGCAAAGCCAGATATTACCCAGTAAAACTGTCTGAATACCCATCAACCATTACTGATTACTCAAGCCCTTTGGCCCGTAAGGTGTAAAAAGTGACACAGAATAGGGTTAAGAATAAAATGAAAATAAAGGTAAACATAGAATTACGAATAAAGGAAAAAAGTACCTATAGAGATAAAAAATAGAAATAAAAATAAAATAGATCACCTAGTCCAAAAGGCAGCAAATACAAATAGCTTCTTATTGAACTTGGCTCAACAATTAACTGGCATACCTCCAATTACCTGGTAGCCCAGACCCTAAATAAAATCAGTTAATACACAGACCGGGGTAAATATAGTAGTGAGAGATAAATTTGTACCATTAGTATATAGTCTAATTGCTCCAGAGTCCCCCTAGTGGCTAAGGATAAAATCTTAAGGATAAACTTAGAGAGCAAAGCCAGATATTACCCAGCAAAACTGTCTAGATACCCATCAACCATCGCTGATTACTCAAGCCCTTTGGCCCGTAGGGTGTAAAAAGTGGCACAGAGTAGGGTTAAGGGTAAAATAAAAGTAAAAGTACCTATAGAGATATAAAAATAATAGAAATACATATAAAAATAGAAATAAATCGCCTAATCCAAAAGGCAGCAGATGCAAATAGTTTCCTATTGAACCTGGCTCAACAATTAGCTGGCATGCCTGCAATTACCTGGTAGCCCAGACCCTAAAAAGAAGGAAGAGGGTAAGGGTACCGGGGGGCAGGCCATAAATTGTGGTAGAAATTTGGGAGTTAAAAGGTAAAAACGTATATATGATTAAATTGTAAGACTAAACCTCCTAACGTTTGTGCCCCAGGTAATACTCTGGAACCCACCCCACAAGGCATCCAATACATGAAGAGAGGCATGGTGGTGGGCCCTCTATACAAACCCCACACTACAGCTTAGGGGGTAAGCCACATCTTAGGCGGTACATGAGGGGTGTGGGATGGGCATCTGATCCTCCAGCCTACTTGAAAGATTCCTCTGCACATACCTACATAATGTATATACCGTGGTCCCCCACCATTTAAGTGACCTAGTTTTAGAGTCAACCAGGTAAGTTTCCTGGAGACAAATAATACGGGGGCGGTGCTTTTTCAAAACTGAGAATACCAGGGAGCGCTTCTGAGGAGAGTTTAACCCCCTGGTATTCCAGGAAATAATTTCCATCAGTTTAGCCATGATACCGGGAACAGAATACAGTGGACATCCTGCGGGCTATTGGCAGTGGCATAGCACAGTCTGTCGTGCCGCCCAGGATGTGCACAAGCAAAGTCAGGGTACACTGAGATGGTATTGCCATTGTATTTTAAGGGGCCTTTCTCCCTGGCAAGATGTAGATTAGCAACCTTGTCTTGGAAGTTAAGGATCCTTGCAATTATGGATCGTGGGGGTGCCCCAGAAGGAGGGGGGGACGCGGAGGGGTGCGATGTGCACGCTCAATGACATGAGAGAAGGATGGTGCGTTTGTCCCAAAAATGTCCCTCAGCCAAGTATACAAGAATTTTTTCTGGGTGAGAGCCTTCCACACGTCCTGGGAATCCTACGAAGCGGAGATTGTTTCTGCGCGAACAATTTTCCAAATCGTCAATTTTGTCGTGGAGGGCTGCAATTCCCCTGTATGGTCCCTCACGGCGGCAGATGAGGGGTGGACAACATCTTCTAGGGAGCTAATACGTTCCTCAGTGGCCCCTGTTCTTTCTCTTAGGTTTTGCACATCTTGCTTCAATAAAGAAAAGTCCATGTGGATAGATGCAATTTGTGTAGTAAGGGAGGCCTTGCAGTCTTGAATAGCTAGCATTATGGTGGCTAGAGTAGGTTCAGTAGAAGGGGAGCCTGGGATGGAGCTGTCTTCACTATCCAGAGGGGAGTTCTGAGTCTGTAGTGGGTCACGCTGTGTACCAAGGGGAGAGTAGGGGCAGAGTCACTCACCAGGGCTGCATTCTGCTTGTGATGAGCTGAAATGGATGGCTGCAGCAGCGTGTCATGCTGTTCTGCCTGTGTCCCAGCACCATCTTGCCATCTAAACCAGGCTAGTTGTCATGCCGCGGACACCTGCATGGGTGGCCCGTATTTCACCATGGATGCCAGCTTGAAGTGTTCCCACAGCTGTGTGGAGTATTTAGATGCCGGTCTGGAGCAAAACGGACTTAGGATACCTGTAGGATTCCGTTAGGGAGCCGGAGTTGTGTCTCTACACGTCCACTGCCATCCGGCCTATATTTCATGATTCAGCGCTGCACTCTTATATATCAATTTTTGTGCACATGCATATGGGGATGTGATCAGAGCTAGCAGATGGTCTTTGAATACATTTCACACACACACATTTACATACATACATATATATATTTATTTTTGTATTTTTAAACAGACCTCTAAATGTTTGTGAAAAATAACACCACAAAATGTACTCAGCCAATGAAAAGGTAATGACTCCATTTTTTTTTTCTACTGCTATCAATGGCCAACATGGTACAACACTTCATCCATGTCTTTGGTGATCTCTGATCTCCTTATCAACTGTTTCTTACACGATGAAGCTCAGCCATGGAGTATATCTGAGGTGTATATCAGGGTTTGCTTCTTCCCCACATGAGAGCTGTAATGTCCAGCAACATTCATATAGAAGACATTTCCCGCACTCAAGGCACTAATACACCTTGAGGGTTGTGTGGGATCACTGAAGTACAGAAAGAAAGGACATCAGTGAAGAGCAATTCCCTCACTCAGGACAGGAAAGTGGCTTCTCCCCCGTGTGAGATCTCTGATGTTTGGAAAGATTGGACTTCTGTGAAAAGCATTTCCCGCACTCAGGACAGGAATATGGCTTCTCCCCAGTGTGAGATCTCTGATGTGACACAAGGTATGATTTCTGTGCAAAACATTTCCCACACTCTGAACAGGAAAATGGCTTCTCTCCTGTGTGCAATCTCTGATGCGCATAAAGATGGGACTTCTGTGAAAAACATCTTCCACACTCAGGACAGCAATATGGCTTCTCCCCCGTGTGACATCTCTGATGAATGATCAAATATGTTTTTGTTGGGAAATATTTCCCACACTGAGGACAGGAATACATCTTTTCACCCATGTGAGACCTCTGATGTCTGGAAAGACTGGACATCTGTGAAAAATATTTCCCGCACTCAGAACAGGGAAGTGGCTTCTGCCCTGTGTGCGATCGCTGATGTCTGTAAAATGTGGACTGGTTTGAAAAACATTTTCCGCACTCAGGACAGGAATATGGCTTCTGCCCCGTGTGCGATCTCTGATGTCTGTAAAAACTGGACAGGTTTGAAAAACATTTTCCACACTCAGGACAGGAATATGGCTTCTCCCCTGTGTGTAATCTCTTATGTGTGTAAAGATTGGACCTATTTGAAAAACATTTCCCACACTCTGGACACGAATACGGCTTCTCTCCTGTGTGAGATCTTTTATGCACATCAAGTCTGGATTTAAAATGGAAACATTTCCCGCACTCAGTACAGGAATATGGCTTCTCTCCTGTATGAATTCTTTTATGCACATGAAGTTTGGATTTAGATTGGAAACACTTCCCGCACTCAGTACAAGAAAAGCTCTTCTCTGTTGGAAGGACGGCACTGTCCCTCACAGTCTGAGGTTCCTCAGGATAAGAGGAATACGATGGTCCATCTATACTGTGTGGTGCCGGATGGACATTTGAGGTAGTCGGGTTTTCTCCTGGACTATACTGTGTGATGTCCTCATCTTCTACTTTACAGTCTGGAGACAAAGTGAGACAATCCTCTGAGGTTTTCCTCATCTCCTGTCCATCTACTAAAATAGAAATAAAAAGATTATTACTAGACATAAGCAGATTGGTTCCCCTAAACCAGGACTCCACCCACATCAGGCAGTTTTGTCTCTGAGGATCTTACAATTCCCCCCTCAAGGTAACTAGTAAATAGGTCCTCTGATCTCCTACCAGTTCATTTCTTTAGTCATGGACCTTAGTCAGAGAGTGAGGAAACAACGAGAACTGTCTTTTATAGGTGTGACAGTGATGAGGGGATTATAGGACGAGTGTCCCCACCCCCTATATCACTTATTGCCATCTTCCCAACACAAGAAGTTCTGCACTTCCTTATTTAGTCCATGATTTAGTCATGAATAACAGCGGGGCTGAGCCTCACCAGAGATCAGAGAGTGAGGATGGGGGGAGAATAATCAAGATGAAGACTGGACTGATCCTGAAGACCACCATCATTGGGTTATTGACTCCTCCCTCATTATCACTTTCTGTTTAAGGTTCCAAAAGTTGAGGATGTTATCTCATTATTATCGCCATGTAAAAGTCTGTGCTCCAATCAAATCATCAGATATAAAATGTCTAGCTGGTAGAAAATAGGTGCAAAAATAACCAGTTACACTTACCGGTAACGGTGTTTCTGGGAAGTCTTCCAGGACGGCACCCTGAGAGAGATGACTGGTCCACCTGACAGGAAACACAATCAATCAAGAGGTTAAAAGGACCCCGGCCCTCCTGATGCTCCTCAGTTGTGACAAAGTATTGACCCACACCAGTGCACGAGAGTGAAAAACATAACCACCACCACACTCTAAATATTGCATCATACCTAAATAGAACGGGTGGGAAGTAGGCCTGCCGTCCTGGAAGACTTCCCAGAAACACCATTACCGGTAAGTGTAACTGGTTATTTTCTCAAGTCGTCTTCCAGGACGGCACCCTGAGAGAAGAACAAGTAGCTCAGGCCTACCTCTAGGGCAGGACCACTGCTTGCAGGACCTTCCTGCCGAATGCCAGGTCTTGAGGGGATAGTAACTCCACTCTGTAATGCCTCAGGAATGTGTTCTTGCTTGACCATGTAGCGGCTCTACATATCTGCTCCACCGAAGCTCCGGCCCTTTCCGCCCAGGAGGTTGCCAGAGATCGCGTGGAATGCGCTCTTGGATTTCTAGGAGCTGCCCTACCGGACAGCTCATAGGCTAAAGAAATGGTATGTTTATTGCATGTAGCTATAGAAGCCTTGGATGCCTGTTGGCCCTTCTTTTGGCCAGAAAAATTAACTAAAAGATGGCTGGACCTTCTGAATTCCTTAACCCTTACTAGGTAGGATAATAAACAGCGTCTGACGTCCAGACAATGAAAAGAAACTTCCCCTTCACTCTTAGGGTTACTACAAAAGGAAGGCAGCACTACTTCTTGAGTCATATGGAACTTTGATGCTACCTTAGGGAGGTACAGGGGGGTCCTGCCTAAGTATAACCCTGTCCTCGAATAAAGTAAAAAATGGTTCTTCAGTAGAGAAAGCCTAAATGTCACCTACTCTCCTAGCTGAGGTGATTGCTAGTAAAAAGGCCAACTTAAAGGTCAGGATCCTAAGGGGGATCTGATCTATCCGTTCAAATGGGGCCCTTGTTAACCCATCTAGTACTAAGGTAAGGTCCCAAGGAGGACACCTAGACATTTGAACAGGGGACAACCTCTCTCTGACCAAGAGAAATCTCTTGATCAGGGGGTGTAATGCCAAACGTTTCTCGAGGAAACAGGACAAGGCTGAGACCTGCGCCTTAAGGGTCTTGGTTGCCAAGCCTAGATCTGCTCAAACCTGGAGAAATTCTAAAATAGCAGGGATCTCTCTTTGTGAAGTCCCTCTCTCCCGACACCAGCAAGAGAAAATCGCCCAGGTCTTGGCATAAATACGCCTTGTGATTGGCTTTCTACTAAGGAGCAGTGTATCCACTACTCTGTCCGATAGTCCCTTCTCCCGCAGGTTCTGCCTTTCAAGAGCCAGGCCGTCAGCTTGAAGAAGCTGGGGTCTGGGTGGCGGACTGGACCCTGAAGAAGATGGTCGCCCCGGACAGGGGAGGTGGAGCGGTGGGGCTATGGACCAACCCTGCAGGGTTGGAAACCAGGCTCTCTTGGGTCACCAAGGGGCTATCAGAATCAATTTGCTTTCCGAGAGGAACAGTTTTTGAAGAACCCTCGGAATTAACCCCAGAGGGGGAAAGGCATAGGCCAGTCGGAAGTCCCAGACTTGTGCCAACGCATCTATCCCCTCTGAGCCTCTCTCTCGAGCAAGGGAAAAGAATCTCCTTACCCTTCTGCTTTTTCTGCAGGCAAAAAGATCTATTTCTGGAACGCCGAACTTCCGACTTATCAGGGAAAAGACCTCTGGATTCAGTTCCCATTCCCCCTGCAGAATCGGATGCCGACTGAGGTAGTCTGCCTCTACATTCAACGCCCCCTTTATGTGGATTGCCGAGATGGAAAGAATCCGACTCCCCGCCCAGGATAGGATCTCCGCTAATAGGGATAGGAGTGTTGTGGAACTGGTACCCCCCTGATGATTCAGAAACGCTACTGCCGTGGCATTGTCTGACAAGACCTGCACCTCCTGGCCCCTGATCCTTCCCTCAAAAGCCTTTAGTGCTTCTCCTATGGCCAACAGCTCCCAAAAGTTGGAGGAGGCCCTTCTTTGCTCTGAATCCCAGGACCCTTGAGCTATTAGATCCTCCAGGTGGGCTCCCCACCCCCAGGAACTTGCGTCTGTAGTTATCCTGAGAGGCTGAAGTTGGCTCCAAAGGAGGCCCCCCTGAAGCCTCTGAGGAAGAAGCCACCAGCTAAGGGAGTTCTTTACTTCAACCGGAATGGCAATCTCTATGTCCAGAGAGTCTCTTCTCCTGTCCCAAGAGGATAGGAGGAAGTGCTGGAGGGCCCTAGAGTGTAGCTATGCCCCAGGAACTGCTGGGATAGATGCCGTCATCAGACCCAGTACTCTCATGATACCTCTGTAGGAGATGGTCCTTGCCTGTAACAGCGACGTGACTGCTGATATGAGGCCCTCTACCTTGCCCTGAGGAAGAACTAACTTTTGTTTTGAGAAGTCCCCCAGGAAACCTAGATACAACTTTGTCTGGGCGGGAGATCCGCGCAGAGTTTGACCCAGAAGGTTCACAGAGCTGTGATGCCCGTTCACTGGCCCTGAGAGGCAACCCGCTCGAGTGACTCCCTGTCGCTGACAAGGGAGTCCATCATATCTGGTAAGAGTTTCTTACACACCACCTTTACCAAGTCGCATGTTGTTGAGAGATACAACTTGGGGATGATTTGTTGATTCACCTGCGTTTTAACTTCTGTCTCCCTGCATCCATGCATGGTTTTCAGTGGGACATTCCATGTCATTTGTTTCCCACTCACCGACAGGATTTTATTCACCTATATTGAGAGACTTACAAGTTTTTTCACTGTTAGGTTTATTATTTGTGGACATTTGTTTGGTTTTTTTTTTTTTTTTCAGTTGTTTTCTTGATTGAAGACTTTTGGCACCATTTATGCGCTACTTTTTATTTCATTTCACATGTTTCTTTGGTTGTTGTCACCTTGTAAGTAGCTGCTCCGCACCATATATTCTTTCAATTTAGCGCAGTGTACACTTTTATTATATTTGCAGGAGTCAGCGAGGACTTTTCCCGGCTGACGATCCATCCCAGGGCTTCTAAGGTCTCCATTACTCTGGATAGATCCAGAAGTAGTTGATCACGACTCAGACTGTAAATCAAAATGTCGTCTAAGTAGGGAATCAATGCCACTTCCTGGAGGTGCAGGAAAGCCACCACCTCTGCCATGACCTTTGTGAAGACTCTCGGACTGGGAGCCAGTCCAAAGGGGAGGGCCGCGAACTGCCAGTGCTGCACTCCCTCTGGAGAGGCAATCGCGAATCTTAGGAAGATTTGATGGTCCTGAAATATGGGGACATGAAGGTAGGCTTCCTTTAAATCTAAGGTCACCATAAACACGTCTTTGAGGAGATGTCTCCTGAGAGAATAAACACTCTCCATGCGGAACTTCTTGTAACGAAGAAAAACATTGAGGTTCCTTAGATTTATAATAAGATGATACCTTCCTGAGGGCTTTGGTACCACAAAAATGTGGGAATAAAATCCCTGACCCTGCTGGCCCACTGGGACAGGTATTATGACCTCTTGACTGGCCAGTTCTCTTATGTCCTGAATGATTCCTGCCTCTTTGCAGGAAACCCTGGGAAGGTAAGTCAAGAGAAACTTGGGGGGTGGAGGGGAGAGGAACTCTAATCTGCAACTCTCTCTTATAATTTGAAGAACATGGGGGCTCTAAATGACCCTTTCCCTCTGAGAGGCAAAGTGGGAAAGTCTTCCCCCTACCGAAAAGTCATTTAGGGGCCTTGTCACCTGACTTCTGGCTGGAAAAGAGAACGCCTGACTTTTGCTTGTCTTTTCCAGCACCCCAACGTCTATTTGGGGAGACCTTTTTCTACGGGAAGCGGTTCTTTGCCTGGGGGCCACGAAAAAACCGCTCCCACTCTCTTCTAGGCTTGGTAGGAAATTTCTTCCCTTTTTCGGTAGATCTGACCAGGGCCTGATCCAGGCCAGCACCAAAAAGGAGAGTCCCTTCAAAAGGGAGACCACATAGATGGGTCTTGGATGAGCTATCCCCATCCCAAGTCTTAACCCAGAGGGCTCGCCTGGCTGAGTTTAGTAAAGCACTTGATTTGGCGGTTGTAGGTACTGTCTCCACCGCAGCATCCGCTAAGTATGCGACAGCATTCCCTATGACCTCCAGAGAATCCAGGACTTCTTTGGATTTGGAGGTTCGGGATACGTGGTCCATCAATTTACAGACCCACATGTCCGCATTCCTTGCGATGCAGGCTGAGGCCAACGCGGGGCTCATAGCCGCAGCGTTAGCTTCCCAGGCTCTACGTAAAATGGTTTCAGCCCTTCGATCCATTTGATCCTTTAAATTATCGGTATCTTCAAAGGAAAGATCAGACTTCTTAGAAACCTGTGCTAAGGAGGCTTCTAGTCTAGGAGTTTTGAAAATTTTTTCCTCATTCTCCTCAGAGAAGGGGCATCTACGCTTCCACGTTTTATATTTCAGGAGCCTCCTTTCTGGTTCTTTCCATTCCCTTAAGATGACTTCCTTGAGGGCGGAATGCACCGGGAGAACCCTGGCCTGAGGCTTAATTAAGCCTCTATACATCTTATCCTGAGCAGACACCTGCGCAGCAGGCTCCTGAACCTCTTCTGAGGCATAAATAGCTTTCAGAAGATCTTCCATGTCATCAGCAGAAAATATATGCCTGCTAGACCTGGAGTCCTCCCTCCCATCCTCCTCTTGGCTGTCTACCACCCCTTCATCCTAAAACCTCTGATTAGGGGCTTCTGACTCGCACTCCTCCTCTGAATCCTGAGGGAGTGGATACTTCAGAGCATCCGCCCGGTATCTAGACCCCCTAGAGGAGGCGGAGCCCTCCGGGGAGGAGGCGTCCTTACTAGAATGAGCTTCTGAATCCCTAGGCTTAAGGGTGGATCGAAAAGACTTTAAAGTAGACAGCATCTCAGTCTGCACAGTGAGGAACTCCTTCATAATCTGAGATGTCTCTGTCCCTGTCAACTTCTGTATGCACTTAAAACAGAAGGGCTTTGGGTGGTCTGGGGGTAATCTGTCATTACATTTCCCACATCTCTTAGAGCGGGTGGAGGATTTCACGGGACGGCTGGCAACCTCACGGGCAATAGCATCATCCCCTGAAAAAAACACACAGGCATAACACTGTTAGACTCGGAGGAGAAGCGTTGGGGTACCCTCCCCATCTAAACCTCCGGAGGCTGGTCAGACTCACCCCCTGTGGTCTCTTCTGTGGCCGCAGACCCTGCAGGTCTCTCCTTCTCATGTTCCATACCAACTTCTGTATGCTGTTTTCAAAGTAACTCAGAGGAGACGTGGGCGCCTGTCCCCTCTGGCTTTTATATCCTTCTGAGTCTTGCAGCATCGCGCCGCCGCCGCCATTTTGCCAAAGACCAGAAACGGCTCGGCACACCTGATCTGCTGAGGTCACTTCCTCTCCCAGGAGGAAGTGATGTCATTCCCTGAATCTCTGAAAAATGGCGCCAAGCGCTTTCAGGACGCTGAGCTGTACCCAGCAAGGGAAGTACCGCGCGACCCTTAGCGAACGGCTTGCTGCTCGGCCGGTCGGACGGGCAGACAACCCGGCCGGATTGTTTGGACGGGTGCCACAGTCCAGGTGAGGAAAAAAACCCCAGACACCACTGCAAAGGCCACTTAGAAGGAACACCAAAAACACCCTTATCTGCACGGCCACCACAGAGGGAAGGGAAGGTGACAGGAAGATTGGCCCCTGAAGTTCTGGGTACACCCCTGTACCCAAGGTCCTTCAGCATCCAGGGGGGCTCTTCTATGGACCAATGCATGGTCATCCGCACCAGGGTCCAACTTCTGCTGCCCCTCCTGAGAAAGGAATTGGGAAGCCCCCCAGGAAGGATGGAAACATCCGGCCGGACCCAGCGGCTTCCCAGGCATTTGGTCCAGCTCCCAGGGGGAGACCACCAGCCCCAGGCTTTGGGTCACAGAAAAATAAATGGTTTCACTGTGGGGAAACACAATCAAAAACTGAGGAGCATCGGGAGGGGCGGGGGCCTTTAACCTCTTGATTGATTGTGTTTCCTGTCAGGTGGACCAGTCATCTCTCTCAGGGTGCCGTCCCGGAAGACGACTTGAGAAAGAATATACAACTTATTATATAAGATACAACAGTTAGGATTTTATAGTATCAGAATGATGTAATGTACAGCATAGAGTATATAGTGCAGGGGTCAGGAGTATGTAATGTACAATATAAGTGTAAGGGTCAGGACTTCAGTACAGTCAGGCTTTAGTACAGTTGGCTGTGCCTTTCTTCCCCCTTTTTATTTTAATTTGTCCCACTGGTTTCTTTTAAGCTCATACAGGGTTTTTATCTCAAGTTTTTTATTATGGCTTACCGAGAGCTCCCACTCCTTTTCCTTTCCCTCTTTTTCCTATTGTTGCCCCAGTGCATATAGAGGCAATTTATATACATATATTTACACCATAGATAGCACAAGCAAGGATCTACACCTTGAGTGATCCTCTTTTTTAGTTTTCAAGCTTAAATGTTTACTTAATAGAAGTTGCAGAAGTCCCACACCGCTGCCTCCCATCTCACTCAGTGACTTGGGTCTGAGACTATACAGACATATCCCTCCACCAGGCACAACCAGCAGACAACAGAGCAAGTAATCCTGGGAGAATTGTTCTATCAGAGATCTTACTAGACCCAGGCATGGGGAAGAAGACTCAAGGTACATTCCCCAGGTGACTAAGTTGAGTAACGCTTATGGTGAAATCTACATTTTGCTGCCAGATGAACCCCACAGAATGCAGCACAGAGAAGGAAGATTATCCCAGAAAAATACAGGAATACAGGATAGGGAACACATCTCTGGACCAATCAGTGAGCAGTATGGGTGGAGGAATGTACAGTATTTATTGTTAATGACCCACCTGTGTTGATCTCTGTAGGAGTATCCTCTTTAAATGTTCCTGTTTTACCATCCTCCTCCATAGACTGCTGATCATCCCTCACATAAGTCTCTTCTTCTTCTGCTTTAACCTCAACTTTTATATCTATCAGACCTTCACCCTAAACCAACAAAATGAGAGAAAAAAATCATATGTAAAATATAAGCTCACAAAAAATCCACACATCATCTCTACAAGTTCATGTTCTAGATGCTCTGTCCAACCAACCTTGGAACAGTGAGGGATGGTGTGAGCTTCCTGTGTGGAATCCCAAGAATACAGAGGACGGGGACATCTCTCTGGTGGGTTCCTGGTATTTGGTGGCTCCATGTTATTCTTGTGTCCTTCTGAAAACTCCTCCATCACTCCATACTCCTCATCCTCCTCATTATACTCTTCTTTAACATCAATATTATAATCCCATTTTCCACTCTGAAAGATATAATAAAACATTAATTGTAACAAACATGCTGTGTATAAATCAAAACTACCAATAATTGTCAATCATCTACCTGATGATGGTGAGGGATGGTGTGACCTTCCTGTGTGGAATCCCGGGAATACAGAGGACGGGAACAGCTCTCTGGTGGGTTCCCATTACTGCATCCATCTGTAGGAAACACACACACTGAATGAATACATTGTTTCTATGTGTTTATTAGATGATGGGGGATCTAGGTGGACCCTCTGTACTGCTCTCTTCTTTACAATAAAGTCTCCTCTTACCCGGTGATGTGAGGGGCGGCTGATTCTCCATCATGACGTCCTTGTAGAGATCCTTGTGTCCTTCTAAATACTCCCACTCCTGCATGGAGAAATAGACAGTGACATCCTGACACCTTATAGGAACCTGACACACACAATGATACAGTCACCATCCAGACACATCCCTTGTCTGTTACTGGATAATGTCCCAGAATTCCCAGCACCGCTCACCTCTCCTGACAGCAGCTCCATCATCTTCTTGTTGACTTCTAGAATCTTCTGCATGTTGTGTCTCTCAGGTTTTAGGGAGTCACATGAAGGCACTGTGATGGTCATATGATCACCTGACTTCACAAGAGGAAATCTCTGTGTTGGAGAACCAATAGGAATATCATGTTAGAATCCCAGAATCCTCCTCACCTCTCCGGTCAGGTCTGTGTTTTATTAAAAGAGATAAGAGTGATGTCATGTGACCTCCCAGAATCCTCTTTACCTCTCTGGTCAGGTCTGTGTTTTATTAAAAGAGATAGGAGTGATGTCATCTGACCTCCCAGAATCCTCCTCACCTCTCCAGTCAGGTCTGTGTTTTATTAAAAGAGATAAGAGTGATGTCATGTGACCTCCCAGAATCCTCTTCACCTCTCCGGTCAGGTCTGTGTTTTATTAAAAGAGATAGGAGTGATGTCATCTGACCTCCCAGAATCCTCCTCACCTCTCCAGTCAGGTCTGTGTTTTACTAATAGAGATAAGAGTGATGTCATGTGACCTCCCAGAATCCTCCTCACCTCTCCAGTCAGGTCTGTGTTTTATTAAAAGAGTTACAGTATCTCACAAAAGTTAGTACACCCCTCACATTTGTGTAAATCTTTTCTTCTATCTTTTCATGTGACAACACTGAAGAAATGACACTTTGCTACAATGTAAAGTAGTGAGTGTACAGCTTGTATAACAGTGTAAATTTGCTGTCCCATCAAAATAACTCAACACACAGCCATTAATGTCTAAACCACTGGCAAAAGTGAGTACACCCCTAAGTGAAAATGTCCAAATTGGGCCCAATTATCCATTTTCCCTCCCCGGTGTCATGTGACTCGTTAGTGTTACAAGGTCTCAGGTGCGAATGGGGAGCAGGTGTGTTAAATTTGGTGTTATCGCTCTCACTCTCTCATACTGGTCACTGGAAGTTCAACATGGCACCTCATGACAAAGAACTCTCTGAGGATCTGAAAAAAAGAATTGTTGCTCTACATAAAGATGGCCTAGGCTATAAGAAGATTGCCAAGACCCTGAAACTGAGCTGCAGCATGGTGGCCAAGACCATACAGCGGTTTAACAGGACAGGTTCCTCTCAGAACAGGCCTCGCCCTGGTCCACCAAAGAAGTTGAGTTCACGTGCTCAGCGTCATATCCAGAGGTTGTCTTTGGGAAATAGAAGCATGAGTGCTGTCAGCATTGCTGCAGAGGTTGAAGGGGTGGGGGGCAGTGTTAATTTTGGCAGCAAATTTTGTTTTAGTTTTAGTCTTAGGACTTAAATGGCATTTTATTTTTAGTCCCATTTTAGTCATCTGCAATTGTTTTAGTTTTAGTCATATTTAGTCAACTAAATCTCCAGTACATTTTAGTCAACTAAAACTCATTTTAGTCATCTAAAATCGAATGGGTGTAACTAAATCGTAATGCATTAGTTAACATTTCTCTACAATTTCCAAACTCATTATATACTGTTGGAGTGAAAAATCAAATACGTTATTATTTATGGTATTGAAGTATGAACATGCACTACAGACCAGTGTTAATTTTGAAGTCAAATTTCAATTTAATTTTACTTAGTCTTTTGAATAAAATGGCATTTTAGTTTTAGTTCCATTTTTGTCTTTTGACTAAATTGCCATTTTAGTTTTAGTCGTATTTTAGTAGACTAAAATGGTATTAATTTAGTCGACTAAAATGTTTTAGTCGACGAAACTAACACTGGTGGGGGGTCAGCCTGTCAGTGCTCAGACCATACGCCGCACACTGCATCAAATTGGTCTGCATGGCTGTCGTCCCAGAAGGAAGCCTCTTCTAAAGATGATGCACAAGAAAGCCCACAGTTTGCTGAAGACAAGCAGACTGGGGACATGGATTACTGGAACCATGTCCTGTGGTCTGATGAGACCAAGATAAACTTATTTGGTTCACATGGTGACAAGAGTGTGTGGCGGCAACCAGGGGAGATGTACAAAGACAAGTGTGTCTTGTCTACAGTCAAGCATGGTGGTGGGAGTGTTGTGGTCTGGGGCTGCATGAGTGCTTTCGGCACTGGGGAGCTACAGTTCATTAAGGGAACCATGATTGAAAACATGTACTGTGACATACTGAAGCAGAGTATGATCCCCTCGCCTCAGAGACTGGGCCGCAGAGCAGTATTCCAACATGAAAACGACCCCAAACACACCTCCAAGAAGACCACTGCCTTGCTAAAGAAGCTGAGGGTAAAGGTGATGGACTGGCTAAGCATGTCTCCAGACCTAAACCCTATTGAGCATCTGTGGGACATCCTCAAATGGAAGGTGGAAGAGCGCAAGGTCTCTAACATCCACCAGCACCGTGATGTCGTCATGGAGGAGTGGAAGAGGACTCCAGTGGCAACTTGTGAAGCTCTGGTGGACTCCATGTCCAAGAGGGTTAAGGCAGTGATGGAAAATAATGGTGGCCACACAAAATATGGACACTGTGGGCCCAATTTGGACATTTTCACTTATGGGTGTACCGACTTTTGTTGCCAGTGGTTAAACATTAATGGCTGTGTGTTGAGTTTTTTTTGAGGGGACCGCAAATTTACACTGTTATACAAGCTGTACACTCACTACTTTACATTGTAGCAAAGTGTCATTTCTTCAGTGTTGTCACATGAAAAGATAGAAGAAAATATTTACATAAATGTGACTGAGGGGTGTACTCACTTTTGTGAGATACTGTAAGAGTGATGTCATGTGACCTCCCAGAATCCTCCTCACCTCTCCGGTCAGGTCTGTGTTTTATTAATAGAGATAAGAGTGATGTCATGTGACTTCCCAGAATCCTCCTCACCTCTCCGGTCAGGTCTGTGTTTTATTAATAGAGATAAGAGTGATGTCATGTGACCTCCCAGAATCCTCCTCACCTCTCCGGTCAGCAGGTAGATGATCTCCAGGGTGAGGTTTAGTATCTTCTCAGTCATGTGACTCCGGTCCTCCTCCATCCTCATTGGTGCCATCATTTGATCTATACAGGTCTGCTTGTAGACAGATAACTTAAAATGAAAGTAAGAATTATGTGGATGGTATTGGTCACACAATAATAGGATGTGGATGTGAGGGGGGGGGGCAACGGGGGGGTTTCTGTACATTTAACCACCTCAATACTGGACATTTTTACCCTTTTCCTGCCCAGGCCATTTTTCAGCTTTCAGCACTCTCACGCCTTGAATGACAATTACTCATGCAACACTGTACCCAAATGAAATGTACAGATAGAGCCTTCTTTTGATGATATTTAATTCCCACTAGGTTTTTCGTTTTTTGCTATATTCTTTAAAAAATACTGACAATTTGAAAAAAAAAAAACATTTTCTGTTCTCAAATTTTGCAAATAAATAATTGTCTTTATAAATTTAGGACAAACTGTGTTCTGATACATTTCTTTGGTAAAAATAACCCAAATCAGTGTATATTATTTAGTCTGTAGGAAAGTTATAGAGTCTACAAGCTATGGGACATATCTGAAAATTGATCAATCCTGATGTGTATGATTCTGTCCGCCTACAACTCTGGAAAAAGCGCTAGCTCGCGAGCAGCACCACCAGGGAAAAAGTCTTCCCTCCATCCATGTAAGGTACTGGTTGCAGTATGAAGTATGAATGCTGTTATTGGGGGAACAACCAAACCAGGAGTGGACAGCTGTGTTAAACAGGCTGATCTGGGGAGAGATTAGATGAGAGCTACATAGCCCTCCAGTGGTATTTAGCCCAAGTGTTTCCGTGGACAGCGGATGACAGCCCCACAGAAGGCTTTGACTATGGTGGCCTGGGACTGTTGTACTGGAGGCTGTCCAAGGACCCTGACTTTGGGAGTGATCTGGAGTGGCTTTTGGAGGAAATAATGGAGCACAGAGAGCAAAGACTGAATGTCTCAGAAGTGCTCTTGGCACAGGAAGATTTGGGAGCTGGAGATTGCCTACAGACAGCTGCTAGACTCTGCTCAACAGCAGGGTGGGGTTCCCTTTGCCTGGGATTATGCAGAAGTACCAGCCAACAGTCCTGAAATCACAGCTGAAGTATCGGCAATGGGGCAGAGTAACAGTGTGTGTTGCTCACCTCCCCCTCCAGCTATGGAAACAGAGCTCTTATGGCGGATGCAGCAAGTTTCAACTCATTTGGATGAACCTGTTTCTGCACAAGACAAGGTTGGATGGAGGAATGTGCCTGTCCAGCAGCATGGCAGAGAATCGGCAGTGGAAACTCTGAAGATTGCTTTCCCCAAAGCTGTAGTGCTGACAACAGGGCAGAGCTCTGCTAACCTCTGCCCAGCACCAATAGCATCTTCTGGGTTCCACGGACAGGAGATGGTGAACCTTTATCCCCAGACACCAGTTCCAGAGACTGGGGATTTTATAGACTTGTCTGCTGAGGAAAACCTCCAGCAGAAGAGCTTGTATCAGGGCCAAACATCACTGAGCTCTGCCCAGCACCAGTAACATCTTCTTTGTTCTACAGACAGGAGATGGTGAACATCTATCCCAGACACCAGTTCCAGAGACTGGGGATTTAATAGAGTTGTCTTCTGAGAAAAACCTCCAGCAGAAGAGCTTGTATCAGGGCCAAACATCACTGAGCTCTGCCCAGCACCAGTAACATCTTCTTTGTTCTACAGACAGGAGATGGTGAACCTCTATCCCCAGACACCAGTTATAGAGATTGGCGATTTGATAGACGTTTCTGCTGAAGAAGAACAACATGGTGAGCCTCCAACAGAGCTGGCATCAGGGCAAAACTTCGCTGAGTTCTGCAAAGCATCAACAGCAGCATCTGTGGAGTTACAAGAGACTTCTCCAGCTGAAGCGCTCTCCACCGGACAGAGTGTCCAAGACCTCTGCCCCACACCTTCCAGGGGCCCATGATGAGAAGGCGACGGTCACTCCCCAACAGTTAGCTGGAGTGGATGATGTGGGGTCCTCTGCTGAAGTGCTAACAGGGCAGAATGCTACTGGCCTCTGCACACAACTGCAGCTTGAGCTGATATCGGTGGATGGGACTGCAGTCTCCACTGACACCAACCCAGCAGAAGAGCTTGCAACAGAGCAGAGTGCTGCTGGCCTCTGCCCTCAGCTAACAGAAGAGGCAGTTCCTGTGAAAGTGGATGGGATTTCAGTCTCCACTGACACAACCCCAGAAAACGGTGCAGCTTTGGGACAGGAGGCTTTTAGCCATGCTTTGCAAGCACTGGGGGATATCCATCTACCAAAAGTGGATGGGACTTCAGTCTCCACTTGTATACCCCAGGGATGTTAAACAGTTGTTCCAGATCCCCAACAGCATGACAGAGTGAGCTCAGTCACCCTGTCTTCTCTGCAATGGTTGACAGGACTCCAGGGAGAAGGGCCAATCAACGCTTCTCCCCAGCGGCGGGTATTTCATCTAAGAGAGGCATTGGTTGGCTTGGTGAGTAATGCTATGTCTGGGAAAATGTATTTTGGGTACTGTGTGGATACCAGCATGGGGGACTGGAACTACTGACTAACTTCAGAGTTAACCCGTCTGGGGTCTCCTCCTGTGTTAGCCCCCTGCCGAAAAGGGAGATGTGTGACAGGAGTCACTTTGGGTGGGAGGCTTGTAGAACCCAGCTTACCTTGGAGAGCCACGGAAACTCTGTGTCCAGCTTCTCCGGCCCCTCCTATGTGTAAATCACCCTGTGTCCATTAGGGGCACAGGGTGACCGAGAATACCAATCTGATCTGTGCTAGTTGCACTCACTGTACAGCCACACTGGAACATAGTTGTATCTATGTATATATTGTGTGTTGTCTAATGTTGTTCATTGATTAGGATCGTTTGCGGTGTGGCTATGTCCCATTGTTCTGTTGTGTCTGTCTACCTTAGGAGAAGTTTATTATGGGATGGATGCTTGTATTGGTGTTCATGGCATGTAAACCGGGGCAGGGCAGAGAGGGGAGGGGGAATACCTCCAACAGCCCTCCCTGCTGATAAGGTGCTATATTGTTCAAATGTTTCAAAGCCTGTGTGTTCCTTATTGCTGATTGAACAGTTTACCCCACCCTGAATCCAAGGGAGGGGGCATTGCCCCTGAGTTGTATATCTGTTTGTACATGTGTTTCAATAAAGAGTCTGTTGTTTTCACCCTACATTGAGTTACAGCTAATGACTGGGTGCTCTGAAGGAACTTGGATCGTGTGGTATCGGACAGAGGAAGCATTTACTGTGGGCGGACTCATCTTGAGTACGGGGGTCTGTCGCAGCCCCCTTTTTGGAAAGTAGACAGTCCAAGGTGTTTAATAAGAGGTATGGTGAGTTTTTTAAATCTGTAATTTTTGTGACAATTTTTTTTGTTTTCATTGAAGACATTTGTTTTTGTTTTTTCAAAAAGTGTGAGAAGCAGGTTATTTCTCAAACACAGCACAGTGTAGAATTACACCCCAAAACACATTCTGCTATGCCTCGTAAAAGGGTACCACATGTATGTGAGACTTTTTCACAGCTTAGATGCATAAAGGGACCCAAAATCCAAGGAGCACCTTTGGGCTTTCAAAGGGGATAAATTACATATCTAATTTCCTGACTACCTATCACATTTGTGGAGGCCCTGGAGCACCAGGACAGAGGAAACACCAAAAAAATGACCTTATTTTGCAAAGTAAATACCAGATGTTTTCTGAAAGGCATAGGGTTTTTTTGGAAATCTCATTTTTGGCCACAAGGTTATTGAAAATGTAGAAAAGAACATTATTAATTTTTTTTCTTATACAAGTGTTAAATAATAAGATATTTCTAACACACAGCATGGATATACCTAGACTTACACCCCAAAACACATTCTGCTACTTTTTATGAGTATGGTGATACCACAAGTGTGAGACTTTTTCAAGGTCTGCCAACACAAATCCAGAGAGCACCTTCAGGAGTTCTAGATACATAAAATACACATCTAAATTCCGTTCATGCAATGATGACAAAATTTGACCCTTAAAAATCTCCATAGACAACATTTTAAAATTTCTACAGGTTACTAGTTTTGAGTTAGGACAAGTCACACAAGTGTGAAAGAGGCCTATGAATTGGGACTGCAAAGACAAGTCATACCCCATGATTTCCAATGAGTACCATTCATATCTGTGTGACTTCAAGTCAGACCGACTTCAAAGTAGTCCCTGTACTACTTTGGTCCGACTTTGATGCGAGTGGAAGTCCACAGACTTCAAGTTTACACAGGCAATCCCTGAAATTGCATCAAAATTGCGGCCGCGAACCCGTGGTAAAATCGCTGCAATATCGTGCAACTTTCAAGTTGCGGCAGTTAAAAAGGGGCCTTACAGAGGAGGTCTTTTGCTAAAAGTATTGCTCTCGCAATACCTCACATGTGTGGTTTGACTACTTTTATCAGAAAGAGAACTGTCCCTCGTTTAAGAATATACCGGGGTTATGGCAGCTATATGCCAAAGTACCGACGTATAACAATGGCGGGCGGTCTACAAGTTAAGTGATGTGGTATTTTAGTAGTTAAAGCGGTGTTACAGACGCAATTTTTTAAATAAAAAGTAAGCAGCTACAAACACTGTAGCTGCTGACTTTTAATAAGGGCACTTACCTGTCCAGGGAGCCTGCAATGTCGGCCCCTTGAGGCCGATCCGTCCATTGGATTGGGTGCCAGCACCGCCATCCTAACGAAGGGAAACAGGCAGTGGAGCCTTGCGGCTTCACTGCCCATTTCCTACTGCGCATGCGCAAGTCACATGGCGCTTTGTGAATGGCCGGCTGTCTTCTAAGACACACACAGGTCCCAGAAGACAGCGGGCCCCATTTCCCAGGAGACAACGCGAGGGAGGAAGAAAACGAGGAGCACCGTGGTATAGGAAGTGGCAGATTAGGAAGACTGCCTAGCAACAGGCATTTCTGGTAAGTAAAAATTTTTTTTTCTTAATTTTTTTTACAGATTTTAAGGAGAATGTTAATGTAAATTTTGTTTTTAGGGTGGACCTCCACTTTAAAGCTTGAGGTAATTTTACACTGTAATAGCCAGCGCCCTTAAAGTGATTGTGACTTTTAAAATAAAAAAAACTAACACCTGCAAGACAAAGGCATAATGAGCTAGTATGCATAGCATACTAGCTCATTATGTAATACTCACCTGGGATCAAAGCCCCTGCTGTGATGCCCGACACAGCATCGGCCGGGGACATGTCGTCCCGGGGTTACTTCCGGGTATCGCGGCTCCGGTGCTGTGATTGGCCGGAGCCGCAATGATGCGCACGGGAGCCTCCAGTCACGGCATGTCCTCCTTTAGAAACAGCACGATCGACATTTCTAAAGTGCACCTGCGCCGTTGTCTTCGGCACAATTCTCTGTTGTAAATATCCTAAACCCTGTAGGTTTAGGAGATATTTTTAGCACCTACAGGTAATACTTAATCTAGGCTTACCTGTAGGTAAAAGTGGTTGTACAGTGTGTAGAACCTCTTTAACAAGCAGTAACTGGACCCCCATTGACAGTGGCATGCTGGGTGATGACTTAGTAAGGGGGCAGAGTCACCTGGTGATGTCATTGGCTGGCCCTGCCCCTTACTTTATGTAGTGGTCGGAGGCTGCGGAAGCTGCCATACAGTGGGAGCCAAGCGTCAGTGTGAGTCAGGCTTTTTCCTGTTTGGGTCGGCGGCTGGTGTTCATCGTGATTGATGTTGGATCTACTTCCGGGGATATTTATTTATTTTTGGGGGGTTGAATAAAGGAATTGTCAAAAACTGGCTGTGTGTTTTTAATAACTTTTTTGGTGAATAAGTAAGAGGACTATGTACCCCATACTTAGTCACATGGGAGGTGGAATCTGCCCCCTTGTTAAAGGAGGCTGCTAGATTCTGATAAGTACAGGTGGCAGGCAGGGGCAACACTGTAACTGGTGTGGAGGTGATCAGGGACACAATAACTGGTGTGGTGGTGATTGGGGACACAATAACTGGTGTGGAGGTGATCGGGGACTTAATAACTGGTGTGGAGGTGATCGGGGACACAATAACTGGTGTGGAGGTGATCGGGGACACAATAACTGGTGTGGAGGTGATCAGGGACACAATAACTGGTGTGGAGGTGATCAGGGACACAATAACTGGTGTGGTGATCGGGGTCACAATAACTGGTGTGGTGGTGATCGGGGTCACAATAACTGGTGTGGTGGTGATCGGGGACACAATAACTGGTGTGGAGGTGATCAGGGACACAATAACTGGTGTGGTGATCGGGGTCACAATAACTGGTGTGGTGGTGATCGGGGACACAATAATTGGTGTGGTGGTGATCGGGGACACAATAACTGGTGTGGTGGTGATCGGGGACACAATAACTGATGTGGAGGTGATCGGGGACACAATAACTGGTGTGGAGGTGATCAGGGACACAATAACTGGTGTGGAGGTGATCAGGGACACAATAACTGGTGTGGTGGTGATCGGGGTCACAATAACTGGTGTGGAGGTGATCGGGGTCACAATAACTGGTGTGCTGGTGATCGGGGTCACAATAACTGGTGTGCTGGTGATCGGGGTCACAATAACTGGTGTGGTGGTGATCGGGGTCACAATAACTGGTGTGGTGGTGATCGGGGTCACAATAACTGGTGTGGTGGTGATCGGGGTCACAATAACTGGTGTGGTGGTGATTGGGGTCACAATAACTGGTGTGGTGGTGATCGGGGTCACAATAACTGGTGTGGTGGTGATCGGGGTCACAATAACTGGTGTGGTGGTGATCGGGGTCACAATAACTGGTGTGGTGGTGATCGGGGACACAATAACTGGTGTAGTGGTGATCAGGGACACAATACCTGGTGTGGAGGTGATCAGGGACACAATAACTGGTGTGGTGTTGATCGGGGACACAGTAACACATATTACCAGGATTTAGCTCCAAAATGAAAAGAATGTTCCGGCCCCATAAATGGGGAAATGTTCTGACCCTGAAGGTGTTAATCTACAAGTAATAAATGTTGGGGCAGTGCTTGCAATATGGACAAAATATCTGAATCCATTCTGATAACAAATTGTCAGACAACTCCTAGGTAGGGATGAGCTGAACACCCCCCTGTTCGGTTCGCACCAGAACATGCGAACAGGCAAAAAATTTGTTCGAACACGCGATCACCGTTAAAGTCTATGGGACACGAACATGAATAATCAAAAGTGCTAATTTTAAAGGCTTATATGCAAGTTATTGTCATAAAAAGTGTTTGGGGACCTGGGTCCTGCCCCAGGGGACATGTATCAATGCAAAAAAAAGTTTTAAAAACAGCCGTTTTTTCGGGAGCAGTGATTTTAATAATGCTTCAAGTGAAACAATAAAAGTGTAATATTCCTTTAAATTTCGTACCTGGGGGGGTGTCTATAGTATGTCTGTAAAGGGGCGCATGTTTCCTGTATTTAGAACAGTCTGACAGCAAAATGACATTTTAAAGGAAAAAAGTCATTTAAAACTACTCGCGGCTATTAATGAATTGCCGGTCCGACAATACACATAAAAGTTCATTGATAAAAACGACATGGGAATTCCCCACAGGGGAACCCCGAACCAAAATTTTAAAAAAAATGAGGTGGGGGGGTCCCCCTAAATTCCATACCAGGCCCTTCAGATCTGGTATGGATATTAAGGGGAACCCCGGCCAAAATTTAAAAAAAAAAGACGTGGGGCCCCCCTCAAAATCTATACCAGACCCTTCAGGTCTGGTATGGATTTTAAGGGGAACCCCCGCACCAAATTTTTTTTTAAAAATGGCGTGGGGTCTCCCCAAAAATCCATACCAGACCCTTATCCGAGCACGCAACGTGGCAGGCCGCAGGAAAAGAGGGGGGGACAAGAGAGCGCCCCCCCCTCCTGAACCATACCAGGCCACATGCCCTCAACATTGGGAGGGTGCTTTGGGGTAGCCCCCCAAAACACCTTGTCCCCATGTTGATGGGGACAAGGGCCTCATCCCCACAACCCTTGCCCGGTGATTGTGGGGGCCTGCGGGGGGATTATTAGAATCTGGCACCACCTTTTAACAAGGGGACCCCCAGATCCCGGAATATTACACTTTTATTGTTTCACTTTAAGCATTATTAAAATCACTGCTCCTGAAAAAACGTTAGTTTTTAAAACTTTTTTTTGCATTGATCCATGTCCCCTGGGGCAGGACCCAGGTCCCCAAACACTTTTTATGACAATAACTTGCATATAAGCCTTTAAAATTAGCACTTTTGATTTCTCCCATTGACTTTTAAAGGGTGTTCCGCGGCTTTCGAATTTGCCGCGAACACCCCAAATTGTTCGCTGTTCGGCGAACAGCTGATGTTCGAGTCGAACATGAGTTCGACTCGAACTCGAAGCTCATCCCTACTCCTGGGGTAACCTGGCATCACTTACTCAGAAATACCTCCAGCTGTAGATGACTAGGTGTGCTGGGTCCTGTAGTCCTACAGAGATCATGGTGCCTGTGAACCAAAAGACACCTCTATAGCAGTAAATGGGGAATATCGGCATAAGGAGCAGAAGCAATAATCCACCACCAGGGACCCAGCCACATGTACTCCAGTGGATGACGGAACGTCTTTTTGATAAAATTATCCCCCCACACTCCGGGTTCACCATCTCATCCCCGAAATTCCAGTCTTTTTCAGACTCCTATTGTGAGACTCATCATAGTGTCTCTGGAGGGGCGCTGATCATTCCCGTGTAAAATCTTACAGAAATCTTCCCTAATCCCAACCTTTAATTATCATTTCATTCCCCCCACATACAATGTCTGGAACCGACATTTACTGACATCAATAACTCCCCTCGTGGTACAGACCATAAATTCCCTCATTGTAATATACGGGGTTATTCTACATTTCCACACTATATATGTGTGTATCATCATCTGCTGGAGATAAAAGACATCACAGTGACTATGGAGGAAGAGGACGGACATGACGGGGGGGGGTTACTGTGTGTAAATAGAAAATAAGATCTTATTACCTCCTCTGCTGCCTCTTCCAGCAACGTCCCCTTCTTAATTCCTCTCAACTCACCTCTCACCCGGAACTTCCTGTGTGTACCTGACATCACTTCCTGTCTTCCATAGAGACTTCCTGTCTGGGTAGAAGTGAGATCACCACCTTGTGGAGATCAGAGGAACTGCAGCCCCGAGAAACATCTCATAGTGTGAACACGGCCTTGTGCTGTGTGTGTATGTACTGTATATCCTTATAGATGGGTCATCTCCACTCCCACCAAGGGGGATAGAAATATATTACTGCTCGGGGGGGGAGACATTTTGGCACCTTTGATTTTGCAGTAAAATTGATTGCAGATTTAGTCATGTAGATCATCTGTTATATGGATACAAAGAATCCAAGCTGAGAGTAGGGTTGCCACCTGTTTGGTACTCACCGGCAGACATCTCAAGTCTCCCGCGAGGTGCGGGAGCCTCCTGCATTTCAGGAGTGACACCCAGACACCTGAGAGTGCCCTGCGATCTCCCGGTAGGGCCGATCCTCAGTGAGAGTACAGGGTGGGGGCGGTGTCAGGCTGTCTGCTGTAGTATAATCTTCCAATCCTGTTTGGTTCCTCTGCCTTCAATCCACACCCCTCCTCTCTCATTGGCTCTGGAGAAGCTCTGAATTTTCGGCGCTGAGAGAGGAGAGGAGCTGAAGCCGAGGATGTGAAATGTCATCACAGCACGGCTGAGAGAGCGAGAGAGGAGGAGAGTGTTACACCACGAACCTGGACATGCCACTGTTCAGATAACACCCCCCCCCCCCATCCCCTTGGTTCCATGAATAAGGAGGAGCAGCTTGAGAGCATGGCAGAGTAATGTCCAGAAAGGAGAAGCTCGATCTCTGCTTGTCTTGTGTTGCTGTCAGCACCCTCTCCCCTCCCCCCTCCTTCCCAGGGAGGACAGAGAAAGCAGAAGAACACAGTCACTGGAGCTCTCCCCAAGGCAAGATAACAGGCTGGATAACAGTGGTGTAGTGGACAGCACTCTCGCCTAGCAGTAAGAAGGGTCGCTGGTTCGTATCCCAACCACGGCACTACCTGCTTGGAGTTTGCATGTTCTCCCTGTGCCTGCGTGGGTTTCCTCCGGGTACTCCGGTTTCCTCCCACACTCCAAAGACATGCTGGTAGGTTAATTGGCTTCTGTACAAAATTGGCCCTAATATATGAATGTGAGTTTGGGGACCTTGGAATGTGGGCTCCTTAAGGGTAGGGATAGTGAGTGTGTAATGTATGTGTGGAGCGATGCGTAAAATTGACGGCGCTATATGGGTACCTTAAATAAATAGGGATAATTGTAGACACGCACACTCACTCAGGTTGAACTGGATGGACTGGTGTCTTTATTCAACCTTACTAACCATGTAACTATGTAAGATGACATTTATCTCCTGTGAGTCTCAATTGTTCTGCCTTCCACATCGTATGAATCTGTGCTGAAAACTCGTCCTATACCTCAGCAGGACATGTATGGTGAAAGGGAAAGTAAAATCCCTTAATGTGTTAGGAATATAATGGGAATTTTCAGGTGGATGCATTTCACAAAATCATTCTGTTTAATATATGTGTATGTAGAATATCTCTGTAGCACCTGAAAAGTCCCATTATATTCCTAACATATTCAGGAATTTTAGCAATAACAGCAAAGAATGTGGTTCCATAATACAGCCCAACTCCAGGATTAAATAAAATAAAAATCCAATCTTGAGGTGTGTGTGGGGGGGGGGGGGGGAGAATAGAGCCTTTCACTTACCTGTTTTCAGGAACAGGTAAGTGAAAGACTCTATTCTTTCTGACTATGGGGTGTGACCATAATCAGTAAAACATACACAGGCACTGTGGGGAACCAGTCAGCGCTGGAAGAAGCCAGCTGAAGCAAGGAATTCGGTAAAGCTGGGTACACACACATCAAAATTCAGTTTAGCAGGGATCAGCAAAAATTTTGATCTCTGTGTAGCCCTCCGTGTAGACAGAAGCCAATCATTAGACCAACCTTAGTATATTCATGCCATCCCACACACTGACTTCTACCAGCTTGACCACTTCAAATCACTGAAGTGGTCATGGTGGTTAGAGAGCTCCTTTAATATCTCCCAGAAGAAGTAAACCTGTGTATACTGATTCCATTTCATTCAATCATTCCATTTCATTCAATCCCCGTTAAATTGTGGGGGGGGGGGGGGGGACAGCGCAAAGCACCGCACCACCTCCCTGAAATTAGTTTGCCACCTCCCTGAAATTAGTTTTGTCAGGTTGGGATGTCTGCACCCGTGCAGTACGGGTTTTGAATCCTCTGCCCGGGTTTCTGTCTGCCTGAGACCCGGACACATGAGTGGCAGCCCCGCAGCACCAATCCTCCTCTCTCTTACTGTTGGCTTCCAGAGCTTTTAACTATAAGGGAAGAGAGCCCTTTAACTCCCTGCACATGCTTCTCCCCTTCTCCACTCTGGATCCTCCACCCTCCCCCTTGTGCAGAGCCCGAGATCGGCTGTCCCGGTACAGTGAGTAAAGGGAGAGAACGGTTTCAGTAGTGTGGAGAACACAGGAAGTAGAAGTAGCAGTGACAACCTGCCCAGAGCTCCAACACAGACATCAGAACTGTGCAGGATTTCTTCCTCTTTCTCTACTACGAGTCACCCCCTCCCCCTCCTCCTCCTAGCTGGGGGTCTTCTATAACTGGAGGGGGAAGAGGGGAATTCCTGTATTTGGGTCCCTTCTTATCACCCCCCCCCCCACTGTCCTCCTAGCTGGGGGTCTTTTATAAGTGGAGGGGGAAAAGAGGGGAATTCCTGTATTGGGGTCCCTTTTTATCATCCCCCCACAGTCCTCCTGGCTGGGGGTCTTCTATAACGAGGGGGAGGGGAATTTCTGTATTGGGGTCCCTTTTTATCACCCCCACAGTCCTCCTAGCTGGGGGGCTTCTATAACTGGAGGGGGAAAAGAGGGGAATTCCTGTATTTGGGGTCCCTTCTTATCACCATCCATAGTCCTCCTAGCTGGGGGGTCTTCTTTAACTAGAGGGAAATTCCTATGTTCCTGGATGGGTATCCTCTTGTATCAACCCCCCCCCCCCCTGCAGTCCTCTTAGCTGGAGCTCTTCTTTAACTGGGGGGAGGGAGGGGAGTTTCTGTATTGCTGGGTGGGGGTTCCCTTCTGATCACCCCCCCTGCAGTCATATTATCCAGGGGTCTCCTTTAACTGGACGGAGGGAGGTTCCTGTATTCCCCGATTGGGGAACCCATCTCATCACCAAGATGCAGTCCTCCTGGTCAGGGATCTCCTTTAACTGGAGGGAGGGAGGTTCCTGTATTCCTGGATGGGTGTTTCTCTATATGTGTCTGTATTCCTGGATGGGTGTTTCTCTATATGTGTCTGTATTCCTGGATGGGTGGAAGGGACTCCCATCTAATCACCCCCATGCACTCTTCCTGTTAAGGGGTCTCCTTCTCATTTCCAGGGGTCAGTACACCTGGAAGTGTGTGTGTTTGTGGGGGGGGGGGTCCCTAACTGCTTTGACACTATTTTAGTGCATGCCATAACCATCCTATATATTTCAGCTTGGCACTGCTACCCACACCAATACATATACCATACAATTTTCACTTAGGATTTACCAAAACCATATAATATGAGGTCAACCCTAAACACTTTCAATTTGTATCCAATCAGACAGGCCCTTGAACTACATAGTTTAAGTGGTTGTAAAGGCAGAATTTATTTTTAATCTTCATGCATTCAGCTAAAAAGCCTTCTGTGTGCAGCAGTCCCCCTAATACCTACCTAAGCCCCCTCTCTATCCAGCGATGTCCACAAGTTTCTCAGCCATCCGGGACTCTTGCTCCTGATTGGCTGATACAGCAGCGGCGCCATTGGCTCCTGTCAGCCAGCCAATCAGGAGAGAGAGGGAGCAGGGCAGCTCCGTGTCTGAATGGATACACGGAGCTGCAGCCTGGCTTGGGTGTCCTCATAGCAAGCAGCTTGGGGACACTCGACAGGAGGTAGGGGCCAGGAGCAGCGAAGAGGGATCCGAGAAGAGGGGGATCCAGGCTGCGTAGAGGAGGCAAGTATAACAGGTTTGTTATTTTAATGTAAAAAGTGATCTATCTTTTTTTAAATTAAGGCTAGCTAGCTTTTTACAATAAAATAACAAACATGTTATACTTACCTGTTCTGTGCAGTGGATTTGCACAGGGCAGCCTGGATCCTCCTTCTCGGGTCCCTGGCCAGCCTCCTGGCCCCTCCCTCCTGCTGGGTGCCCCCCACAGCAAGCAGGAGGGAAAGGAGTGCTGCTGCACTCAGGTTTTTTTTTTTTTTTAAAAAACCTTGTTCATTTACAACCACTTTAAGGCAACCCATAGAGGATTTTCTTTCCTTCTACCACGGTTGGCAGAAAAGAAAAAACGGAGTTAGACTTATCAGTAACTCCTTTTCCAGTGGTCTTCCAGGACAGCCCTTAAGTGATGGAGTCCCTCCCATCGCCACAGGAAACACATTACCACAGTTCAAAAGGCGGTCCCTCAGGTCCCTGGCCAGTCATTTACCAAAAAACGAAGGATGGAACTGAAAAATATAACAGGTAATAATATTAATACATCAATGTAATTCAAGGGTGGGATCGTGCTGTCCTGAAAGACCACTGGAAAAGGAGTTACCGGTAAGTCTAACTCCGGTTTTCCCCAGTCATCTTCCAGGACATCCCTTGAGAGGATCCTCAAGTACTTACCAGATCGGGGGGGGTAGGACTTGGAGGACTTTCCTCCCTAAAGCCATGATCCTGACTGGACATTAAGTCTAGTCGATAATGCCTTGTAAAGGTAGAGAAGCTTGACCATGTGGCTGCTTTACATATTTGCTCCGGGGTGGCACCAGCTCTTTCTGCCCGGGATGCCGAGAATGCCCTGATCTCTGGGCACTCTCGGCATCCCAGGCAGAATCTCTTATTTTTATTAAAACCAGATCTGTTTTTGTTCATTAAAAAAAGTTTAAACCTGCATAGCAATCATTTCAAAAATAATTATTTAATGTTCCATAATTAAACTGTACACAGCCTAGTTTTTTGAGACGTCAAAGCTCGATGTTTTTTTGTTTTTTGGAAGAAATCCAGTGCAGTGGATTTCGGTTGGCCAAAGTCTTGATTGTGAATGCTCTGCATTTCCAGGGTGGCTGGGGTTGTGTGGGTTAGCGACGTGAGAACCGCCATCAAGAGCGGCGTGTTGATGAGTGTGCCCTGGGTGGAAAGCTCCCTCCGGTGGCAGTATGTCTCAGAGTCATTCCATGTCCCGATATTTCTTTCGAAGGATTGACACCTGATCCTTAAAAAGCACTGGATCCAGTCTCATCTGTGAGTGAATGAGCGGCATATAGCCAAACCAGCTGGCAAACATATTCATACAAGTCTGTCTCTGGGCAAAGTGGTCAGGGTCGGCCCAACGAGAAGCTCTGGAGGTCTGTCCCACCATTGTTTCCTTGTACTGCTTCTTCTGTGTCACTTTGATTGGTGGCAGCTTGGTGACGGCAGACACAAGAAAGTTTATTAAGATATCTTCACAATTGGCAAATTGGTCCACCATGTTTTTCAGACTGGCAGGCAGGTAATTGGTGTAAAGATAGTGATAGTACTTGTGATAGATAGCAGCTCCTGTTAGTACCATGATGTAGTCATTATTCCACTTGGAAGTGTAACCCCACCGCTCCTTAGTGCTGTCACAGAAGTGACTGCGAGCAGGATATCCCATGATCCTTTCTGGAAAAATCTGCCAAACTGTAAAGGCAAAATCCAGCTCTGTTGTGGAAAGTACTGTGTCTTCGTCAAGGCTGAGAACGGCGTCAGTTTCTATGTTATCGTACGGCAGAAAACGGCTGCTCATGACCTTGCTCTCCCCTTCAAAAACGATGACTGGCACGGCAGTGGCAGGCCAGCGGTGCTTGGCAGGGAGCGGCTTGTCACAGTTCCACAAGACTATAATCTGATGACAGTACTGAGACTTGGCTACGGCGACCAGCAGCTTTAAGATTGGCTGAGACTGAGAAACCAATGGTGTCACAGCGCGGATGACTGCAGTAAACTTGGTAGGGGGTTTAATACCTAGATTAGCGTAATAATAGGGGAAATCTCCCAGATATGATGAGTACTGGGGCAGCACAAACAGCCCCCCAGGATGCTTGTTCCATATTAGACTGTTACGTGATATGTGCTTGAAGATTCTGTCCTGAATGATCTCTAGTGTTGTCAATACAATCTTCTCAACAGAGGAAAAATAAGCTTCCCACAAAAACTGTGTCTGCTATCTAAGTGCAAGGATCCTATCATGATGGATAGACCTGATTGTAGAAGGAATCTGTAATAATAACCTCTCATCCCCGATGACTGCCGCCTGGTTCCAATCAATCACTTCAGAGAATGGTAACTCCCATCCATTACTTAGCATCACTGGAACACATGCAGCCTGCAGAGCCTCCAGAAATCTGAAGGATCCAAACCTGCGGCCACGGGGGACCTGACAGAAGGTGGCATTGTGCAGCATTTCACGATAATCATACTTCTCATATTCAGCGTTATCTTTGTCACAACGCATGTCTTTGTGCTTCTGCCAGTCTTTTCCAGGTTTGCAAGTAGTCAAGAGTACCACATCCTCCCCATTATGAACATGATATAAGGCAATCCTGGTGTCTGATCCTATCCCTGTCAAGTATCTTTTCCCTTTGAAGACCAACATGTACTTCCGAATCGGAGGGATAGTGTTAAATCGCAGAAACCCCTGTTCCCCCCCTGTCCTGGCATGATCCTTAGAAAATAACGGGATGGAAACATCAAAGTTGGGGCGGAAGTTGTCCGTGCTGATGCTGGCCTTGGCCAGCATGGCCTGGCCGATGTCGAAGCCCAAGTCTTCCATGTAATCTGGCCAGGTCCCAGAATATAAATTAAAAATTAAATGGTTTCTACCGTTGTTCCACAGGTGCAAGTTCTGGACCTTGGAGCGGAGGTTGTGGACATACTGCGGGGACAGCTGGTCCCGGTCCAAGGTGTCCAGGCTCAGGATGAACAGGCAAGCCTGGCTGGGGTCTGATGTGTAGTACCTGGAGCCCTCCATGGCCAACAAGATGTTTTGGTAGCTCTCCGAAATCTTGTCCCCCTTCTGCTGAGGGTAGGTGTACACCTTGAAGCCATTCCGCTGGCACAGCGAAAGGTCAAAGCAGTACTCCATGCGACACTTTTTGCCCTTGTAGATGCTGGAGTTGGCATCCCGCTTCTGTCGGGGCGAGCCCTGGCTGTTGGAATCCTCGCTCTCCGCCTGATCCCACTGGATGAAGGGCAGCAAGGGGTCCGGGTAGCGTGGCCACGGGTGGTAGTCGGCGCCCTTCTGAAGGCCATTCCTCAGGTGGTGGTCGTCCCTTTTCTTCTGGCTCCTGGACGCCCTAAACTGCAACCCGCTGAGGTAGAAGAGCAGGACGGTGCAGGTTCCAGCCGAGAGCAAGGTGAAGTAGCGTTTTTTGGCCTGCATGTGTCCGGTGTTGTGCTGAGAATGATTTCCCTGTCTAAATGTGTTTCCCCTGGCTCTTAGTTGAGATTGGAACTCCGCCTCTCCAGCCCTCTGCACTGCTGCTCCTCCTACTTTACCCCGAATGCTAATTATGCTTCTACCGCCCCTGCCCCGTGAGCATTCACAAACCTATTTTGGTCTAAAGTTTTATTTAAACAATTGCTTATGTTCTCAATGAGAACGGTTGATTGTGCCCATTGCATGTGTATCTGCTCCAGATATAGCTAGAAGTGGCAATATATTCATAACCCACTACAGGTCACAACGGCTGTTAAAAGACAAGTATCCATTGATATTATTTCCAGAATTTTCCAACATAAATGAAGGGTTCTTAATATTTAAGATCACAAACTGCCAATAGATTGCCCAATATAGCTCCCTACCAGACTGTCAGTAAACACCCCTCATCCTATTGGGTACCATCTTCAAAAGAGGTCAATTGGTTGGTTTTAATTGAACAGGAAAGCTGAAAAAAATATATAAAAAAGGACTTCATAATATTTATATAGGAACAGAAAATCAAAAAATACAATAGCTAGTGTTTTTTTGTGCAAAGCAACACACAAAATAGAAGTGCAGTTACTGAGCATGCTTATGCTGATCCTGCCAACGTTTTCTGAGAATACTTGTACTTGCAAAGATGTCCATGTTTAGGGATATGTCATTGACATTATTGATTATCTAATTGAAAAACCTTTTAAAATCTTGAGAACTGGTTGTGCGGCAATAGTGAGAACTTAATTAAGAATATACATACATAACCACCTCCTGTGAAAGGATGGGTGGGAGAAGCCTGCCTGTCCTTTGACATGGTCTAGTGCTTCTGATTCTCCAATTAACTACATGGGAAAAGTGATCTACCCACCCACAGGGAGATTATACATATTCAGTAATTATACATGTGCAATATCAAGCACTTATGACCACAGAAGGTTATCATTCAGGTAGCCTAGCTTAGAACACAAACTACTTAATAGATTCAAACAATGATGAAAATCAGGAGCACCACTTGCCAATGCTGGACCACCTTTATATTACTCATAGATGTACCTTTAATCTGAGAATGTGCAGTCAAATATTAGTTTATCTAAAACTGCCAAAAGATATCAGAGGGTGCTGCATTGAAAGTGTATAAATCTGTCCATAGACACTAGAAGATGGTCGGATGTACAGAAATGCTCAAACCAGCTCCATAGCTTTCTTGCTGCCAAGCACTTTTACATTTTTCTAGGCATGAATAGAAGTCAATTTGTGTGTAACCCCATGGGTGAGAGGGGGATGAGGAGGGGTAGCACACTGTAGATATTGCCAGCACAGTTTTATTGGGGGGAAAATGATTTCCTTCCAACATGAATTTTCCTATTCCTTCCCATGGAGTCTTGACCCACATGGTTTGTGGGTGCCACAGAAATGAAATGTTTACTAGATCTGATTTGAGAACTACTTATTTATTGTGTATGGACACTTAAAGATGAATAATATATAGTGAGACATTAACAATTTTGTATGAAAATTATAAATACTCTTTAATAGAGGTTCTAACTTGTCTCCTTTCTATGCAGGTTGTAATGGCTGACCCCCCCCCCCCCCCGCCCATCCCCCTTAGTGTAAAAAAAAACAAAAAACAAAACACACACACCATTATGTCTCTTCATTTGCCCCATTGTATTGATTGTGCACAGCATCGGAGGTACACTTGTACCCTTCACTTATCTCTTTACCAATATTTGGTATGAAATGCTATACGATTTGGTGTTCTGAGGGGTAAATACATTACGAAATTTGAACTCCCTTCTGATTAGGCTTCATTCATATAACCTCAAACTTGTCAGTGGATCTAAATGGTTTAGCCTTTTTTACCTGGTGACACAATTAAAAATATTCAATGGTTAATACTGATTTTAGACAATATTTTTGCTTTTTATTGTCCTGGAACAGAGTTTTTTAGTGTTTGACCAATATAAAAGCAGTACAGTTTAGAACATACTTTTTCTTACCCTTTTATATCATAATGTAGCAGATGTGTGAAACGTGTCTCCTGGAAAGGGGATAATAGGAGTGTTTTTCTGTATGTGAGAAACAAAGGATGCATTGTCATTGAAGCTGTGAAATTCTAATGAGTAGTGGGCATCTGACAAGGGTCTAAACACAGGTGTCAATGGAGATGGTGGACACACCAATGAATATCTGAAAAGCTGGGCCTGGCATAGATTCGTGATGTAAACAAAGATGGGAGGACACATTACTGTATACTGCCACACCCTTCTATCACAAACTGGACTTCATTCAGAAGATTTCATCTGCTCACTAGAGGTCTAATTGATGATCATACATTCCAGCAAATTTTATATTCTGCAGGAAATTTGAAGGATTTGGCATGAGATTTTGTGCTGCTCCTGAAACTATGATGAAAAGTGATCTCAGCACCTCCGAGACATAAAACATCCTTTATTTATATTTATTTACATTTTACAAGGACCCAAGAAAACTGCTTGCACATATAGCAGGTCACCAATTCGATCAATAATTCTTTTTCCCCTTCGCTTGTCAATGGCTTGTAGGGATAAATGCAGGGAGCTTGGAAAAAAATGGGATTTTCACTGTTTGCTTGGAAAAAAAACCTTAATTTACCAAAAAGAGGATGTTCTGCTCCCATCTTTCTTTCTTTTTTTACCTTTTACAAAAGTCAAATCCTAAAATAGTGAGGTAAAGGAAGGACCCTTGGAATTCATCCAAGAATCATTTTTTTTTTCATGGTAATGTTGCATTGGAGTCAATCCCATAATTGATTATTTATAAAGCAATGAATGATTAATTTTTCCAGTAATTCATTGCTTTTTATTTTTTAAACCACCAACTGCCCACTGAAAGGGTTTTCCACATTTCTATAGGACAATCTAACTACACACACCCAGTGAAGCCACAGTTGTCACCATGGGTCCACATCTGGATTTCCAGTTTAAGGAAAGAAAGTCCAGGTCTTGATGATATCACTTTTAAAAGCATTAATTCAGCCGGGGGCAAATCTGGCCATACATGGTTCAGTTTTATCGTTCAGCCAGTGAGTTGAGTGAAAAAACTGAAGTGATTCCCCCATCCACACATTGGAGGGGGATGGGGGAATCCTCCCCGCTGCACTATTGTATTCTGACAATGGGGGGCGCTCCTCCGCTCTCAGAATACACAGATCAGTGATGAAGCTATTGGCTGCAGCCACTGATCGAGTGACTTTTGTCCGGCAGTGACCACACATGGATGAAAATGTTACCGATCCCTGCTGAACCAGCTGAATTTCCATGTATCTATGGTCACCAAAAGTGACCCCCTCATCTCCTTCATTATGTAAGTCATGCTGAGATAATCTCCCATTGGCTGAGCAATATTCTCATTTGTCTCTGAGCTCCTTCTTGCTATTCCTCGTCCTGCCTGTTGTTTCCTTGGATTGATTTTCTGTGTAGTGACCCCGGCTTCATCTCTTGGATGCGCTCGTCTATTGCTTGTCCTGACCTTTATCCTGATTCCTGGATCTCCTCCTCATCTCTCCTCCATATCCTCTTACACAGCTTTTCTCCACACCTGCAGTGATCCTGGGGGGTAGAAACTTGGCACCAGCACTTAGCGAAATCCATCCCCACCATTAGGAGCTCTTAAGAAAATTGTCTGCTATTTACACTCCGTTCCTCCGCAGTCACCTGATCACATGAGAGCTTACTTTCACAGATTCCTGTATGGTAAAGGTCAAAGTTCACTCTTCAGTTTAGGAGAGGTAGGACACACCCAGGAACAATGATTTGGTTTGCACAAGAGCCTCATATAGAGGGCCCCTCAAATCACCCCATCCAAATGTCCCTCCATCCAGAGTCTATATGTCCTATGACATCACACTGACCTCACAGCTCCTCCTCCCAATGTCCCTCCATCCAGAGTCTATATGTCCTATGGCATCACACTGACCTCACAGCTCCTCCTTCCAATGTCCCTCCATCCAGGGTCTATATGTCCTATGACATCACATTGACCTCACAGCTCCTCCTCCCAATGTCCCTCCATCCACAGTCTATATGTCCTATGACATCACACTGACCTCACAGCTCCTCCTCCCAATGTTCCTCCATCCACAGTCTATATGTCCTATGACATCACACTGACCTCACAGCTCCTCCTCCCAATGTCCATCCATCCACAGTCTATATGTCCTATGACATCACACTGATCTCACAGCTACTCCTCCCAATGTCCCTCCATCTGTTTTTTTCTCTGATGCTCTTAGGATGTGGGCAGACTGTTGGTCCTGCTTTGTATGTAATGACATCAGAATGACTGCTACAAGCATTTATCCTGCATAGTGTGGGGGTCCTGTGTGGGTAAATTATATCTCAGTCTGAAGTGGGGCTTTAATAAAACAGAAACCTGAATGGAGAGGCGAGGAGGATTCTGGGAATATCATTTGATTTTACTATTTGTGTTCAGATCTAGAGTTTCCTCCTGTGAAGTCTGGAGATCATATGACCATCACATTGCCTCCACCAGGGCTTTTTTTCTCAAACAATAGGTGCTGGAACTCAACCACGACCCCCCAAAACCTCTCCCCCCACACACACCCTCCAAATCACATCAAATAGAGGTTGTGGTCATATTTCACAAACAGTAGAAGGGTATAAAGGGGCATTAAATATCAGGATTGCTTTACATACAGAGTGCAAAGCTATCACTTGTAAACACAGAAACCAGATTTCCGTGATTGTGGTGAGAGGGCACCAATGGGTCTGAGCCAGATGTGGTGGAACTGAGTTCCACCAAGTTCCCCTGAAAAAAAGCCCTGGCCTCCACCTCCCTCCCTGATAAAATATAGAAATACAAAGAAGATTCTAGAAGTCACCAGAGAGATCATGGAGGAGAGGTGAGCAGTGCTGGGAATTCTGGGACATTATCCAGTAACAGACAAGGGATGTGTCTGGATGGTGACTGTATCATTGTGTGTGTCAGGTTCCTATAAGGTGTCAGGATGTCACTGTCTATTTCTCCATGGAGGAGTGGGAGTATTTAGAAGGACACAAGGATCTCTACAAGAACGTCATGATGGACAATCAGCCGCCCCTAACATCACCGGGTAAGAGGAGACTTTATTGTAAAGGAGAGAGCAGTACGGAGGGTCCACCTAGATCCCCCATCATCTGATAAACACATAGAAACAATGTATTCAGTCAGTGTGTGTGTTTCCTACAGATGGATCCAGTAATGGGAACCCACCAGAGAGATGTCCCCATCCTCTGTATTCCCAGGATTCCACACAGGAAGGTCACACTATCCCTCAGCATCATCGGGTAGATGATTGACAATTTTTGTTAGTTCTGATTATACACAGCATGATTGTTACAGTTAATGTTTTATTATATCTTTCAGAGTGGAAACCTTGGGAATTATAATATTGTTGTTAAAGAAGAGTATAAAGAGGAGGATGCGGAGTATGGAGTGATGGAGGAGTTTTCAGAAGGACACAAGGATGTGATGGAGCCACCTAATACCAGGAACCCACCAGAGAGATGTCCCCGTCGTCTGTGTTTCCTGGATTTCACACAGGAAGATCACACTATCCCCCACCATCATCAGGTAGATGAGGAACAATCACTTAAAGTATTATTAGGATCTGTATATTATCTGATTTGTTACAAAAGATGTAATTTTTATTATATATTTAGAGTGGAAACCTGAGAGATTCTAAAGCTGAGGTGAACGAAGAAGAGGAGACTTATGTGAGCGATGATCAGCAGTCTATGGAGGAGGATGGAATAATGAGGCTAAATCTAGGGGACGGCACTCTTACAGAGATCAGCACAGGTGGGCCATTAACACTAAATACGTTCCCCCACCCATACTGCTCACTGATTGGTCCAGAGTAGGGCGGGGACTGGGTGATATCAGCCTGTAATCCCCTGGTCATTTTCCTGAGCTGTGTTCCCCATCCTGTATTCCTGTATTCCTCTCGGATAATCTTCCTTCTCTGTGTTGCAGACACAATTTATGTATCTAGACTGGATTGATGGAGATTCTGGGGTTCAGCTGGAAGCAAAATGTTCATTTTCACCATAGGCTTTACTAGATCATGGCACCTGGGGTATGTGTTTTGGGTCTTCTGCCCAATACCCGGGTATGGCAAGATCTCTGACAGAACAATTCTCCCAGGGTTACTTGCTCTGTTGTCTGCTGGCTGTGCCGGGTGGAGGGATATGTCTGTATAGTCTCAGACCCAAGTCACTGAGTGCAGTCTCAGGAGATGGGAGGCAGCGGTGTGGGACCTCTGCAACTTGTCTCATGTAAACATTTAATCTTCCACTGATTGCTGAATACCAATATTATGAGTCCTGACACTTACACTGTATAATTTATATTGTACATTACATACTCCTGATCCCTGCACTATCTACTCTATGTTGTACATTAGATCATTCTGATACCATAAAATCCTAACTGTTGTATCCTACATAATAAGTTGTACATTACATAGGCCTTACCTGTTTTGCACCCATTTCCTACCAGCTGGACATTTTATATCTGATAATTTGATTGGAACACAGACTTTTACATGTTGATAATAATGTGATAACATCCTCAAACTTTGGAATCTTAAACAGAAAGCGATAATGAGGGAGGAGTCAATAACCCAATGATGGTGGTCTTCAGGATCAGTCCAGTCTTCATCTTGGTTGTTCTCCCCCCATCCTCACTCTTTGACCTCTGGTGGTGCTCAGCCCCGCTGTTATTCATGACTAAATCATGGACTAAATAAGGAAGTGCAGGACTTCTTGTGTTGGGAAGATGGCAATGAGTGACAGAGGGGATGGAGGCACTCGTCTTATAATCCCTTCATCACTGTCACTCCTATAAAAGACAGTTCTTGTTGTTTCCTCACTCTCTGAGTAAGGTCCATGAATAAAGAAATGAACTGGTAGGAGATTCAGAGATGTGGGGCTGAAACAACTAATCGTTATAATTTGATTATAATCGATTATGAAAATAGTTCATAACAATTTTCATAATCGTTTAGTTGGTTAGTCGATTAATTGGCCTGCATACAGAATGCATTATTTCTTTACATATCAGAAAATGCAGCTCAGTACACCACCCATACATGTCAGTAAATGCCTGAAAACTTGAATGCGTGAGGAGCAACTCCTCATGGGACATGTAGTCCTGGGCAAGAGAAGGAAGCAAGTGATTCTAAAGGCAGACCTTTACCTTCCTATAGGGGAACTCTATACTATACTTTGCGGCTTCCTATAGGGGGAACTCTATACTATACTTTGTACCTTCCTATAGGGGAACTCGATACTATACTTTGTACCTTCGTATAGGGGAACTCTATACTATACTTTGTGGCTTCCCATAGGGGAACTCTATACTATACTTTGTGGCTTCCTATAGGGGAACGCTATACTATGCTTTGTGGCAAAGGGAACTCTATACTATAGCGATGCGGATGTTGTCCCCGCACTAGGGTGAATCTGTCCAGGTATGAACTGGCTGTTGGTCTCCAGGAACAAAGAGCCCCAGGTGCTGGCTAATGCTAGTAAAGGTTGTGTGCAAATGGGAAAATCCGGACAGCCGCACTCCAGGAAATTATAATCCAAACTTCTTTATTTTAAAATCAGGAACATGTCATACAGTACATCAAAGGCAGAGTGTACAGACAGGCAGCTTACGCGTTTCGCACTATATCAAGTGCTTACTCATAGCTCCTGAGCTATGAGTAAGCACTTGATATAGTGCGAAACGCGTAAGCTGCCTGTCTGTACACTCTGCCTTTGATGTACTGTATGACATGTTCCTGATTTTAAAATAAAGAAGTTTGGATTATAATTTCCTGGAGTGCGGCTTTCCGGATTTTCCCATTTGCACACAACTCTATACTATACTTTGTGGCTTCCTATAGGGCAACTCTTATTTATACTTTGTACCTTTCTATAGGGGAACTCTTTACTATGCTTTGTGGCTTCCTATAGGAGAACTCTATACTTTACTTTGTAGCTTCCTATAGGGGAACTCTATACTATACTTTGTGGCTTCCTATAGGGCAACTCTTTACTATACTTTGTACCTTCCTATAGGGGAACTCTTTACTATACTTTGTAGCTTCCTATAGGGGAACTCTATCCAGAAAAGGAGAATTAGGGCTGCTCTGTGCAAAACCATTACACAGAGCAGGTAAGTATGACACGTTTGTTTAAAAAAGAAATCCAACATTTAAAATTACTTTAAGGGCTCTGTGCAGCATCTGATCCCATAGAAGGTGGAGGCTGATAGACTGGAGGTGATAGAAGGCATTACTATTACATAAAGTAAAAGTTTACTAGTATTGTGCATTATATATAAAATTATTATATCCATGAAAAAAGTCTCAGCTTTCAGTATTACTCTATTATAAAAGTCCCCCCCCTAACCTCCATATATCTTCATGTGTGACTCCCAGGTAAAATCTCCATATATCCTACTTCTGGGTATATTTATTATTAGATATAAGATATATTACTTTCCCTATTTCACAGTATAAATTAATCCCTTATAGTAGTGATTATCTGCTGTTTTTGTACTATAAAGGAATATTTTTTCCCAGTCATCTTCCAGGATGGCTTACAGAGAGAGAGGCTCCTCCCACCTAGTACAGGAAACACATGATCCACATTAAAAGACTGCCCATAGGCCATGGCCCCTCAATGTTATGTGTTTCCTCCGACCAGACAGGAACTTCAAGCAAGTTGTTTTTTATTTTTTCTGGCCTACATTCTAGGTAGCAGGGGCCTCCCGGCGGCCAGGTCCCTCTAACAGGGGCAGTGCTTGTGGGGGGGGTTGACTTGGGTCATCCTGGGCCCCTCTGCTAGGGACTCATGGATGTGTAAGAAGGGACCCCCTCTCATCTCCCTGTTAGTTGTACCTTCAGTGTAAGGTGCCTTTTTGATGCAGGAGGATGTGTGCTCAGATGAGTCCATCCCTGGTGGTAGTGTGCCGACAATAGGCTGGTCTCTCATAGCAGGGGGTAGCCTGCTTCTCCTGGGTCATTCCTGCCAATGTTGGAGCATGGTAAGTCTGTCTCCATGCTGGCATCCTCGTGTGGCCAAATCCTTCTCGCCGGTGCGGGTGGATGCACAGGCAGGAAGTGATGCAGGCGCCGGAAGTCATGGGGCGGCCATCTTTGCACACCCGCAGGGGAAAACTCAGCCTGTACCAAGGAGAGAAAGGCAGGCACGCTATCCACAGGGATGGCGCCAGATCCACATCGCCGTTCCGGGTCCTCCATGCCAGTATAACTAAAGGGTACTGGCAGAAGATGGCGCTGGGTTGCTTCCTGGACAATGGACATGGAATAGCAGGGGACTGCAGATGCAGGTCTGACGGTGCCATCACTTAACTTCGGCCCCAAGGTAAGAAAAGGGGGGCCTAGGGCGCTCCTATCTTCTTTTCTTACCCTCCTGTGCTGGGTGCACAGGGGGATTGTGTGGGCCTTTTTGCAGGTGCATTGGTGTAACCTCCCTCTAGTTGAGGGTTGAGTCACATATAGCATCACAGGTCCTGGTTGTGGGTGTTTGTGATAAACATTCTAAGACAGGAATTTTTTGCTATCCACCTGGGTGTTTTCCTTCCATTCAGTTTGTACTTCAGCTGAAGTTACACTGGTTTGGTTTTGTCCTTTGGTTATTTCCAGGACAAAAATTGAGAGCCCAAAGAAAGCAAGACAGATGCTTCTAGGAAGAGATGCCCAGTCTGTACTAGAAAAATGCCCTCTGGTTGGAAAAAGGACATATGTCAAGATTGCATTGATAACCTGGTCAAGAAAGAAACAACCCCACTATTCAAACATTTCATGAATTCAATGAAAAAGGAGATGATGCAGACTAAAAAATCATTCAAACCCTGTGCACAGTATTCTGGGGCAGATCCCATCCCCAGCACATCCAGTACCAGCACTAGGGTGATGCCGATAACCCCTTCTATGAGGCAGGTGACCCCTGATCGGAACTGGAAGAAAGTTTGGAGTTGGCTTCGGACTCCGATGAAGGGGACTGTGAGGACAAGCCAAATAAAACTCAAAGATTCTGTTTCCCTCAGAGGAGGCAGATGAGTTATTAAAAGGCCATATATGATACCCTGGAGCCAGAAGATAAAGAACTGTCTGTGCATGACCTTATATGCAGGCCTCCAAGCCAAGCAGGTAAGAACCTTTTCGGTTAATGCTTCACTACAGAAACCGTGTTGCAGGAGTGGAAAGTACCAGAAAAAAAGAATCTTTCTCCCCAAAAACCTCAAAAGGAGTTTCTCTTACAAAGAAGAGTATACAAGTCTATGGGAGAAGTGTCCCAAGTTAGACGCCTCCCTATCGAAGGTCTCAAAGGGAGCGGAACTCTCTTTTGAGGATACAGGCTCATTAAAACAGCCCATAGACAGCAGGGCTGAAGGTTACTTGAAAAATACATGGGAGGCCTATTCAGCAAACTTTAAACCTGCTCTAGCTACTACCTGTCTAGTCCGTATTTTGGATTAGTGGTTAAAACAGCTCTGCTCACTTCTAGAGTCAGATACTCCAAAAGAAGAGATCCTGGAGGCTCTACCAACATTAAACAAGGTGGTGGCTTATAAAGCGGATGCTTCCACAGAATCTGTGAGATTTACGGCCAGGTCTACAGCCTTAATTAACGTGGCCAGGAGAGCTATCTGGTTAAAATCCTGGGAAGAGGATACAGTGTCAAAAATGAAGCTGTCCTCTTTCTTTTTCAGGTGAATTGTTGTTCGGGAAAGAGTTGGAGTCGGTACTTGAAAGGTCAGCCGACAGAAAAAAGGGGTTTCCTATCCCCAAAAAGCAGCAACAAAAAAAGGAATTTTCATCCCTTTCAATGGACAAGTGGCAGCAGAGGTGACAGAGGCCAGCAGAACAAAGATTATGCAAAGAGGCATGATCAGAGAAAAGGGGTCGCAGTATAGGTGGGGGAAAGGAAAAGGTGGCTTTCTTTTTAAACCCCCCTCCCAGCCTAAGGACCCCTCTCAGTGACTCAGCTGACCAGGTGGGGGGAAGATTGGGGGCCTTATTCCCACAATGACAGGCCATTTCCAGTAACAATTTTATTCTGGATCTTATCAATCACGGATACAGAATAGAATTAGTGGGCTGTCCTCAAAAATTTCTTCCTACAATTTTACCAAGAGAGCAAGATAAAGCAGTGGCCATGTCTTCTCTCCATCAAAATATGATCGAGGAGGACATGATAAGTTACTTCCCTCCAAATCAAAGGAAGGGTAGAAGATAACATTCCTGGGGCACATAAATTTGACATTATCCAAACTCTTTCTGATGGAAGAAAAAATCAAGACTATAATTACAGAGGCGAGCGACCTCTGCGGAAGTCCGGAGACCTTAATACAAAACATGATGAGGATTCTCGGATTGATGACGGTGGTCATCCCAGGGTTCAATGGGCCCAATTTCACATGAGAGCTCTGCAGTCCTCTATGCTCTCAATCTGAGATGGGAAGATGGAATTGCTCCCAAGCCGGGCGAAGATCCCTCAGGAAATGAAACTCATGCAGTCCCGCGCTGATCTGAGATACATTATGGGTCTGAAGGGGGGGTCTGTATTATAGGGGGGTTCTGTATTGTAGGGGGGTTCTATGTTGTAGGGGGGTTCTGTATTGTGGGTGGCACAGTGGTATAGTGGATAGCACTTTCGCCAAGCAACAAGAAGGGTCACTGGTTCGAATCCCAACCATGACACTACCTGCCTGGAGTTTGCCTGTTCTCCCTGTGTCTGCGTGGGTTTCCTCCGGGTACTCCGGTTTCCTCCCACACTCCAAAGACATGCTGGTAGGCTAATTGGATCCTGTCTAAATTGTCCCTAGTATGTATGAATGTGAGTTAGGGACCTTAGATTGTAAGCTCCTTGAGGGTAGGGACTGATGTGAATGTACAATGTATATGTAAAGCGCTGTGTAAATTGACGGTGCTATATAAGTACCTAAAATAAATAAATAAATATTGCAGGGGGTTCTGTATTGTAAGGGGGTTCTGTAGCGTAGAAGGGTCTGTATTGTAGGGAGGTGGTCTGCACTGTAGGCAGGGGGTCTGCAATGTAGGGAGGGGGTCTGTACTGTAGGGAGGGGGTCTGTATTGTAGGGAGGGGGTCTGTACTATAGAGAGGGGGTCTGGACTGTAGGGAGGGGGTCTGTGTAACATGCAGGGGGTCCAGAACTGTTAGGGGGTGTCTGTGTAACAAACAGGGGTCCAGAGCTGTGGGGGGCTGTGTAATGTAAAGGTGTCCAGAGGTACAAGGTGCTGTGTGATGTAAAGGGGTCCAGAGGTACAAGGTGCTGGAACCCCACATCCCATCATCAACCGCCGCTGCGAAGCGCCGCCACTGCGCCCCCCCCCCCCCCCGGGCTGCTCAGTCTAAAATACCCGGGCCTATTTTTTGTCCCAGTCCGGGCCTGGTATGGGACATTATAAGGTGTTTGTCCCTAAAGATTATGGAATCACTATGTTCAAATTCTTTATTCTCCCTATCCCTATGCCAGAGGTAATCACTGATACTGTTACATGCTGGGAAACAAGGTATGATGGATCTTATATAACTGTGGGTTCAAACAACACATATAGCTTGGATGACTGCCAGAAAGCTGATAAGGGTCTCATTTGTACACATAGGTGTCCTGTGTTTGAACCCTGCCTGTTATCTAAGCCAGATGTTAACATGTATATTTGGACTTTATATCCACAGGGTTATAATGCGTTTATAGAAGTAGGCTCACAGCAGGTATGCTTAGCAACGGAGGTAGGAGTAAACATCACTGAAGTGGATGCTCATTTGCCCTTTTCAGGCTGCATACACAATGTTTCACTTTTGTATTGCATTGGAAAAATTATATGTTAGGAGTCACAGAACACTTCCACAGAATCTCCTGGAGACTAGATGCACTCCCAGTGGGTGATTTCTCATAGCCCATAGGCCCAATTGTAGAAATACTCAAACAATAAAAGACATCTTTGCAATATCTTAAGACAAATAATTTGACAGTACATCAGGAAATCATAAAAACTACCATTAGGGATGGGCCGAACACCCCCCTGTTTGATTTGCAGCAGAACATGCGAACAGGCAAAAAATTTGTTCAAACACGCGAACACCGTTAAAGTCTATGGAACACAAACATGAATAATCAAAAGTGCTAATTTTAAAGGTTTATGCCGCGTACACACGTTCGGACTTTACTGCAGAAAAAGTCAGACGGAATCTTTTTATCGGACATTCCAATCGTGTGTGGGACTCATCTGACTTTTTTTTTTGAAAATTCTGACAGACCTAGAAATAGAACATGTTCTTAATTTTTCCGACTGAACCAATTCCTATCAGGAAAACACTTGTCTGTATGCTGTTCTGACGGACCAAAAACGACGCATGCTCTGAAGCAAGTACGAGACAACAGCTATTGGCTACTGGCTATTGAACTTCCTTTTTTTCTAGTCCCGTCATGCGTTTTGTACGTCACCGCGTTGTAGACGGTCGGACTTTGGTGTGATCGTGTGTAGGCAAGACCGTTTCAGCGGAACTCCATTGGAAAGACCATCGGAGTTTATTCCGATGGAAAGATCGGTCTTGTGTATGCGGCATAATATGAAAGTTATTGTCATAAACAATGTTTGGGGACCCGGGTCCTGCCCCAGGGGACATGTACCAATGCAAAAAAAAGTTTTAAAAACGTCCGTTTTTTCGGGAGCAGTGATTTTAATAATGCTTAAAGTGAAACAATAAAAGTGAAATATTCCTTTAAATTTCATACCTGGGGGGTGTCTATAGTATGCTTGTAAAGTGGCGCATGTTTCCCAGGTTTCCAACAGTCCGAGAGCAAAATTACATTTCTAAAGGAAAAAAAAGTCATCTAAAAGTACTAGCGGTAACGCCGGCTATTAATGAATTGTCGGGTCTCTGCAATACACATAAAAGTCATTAAAAAAAATGCCCTGGGATTCCCCCACACTGCATTACCAGGCTCTTGGGGTCTGCTATGAATATTAAGGGGAACCCCGAACCAAAATTTAAAAAAAAAATATGCGTGGGGGTCCTCCCCAAATTCCATACCAGGCCCTTCAGGTCTGGTATGGATATTAAGGAAAAGAGTGGGGGATGAGAGAGCGCCCCTCCTCCTGAACAGTACCAGGCCACATGCCCTCAAAATGGGGAGGATGTCCCCATGTTGATGGGGACAAGGGCCTCATCCCCACAACCCTTGCCGGGTGGTTGTGGGGGTATGCGGGTGGGGGGGCTTATCGGAATCTGATAGCCCCCTTTAACAAGGTGACCCCCAGATCCCGCCTCCCCTGTGTGAAATGGTAATGGGGTACAAATGTACTCCTACCTTTTCACAAAAAAAGTGTCAAAAATGTTAAAAAAGACAATAGCCGGTTTTGGACAATTCTTTTATTAATGTCTTCTTTTCCCGCTTTGTCTTCCATCTCTTTTTGGTCTTCATTTTTTTTCTTCCTCCATCTTTTTCTTCCCCCGCTTCTTCCTCCGATCCTCTCGTCTGCATCTTGCTCCGGCTTCTTCTTCCCCGCTTCGTTCTCCGGATGATCCGCATCCATGGGAGGTTTCCACTGTGTGACGCTTCTGTTCTTCTGACAGTTCTTATATAACTGAGGGCGAGGCCACCCCGTGATCCCATCCCCTCTGACGTACAGGGACTTCCCTTTGGCTTTCTCCATGAAGTCAGAGGGGGGTGGGGTCTACCGGTTACGTAACGGGTGACACCGCCCCCCTCTGACACCTTAATATCCATACCAGACCTGAAGGGCCTGGTATGGAATTTGGGGGACCCCCACGATGCATTTTTAAAAAAATGTTGGTTCTGGGTTCCCCTTAATATTCATACCAGACCCAAAGGGCCTGGTAATGCACTGTGGAGGAATCCTAGGCGTTTTTTTTTCAATGACTTTTATGTTTATTGCAGAGACCCGACAATTCATTAATAGCCGGCGCTACCGCTAGTACTTTTAAATGACTTTTTTTTCTTTTAGAAATGTCATTTTGCTCTCGGAAATGGGAAACATGCGCCACTTTACAGACATATTATAGACATCCCCCAGGTATGAAATTTAAAGGAATATTTAACTTTTTATTATTTCACTTTAAGCATTATTAAAATCACTGCTCCCAAAAAAACGGACGTTTTTAAAACTTTATTTTGCATTGATACATGTCCCCTGGGGCAGGACCCAGGTCCCCAAACACTTTTTATGACAATAGCTTGCATATTAATCTTTAAAATTAGCACTTTTGATTTCTCCCATAGACTTTTAAAGGGTGTTTCGGCGGCTTTTGAATTGACCGCAAACACCCCAAATTGTTCGCTATTCAGCGAACAGCCAATGTTCGAGTCAAACTCATGTTCGACCCGAACAGACAGCCCATCCCTAACTACCATTATGAGAGGTAAACTTGAAGCAGCCACTACTCAGGTAGCCCAAGACACCCATCATTCGTGGTATAATGTGTTCACAGGTTGGTCACCCACAGGAATTGAGGTGGTGAAAACTTTCTTCTACCCACTTGCTGTTTGTGTTATTATCTTGGTCATACTAGTCCTGTACAATTGATATTTGGTTTGTACTATAAAGACGAAAATTAACAGAATGATCAATAAGGCTGATGATAAAGCCTGGGCAAGCTTATTTCCAAAGAAATATGGAGAAAATGATCATATTCGTGATAAAAGGGGGGATTGAAGGGTTAATGATGTTTCTATGCTGTTTCTGTTCTGTATACTTCCATGTTATTTCTATTATCTGAGTTTGACTTGGAATGTGTTTACTTGCTAGATATGTTTAGGCTAATAGATTGGCATGGCTGGTTTCTCAGGCCGAAGACGGCCTGACCTGTACTTTTTACTGAAAATTTTATGAGACTGCATGTCATATGGAGGTAAACATCTTTTCTTAGAATTGCCATCCTTTTTCTCTGTAACCAAACCCTAAATATATTGTAATCCATCCTTCTTTTATTTTGTATAAAACAAAATAACATTCCCCTTAATAAACAGATAAGTTTTTGACCTCATCTCGTGTGTGTGTCATTTGGGTGTCCACAGGATCCTGGTGGAAGTTTTCCAGTTGTCTGGTTCAAGTCCCTGACATTACCCCGTGAGATATCTGATGTGTGTAGACTGGACTCGTCTGAAAAACATTTCCCACACTCAGGACAGGAATATGGTTTTTCTCCCGTGTGAGATCTCTGATGTGTGGAAAGACTGGCCTTCTGTGAAAAACATTTCCCACACTCAGGACAGAAATATGGCTTCTCCCCCGTGTGAGATCTCTGATGTGTGGAAAAAACAGACTTATCTGAAAATCATTTCCTGCACTCAGAACAGGAATGCGGCTTTTCTCCTGTGTGAGATCTCTGATGTCTGTTAAGACTGGACTTCTGTGAAAAACATTTCCCACACTCAGGATAGGAATGCGGCTTCTCCCCCATGTGAGATCTCTGATGTGTGGAAAGACTGGACTTCTGTGAAAAACATTTCCCACACTCAGGACAGGAATACGGCTTCTCTCCGGTGTGCACTCTCTGATGGCTGAAAAGATGGTACTTCCGTGAAAAACATTTTCCACACTCAAGACAGAAATGCGGCTTATCCCCCGTGTGAGATCTCTGATGTGTGTAAAGACTAGACTTCTGTGAAAAACATTTCCCGCACTCAGAACAGTAATATGGCTTCTCCCCCGTGTGAGATCTCAGATGTCTGTAAAGACTCAACTTGTCTGAAAAACATTTTCCACACTCAGGGCAGGAATATGTCTTCTCTCCCGTGTGGGAAATCTGATGTCTGTAAAGATTGGCTTTCTGTGAAAAGCATTTCCCGCACTCAGCACAGGAATAGGGCTTCTCCCCCATGTGGGAATTCTGATGTCTGTAAAGATTGCCCTTATTTAAAAAACATTTGCCGCACTCAGGGCAGGTATGTGGCTTCTCCCCTGTGTGAGATCTTTTATGCTCATTAAGTTTGGATTTATAACGGAAACACTTCCCGCACTCAGTACATGAAAACCCCTCATCTGTTGGAAGGACGACACCGTTCCTCACCATCTGAGGTTCCTCAGGATAAGAGGAATACGATGGTCCATCTACACTGTGTGGTGCCAGATGTACATTTGAGGTATTCGGGTTTTCTATTGGACTATACTGTGTGATGTCCTCATCTTCTACTTCACAGTCTGGAGACAAAGTGAGACAATCCTCTGAGGTTTTCCTCATCTCCCGTCCATCTACTAAAATAGAAATAAAAAGATTATTACTAGACATGAGCAGATTGGTTCCCCTAAACCAGGACTCTGCCCACATCAGGCAGCTTTGTCTCTGAGGATCTTACAATTCCACCCTCAAGGTAACTAGTAAATGGGTCCTCTGACCTCCTACCAGTTCATTTCTTTATTCATGAACCTTAGTCAGAGAGTGAAGAAACAACGAGAACTGTCTTTTATAGGAGTGACAGTGATGAGGGGATTATAGGACGAGTGTCCCCACCTCCTCTATCACTCACTGCCATCTTCCCAACACAAGAAGTCCTGCACTTCCTTATTTAGTCCATGATTCAGTCATGAATAACAGCGGGAATGAGCCCCACCAGAGATCAGAGAGTGAGGATGGGGGAGAACAACCAAGATGAAGACTGGACTGATCCTGAAGACCACCATCATTGGGTTATTGACTTCTCCCTCATTATCACCTTCTGTTTATGGTTCCAAAGTTTGAGGATGTTATCACATTATTATCAACATGTAAAAGTCTGTGCTCCAATCAAATCATCAGATATAAAATGTCCAGCTGGTAGGAAATGGGTGTAAAAGAAGTCAGGACTATGAAATGTATAACTTATTATATAGGATACAACAGATAGGTCTATATAGTATCAGAATAAAGTATGTACAACATGGAGTATATAATGCAGGGGTCAGGAGTATGTAATGTACAACAGAGTATATTGTGCAGGGGTCAGGAGCATGTAATGTACAATATAAATGATATAGTGTAAGGCAGCCCTCAAATTTTTCACTCGCATTTTGCGAGTGGAAAATGATTGCTGGCGAGCGTGGGCTGCCTGGGAGGAGGGGGGCGAGCACCGCCGCTAGGCGGGGGTTGAACGGGAGCCATTCTCCCAGCCAGGAGGAGAGGAAGAGTCGAGCTGGCCGATCATCAGAGAGCGGGGATTGCCCACTGTAACAGCTTTCATTTGAAATACTGGGTTCCCAGCACCGCTCACTATCACATACAGCCCCGCCTCACCCAGCACCGCTCACGTCACACAGTCCCGCCTCCTCGCCCGGCACATTGGGTAGACAGAACACCAGTCCAATGCTGAGAGGTGCCGGGCAAGGAGGCGGGACTGTGTGATGTGAGCGGTGAGGAGGCAGGACTGTATGTGACGGTGAGCGGCACTGGGAACCCAGCAATTCAAATGAAAGCTGTTACAGTGGGCAATCCCCGCTCTCTGGTGATCGGCCAGTTTAACTCTTCCTCTGCACAGGTGAGGCTGTATAGATGGGCAAAGGTGAGGCTGTACAGACGGGCACAGGTGAGGCTGTACAGACGGGCACAGGTGAGACTGTACGGACGGGCACAGGTGAGACTGTACGGACGGGCACAGGTGAGACTGTACGGACGGGCACAGGTGAGACTGTACGGACGGGCACAGGTGAGACTGTACTGATGTATTTGCCTTTAGTAAATAAACCCCATTGTTTCACCATCTATTCACTAATTTTGATGTCATGAACACTTGGCTCATGTCCCTTTAAGGGTCATTTGGACTCACCACACACTTGTTTTAATTTCACCTAAGGACTTTATGTTTTTCTTTTCAATGTAGAATTAAGGTGTATCTATTCAATTAAGTCTTTACATTGTTTGCATTGATCATTGTGAGACCTATCAAATGGCCTACGTTCACTTGAACTTTACTGAGACTGTACTGATGGGCACAGGTGAGACTGTATTGATGGGCACAGGTGAGACTGTATTGATGGGCACAGGTGAGAGTGTATACGACGGGCACAGGTGAGACTGTACTGACTAGGGATGAGCCGAACACCCTCCTGTTCGGTTCGCACCAGAACTTGCGAACAGGAAAAAAATGTGTTTGAACACACGAACACCGTTAAAGTCTATGGGACACGAATATGAATAATCAAAAGTGCTAATTTTAAAGGCTTATATGCAAGTTATTGTCATAATAAGTGTTTAGGGACCCGGGTCCTGCCCCAGGGGACATGGATCAATGCAAAAAAAAGTTTTAAAAATGGCCGTTTTTTCAGGAGCAGTGATTTTAATATTGCTTAAAGTGAAACAATAAAAGTGTAATATCCCTTTAAATTTCATACCTGGGGGGTGTCTATAGTGTGCCTGTAAAGGGGTGCATGCTTCCAGTGTTTAGAATAGTCTGACAGCAAAATGACATTTCAAAGGAAAAAAAGTCATTTAAACTACTCGCGGCTATTAATGAATTGCCGGTCCGACAATACACATAAAAGTTCATTGATAAAAACAGCATGAAATTCCCCACAGGGGAACCCCGAACCAAAATTTGAAAAAACATTTGAAAAAAAATGACGTGGGGGGTCCCCCTAAATTCCATACCAGGCCCTTCAGGTCTGGTATGGAAATTAAGGGGAACCTCGGCCAAAATTAAAAAAAAAAAAATAGCATGGGGTCCCCCTCAAAATCTATACCAGACCCTTAAGGTCTGGTATGGATTTTAAGGGGAACCCTGTGCCAAAATTTTTTTTAAAAATGGCGTGGGGTCCACCTAAAAATCCATACCAGACCCTTATCCGAGCAAGCAACCTGACAGGCCGCAGGAAAAGAGGGGGGGACGAGAGAGCGCCCCCCCTCCTGAACTGTACCAGGCCACATGCCCTCAACATTGGGAGGGTGCTTTGGGGTAGCCCCCCAAAACACCTTGTCCCCATGTTGATGAGGACAAGGGCCTCATCCCCACAACCCTTGGCCGGTGGTTGTGGGGGTCTGCGGGTGGGGGGGCTTATCGGAATCTGGAAGCCCCCTTTAACCCCAGATCCCAGCCCTCCCCCGTGTGAAATGGTAATGTACCCCTACCATTTCACTAAAAAAGTGTCAAAAATGTTAAAAATGACAAGACAGTTTTTGACAATTCCTTTATTTAAATGCTTCTTCTTTCTTCTATCTTCCTTCGGTTTCTTCCTTCATCTTCTTCTTCTTCTGGTTCTTCTAGTTCTTCCTCCAGTGTTCTTGTCCGGCATCTACCTCCGCGGCGCCGGCGTCTTCTTCCCTTCTTCTCCTCGGGCCGCTCCGCATCCATGATGGCATGGAGGGAGGCTCCCGTTGTGTGACGCTTCTCTCTTCATCTTCTTGTCTTCATCTTCTTGTCTTCATCTTCTTGTCGGGCCTCTCCGCATCCATGATGGCATGGAGGGAGGCTCCCGCTGGGTGACGCTTCTCCTCTTCTGACGGTTCTTAAATAACGGGGGGGGGGCCACCCGGTGACCCCACCCCCCTCTGACGCATGGGGACTTCCCTGTGGCATACCCAGTGATGTCAGAGGGGGCGGAGTCACCAGTTACGTAACCCCACCCCCTTCTGATGTCACGGGGAATGCCACAGGGAAGTCCCCGTCAAGTCCCTGTGCGTCAGAGGGGGGCAGGGTCACCGGGTGGCCCCCCGTTATTTAAGAACTGTCAGAAGAGGAGAAGCGTCACACAGCAGGAGCCTCCCTCCATGCCATCATGGATGCGGAGCGGCCCGAAAAGAAGATGAAGACAGGAAGATGAAGAGAAGAAGTTGAAGAGAGAAGCATCACACAGCGGGAGCCTCCCTCCATGCCATCATGGATGCGGAGCGGCCCGAGGAGAAGAAGGGAAGAAGACGCCGATGCCGCGGAGGAAGATGCCGGACGAGAACACTGGAGGAAGAACCAGAAGAAGATGGAGGAAGAAACCTAAAGAAGATAGAAGATAAAAGAAAGAAGATAGAAGAAAGAAGAAGCATTTAAATAAAGGAACTGTCAAAAACTGTCTCTTGTCATTTTTAACATTTTTGACACTTTTTTAGTGAAATGGTAGGGGTACCCCTTACCATTTCACACAGGGGGGAGGGCTGGGATCTGGGGGTCCCCTTGTTAAAGGGGGCTTCTAGATTCCGATAAGCCCCCCGCCCGCAGACCCCCACAACCACCGGCCAAGGGTTTTGGGGATGAGGCCCTTGTCCCCATCAACATGGGGACAAAGTGTTTTGGGGGGCTACCCCAAAGCACCCTCCCAATGTTGAGGGCATGTGGCCTGGTACGGTTCAGGGGGGGCGCTCTCTCGTCCCCCTCTCTTTTCCTGCTGCCTGCCAGGTTGCGTGTTTGGATAAGGGTCTGGTATGGATTTTTGGGGGGACCCCACGCCGTGTTTTTAAAATTTTGGTCGGGGTTCCCCATAAAATCCATACCAGACCTGAAGGGTCTGGTATAGATTTTGAGGGGGACCCCACGCCATTTTTTTTTTTACTTTATGCCGGGGGTTCCCCTTAATATCCATACCAGACCTGAAGGGCCTGGTATGGAATTTAGGGGGACCCCCACGTCATTTTTTATTAATTTGGTTCGGGGTTCCCCTGTGGGGAATTCCCATGCCGTTTTTATCAATGAACTTTTATGTGTATTGTCGGACCGGCAATTCATTAATAGCCACGAGTAGTTTAAATGACTTTTTTTCCTTTGAAATGTCATTTTGCTGTCGGACTGTTCTAAACACGGGAAACATGCACCACTTTACAGGCATACTATAGACACCCCCCAGGTACGAAATTTAAAGGGATATTACACTTTTATTGGTTCACTTTAAGCATTATTAAAGTCACTGCTCCCGAAAAAACAGCAGTTTTTAATTTTGCATTGATCCATGTCCCCTGGGGCAGGACCCGGGTCCCCAAACACTTTTTATGACAATACCATGAATATAAGCCTTTAAAATTAGCACTTTTGATTTCTCCCATAGACTTTTAAAGGGTGTTCCACGGCATTCAAATTTGCCGCGAACACCCCAAATTGTTCGCAGTTCGGCGAACAGCCGATGTTCGAGTCGAACATGACTTCGACTTGAACTCGAAGCTCATTCCTATTACTGACGGGCACAGGTGAGAGTGTACTGACGGGCACAGGTGAGACTGTATTGACGGGCACAGGTGAGACTTTACTGAGGAGACACAGGTGAGACTGTACTGACAGACACAGGTGAGACTGTATTGACGGGCACAGGTGAGACTGTATTGACGGGCACAGGTGAGACTGTATTGACGGGCACAGGTGAGACTGAACTGACAGACACAGGTGAGACTGTACTGACAGACACAGGTGAGACTGTACTGACAGACACAGGTGAGACTGTACTGACAGACACAGGTGAGACTGTACTGACGGGCACAGGTGAGAGTGTACTGACGGGCACAGGTGAGTGTACTGACGGGCACAGGTGAGAGTGTACTGACGGGCACAGGTCACTCTACATTGAGGGGCACTGATCACGCTGTATTGATGGGCACTGGTGAGGCTGTGCTGAGGGGCACTGATAATGTTGCTGTTAATATTTATTTTTGTAACTTAATTCTGCATAAAACATTTAAGTTTCATTTCATGAGATAATTTATGAGGGTGTGTTTAGGGGCAGAGACTGGTTGTGTTGAGTGGGGCAACTGGTGGCGAGTAACCCTTAAGGCCTGGCTAGTAGCTCAGGACTTGAAATTTTGAGCCCTGGTGTAAGGGTCAGGACTCATAATATTGGTATTCAGCAATCAGTGGAAGATTAAATGTTTACATGAGACAAGTTGCAGAGGTCCCACACCGCTGCCTCCCATCTCCTGAGACTGCACTCAGTGACTTGGGTCTGAGACTATACAGACATATCCCTCCTCCCGGCACAGCCAGCAAACAACAGAACAAGTAATCCTGGGAGAATTGTTCTATCAGAGATGTTGTCCATACCCAGGTATGGGGCATGAACATTTTGGGGGGTAATAAACATTTTGCCAGCTGGACCCCAGAATTTCCATAAATCCAGTCTAGATTCATAAATTGTGTCTGCAGCGCAGAGAAGGAAGATTATCCGAGAGAAATACAGGAATACAGGATGGGGAACACAGCTCAGGAAAGTGACCAGGGTATTACAGGCTGATATCACCCAGTCCCCGCCCTACTCTGGACCAATCAGTGAGCAGTATGGGTGGAGGAATGTATTTAGTGTTAATGACCCACCTGTGCTGATCTCTGTAGGAGTGTCCTCCTCTATAAATGTCCCCGTTATTCCATCCTCCTCCATAGACTGCTGATCATCCCTCATATATGTCTCTTCTTCTTCTCCTTTAACCTCAAATTCTATATCGATTGGATCTCCACTCTAAATCAAGAAAATGAGAGAGAATATCATCTGTAAGATATAAGATTTAATATTGTGACATCACATATAAAATCCACACATTGTCTCTATAAGGCCTCTTTCACACGAGGGATCCGTATGTCCGTTTTTCATCCTTCCGTTTTCGGATGAAAAACGGACATACAGTCATCCCTATGGAGCGTCGGATGTCAGCGGTGACATGTCCGCTGACATCCGACCCGCTCCGATCCGAAAAGTGTAACGGAGGAAAAACCTACTTTTCCCTCCGTTTTCGGATCGGATCGGATGACGACGGACACTACGGACCGTCATCATCCGATCCCCCCATAGGGGAGAGCGGCGCTCTGACAGGTCCGTCGCTGCACAGTGTGCAGCGATGCACCTGTCATCTTCCTGCTCAGCGGGGATCGGCGGAGCTATCCCCGCTGAGCAAGCGGATGTTCACGGGGCGGATCATCACTGATCTGCCCCGTGTGAAAGAGGCCGCCTCTTTCACACGGGGCAGATCAGTGATGATCCGCCCCGTGAACATCCGCTTGCTCAGCGGGGATAGCTCCGCCGATCCCCGCTGAGCAGGAAGATGACAGGTGCATCGCTGCACACTGTGCAGCGACGGACCTGTCAGAGCGCCGCTCTCCCCTATGGGGGGGTCGGATGATGACGGTCCGTAGTGTCCGTCGTCATCCGATCCGATCCGAAAACGGAGGGAAAAGTAGGTTTTTCCTCCGTTACACTTTTCGGATCGGAGCGGGTCGGATGTCAGCGGACATGTCACCGCTGACATCCGACGCTCCATAGGGATGACTGTATGTCCGTTTTTCATCCGAAAACGGAAGGATGAAAAACGGACATACGGATCCCTCGTGTGAAAGAGGCCTTAGTCTGTTTGATAACCTCCATCCCACCAACCTTGTAACAGGAAGGGATGGTGTGACCTTCCTGTGTGGAATCCCGGGAATACAGAGGACGGGGACATCTCTCTGGTGGGTTCCTGGTATTAGGTGGCTTCATCACATCCTTGTATCTTTCTGAAAACTCCTCCATCACTCCATACTCCTCATCCTCCTCTTTATACTCTTCTTTAACACCAATATTATCATCCCCGAGATTTCCACTCTGAATATATAATAAAACATTCATTGTAAAAAACATGCTGTGTATAAATCATATTTACCAATAATTGTCAATCATCTACCTGATGATGGTGAGGGATGGTGTGATCTTCCTGTGTGGAATCCCGGGAATACAGAGGAAGGGGACATCTCTCTGGTGGGTTTCTGTAGCTGGATGACTCCACCATGGTGTCCTGGTACAGATTTTTGTGTTCTTTTAGAGACTCTGACTCCTCCATCACCCCATCCTTATCGTCCTCCTCTTTTATCTCTTCTTTAACTTCAACTTTAGAATCTCTCAAGTTTCCACTCTAAATATATAATAAAAATCACATCAAAGATAACAATGCAGATAATGTACAGATCCTAATGATACCATCAGTGATTGTTCCTCAGCTACCTGATGATGGTGAGGGATGGTGTGATCTTCCTGTGTGGAATCTCGGGAATACAGAGGACGGGGACATCTCTCTGGTGGGTTCCCATTACTGCGACCATCTGTAGGAAACACACACACTGACTGAATACATTGTTTCTATGTGTTTATCAGATGATGGGGGATCTAGGTGGACCCTCCGTACTGCTCTCTCCTTTACAATAAAGTCTCCTCTTACCCGGTGATGTGAGGGGCGGCTGATTGTCCATCATGACGTCCTTGTAGAGATTCTTGTGTCCTTCTAAATACTCCCACTCCTCCATGGAGAAATAGACAGTGACATCCTGACACCTTATAGGAACCTGACACACACAATGATACAGTCACCATCCAGACACATCCCTTATCTGTTACTGGATAATGTCCCAGAATTCCCAGCACCGCTCACCTCTCCTCCATCATTTCTCTGGTGACTTCTAGAATCTTCTTTTTATTTCTCTATTCTATCAGGGAGGGAGGTGGAGGCAATGTTATGGTCATATGATCTCTAGACTTCACAGGAGGAAAACTCTAAATCTGAAAACAAATGGTAAAATGAAATGATATTCCCAGAATTCTCCCCACCTCACCATTCAGGTCTCCATTTTATTAAAACCCCACTTCAGCCTGAGGTAAAATTTACCCACACAGAACCCCCACACTACATAGATTAAAAGCTTGTTGCAGGTATTCTGACGCCATTACATACAACGCAGGACCAACAGTCCCCCCCCATTAAAAAACCCTCACTAGACCCCACCTGTTTGAATAACTTAAGACCCATCTCCCTGCTCCCGTTTGCCTCCCAGCTCATCGAACGTCTTTTCCATGACCGAATGAGTCGCTACCTCACAGACAACAACCTTCTTGACCCCCTACAGTCTGGCTTCTGCCCACAATTATCTACTGAAATTGCCCTACTAAAACTCACCAATGACCTACTAACTTCTAAAACCAATGGCCATAACTCCATACTCATACTCTTAGATCTCTCTGCTGCCTTCGACACAGTTGACCTCCTGCTCAGCAAACTACACTCTCTTGGCCTTCGTGATTCTGCTTTATCCTGGTTCTCCTCCTACCTATCTCAGCGCACTTTCAGTGTCACTTACAACTCCATCTCCTCCGCTCCTCTTTCTCTTTCTGTTGGGGTACCCCAAGGCTCCGTCCTTGGGCCCCTCCTATTCTCGCTCTATACCTCTTCCCTGGGCCAGTTGATAACCTCCCACCACCTCTACGCCAATGACACCCAGATCTATCTCTTCACTCCTCAACTCACCCCCTTGTTCTCCTCACGGATCTCAAACGCACTAAATGACATATCGGTATGGATGTCACATCACTTTCTCAAACTCAATCGTTCTAAAACTGAACTTGTAATATTTCCTCCTTCCCGGTCCCCCCCCATGACTTTACCATTAATATCAACAGCACAACCATTGGTCCCTCCACACATGCCAGGGTCCTGGGTGTAATCCTTGACTCTGACCTCTCCTTCAGCCTCTCACATCCAAACACTGGCTAAATCCTGCCACCTTAACCTCCGCAACATCTCCAGAATTCGACCCTTCCTGACTAATGACACCACAAAGCAACTTATTCACTCCTTGGTTATTTCCCGCCTTGACTACTGCAACTCTCTCCTTAATGGCCTACCCTTACGTAGGCTCCTCCCCCCCTTCAGTCTATTATGAATGCTGCTGCTAGACTAATACACCTCACTAACCAATCCATGACTGCTGCCCTTCTCTGCCAATCCCTTCACTGGCTTCCCCTCCCCCACTGTATAAAATTCAAAATACTAACCACAACATACAAGGCCATCCACAACATCGCCCCCAGCTACATCACCAACCTCATCTGCAGATATTGCCAAAACCTGTCCACCTTCAGGACTTCTCAAGAGCCTCTCCCATCCTCTGGAACTCCCTGCCCCAGTATATCCGATCAGCCCCTAACCTGTCCACCTTTAGGAGATCCCTGAAAACTCACTTATTCAAGGAAGCCTATCCCACACCCACCTAACAACTGTCCTCGATCCACCCCCACCAAATTATTCTCTGCAGCTATTACCTTTTATACCACCACCCCCTCCCTTTAGAATGTAAGCTCTACGAGCCGGGCCCTCCTTTACCTTTTGTATTGAACTGTACTGTAATTGTGCTGTCCTCCCTCTACATTGTAAAGTGCTGCGTAATCTGTTGGCGCTATATAAGTCGTGTATAATAATAATGTACAATGATAATAATAAGTGAGGACGCCAAGGGTCCGCCCACATCCTAAGAGCGTCAGGAAAAAAAAGCAGATAGAGGGACATTGGGAGGAGGAGCTGTGAGGTCAGTGTGATGTCATAGGACATATAGGAGTTGATTTACTAAAGGGAAATCCACTCTGCACTACAAGTGCAATTGAAAGTGCACTTGTAGTGCAGTCGCTATAGATCGCTATAGATTTGAGGGGAAGCTCTGAAATTAGGGGAAGCTCTGCTGATTTTATCATCCAATCATGTGCTAGCAAAAATTCTGCTTTTTATTTTCCTTACATGTCCCCATCAGGGCTACAGCGACTTGCAGTGCACTTTTAGTGCAAAGTGGATTTGCCTTTCGTAAAAAACCCCCATAGACTCTGGATGGAGGGACATTGGGAGGAGGAGCTGTGAGGTCAGTGTGATGTCATAGGACATATAGACTCTGGAAGGAGGGACATTGGGAGGAGGAGCTGTGAGGTCAGTGTGATGTCATAGGACATATAGACTCTGGATGGAGGGACATTGGGAGGAGGAGCTGTGAGGTCAGTGTGATGTCATAAGACATATAGGAGTTAATTTACTAAAGGGAAATCCACTCTGCACTACAAGTGCAATTAAAAGTGCACTTGTAGTGCAGTCTCTATAGATCACTATAGATTTGAGGGGAAGCTCTGAAATTAGGGGAAGCTCTGCTGATTTTATCATCCAATCATGTGCTAGCAAAAATTCTGCTTTTTATTTTCCTTACATGTCCCCATCAGGGCTATAGCGACTTGCAGTGCACTTTTAGTGCAAAGTGGATTTGCCTTTCGTAAAAAAAAAAAACATAGACTCTGGATGGGGGGACATTGGGAGGAGGAGCTGTGAGGTCAGTGTGATGTCATAGGACATATAGACTCTGGATGAAGGGACATTGGGAGTAGGGATGAGCTTTATGTTCGGGTCGAACACGAGTTTGACTCGAACATTGGCTATTCGCGCGTTCATCTAAATACGTACATTAGGGGGTGTTCGCGCCAAATTTGAGTGGCGCATCATGCCCCATAATGCACTGCAACATCGCAGTGCATTGCTGTCTGATGATTGGCCAAGCATGCACTATGACCCGCATGCTTTGGCCAATCACAGCGCTGTCAGCAAAGAGAGCCATAATTGGCCAAAGGCAGGGTGCCTTTGGCCAATTATGGCTCAGGGGGTTAAGCCCACGCCCCACACTATATAAGGCCGCCTGCACGTCGGCCCTGTGTAGTGTGTTGCTGGTGTTGACCGAGACAGTGTCATTTAATTTAGATTGAGCAAGCAGGCGATTTAGTTATCTGCAGTGTATTTAGTATATATATATATATATAGATCTGACTGCAGTTCGTTCCTGGTGTACTTTTTCTAATATACTTCAAACAGGCAGGTGATTCAGTTAGCTGCAGTGTATTTTATTTATTTATATATATATATATATATATATATATATATATATATATATATATATATATATATATATCCACTGTATCCAGTTTAGCTAGATCTTTCTTATATATATATATATGGCAGGCAGGTGATTCAGTAAGCTGCAGTGCATAAAATATATATACAGTCTCCTACATATATATATATATATATCCACTGCATTCCAGTCTAGCCAAGCCTACATCTGACTGCAGGCCATTCCTTTTGTACATTTTCAAATATACTTTCAGGCAGGCAGGAAGGCGATTTAGTGATCTGCAGTGCATAAAATATATATACAGTCTCCCACATATATATATATCCACTGCATTCCAGTCTATTCCTGGTGTACATTTTCAAATATACTTTCAGGCAGGTGATTCAGTGATCTGCATTGCATTAAATTTATATACAGTCTCCTACATATATATATATCCACTGCATTCTAGTCTAGCCAAGCCTATATCTGACTGCAGGCCATTCCTGGCGTACGTTTTCAAATACACTTTCAGGCAGGCAGGCAGGGGATTCAGTGATCTGCAGTGCATAATATATATATATATATATATATATATATATATATATATATACAGTTTCCTACATATATATCCACTGCATTCTAGTCTAGCCAAGCCTATATCTGACTGCAGGCCATTCCTTGTGTACGTTTTCAAATATACTTTTAGGCAGGCAGGCAGGTGATTCAGTGATCTGCAGTGCATTAAATACTGTATATATACAGTCTCCTACATATATATATCCACTGCATTCCAGTCTAGCCAAGCCTATATCTGACTGCAGACCATTCCTGGTGTACGTTTTCAAATATACTTTTAGGCAGGCAGGTGATTCAGTGGTTTTACAGGCAGAATAGGGCCAGTTGGCTGCAAGAGGTTCAGAAAATCTGGCTACAAAGGGAGGTCTCACACAAGGTAGGACTTGTCTCAAACCGGCGAAGTCTCCCTCCCCTTCCAACTTCCCTACCCTATCCGCTGGAACTCTGTAGCTGGTTAGGATAAAAAGGGACAGTAATTATCCTTGGGTTACTGGTGACTCTAGGAGAGGCATCCATAAGAGGGGGTAGACGTTATGTAAGAGCAGAGGAACCTTTGGATTGGGAAAGAACAGGAAAAGTATTGAATCTAACCTTTATAGAGGGAATTACTAGCACTATACTGGTAGACTTCTGTCAGATTGCAGATTGTGGGGATACAACTGGGGCTAGAGGACTTCTATGGGCAGATAAATACATTTGCTGGCTCTGGAATAGAGCACGATGTCAAGCATGGAATCAGGCCCTGTGGACCACACTGTATTAAGATTGGGGGTATAATCTACCAGGGCCTAAAAAGAGTGTAATAAAGGAAAGACTCATAATTACAGAAGCAGACAACTTCCCCTGCACAAATAGTAAGAACTGTAACCAATTATTAAGAACATTAAAGGAGCCGAGGAAGGAAGATCAGTGGTTGTACTCTATGGGAGCATGGGTGTCAGGAACTGACCCCTCAGGCAAGTTTTTCCTCGAGGTATTATCGCCTAATAAAACCAGACAACAGGAAAAGGTAGACACAGAAGGGAAAATAGAAGGCCATACTAAAATAGAAGTTCTGAGTAAAACTATAAGATTTACTAACCTAACAGTAGAAGATGCCATAGCTTTGGAGACAGGATACCAAAAAAAAAATGAGTGGTTAGAATGGTTGAGGTACACGGTTAAAACTTTAAAAAAGGAAAACTGTTTTGTTTGTGCCAGTGCCAGACTACATTTAGCAACAGTCCCTCTAGATCACAATACAGATCCAGGAGGTTTAAAATGTATGTTGTGATTGTATAATAAGAGCTATAAATCTGAAACAAATTCTACCTGTCACACGTTGAGTTTGTTGTTTCCCCTAGTACAGAGACCTCAGATACCTCCAGCGGTTACTGCTTATCCGGGCAACTTTACTTGTTTTGCACTCCTAGGGAACCGTAGTGGGATGGATCTTGGGTCACTACCCGATGACTCTTCTAGGGAGAGGATTAACACGGGCAATGGTGACTGGGTTGAACATGACATTCAGAGAGCTGGTGGATGTGTGGGGATAAGAAACTAGGAGCTAGGATATTGGCCGATGCCCGAGGGAATTGCGCTATGGTCCAGCTGGCTATGCCCCTGAGGATCCTGTCAGAACACCCGTGGACTAAGAGTCACCAACGGTATCCGAGGGACACCTCTCCCATAGGGTCATTTGACTCCGGATCTACAAAAATGAGCGCGGGGTGCCGGATGAGTTTGGGGCCAGGAATCAGATGACAGTAGGGTTTAAGTCTCTTCTCTGGTGGGTGACTATAGATAAAAATGTTGACTGGATTAACTATATATACAACAACGATTTGTAAACTATACTAGGGACGCTGTGAAGGGCCTAGCAGAACAGTTGGCTCCCACATCTCTAATGGCATGGCAGAACTGAATGGCCTTCGATATGGTCCTGGTTGAAAGAGGAGGGGTATGCAAAATGTTTGGTAGCATGTGTTGCAACTTTATCTCTAACAATACAGCTCCTGGAGGGACCGTGACCAGAGCTTTGGAAGGACTGACTGCTCTATCGAATGAATTATCAGAAAACTCAGGTATTAATGATCCATTCACAAACTGGCTTGAAGGATGGTTAGGTAAGTGGACTGGACTTATCACATCATGTTTGAAATCAATTGCTGTGGCTTTGGCCGTTTTGGTCACTTGCAGATGTTGCTGCATTCCCTGTATTCAAGGACTTTCACACAAAATGATTGAATCCGCAGTCTCAAGAACAATGTATCAAGCCCTTCCTACCTCTGAGGAGATCTATGTGGACATTGAAGCTCAACTTAGTGACATACAGTCTGAAACACAGGGGCTATCAACGAAATGTGTTGAGATAAAATAGTCACACAAGAGGATGGAATGTTAGAAAAGTTTTAAATGTTTATTGTGTGACTATTAGAAAAACTATTAGAAAACAATAACCCTGAGACTGATTTTTAAGATGACTTCTGAGCACATTGTTGTATTAACTTGCTGTATCGTTTGCTTTAACTAACTCCATAGTAAGTTGTAGGATGATTAGGCTTAACCATATATGGTAGAACAAGAATGTACAGGAAACACTAATTAGCCAAATAAAGTACCATTTTGTACCAGGCACGCTATCTGTGTTTCCTCAGCCAATAGAAGCGTTATAGCTATATTATTGTAGGTATTAGGAGGGGGATATACATCTCTTTGTATGATTCTTACTGCATCTTTTGGCTTGTAAGCATCATCCTTTTGTGTGACACATCTGAAATAAATTGTCTGCTTTTCAATACATCTGGAGTTTGACTGATCACAGGAGAAAAATAATCCTAGCAATATATTATTCCTCTAGCTACGTAGATACATGTCTATTTTTGTCTTCTCATGACATTCTATACCAAGATACCTTATATGTCGTTCTCATACACCAGAAACTTCCAGCAATACTCAGCTTTAGATGAAGAATCATATCAAATCAATTGATCAAGGTCATTCACACATACTATATTTATTATGACTAATCATAAAACCAAATATGTTTTGTAAGTATGCCATGAATATAATATAACACCTATAAGTGCCGAATAATGAATTTGAAATAGTATTATAACAGCCAGATACTCTAATCTCGGGATTTCTACAACATTCCAACACCAACACTATGGGCTTGTCATTCACCGCAGTATCTGATGACAATAAGCTTGTGTTTTTAGATCTAGAATTGTTCCATCATGACAACAGTATTTGTGCTCAGAATTTCACAAAACCCAACTCCGGCAACTCCTATTTGCACTATAGGAGTCATCACCATCCATGTTGGGTGAACAACATCCCGAAGAGCCAGTTCTGCGGTCTTAAGCATAACTGTACTCGTACAGAGGACTACAATACCCATGGTCAGATGCTCAAGACCGAATTTTAAAGAAAAAGGCTACCCTGATGATATTGTTGAAGAATCTTTTCAACACTATCTTCATACAGACGTAAAAAGTGACAGAAAGGCTAAAACAGAGGACAGTACACAACCAGTGCGTGTCAGAGAACTCACCTTGCTGTTCATGGTATTGGCCGCCTTGGGGCGCGCCTGTGAGCAAGCTGGCCTATTTAGGTTTGTCAGGCACTCTGTTCAGTGCTGCCTGATCATCAGCTTCCTGTGCCATAGTTCCTGTTTCCTGTCTTGTCTTTCTGTATACCTGATCTCCTGACGACCCGGATTGCCCTTGGATTCTCCTGTTTGCTGCCTGTACCTGACCTTGGCCTGTTTGACTCCGCTTCTGCCTGCTCCTATTGTACCTTGCTGCCAGTCTGTTGCCGAACCCTGCTTGTGTCCCGATCTGCCTGTCTTGCTCCTGCTCAGCACCTGTTACCAGTGTTATGGACTACTGACATGTTGTCTGAAGATCATCTCTCATCCTGTACCTGGATCTCTTCAGCAGGCTCTCATACCACTCCGCACTCTCGTGCCTCCTGTCTGCTCTACCAGAGGCCGTGAGTCGGATAAGTAAGGGAGTCTACCCTCTGCCCAAGCGGACTCATCAGTCTGGTAAGTAAAAGTCTGACAGTGCGGTTTGTCACACAGTTCCATACTCAATTTGGGAAGATGGAAAGGATCCTCTCTAAACATTGGTCCATATTGAGCGAGGATCCCCATCTAAAACCCACACTAACCGATCGACCTCTAGTAACTTATAGAAGAGCAAAAAACATCAAAACCCAAATAGCTCCGAGTAAAATAAAACCATCACGACCGATCGCTAGTGCTTCCCTGACATTCTTCAACATCAAGGGAACGTATCGGTGCAAAAAAACCCCTATGTCTGACGTGTAAACACGTGACACATAGACAAAAAGATTTCACATGTAAAGGAAAGCAGTACACCATACCGGATTTCTTTACATGCTCATCTGAGTACAATGTATACTGCTCGACGTGCCCATGTGGCCTACTCTATGTAGGCTGCACCATCCGTACTCTCCGCAAAAGGTTTGGTGAACACCGTAACTTTGTTGAGAAGGGTGTGATAAATATAGTGTTCCGAGGCACTTTAAAGAGTTTCACAAGCCGTCATCTTTAGGGCTTCACTTTTGGGTCATAGAGGCCAAATCCAACCATTTTCCCAAAGCAGAACGCTATAAACGGCTATGTGAGAGGGAAAATGACTGGATTTATACATTGAATAGTCTATCGCCCGGGGGCCTTAATGAGGGCATTGAAATTATTATTCTACTATGACCATGTCTGTCCTCGTTGGTCCATGTTGTATGTGTGTGTGTGTGTATGTATGCACTTATGTACGTCATGTGTGTGTATGTATATGTACACACATATATATATCTTATTCTCTACATTTAGCATACTCTATATATGTGTATATATGTATACCTCTATCCCCCCATTAAACAACAAATAGAAAATAATAAAAAAATAATATATAGTATTAATAATCAATAACTACCAATTTCCATATAGTATAATTGATCTCTCATGGGCGTCCCGTTTTAATAATTTGATGATTTTTTTGATTCTCTGATTTTTGAGCATATAATATATATCCAATATTTATTTATTATAGTAATCCGAATATAACAATTCTAATACATATACATATTTTAAAACATTTTTTATAGATAAATAATTATAGATCTAAAGACTAATTGGTCGCCTTTTGTAAGCATTTAGTCTATTAGTTTAAGCTTATTAACTTATACATTTTTCAAAGTAAATTTTTAAATAATAATTTTCTAAACCTATTAATTTGACCTTTAAGTTTATTGGTAATTTTAGTCATATTCACGTGAAATTTAAGAGTGTCAAAAAAATATATACAGCTGGTGGAATTGTAATTTTCCTCAATGTTTACATGTTCCCATGGTTACCCGTTTAGCCAGTCACTTAGTACTTAGTCTATGTGTATATATAAAAAAAAAACCTCTTCAAAGATGGCCCCCAGCAGAGCCCGAGAAAGGAGCACACATGCTCCGAACACGCGCACCTCCCCGCTGACCCTGTACCTGGAAGTGACGACACCCTGCTGTGTTCCTGTGCATCGCCGATCCCTGCGCCAGCTTTCCGGGAGCGCTGGGCTCCACCAGTGTAACCGGATAAAGGGCAGACACACGGACATTCCAGCCAGAGACACCAGGCAGTTCCTGGGATGGCGCGGATGACACCGATATCTATGCTGTTTTATATCGCTGGTTTGTGAGTGTTCCCATTATGATTCTAATTCATTAAATGTCCTAACTGCTACACTTATAAGGCGCTGCTTTGTTCCTGTTTTTGACAGTAATCGGCAGTGACAGGTCCTCTTTATGGAGAGATCGGGGGGGGTCTATGAAACCCCAAATCCCTCCTCTGAACTTGAAAGTATTCAAAACACCAGGTTCGGCATTTTGAATACTTTCTATTTTTTAAAACTGGCGCCTTTAGGATGCCAGTAATCCGGAAGTGATATCATGACATCGCTTTCGGGTTACTAGATCCGAGACCCGAACAGTGCCAACTCTGGCTTTGTTCGGGCCTCCGGCCAGCTGGTGGGACAGGAGACCCGTGCGGAGTGGGAGGGTCTCCTCCCGCTGCTTGTAACAACAGCCGAGCAGCTGCTTAGCAGCATTGGTCGTTATTACAAGAGAGCTGACCGTCCATGCTAAAGAACGGTCCTGGGTTACCTGTAGCTTCATGCATCACTCCGGGACAATCCCTTGAAGAAATATCGCTAATATCGGTAAGTATGTCAGCGATACTGATTCTTCAAAAAAAAAAAACTGAATATCGGCCGCACTGATAATCGATCGACCCCTAATGTGGATGTGAGAGGGGTAACAGGAGGGTTGCTGTACATTTAAGAAATAAACTATTGTCCCCCATGGGAAGACATTTAGTCTGGACTATGTAGTATTTGTTACATCTTGGAGAACCGGGGACCCTCTTGACCTGCCGGAGGATCAGATATTCCTCTTTACTCTGTTGAGTTTGTTTTCTTCCTGAACTGGTTTGCAGCCGAAACAGAACTCCTCTAAGAACAAGATCTCACCAACGAGTGAAGGAATGTCCTTCTTCATCTTACTTGATGTTCCAGAAAACAAATCACGTGACCACTGAGACAATAAGATGGCTAAGGTTGTCGGTTCTGGAAGGTCTGAAAAATACGTGGGGTGGGAGGTCCATTACAGACCCCCTTATGTCCCTCAGAGACCCCCGAGGTCTCCAGCCCCCATTCCCTCAAAGCCATCCTGCCTGACTACCCCCTCAAGGATCCCACTCTGCAGCCTGACTACCCCCTCAAGGATCCCAGAGCCCTTCGGCTACAATACCCCTTCAGAGGCCCCTAAAGTCTTTCAGCTTTACTAAACCCTCACAGCCCCTCAGTTCCTCTACTTCCCTCAGAATTTTCCTCCCTCTGACACAATGATGGAATATATTCTTCATGACAGGCTGGGGAATGTTTTCTTCCTCCTGACCAGCAATGTAAGGGGCTCTATGCTCCACACTCCTGACCCCTGCACTCCATCATTGTGTTGGCTGCATATTGTAATGATTGCCCATTGGCTGCCTGTGTAATGTAATAATTGCCCTTTGTAGGCCATGTATGGTCAGGATGGCCATCGTCTTGTCTATTTATTGTCAGTTCTGTTTGTTTAGAGGAACATATTACTAGAATTTATCTCCAAAACAATGTTCCAGCCCTGATTGTGAGTAAATGTTCTGCCCCTGAAGGGGTTATTCTAGGTTTCCACACTATATATGTGTGTATCATCATCTGCTGGAGATAAAAGACATCACAGTGACTATGGAGGAAGAGGACGGACATGACGGGGGGTTACTGGGTGTAAATAGAAAATAAGATCTTATTACCTCCTCTACTGCCACTTCCAGCAACGTCTTCTCTCTACTTCCTCCGAACTCACCTCTCACCCGGAACTTCCTGTCTGTACCTGACATCACTTCCTGTCTGTCCTCCATAGAGATTTCCTATCTGGGTAGAAGATCACCACCTTGTGGATCACAGAGGAACTGCAGCCTGAGAACCATCTGATAGTGTGAACAAGGCCTTGTGCTATGTGTGTATGTACCTTACACCGATCAGCCATAACATTCTGACCACTGACAGGTGAAATGAATAACATTGATTATCTCATTACAATGGTATCTGGAAGCGGGTGGGATATATTACACACCTCCCAACTTTCTGAGATGAGAACGAGGGACACATATTAGCAAATGTATGTAGGTGTAGGGCACACTGCCCCGCCACACCCCCTTAAACGCAAGTTATAAAAAAAAATTATTACTTAAACCCACAAGTGCTTTTTTTTTTTACCACTATAATTCCTTTATATTGGCTTTTGAAATTTACAAATACAGCAATTTAGAAATTGAATGAAAGGTTTGGCACTGGGAGATAAAAAGTGCATTTTATGTACAACTATATAGATATGACCAGAATGAGGGACAAATGAGGAGGAAAGAGGGACTTTTTTTCCCAAATCAGGGACTGTTGGGAGCTATGATATTAGGCAGAAGGTGAACATGTTGTCCCTAAAGTTGATGTGTTGAAAGCAAATAAAATGGGCATTACAGTTTGTTGTTTGGGGCTGTGTGTGGATGGCCGGGTTTGTGTGTGTCACTTACCTGGGGAAGAGATGGCACCAGGATGCAGTATAGGAAGAAGACAAGCCAGTGGAGGAGTGTGATGCTTTGTCTGGTGAAGTCCATGTCTTGATGGCAGCAAAAGGGGGACCAACTCAGTATTAGAGGGAAGATCATAATGTTCTGTTGGGTGGTCATAATGTTCTGGTGGGTGGTTATAATGTTCTGGTGGGTGGGTATAATGTTTTGGTGGGTGGGTATAATGTTCTGGTGGGCGGGTATAATGTTCTGGTGGGCGGGTATAATGTTCTGGTGGGCGGGTATAATGTTTTGGTGGGCGGATATAATGTTCTAATAAATATAAATGAGCAGCGCTGTGAATAAACGTATATTGGTGAAAATATACCAGTGTAAATGGGATAGATAAATAAACCCAATTTAAATGGATAACATAGTTCATAAAATCAAAAACATTGGATGTTTTGGTAAACAGTCCGAACACATTAATTAGAGTCCAGATGGATATAGTGAAGAGACATAGGCACAGGCCCCAGTCTGAAGGCAGGAATGCAGATAAAAAGTGGATCCTTCACCGCACCACTGTGATAACTAAAAATGAAATGGCAAGCATAAGAGGGCTTGCGACCTTAACCCGGTCAGGGCCTTTCATAGGATGAAGACAACGGCATGCCACTTCATATACCTTGGAATAATAACCCGCTGTCCACCAAGTAACCAGGCAATCCCTCTAGCATAGGGATGATATACTCCTAGCTGGGGGTTGTTCTCATTAGAGATACCCCGGAGAGAGAGAGGAGAACAACATAGCGTAATCCTGGTTTAAATTTTATTAAAAGGAATTAAAATCATACTTACAATGTGGTAGATACACATGAACATGAGAAGCCGGCCGGCTAGAGGCTAAAACCCATCCTGCAGACGGTAGATGCAGCACGTCAGCACGCCCGACGCACGTTTCGTCACACTCTGACGTCGTCTGGGGCACGGGCGACGCATTGACGTGTCCCACCTTAATAACAAAACAAAGCAGCCAAGCCTCGTAGTGAGACAAGACCGGAAATCACCTTGCGCTCCACTAAGTAAGGGCGGATGGTAAAAGGAGCCATCTTAGATAAGGGATTCTTTGTGAAATCGTATATATATGTTTCCAGTACAGAAATCACCAAAAATTATGCAATACAGTGCGGAAGAAGGCTTGAATACCAGTACTCCCACACATATTTTACCTGTGTGGAAGAATAATGTTCTGGTGGGCGAGTATAATGTTGTGGTGGGTGATTATAATGTTCTGGTGGGTGGGTATAATGTTCTGGTGGGTGGGTATAATAATCTGGTGGGTGGGTATAATGTTCTGGTGGGTGGGTATAATGTTCTGGTGGGCGGGTATAATGTTCTGGTGGGCGGGTATAATGTTCTGGTGGGCGGGTATAATGTTATGGTGGGTGGTATAATGTTCTGGTGGGCGGGTATAATGTTATGGTGGGCGGGTATAATGTTATGGTGGGCGGGTATAATGTTCTGGTGGGCGGGTATAATGTTATGGTGGGTGGTATAATGTTCTGGTGGGCGGGTATAATGTTATGGTGGGCGGGTATAATGTTATGGTGGGCGGGTATAATGTTCTGGTGGGCGGGTATAATGTTATGGTGAGTGGGTATAATGTTCTGGTGGGTGGGTATCATGTTATGGTGGGTGGGTATCATGTTATGGTGGGTGGGTATCATGTTCTGGTGGGTGGGTATCATGTTCTGGTGGGCGGGTATAATGTTATGGTGGGTGGGTATAATGTTCTGGTGGGTGGGTATAATGTTCTGGTGGGCGGGTATAATGTTATGGTGGGCGGGTATAATGTTATGGTGGGTGGGTATAATGTTCTGGTGGGTGGGTATAATGTTATGGCGGGTGGGTATAATGTTCTGGTGGGTGGGTATAATGTTATGGTGGGTGGGTATAATGTTCTGGTGGGTGGGTATATGAATACACAACTTAGTAAGAAAAATAAAATGAAATAAAGGAAAAATAATTCCATCATTTTAATTTTATTTTATTAGAAATAGATGCTAATAGGCTGTAGAAGATCTGCTGAAAAAAGGGGGTGTGGCAATAAGCTGCAGGAGATCTGCTGAAAAAAAGGGGGGATGGGTGGCAATAAGCTGCAGGAGATCTGCTTCTCTTCAACCCCCACCTTTTATCTTATCAGATCTCCTGCAGCGTATTAGCACCCATTTACTTGTATTTATTTTTTTTCCTGTAGTTCTCCTACATCCTCTATATTGATCTCCTTTCTATGTCTCAGCAGATCTCCTGCAGCCTATTAGCACCTATTTCCCCATTAGAGAATAAAATGGTGGTAGCTTTCATTTTTTATGTCACACAATATTAGTGAAATGGTTTAGGAAGCACAAAATGTCAGTAAAAAACCCAGTGCAGGTAATTTTGGGGCCACAGACACAATCTGAAGTTGTGTAAAGTCAATGAAACCCCGGACACTCCCAGCTGAGAACAATGAAGGAGTTTACTATTCCAATCCTCCAACCAGTGTTCTGTCTGGGAAGGTCGGGGAGTCAATATTTCCCCAGCTGAGAACAATGAAGGAGTTTACTATTCAAATCCTCAACAACTAGTTTTCCCACTCGCTATTTCCCCAGCTGGAAGAGACAAGACTTCTTATAGAGTGTCAGCTTCTTGCATCGTCCAGCATCGGGAGATGGGTGATAAATACAATGACCCCTCCCCTTATATCTATAAATCCCGCCCTCTTATCATCAAAGTAAAAGATGTGACAACATCTGTGATAAATCATCGATAAACCATAAAGTGACATCAAAGTCCATCCAATGTCTCCTTTATACTTCAATAAATGATATCACCACCAATAAATGTCTCCAACACCTCCAGAACTTCTTCCTCCAAATCTCAGTATATGCTCCAACAAACCCTGCATAGTGGACTACAAAACACCTCCTTCCCCAAACACCAATCCCAGTGCTCTCTTGGTGCTCACACTCAGATTGTGTCCTCACCAGATCTCCATCATTCTCTTAAAGCGGGGGTCCACTTAAACCGCCAAAAAAAAAAAATATTAAAAGCCAGCAGCTACAAATACTGCAGCTGCTGACTTTTAATACATGGCCACTTACCTGTCCCAGGGTCCAGCGATGTCGGCAGGCGACGCCGAGAACCCGCTCGGTTCTCGGCAGCTGCCGCCGCCATCCTAGGTGAGGGAATCAGGAAGTGAAGCATTGCGGCTTCACTTTCCGGTTCCCTACTGCGCATGCGCGAGTCACGCTGCGCTTCCTAACTGGTCCCCGCTGTCTCTGGGACCCGTGTGTGTCCCAGCAGACAGCGCGGTGGGGACGGGAAGAGGCATAGACTCCCATGGGAGTCTATGCCGGAAGTTGGTGCAAATACCTGTCTTAGACAGGTATCTGCACCCCCCTCCCCCTGAAAGGTGCCAAATGTGACACCGGAGGGGGGGAGGGTTCCGAAAAGCGGAAGTTCCATTTTTGTGTGGAACTCCGCTTTAATAAGTGACTCCACAATAGCTTTGGAGGAACCCTGGCTGAGAAAGGATGGACTAGGTAGTCATATATCTCTATCCCCCTTGGTGGGAGTGGAGATGACCCCATCTATAAGGATATACAGTACATACACACACAGCACAAGGCCGTGTTCACACTACCAGACTTTTCTCAGGGCTGCAGTTCTTCTGAGCTCCACAAGGTGGTGATCTCACTTCTACCCAGACAGGAAGTCTATATGGAATACAGACAGGAAGTGATGTCAGGTACAGACAGGAAGTCTCTATAGAATACAGGAAGTGATGTCAGGTACACACAGGAAGTTCTGGGTGAGAGGTGAGTCGGGAGGAAGTAGAGAGGAGACATTGCTGGAAGAGGCTGCAGGGGAGGTAATAAGATCTTATTTTCTATTTACACCCAGTAACCCCCCCGTCATGTCCGTCCTCTTCCTCCATAGTCACTGTGATGTCTTTTATCTCCAGCAGATGATGATACACACATATATAGTGTAGAAATGTAGAATAACCCCGTATATTACAATGAGGGAATTTATGGTCTGTACCACGAGGGGAGTTATTGATGTCAGTAAATGTCGGTTCCAGACATTGTATGTGGGGGGAATGAAGTGATAATTAAAGGTTGGGATTAGGGAAGATTTCTGTAAGGTTTTACACAGGAATGATCAGCGCCCCTCCAGAGACACTATGATGAGTCTCACAATAGGAGTCTGAAAGGGACTGGATTTTGAGGGGATGAGATGGAGAACCTGGAATAGGGGGGAGGGGGGCAATTTTATCAAAAAGACGTTCCGTCATCCACTGGAGTACATGTGGCTGGGACTCTGGCATTGGATTAGCAATTCTGCTCCTTATGCCGATATTCCCCATTTACTGCTATAGAGGTGTCTGTTGGTTCTCAGGCACCATGAACTCTGTGGGACTACAGAGCCCAACACATCTAGTCATCTACAGCCGGGGTTGTAAGTGCTGCCAGGTTACCTCAGGAGTTGTCTGACACTTTGTTATCAGAAAGTTTTATTGGAACTATCGTGTTGTGGATTCAGATATTTTGCCCATAATGCAAGCGTTGCCCGAACATTTATTATTTGTAGATTAACCCCTTCAGGGCCAGAACATTTTCCTATTTATGGGGCCGGAACATTCTCTTCATTTTGGAGATAAATTCTAGTAACGTGTTATTGTGTCCCCGATCACCTCCACACCAGTTATTGTGTCCCCGATCACCTCCACACCAGTTATTGTGTCCCCGATCACCTCCACACCAGTTATTGTGTCCCCGATCACCTCCACACCAGTTATTGTGTCCCCGATCACCTCCACACCAGTTATTGTGTCCCTGATCATCTCCACACCGGTTATTGTGTCCCCGATCACCTCCACACCAGTTATTGTATCCCCGATCACCTCCACACCAGTTATTGTGTCCCTGATCACCTCCACACCAGTTATTGTGTCCCTGATCACCTCCACACCAGTTATTGTGTCCCCAATCACCTCCACACCAGTTATTGTGTCCCCGATCACCTCCACACCAGTTATTGTGTCCCTGATCACCTCCACACCAGTTATTTTGTCCCTGATCACCTCCACACCAGTTATTGTGTCCCTGATCACCTCCACACCAGTTATTGTGTCCCCGATCACCTCCACACCAGTTATTGTGTCCCTGATCACCTCCACACCAGTTATTGTGTCCCTGATCACCTCCACACCAGTTATTGTGTCCCCCAATCACCTCCACACCAGTTATTGTGTCCCCAATCACCACCACACCAGTTATTGTGTCCCTGATCACCTCCACACCAGTTATTGTGTCCCCTGATCACCTCCACACCAGTTATTGTGTCCCCTGATCACCTCCACACCAGTTATTGTGTCCCTGATCACCACCACACCAGTTATTGTGTCCCCGATCACCTCCACATCAGTTATTGTGTCCCTGATCACCTCCACACCAGTTATTGTGTCCCCGATCACCTCCACACCAGTTATTGTGTCCCTGATCACCTCCACACCAGTTATTGTGTCCCCCGATCACCTCCACACCAGTTATTGTGTCCCCAATCACCTCCACACCAGTTATTGTGTCCCTGATCACCTCCATACCAGTTATTGTGTCCCCGATCACCTCCACACCAGTTATTGTGTCCCCGATCACCTCCACACCAGTTATTGTGTCCCCGATCACCACCACACCAGTTATTGTGTCCCCAATCACCACCACACCAGTTATTGTGTCCCCAATCACCACCACACCAGTTATTGTGTCCCCAATCACCACCACACCAGTTATTGTGTCCCCGATCACCACCACACCAGTTATTGTGTCCCCGATCACCTCCACACCAGTTATTGTATCCCCGATTACCACAAACCAGTTATTGTGTTGTCTGCCTGCGCCCTGTACCTACCCTGGCCTGTTTATTGACCACAGTTCTGCCTGCTGCCTGGACCGAACATTTGTCTGCTTGCTGACCATATCTCTGCCTGCATGCTGAACTGACCCATTTGCACATCTCACTGACTACATTCTTGCAAGACACCACACCAGTGAACATGACATTCCTGGGGGCAGCCATGTACCCATAGGCTAGGCTCGCTTGACTTATAGGAGCTGAGACTGCTATAGGTGACACGACACTAAGCTACATTCCCTGATCACTCATACAGAGGTGACCATTACACTACGTTGGCTTTTACTCAATTGGTTGATTTGTGTGATACACAAGATACAATGGGCTCCATTCACTAAAGCAGATCACATGTGGTATTTAGGAGATCCGACACATTTTTCCCAAATACTGCATGCAATGCTGAAAATTTCAATTTACTTTCCCTTTATGGGGTATTTATCTCAAAAAGCAAAAACATTCCATAAATACCGCATAAAACAGCATTAAAGTCAATTGACAGAAGGAAATAAACAAATGCGGTAATTAAGTAGTGATCCAGTCATGCAATATTTAAGGAATGTGTTTGATTTTAACTAAATGTTACAGGGGTTGTAAAGGTAATTTTTTTTTTTAAATAACAAACATGTTATACTTACCGTCACTGTGCAGCTCGTTCTGCACAGAGTGGCCCCGAACCTGGTCTTCTGGGGTCCCTCAGCGGCTGTTTCAGCTCCTTCCCGCAAGAACCACCTTAATGTGAGCTCCCTCGCATGGTGGTTAGTTCTTGCGGGCGCGCTCCCGTGATACAGCCGGCGGCTATAGCCGCTCACTGTATCACCCGGCCCCACCCCCCGACGTGCCACGTCATTGGATGTGATTGACAGCAGCACAAGCCAATGGCTGCGCTGCTTTCAATCCATCCACTGTAGCCAATCAGCGGCCAGGCTGAGCGGCAAAATGGATGTCGGGAGTGAGCAACTGACTTTCGAGGGGTCAGGTAAGTAAAACGGGGGGCGGGGGGCAGCGATATTGTTGGAAGTTTTTTCACCTTAATGCATAGAATGATCTATGGTGAAAACATTTTTACCTTTATAACCCCTTTAAGGAGCAGACGGCCGCTGTGTCCTTAACAACCATGAGTCATCTGGAGCATGTAAACAAATAAATTGCCGGCATTTAAAAATTAAGAAAAATAACAACATGGGGTCCCCCCCAATCCATACCAGGCTCTTCAGTCTGTTATGCATTTTAAGGGGAACCCTACTCTAATTTCAAAATAAATAAATGGAGTGGGGTCTCCACCAAAATCCATACCAGACCCTTATCCGAGCATGCAGCCTGTTAGGCCACTCCCCCCGGAACAATACCAGACCACATGCCATCAACATGGGGCGGTGCTTTGGGGCAGGGGGGCTCACCACAAAGCACTTTGCCCTTATGTTGATAAGGGCCTCATTCCCACAACCTTGGCCTGGTGGTTGTGGAGGTCTGTGGGTGGGGGGCTTATAAGAATCTGGAAGCCTCCTTTAACAAGGGGGCCCCCAGATCCTGCCCCCCCTGCCCATGTGAATGAGTATGTACCCCTACTTATTCACCAAAAAAGTGGTGAAAGTTAGTAAAAGCACAGCCAGCTTTTGACAAATCCTTTATTCAACCCCCCCCCAAAAAATAAATTCCCCAGAAGTAGATCCAACCTCAATCATGATGAACGCCAGCCCCTGACACAAGCGGGAAAAAAAACAGACTCACACTGACGCTTGGCTCCCATTGAATGACAGCTCCGCAGCCTTCCACCGCTAAGTATAAAGTAAGGGGTGGTAGCACCCAATTTAGTCATTGGGTGACCCCACCCCCTTACGATGTCATCGACCCAGCATGCCACGGTCAATGGGGGCCTAGTATGGATTGGGGACCCCATGCTGGGTTTTTTTTCTTAATTTTTAAATGCTGGCAATTCTTTTGTTTACATTCTGCAGATGACTTGGGGTTGCTAAGGACATGGCAGCCGCCCAATCATTGCCAACTGTGACAGTTACTGGTTGTTACGGACACCAGTGGCTGCCCACTCCTTAACAACCAGCCCTTTACGGCTTGTTAAGGACACTGGCTATCACCAGCTTTAACTACTAAAATACCTCAATACCTTAATAAATAAAATAGCACATACTGTATAAAATATTACACAATAAAATGGCTCATGCTGTATTTTAGTAGCAAAATTGAAATAGTTCTTAAAGCGGTAGATACCACTTAGTGAACTGAGCCCAATGTCCGGTATATAATCAGTTCAAAGTGAAAGTCTCACACGAATTTCACACTTGGTATCACCATACTCCTAAGGGGTTTTCTTTCCTGCATTTTCAAAAAAATTGTGGCCAAAAAACTGAAAATTGTCATCAAATACTGTAATTTTCCTTTCCTGGCCCATCCTCACGTCAGCACACCACGGGTTAACACCTCCTCCGGAGCCCCCCCCCATAACCACCTGTACCTAGCTGAATAAAAGATAGCCCCTAACTTTAATCTGGGACAGGCCACTAGAGAGGGAGTCCTGTTCTGACGTTGAGGATGGGCCAGGGGAAAATTACGGTAAGTAGTTGATAACAATTTTCCGTTTTCCTGGCCTACCTCACGTCGGCATATAACGGGATATACCAAAGCTAATATAGGGCGGGAGAGAACAAATGAAGAGAGACACTAACAATAAAAAAAAAGCTGCTAAAGCCAGAAGGAATTGATCTCTCTGGTCCCAAACATGTTGGTCACATATTTAGTTTGTAAGGTTGAATGAAGGCTGCACCAGATCTTCAAGCTAGAACTTACCTATATCCTCCAAGCAATCCTGGCATAACTGCCTCAAAGACTGCCACCCCTCTAGTCAATAGGCTTGCAATTGTTTCAGAGCAGAAAAGCGTACTTCATTCATGCCAATCTAATCACCCTGGTAACCCAAGAGTGGAGGACTCTTGAGGGAATGATGGCTAAATGAAAAGATTGTACACTTTCCTCTTTTGACCAAGTACACTGTTAGTAACTCGTCCATGTGTAAGAAAACTGAAGTCTTCCTGCTGTGCACTCAGTGCCTCTCGTGTGAAAACTCAGAGGGACTACTTCCCAGTTTTTCTGGAAACCGGATACCACTTTAAAATTGAACTTTGGAGATAGACGTGGTATCCCTATCTCTGGAAAAAAAAGAAAAGGACACCAAGGGGCCCTTGCAGGAAAGTGTTGCAATCTTCAACATCCTTCTGTCTGAAGTAGTTGTCAGGAGAACTAGTTTTACCATGAGGCATTTCAATGGAAATTAAACCTATTGGAGCAAAGGATGCTCTCAGATCCAAGCCTAAGTCCCACAGGGGGAACCAGGATTTCCCTCAAGGTCATATATAGACTGTTATCTGGAAGAAGAATCTGGTCACTGGCTTTTGCACCCATCTGCAGCCTGTGAAAAGTTAAAGTGGAGATCCCTTAAATGGAGTTGTATGGCAGACCAACCTCTAGCGCTGACTGTAAAATGTTAAGGATATTGGCTAGAGCAGGGAACATAGGAGAGAAAGCTTTTGCTGAGCAGACAAAACAAACTTCTTTCCTATCCTCTCTTATGTAGCGTTCATGGATGATCTTCTGGTCACCAAGATCTGAATAACCTCAGATGAGAATCCCTGCACCTCCAATGTAGTCTATTCCATAGCCAGGCTATTAAAAGTAGTCTAATTGGATTGGGGTGCTGTTACTGACCTTGCCGTAAAAGATTTCATTTGACCAGAGACAAAAATCAAACAGAAAATTCCATGGCACCCTGAACCTTGTATGACGGAGTCTTTGCATTGGTATCCTGTTGCAAATATCAGAAGCTGCATGTTCACTGAAGTCTCCCTGAGAACTACTGCCGGAACGCACCATAGGGCCAATATTGACATAACCGAACCAATAATTGATTTTGCTTCCCTGGCAAGGAGACCAACCTTAACTGACTAAGTGGTTCTCTGCCCCACGAAAAGTTTCTTTGCAAGATGTAACAAGAAAAGACTTGGTGTCCCCTTGTCAGGCAATGTAGGCTACTACTGTCTTGTTGTCAACCTTACTCAGGCCCCCTCAAAGATCTTGCAATGTTAGAAAAGGCTTCCTTCCAGTCAAAATTCCTGGGGAGTCTGTGCTTCACCATTTTCCAATGGCCTTGCACCTGTTTTCTTCAGATTGTGGACTCCCCAGCCCCAGAGACTGGCATCTGGCTTCAGAATCATCCTATCTACTGGGCCGAGAGGCATGCCTCCGAAAGAAGCACAGTGGGGATGTCCAAAATTCAGTTCTTGTTAAATTTGTATAGGCACAAAGATTTTCTGATCCATAGTAAGCCCAGCTCATAGGCTAAAGAAGGCAAATTGAAACGCCCTCATGTGCCACCTGGCACAAGGTACCACCACTGCCAACAAGATCTTCAAAAAGATTCCTGTGCCAATTCTGTAAAAGGCAGACACCTAAACTGGAAGTGACATCTGGCTTCGATCGGTACATGGAAGTATGAGTCATCTGGTCGATTGATACAAACTGGTCCTCCTGCTGAACTGTCCCTGTGACTGTCTGCATGGACTCCATGTTGAACCGATTGGTGTATATGAACACATTTGATTCCTTCAAACTGAAACAGGCCAGAAGGCTCCTGCCTTAGGTACTAGAAAAAATGGGAGAAAGGCCCCCAGATGATTCCATGTTTTCGGCATCACTGGCATGATGGCCTTGTAGCAGTATAAAAATCTTGCCAACATTTTCTCTTTTGAGATCTGTTGGACATAAATTAAATGGATTCAGTGGCCAGCTTTGGAATTCTCCATTGTACTCCCTCCTGTCTTCTGGACCCACTGGTCTTGATGATTGCCGTCCAAACCCTCCAGAAGGAGGCTACAATCATCAACTTCACTCAGGCCCCCTGGCCCCAACTGGAAGAGACTGGTTGGACGCACCTTCAAAAAGACCTTCGAGGAATCTTAGCTGCTTGCATTGGACTTGATTTCATGTTAAAAGTCATTTTAAGACACCTCCACTGTGATCTATTAAATCTGTAGCCTGTCCTATAAGATTTGGCATCCTGAACCCTCTGAAGTTCAGTAGGCTTGAGCGAAGGATGGCGGATTCCTCTTACTATTCTGAGGCCAGACTTTTTTTTTCCTCCTGTCATTGGCTTAATTGCGTTGTTCAGTGTTTGGCCAAACAATAACCCCCCATTATAGGAAATGTTGAAGGCTTGTGTAGAAGATCCGTCTGCCCTCCAGTGGCTGTAACCACAATGCTCTCCTAGCAGTGATTGAGTGCGCCAGTGCTTGTACCAAAAGTCAGTTGCTAGGTTCCACTCTTTCCAGAAACTGTGCCAAATCTTGTAGTTTCCAGTGTTGAATGTAATGCCATTTCTAAAGTTCATATATCGAAGTTAACTCTATTGCTGGATGCAGGAAAAATCTGTCACTGTATAGATTCTATGCAAGCCTGATGGCCAGATGACCACAATTTCTGTGCTCCAGATGTGTTTCTGCATGAGTGTTTTTGGTGCATTCTCAATGCGTTTTGCCGCTTTCCAGATGTGTTCCCATACAGAAACAATGCAACATTCTACTTTTGTTGACTGCACTAGAATGTGCTGTACTGGTGTGAACTAAGTAATTGGAATCAAAGTTAGACACTGTCTATGCGTTCGTGATGCAGAAAAAAAACGCACCGGACTGCATCTGGTGTGAACAAGTCCACTTTCTCATCCAAAGGGTCTCTGAAGGTAACTGGGTTATAAAAAGGAAAAGACACTTGCTCCTACATCAGCCATCTTATATGGATAAAGCTTAGGGAACCTGTTATTGTAAATTGGTCTTCTGACGAGGTCTTCGTCATCCTTCGTCAATAAGCGCTTTACGCTCTACAATTTTGGATGTTGCTTGTGGTGTGGATATTTGCAGCATACTTTCTGCAATAGGCGCCTTAATAGGGCTTAGAATTTTGCACAACCAAATTCTTGTGAGGCAACCTGTGCAATTTCATCTCTCTACCACTGCAGACTGCATGCAGGCCCAAAATGCACCCTGAGCCGGGTGAGGCATTTTCTATCATGCTGACATATGTGCCAATTTCCTGGATACTGTCCCTTCACAGGGCAAGTGGAAACAACTCCTTTAGAGTGTATTGACCACATGCTTAAAGTGGAGGTGAACCCAATTCATGAAACTTGAGATGGGCACATTTATCTGCAGTGTTTTGTTATCTCTCTTCAAGGAGCGAAGTCCCGTAGCTCTCTCCTGACCCATTCCATTGTTATCAGCCTGATAACTCCGGATAAATTCTCCGACACATCAAATAAAAGCAGCCTGAAATTTGTGTCGGGGGAGGTTGCTATAAATAGATTAGCAGGGAGCTGGCCCTATTACAAAACACCTCTGAGAGTCTCAGCCTATGAGGAGAGGGGGTGTGTGCCTTTCCTCCAATCAGCAACTTTAGCTGTCTTGGCTGTATGCCCAGACATCACACTCCGTGTTAAACAGGAAGAGAAAATTTCCTAACAGGATCTGAACTTTCTAAACAGTATATAAAGGTGAAGACAGCAGAAATACATGTAAAACTTATGTAGGGAGATTGGGTTCGTCTCTGTGTATTATCTGAGGCTGTTCACATCACTGGGTGTATGGAGGGTTTACATCCACTTGAATGTGACAACCTGTTGGGTGTCCTCGTCCTGGTCAGGATAAGATGATTGTTGGCGGGTCTTATGTTTTTTGAAGCGTTTGCATTTCTGCTCCTAAAATAATGCAAAACACCGGGCACTCTTTTAAGAACCATGTCCCACGTCGCCCCCTCCTACCTTTTCTAATCTTCTGTGCCACTAACAGGTGTGGAAAGCTCATATTTGCGCAAAAAAGCATATTACATCTTACCAAAAAATATCTTACCCTGTCCCTTTTAAGAGCCATCTGCCTTCATCCACTCACTTTAGAAGCATCAGGTGAGCTTCAGGCAGGATTTCCAAAGGCAGACATCAGACACAGTTAAGCTGGATACACACTATACAATCTTCCCCAGACTTCTTCCCTCAGATTCACCAAAACCACATAATAGGCCAAACCTAAGAATCTCAATCTGTATGCAATCCGGCAGGCCCTTGCTACCACATGGCTCTGTTAAATACACAGGATATCAGACAAGAGTTGCACAGTGTGTATGGGGTCTGAGGCAAAAACCAGTCAGGATGTCAAATCCACAGGAGTACGAGTACACAGCATAGCAGGGGAGCCAGGACAGACATCCAGAGACAGATGGGAGACAGATAGGAGACTCAGTAAAAATCTGAGATAAGACCTTTACCTGGTAGGACTGTAGAGAGAGAGGGAGAGAAGCCCTCCAAACTGCAGACCTCCAAGATCATTTACCCCATTGCATGGTGTCTGGCGGTTCCCATCCCATTCTGCCCATCTCCCCGCCCCCTGTGACACCATTCACAGCCACTCTCAGACTGACAATAAAGCAAGGAGAGCAGTGCGGTGCACTGCATATAAATACAGGATCAAAAACCCAAAGGGAGACTGGCAATGATGACATTGCAGAGCTCTTATAATACCATACCTGTACAATATCAATGCTGTTTAAGCATCATTTTGCCCGCGGCCTTGGCACAAGGCACCCAGTTTTTAGAAGGATTTACCTTCAGCATTCTGGGTCTTCCAACTCCATAAGAGGCTGAACATGGAGGGGGCCAATAAATGTATATATAGATATATATATATAGATAGATAGATATATATTTATATATATGTGTAAATACAGATACATGCTAGTGGAGTATATACTGTTATAGCAGCATGTAGTGGGCCAACTCTATATGTCATTTTATGGACTAAGACTGTCAAGCAAAGTAAAACGAAAAGGCAGTCATGATACTTTTTTGTCCATGTTTTATTTTATTATATATATATATATATATATATATATATATATATATATATATATATATATATATATATTATATATATATTTTTTGTTTATAAAATGATGTTATACAAAGAGAAGGTATTTTTTTATCTTTAGATAAATGATATATTTGTTTTTTTTACAGAAAAATGCCCAACTGTTTTGCACAAACTTGTGCCCACCAAAGTGGTAAAAAAAGTCCTGCAAATATTTCCCTTTTCAGCTTTCCCAAAGATAACACCCTAATCAAAGTTTGGTTGGAAAAATCAGGAATGGACTCTAAAATGATTGATGAGTTCACAAAACTTATATATGAAGATCGACGTGGAGATATATTCCGAATGTGTTCGGTGCACTTCAATAATGAGTGCTTTGTTATGGAAGGTACAAAAAGAAAACTGAAACCTGGTGCGATACCAACGCTATTTCCACAAACTGCAACAAACAAATCTTCAGAAGAGAACTGGAAAAGAAGACTGACCAAAAGAGCAAGAACTGAAGTCATGGGAGCAGTAATGTCACAATCAGATTTAATCAGCAATATAATGTGCAAATGCCAATGTCACCAATCCACAAAACCTAAAAGTGTCCAACATGCCGAGGTTGGTACACAAACTGGACATTTTGACTTTCCCTCAGCAGAGTCTGAGGAAAGTTATATTAAAATAGCAAACCAACATTTAGTGATGTTGGATCATTCGTATTCGCTTTCTGAACAAGAAACCAGGAACCCACCAGAGAGATGTCCTCCTCCTCTGTATTCCCGGGATTCCACACAGGAAGATCACACCATCCCTCACCATCATCAGGTAGATGATTGATAATTATTGGTAGTTCTGATTTATACACAGCATGTTTGTTACATTGAATGTTTATTATATATTCAGAGTGGAAACCTCGGGGATGATAATATTGATGTTAAAGAAGAGTATAAAGAGGAGTATGGAGTGATGGAGGAGTTTTCAGAAGGACACAAGGATATGATGGAGCCACCAAATACCAGGAACCCACCAGAGAGATGTCCCCGTCCTCTGTATTCCCGGGATTCCACACAGGAAGGTCACATCATCCCTCACCACCATCAGGTAGATGGGGAACAATTATTGGTAGTTCTGATTTATACACAGCATGATTTTTACAATTAATGTTTTATTATATATTCAGAGTGGAAATCTCGGGGATGATAATATTGATGTTAAAGAAGAGTATAAAGAGGAGGATGAGGAGTATGGAGTGATGGAGGAGCTTTCAGAAGGATACAAGGATATGATGGAGCCACCTAATACCAGGAACCCACTAGAGAGATGTCCCCGTCCTCTGTATTCCCGGGATTCTACACAGGAAGATCACACCATCCCTCACTGTTACAAGGTTGGTGGGATGGAGATTATAAAACGCACTTATAGAGACAATGTGTGGATTGTTAGTGCGATGTCGCAATATTAAATCTTATATCAAAAATCTTATATACTCTTATAAATCTTATATAAATATTTTACAGATGGTATTCTCTCTCATTTTCTTGATTTAGAGTGGAGATCCAATCGATATAGAATTTGAGGTTAAATCAGAAGAAGAAGAGAGGTATGTGAGGGATGATCAGCAGTCTATGGAGGAGGATGGAATAACGGGGACATTTATAGAGGAGGACACTCCTACAGAGATCAGCGCAGGTGGGTCATTAACATTAAATACATTCCTCCACCCATACTGCTCACTGGTCCAGAGTAGGGCAAGGACTGGGTGATATCAGCCTGTAATCCCCTGGTCACTTTCCTGAGCTGTGTTCCCCGTCCTGTATTCCTGTATTTCTCTCGGATAATCTTCCTTTTCTGTGCTGCAGACACAATTTATGTATCTAGACTGGATTTATGGATGGGAGGCAGCAGTGTGGGACCTCTGCAACTTGTCTCATGTAAACATTTAATCTTCCACTGATTACTGAATACCAATATTATGAGTCCTGACCCTTACACTGTATAATTTATATTGTACATTACATACTCCTGACCCCTGCACTATATACTCTATGTTGTACATTACATCAGTACCTCTTGTGTTGGGAAGATGGCAATGAGTAATAGAGGGGGTGGGGACACTCGTCCTATAATCCCCTCATCACTGTCACTCCTATAAAAGACAGTTCTCGTTGTTTCCTCACTCTCTGACTAAGGTCCATGAATAAAGAAATGAACTGTTAGGAGATCAGAGGACCCATTTACTAGTTACCTTGAGGGGGGAATTGTAAGATCCTCAGAGACAAAGCTGCCTGATGTGGGCGGAGTCCTGGTTTAGGGGAACCAATCTGCTCATGTTTAGTAATAATCTTTGTATTTCTATTTTAGTAGATGGACGGGATATGAGGAAAACCTCAGAGGATTGTCTCACTTTGTCTCCAGACTGTAAAGTAGAAGATGAGGACATCACACAATATAGTCCAGGAGAAAACCCGGCTACCTCAAATGTCCATCCGGCACCACACAGTGTAGATGGACCATCGTATTCCTCTTATCCTGAGGAACCTCAGACTGTGAGGGACGGTGCCGTCCTTCCAACAGATAAGAGCTTTTCCTGTACTGAGTGCAGGAAGTGTTTCCATTCTAAATACAATCTTCATGTGCATAAAAGAACTCACACAGGGGAAAAAACGTATTCCTGTCCTGAGTGCGGGAAGTGTTTCCATTTTAAATCCCATCTTCATGTGCATATAAGATCTCACACAGGGGAGAAGCCGTTTTCCTGTCCTGAGTGCGGGAAATGTTTTTCAGTGAAGTCCAGTCTTTACATACACCAGAGATCTCACACGGGGGAGAAGCCGTATTTCTGTACAGAGTGTGGAAAATGTTTTTCACAGAAGTGCCATCTTTACAAACATCAGAGATCTCACACAGGGGAGAAGCCGTATTCCTGTCCTGAGTGTGGGAAATGTTTTTCAGTGAAGTCCCATCTTTACTCACATCAGAGATCTCACACAGGGGAGAAGCCGTATTCCTGTCCTGAGTGTGGGAAATGTTTTTCAGTGAAGTCCAATCTTTACTCACACCAGAGATCTCACACAGGGGAGAAGCCGTATTCCTGTCCTGAGTGTGGGAAATGTTTTTCAGTGAAGTCCTATCTTTACTCACATCAGAGATCTCACACAGGGGAGAAGCCACATTGTTTTTCACGGAAGGACAGTCTTTCGAAACATGAGCAATCTCAGATGGGGGAGAAGCTGTTATCCTGTCCTGAGTGAGGGAAATGTTCCTCACTGAAGTCCTGTTTTCCTGTACATCAGGGATCCCACACAACCCTTGAGGTGTATTAGTGCCTTGAGTGCTGGAAATGTCTTCTATATGAATGTTGCTGGACATCACAGCTCTCATGTGGGGAAGAAGCACACCCTGATATACACCTCAGATATACTTCATGGCTGATCTTCATCGTGTAAGAAACAGTTCCAGGGGTGTGGAGATTTTTTTAAAAAACAACTTGTCCGAGGGACTAAATCCAGGTCCCAATCTCCTCCTCTCTTATGACAATCTCCTTGTTCCTCATCTACCAGAGAGCTCAGCAGCGCTGTGGGAGTTCATTGAAAACTACAAGCCGACATCGGCAAATGACAGAACTCTGTGAATGAATGGCACGGCCGCACTCTTTTCATAAAGTGACAGCCGGTACGGGGAACTTCTCCCCGCACTGCTGTCACACAGAGGACTCGTATCGCTGAGCCGCTGCAGGAACAGGAACATGTAACATCTTCCTGATAATCAATGCTGAATATCAGTGCAGATCCCCCCTGTCAGGTGAGCCGCTGATCGTCTCTCCTCTACTCGCACCTTGCCAGCATGAATAAAGGAAAGCCGATAACAGACACTTTATGGTTATGATGTGATTAGCTTTGATTGGACACAGCTGATCACATGGTGAAGAGCCTGCATCATAGACTCTTTACTGAGATTGGAGATGCGGTGTGTCAAACTGACACACCACACCACCGATCACCACGTGCCTGAGCTGCTTATTCTTTTGGAATGTTGTATGACATCCAGTCAGGATAATGGAACCCCCGCCTGGCTGACATTTTGCTATAGGCTGGGCAGGAAGGAGTTAAAAAAATAATTTTAGGCCTAAAGATTATATAAAACCCCCAAAACATTACATATTTTCTGAAAGCAGACACCCTAGAGAATAAAATAGTGGTAGTTTTTTTTATGTAACATGATATTATTGCAAAAGTCTGTGAAATGCAAAATTTCAGTAAAAAACATACTAAAGTCCATTTTAGGGGGCACAAAAACACAATAAATTAGCCAATGTTTGGGTAAAATATAAAAGACGAGGTTGCACCAAGTAAATAGATACCCAACATGTCAAACCTTCAATTTTTGTGCACCTATGAAATAGTGACAACCTTCAGTACTCTATATTTTCTATAGGTGACACATTAAAAGCCCCCTATAGGTCATCAGTTTAGTGTTATGGAGGAGGTCTGGTGATAGAATTATTGCTCTAATTTCGGTGTGCGGCGATATGTAACGTGTATTGCAATCAATGTTTTCAGGGGTAGGAGCCCCAAGTATGTTTGTACATGTGGGGGCGGGGCCTCCAATTTTTTTGGGGGGGAGAGGTTATGCACCTGGGTTTAAATGTAATTTTGTACAATTTAAAAAAAAAGAAACATTTTTCATCACATAGAACAGCCTTTTTCAACCAGGGTGCCTTGAGGTTTCTTCAGGGGCACCTTGGCAAAATGCTGAACAATTGCCCCACAATTGTATAGAAGCCGGAGGGTGGATGAAGCCTTTTAGTTACACAAAGCCTCAGGTTTTCATTGTACACCATTACAACCTTCTAGCTGCCAACTTCCTAACAACCAATGACATCATGAGCTGATAAGGAGGATGCCAGTTGCCTGAATATCATCTGTGGGTGACCCTCCCCCGCCTCTTTCCATCAGCTTTGGGGTCTCATTAGCTAAGTGATGGAGAAAAACTGAGGGAGAAGAGAAACATTGGAATACTAGTCAGGACCAGTTTGCAAAAATGTATTTGCGTTGGAAGAATAAATCCCTTTTAACGTTGGGTGTCCTACGTGTGTGGATGTTGTGGCATTATGTAGAACTATTAGAATAGTTTTTACATTTTAGATTGGAGCGCCTCAAGACTGTCCATAATTTTGGAAGGCGCCTCAAGACTGTCCATAATTTTGGAGGGCGCCTCAAGATTGTCCATAATTTTGGAGGGTGCCTCAAGACTGTCCATATTTTTGGAGGGCGCCTCAAGACTGTCCATATTTTTGGAGGGCGCCTCAAGACTGTCCATAATTTTGGAGAGCGCCTCAAGACTGTCTATAATTTTGGAGGGCGTCTCAAGACTGTCCATAATTTTGGAGAGTGCCTTGACTAAAAAAAGGTTGTGAAACACTGACATAGAGGATAAAAAGTCCCCTATGTGATGATTTTTTGGTGACAGGTTCTCTTTAATGAGACATCCAGGGTCTGGTCCCGGTATGCTGGTCCCGGGTCCACAGATGGGTAAGAGGAGCCCGGGATACATAGCGGTGTGTGTCGGGGGGGCACCGAATGCTTCCATCTGACAAGTAAACCTTGCCCACAGCAGGGCTAAAAGTAAAATAAAGAACGACCTGTCCAGCCCTCAGAACTGCATGTCCCGGGTGTCAGACGATGGGAATTGTACATCCCTGAGTTCATAAGGAGATCAGAGATCACCAAAGACATGGATGAAGTTTTGTACTGTGTTGACCATTGATAGCAGGAGAAAAATAAAAATGGAGTCATTACCTTTTATTGGCTGAGTACATTTTGTGGTGTAAGATTTCACAAACACTTAGAGGTCTATTTTTTTTTTCAATTAGTTGAATGATTATGACCGGCATTCTCCCAGCTGTGATGAATATTGGATGTTTTTTATTTCATACACTGATTTCCTTGGCTCCATCTAGTAGTCATATTGCAGTATTGGGATATTTTTACTAATAGAGTTAGAAAAATACCCCATTATGGTCACTAGATGGAGCTGACAATCATAGGAAATCACTTTGTTACATTATGACCAGAATATGTAATGACTGGATGAGTGATTGTCACATTCATCCCATGAATTTTCTATAAGTAGAGCCCTTAGTTTCCTTCATCAGACATGTCTTCATACTAATACCTGAGATCATACTTGTCACGGGACGTCCCACACTCCACTTGAGTGCTTCCGTCATATACCACTGCCTCCCAGTCTGGATACAAATATCAGATATTCCAACCGCTCTGAGCACAAAACAAGGCGACACTTGCTTCACTGCTAACCAGAATACAAGACTTTATACAACGTTAGAGGAGGTTCCCTCCTCCTGCTCATATTACTCTTACAATACACCTGTAACAAATAAACATGAGCTAATTATCTAATCCTTTATACAGCCTAGGTGACTGAGACATGACCTTTTGCCCAGACTTGTGGTCACTGAGCTTCACACAGTAACAGAGTTAATTATCATAAGTACAACCACAGGACATTTTCTCACAATAGCAGGAGCTCCAATAGGAGTCGGCCTGTCTCCTACATTGTATAGAGGACAATGTGATCAGCTCACTCAATTAACATGTTGAGTTCAGAATCAATCAAACCAAGAATAGTCTCTACATACATCCTGGGAGATATTGTGGACAAATATTACTGTCCCATTTTAAGTAGTCCAAGATATATTTTCTCACTCACCCTGTGCCAGGATAGCACAGGGTGACTTAGACATAAGAGGTGTATGGGGAGCTGAAACAAGGGCATCCCCTACTTTGCAAGGAAATCTGAGTTCCACGGGCCCTACCGTCACAATACTCATACAATTATAATTACCAAAACAGCACTGCCCCATTGAAATCAATGGGGCAGCGCGGCTATACCGCTGTAATACCGCGGCTCTAGCCGCGCTATACGAGTGGTTTTAACTCTTTTTCGCCCCCCAGCGGGGGGATAAAAGCGCACCGCTAGCGGCCGAATACCGCGGTAAAACAGGGCTAAAAATAGTTTTACCGCCGATGCCCCCTACCGCCCCAGTGTGAAAGGGGCCTTAATCCAAGCATGCAGCCTGGCTGACCAGTAAAGGGGGAGGGGTGAGCGTGCGGCTCCTCCTGAACCATCCCAGGCCATGTGCCCTCAATATGGGCTGCCAGGGGGACCCCCATGGCATATCGCCTTGTCCCCATCTTGATGAGTGGTGGTTTTGGGGGTATGGGGGGCATATTTGAATCTGGAAATGCCCAGATGCCACCCGTAAATGAATGATTTTGGGGTACATAGCACCACTACTCATTCACAAAAAGTAAATAAAGCAATAAAGACCCTCAATGTCCTTTATTTAAAAAATCCCCCAAAAATGTCTTCAGTTATAAATCCATCATCAATTGTGATGCCAACCCCCCACTGACTCCCCAATACCCCCCCAATGACCCGCCACACATGAGAGATCGCTCCGACGCTAACACTCTCTGACAGATGGTGTCCTGAGCTGTCATCAGCTATATAAACGAAGGGGTGGGGATAGTGGTGACATCATTGCCCAGATATGGTCATATTCAGACAATAATGTCATGATCTATGCCCCGCCCATTTGCCTACATGGCCATGTAAGGGAATGGGTGGGGTGAAGTCAGTGGTTGCTAAGGACACAGCTGTTGCAGGCAGCCGTTGCCCCCCTAGAAACCAGTGACAGCCAGAAGCCGTCACATTCGTCTGCACCAAATGCTGTAAACGTTGGATGTTCATGTGTGTGTGTGTATCACTGCCTGGCACACCACTCATATCACACACTTCAGCCAATCTGCCCTAAATCATGTATGTGGGGGGGGGGAAGAAGTCATCACACTTGTTTAGCATGGAATGAACATTTTTAGGCTGTACAAAAAGGGAGTGAGTCTTTAGTTGGGCCAATACTGAGCAGACATGCTTCTGATGTGTTTCAAGATTGGGAGAATATATCAAAATATCGTATAAATATACAAGCAAGCGACCCAACATGTCACGGAAAATGTCATTCATAAAGTTCTGAAAGACAGCTGGTGCATTTCTGAGACCGAAAGGCATGAGAAGGCATTTGTAATGACCATCCTTGGTGTTAAAGGCTGTCTTTCACTCGTCACCTGCACGGATTCCGGATTATAGGCTCCCCTTAAGTCCAGTTTGGAGAAGATTTTGGCTCCCTGGATTTGAGAGAACAACTCTGTGATGGGAGGAAGAGGATACCGATTGGGAACAGTTATTTTATTTAGGCCTCTGTAATCAACACAAAGTCTCAGTCCCCCATCCTTCTTCGGGACAAAGAAGCATCTTGCTCCTGCGGGAGAAGTGGAGGGACGGATGAAACCCTTAGCTAGGTTTTCCTGGATGTATTTTTGCAAGGCAAGATTCTCTGGCTCAGACAGCGGAAAGACTCTCCCTCGAGGAGGTGAAGTGTCAGGCAAGAGGTCAATGGGACAATCATAACTGCGATGAGGAGGTAAAGTGTCAGCAATCCCTTTAGAAAACACATCCCGAAAGTCCTTATAACAAAGTGGAATCTGTTCCACTCCCATTATACACAGAGCAGATATCAGCTGGATCAAACACAAGGTAAACACTAACACGAGCACTGAATGAATGCTGATACAGGTGATTTAAAGGTGACCTGGTCAATTAGTGTTGTTTCCCAGGCAAAGGCTGTGTCAGGTGAGTTGTGCTGGGTCCTAAAGGGATCCTGGTACTGACACCTGGCAGGCCGCAGGAAAAGAGGGGGGGACAAGAGAGCGCCCCCCTCCTGAACCAGTCCACATGCCCTCAACATTGGGAGGGTGCTTTGGGGTAGCCCCCAAAACACCTTGTCCCCATGTTGATGGGAAGAAGGGCATCCCCACAACCCTTGCCCTGTGTGAATTGGTAATGGGGTACAAATGTACCCCTACCATTTCACAAAAAAAGTGTCAAAAATGTTAAAAAAGACAAGAGACGGTTTTGACAATTCCTTTATTAATTTCTTCTTCCATCTTCTTTCTTCTGGTCTTCCTTCGGTATTCTTCTTCTTCCTACATCTTCTTCTTCTCCCCGGGTCTTTCTCCACTTCCTTCTCCGGTCTTCTCGTCCGGCATCTTCTCCACTTTGTCCTCCACACAATCCGCCTCAGTGGGAGTGTTCCGCTGTGTGACGCTTCTGTTGAGGCGACAGTTCTTATATAATGAAGGGCGGGGCCACCCGGTGACCCCGCCCTCCTCTGACGCACAGGGATATCCCTATGGCTTTCCCTGTTTTGTCAGAGGGGGCGGGTCACCCAGTTTACGTAAACAGGGTGACACCCAAAACAATACGACACATGTACTGGTGGTCCAATCAGAACACTCCAGCCCCAGCAGTGCACACCCCCAGAATAATACGACACATGTACTGGTGGTCCAATCAGAACACTCCTGGCCCCAGCAGTGCACACCCCCAGAATATCATGACACGTGTTTTGGTGGTCCAATCAGAACACTCCGGCCCCAGCAGTGCACACCCCCAGAATAATACGACACATGTACTGGTGGTCCAATCAGAACACTCCAGCTCCAGCAGTGCACACCCCCAGAATAATACGACTCGTGTACTGGTGGTCCAATCAGAACACTCTGGCTCCAGCAGTGCACACCCCCAGAATAATACGACTCTTGTACTGTTGGTCCAATCAGAACACTCCAGGCCCCAGCAGTGCACACCCCCAGATTAATATGAAACGTGTACTGGTGGTCCAATCAGAAAACTCCGGGCCTCAGCAGTGCACACCCCCAGAATATCATGACACGTGTTTTGGTGGTCCAATCAGAACACTCCGGCCCCAGCAGTGCACACCCCCAGAATAATACGACACATGTACTGGTGGTCCAATCAGAACACTCCAGCTCCAGTAGTGCACACCCCCAGAATAATATGACTCATGTACAGGTGGTCCAATCAGAACACTCTGGGCCCCAGCAGTGCACACCCCCAGATTAATATGAAACGTGTACTGGTGGTCCAATCAGAAAACTCCAGGCCTCAGCAGTGCACACCCCCAGAATAATATGACACATGTACTGGTGGTCCAATCAGAACACTCTGGGCCCCAGCAGTGCACACCTCCAGATTAATATGAAACGTGTACTGGTGGTCCAATCAGAAAACTCCGGGCCTCAGCAGTGCACACCCCCATAATAATATGACACATGTACTGGTGGTCCAATCACAACACTCCAGCCCTAGCAGTGCACACCCCCAGAATAATACGACTCGTGTACTGGTGGTCCAATCAGAAAACTCTGGCTCCAGCAGTGCACACCCCCAGAATAATACGACTCTTGTACTGTTGGTCCAATCAGAACACTCCGGGCCCCAGCAGTGCACACCCCCAGATTAATATGAAACGTGTACTGGTGGTCCAATCAGAAAACTCCAGGCCTCAGCAGTGCACACCAGCCCTAAATTCTCTTCAATGGAACTCCAGTGAAATCTCCACTCATCAATTACTAGCCGGATTCTCTATATTACCTCCTCTATGTACAAAACTACCCCACACCCCTCCCCCCTCCTCACCATCCAATAGAAACTTGGAGGAATTGTTTCTTCTTCCTGAAATCCAGACCTAGAGTGGAGTAGAAAAGATCAGAACAGACACCACAAAGTCTTTTTATAGAGATTTATTACATCCAATCCAAAACTATTTTACACATATTTATTCCATGGAAAAGGAAGAGATTTTTACATCAATAATCCATCAAATCTCCGTTTTTATTGGACTTTATTCCCAGCAATAATCAATCAGGAATCCATATCAGCAATCATTAGATCAATAGGAATGTTTCCAATATCCAGTAATCCCGGTTTGATCCCCCAACATAACCAGTGCACAGAATTATAAATCTATCACATGAAATGGATCTTATTGATTGGTTGATGTCATTTATTGATCTATTGATTCCCTTATATGATAGAATAGATTGATTTCTCTATGTATTGATCATCCTCTCCATAAAACTCTTCACCATGTCTAACATAATACAAATCCTAAATGCTATAAATCTTAGTAATTTTCATGAATTGTATCTGACTCGGGTCTTTATAATACGATATACTGGACTTGTACTTCATTCCCTATTTTTATATTGTCTTCTTACACCTGTCCTGATGAAGTGGCACTTTGAAGCCATGAAACATATTGATCATTACAGTTTCTTCTCCAATAACCACCTACCTTTTGAAAAACACATTTCTGAGTTTCCTCCTTTACTATGGGGGCCTCTGCTGACCTCACCCTCAATTTTTCATGGGGTGAAAGTTCTCCACCGGGATCCAAATATTGCTTAGTATATGACCATCCGGAACTCCCTGATGACCATGGAGTGTGACCACCCATTGATTTCACTGAGGAGACAGACATATTCTCCACAAGTTCTCAGATTGGTTGTGGGGAACCCATCCAGGGATCAGACAACCTATCACAATATCCCCTGAGAAGCCCCAACTGTGTGCAGGTACTTCCCAGACATGAGACTGTCCTCCAATTTGGTCATTTTCTGATAAATCAGATGACAAAGTCGTATCTATGAGGGTCTCTGTCATGTCATATCTATGAGTCCCTTATTGTACTATAACCCATCCCCCTCCTGACCTGTAGTGGGAAATATTCGGGCTGTGATTGGTGAAGAAAATACTGCTGTTATCTTCAATATTGTTCTATGGGTGTGATTTGTAGGAAGATTCTGTACAGAGGCTCCTATTCATTCACAAAACTGAAGCACAGAAAACACTTTTTACTATGCTTCAGTGATAAATGAACACAGAAGTGATCAGTACCAATCCCTCACTGTGTTTATTTAGGAAGGGGCTGATAAACATGACATGAAACCCCCCTGCTGAACACCACAATGATCTGCAACCCCCACAACATCCAGTGAGTGGGGGAGGAGGGGAAGCCAGCCAGCAGCACTGCAGGGAGGGGGCTCTGGGGTATCAGTAGGAGGTCTCAGTACAGGAGGGGAATTTCAGTAAAGGATGGATGTATTTGGACAGTGGGAACGGAAAGTATTCAGACCCCCTTAAAATTTTTCACTCTTTGTTATATTGCAGCCATTTGGTAAAATCATTTAAGGTCATTTTTTTTCCTCATTAATGTACACACAGCATCCCATATTGACAGAAAAACACAGAATTGTTGACATTTTTGTAGATTTATTAAAAAAGAAAAACTGAAATATCACATGGTCCTAAGTATTCAGACCCTTTGCTGTGACACTCATATATTTAACTCAGGTGCTGTCCATTTCTTCTGATCATCCTTAAGATGGTTCTACACCTTCATTTGAGTCCAGCTGTGTTTGATTATACTGATTGGACTTGATTTAGGAAAGCCACACACCTGTCTATATAAGATCTTACAGCTCACAGTGCATGTCAGAGCAAACGAGAATCATGAGGTCAAAGGAACTGCCTGAAGAGCTCAGAGACAGAATTGTGGCAAGGCACAGATCTGGCCAAGGTTACAAAAAAATTTCTGCTGCACTTAAGGTTCCTAAGAGCACAGTGGCCTCCATAATCCTTAAATGGAAGACGTTTTGGATGACCAGAACCCTTCCTAGAGCTGGCCGTTTGGCCAAACTGAGCTTTTGGGGGAGAAGAGCCTTGGTGAGAGAGGTAAAGAAGAACCCAAAGATCACTGTGGCTGAGTGCCAGAGATGCAGTTGGGAGATGGGAGAAAGTCGTAGAAGGTCAACCATCACTGCAGCCCTCCACCAGTCGGGGCTTTATGGCAGAGTGGCCCGACAGAAGCCTCTCCTGCAAGACACATGAAAGCCTGCATGGAGTTTGCTAAAAAAACACCTGAAGGACTCCAAGATGGTGAGAAATAAGATTCTCTGGTCTGACGAGACCAAGATAGAACTTTTTGGCCTTAATTCTAAGTGGTATGTGTGGAGAAAACCAGGCACTGCTCATCACCTGTCCAATACAGTCCCAACAGTGAAGTATGGTGGTGGCAGCATCATGCTGTGGGGGTGTTTTTCAGCTGCAGGGACAGGACGACTGGTTGCAATCGAGGGAAAGATGAATGCGGCCAAGTACCGGAATATCCTGGATGAAACCTTCTCCAGAGTGCTCAGGACCTCAGACTGGGCCGAAGGTTTACCTTCCAACAAGACAATGACCTGAAGCACACAGCTAAAATAACGGAGTGGCTTCACAACAACTCTGTGACTGTTCTTGAATGGCCCAGCCAGAGCACTGACTTAAACCCAATTTAGCATCTCTGGAGAGACCTAAAAATGGCTGTCCACCAATGTTTACCATCCAACCTGACAGAATTGGAGAGGATCTGCAAGGAGGAATGGCAGAGGATCCCCAAATCCAGGTGTGAAAAACTTGTTGCATCTTTCCCAAAAAGACTCATGGCTGTATTAGATCAAAAGAGTGCTTCTACTAAATACTGAGCGAAGGGTCTGAATACTTAGGACCATGTGATATTTCAGTTTTTCTTTTTTAGTAAATCTGCAAAAAGGTATTTTTCTGCCAATATGGGGTGCTGTGTGTACATTAAAAAGGAAAAAAATGAACTAAATTGGCTGCAATATAACAGAGTGAAAAATTTAAGGGGGTCTGAATACTTTCCGTCCCCACTGTAATATTATATATATTATTTTTTTTTCCCTTTTAAATGTATATATTAATTGGCCTCTATATGTTTTTTATTTTACTCTATTTCTATTCTTATTTTATCCATTTATTTATATTAATATGTATATTTTATACAGCTTTTTATGTATAATATGTCCATATATTAATATAACAACAACAGAACAATCATGACTAATTTTCTTTTTTTAATGATTGATTTCCTTTTTTCCTTCTGCACTTTGTGTGTGTGTGTGCTTGTATATATATATATATATATATATATATATATATATATATATATATATATATATATATAGTGTATATCTATCTATCTATACACACACATTTTTTTTATATATGGTTCATATAGTTATTTCTTCTAAAACATATTGTGCATGCATGCATGTGTGTTTTATTTATTGTCCTTTACTGCATGTCCTCCTATAACCATTCTTCTCCTCTTCCGTGTCCATCCCCTTCCTTTATAATGAGCCTATGATGTCCCCTTGACTAAGTCTGTTGAAAAAGGAGCGCGGCTTGCCGTACGATCGCAGCGGCATGCTCAAGAAACGCGTCCACTGATGATGCCATCTCCCTGCTGCCATCCCTGCCCTGAGTTCCAAGCCTCGTTCTGAACACCGAGTTCCTCCATAGCAGCTAGCATCCATCTACACGGAGTGATACTATCCCAGACAGCGCCAGAGCATTACAGACGGAGGGAGCAGTTTGCAGGAGCGGCCAACTAGACTCTTTGGGACCGATATGCTCGTATTATTTCTTCAAAATGTGAGTGCATAAACTGTATGCCTATTAAAGTGTTTATTGAAATGTCTACTCTTAGAGGCACGTCTCTCCTTGTTGTTTTTTGGGACACTCATATTAGTTCTGTACATGATCAGGATATTGATCCATACAGACACTATACTAAGTGGGGACACTAATATAGTTCTGTTTATGATGAGGATATTGATCCATACAGACACTATACTAAGTGGGGACACTAATATAGTTATGTTCATGATCAGCATATAGATCCATACAGACACTATATTAAGGGGGGACGGACACTAATATAGTTTTGTTCATGATCAGGATATTGATCCATACAGACACTATACTAGTAATGGTGGTGATCAGTGATCTAGAGCGTGAGTGCGATAGTGTGCGTGCAATCTAATGCTAGCTGACCCTGGCGCTATCTGATGTAACAAGTGGCCATAATACAGCGATTGGTGAAAAACACTGTACACTGATGCTGTACTAATAGCATTGGTTGGGTGACAGGGGTGATCAAAGGGTGAATGAGGGCAATCAATGGGGTTAAATGTGCCATTCTAAGGTGTGCGGGTGTAAAGTGTGGCGATTATACTCACAGTGTGGTGTTCTCTTTTCTTCCTGAACCGAAAAGGACTCGGGAAAAGAAGAAATCACAAGACAGGAGTGATTTGTCATTGGCTGCAGGTGATCAGCAGGGTACGGGGCAAAATCATTGGCTGGGACCTGCTGACAAACTTGTCCTACAGCCAATGAGAGTGGAGGTTTCTGGAAGTGCGCGTGCATGGGTGCGGACCTGGAAGAAAGCCATGACATAAAAGTACATTACCAGACCTGTATGAGCCGCCCATCCATTGTATTTTTACAACACTTCATCCATGTCTTTGGTGATCTCTGATCTCCTTATGAACTGTTTCTTACATGATGAAGATCAGCCATGGAGTATATCTGAGGTGTATATCAGGGTGTGCTTCTTCCCCACATGAGAGCTGTAATGTCCAGCAACATTCATATAGAAGACATTTCCCGCACTCAAGGCACTAATACACCTCGAGGGTTGTGTGGGATCTCTGATGTACAGGAAGACAGGACTTCAGTGAGGAACATTTCCCTCACTCAGGACAGGAATACGGCTTCTCCCCCGTATGAGATCTCTGATGTCTGTAAAGATTGGACTTCTGTGAAAAACATTTCCCGCACTCAGGACAGGAATACGGCTTCTCCCCCGTGTGAGATCTCTGATGTGTGTCCAGATGCGACTTCTGTGAAAAACATTTCCCGCACTCAGGACAGGAATACGGCTTTTCCCCCATGTGAGATCTCTGATGTGTGTCAAGACTGGACTTCTGTGAAAAACATTTCCCGCACTCAGGGCAGGAATACGGCTTCTCCCTCGTATGATATCTCTGATGTGTGTAAAGATTGGACTTCCTTGAAAAACATTTCCCGCACTCAGGACAGGAATACGGCTTCTCCCCCGTGTGAGATCTCTGATGTGTGTAAAGAATGAACTTCACTGAAAAACATTTCCCGCACTCAGGACAGGAATACGGCTTCTCCCCCGTGTGAGATCTCTGATGTGTGTCAAGATGCAACTTCCGTGAAAAACATTTCCCGCACTCAGGGCAGGAATACGGCTTCTCTCCTGTGTGAGATCTCTGATGTTTGTCAAGACTGGACTTTAGTGAAAAACATTTCCCGCACTCAGAACAGGAATACGGCTTCTCTCCTGTGTGAGATCTTATATGCACATTAAGGCGGGATTTAAAACGAAAACACTTCCCGCACTCAGTACAGGAAAAGCTCTTCTCTGTTGGAAGGACGGCACCGTTCCTCACAGTCTGAGGTTCCTCAGGATAAGAGGAATACGATGGTCCATCTACACTGTGTGGTGCCGGATGGACATTTGAGGTAGTCGGGTTTTCTCCTGGACTATACTGTGTGATGTCCTCATCTTCTACTTTACAGTCTGGAGACAAAGTGAGACAATCCTCTGAGGTTTTCCTCATCTCTCGACCATCTACTAAAATAGAAATAAAAAGATTATTACTAGACATGAGCAGATTGGTTCCCCTAAACCAGGACCCCGCCCACATCAGACAGCTTTGTCTCTGAGGATCTTACAATTCCCCCCTCAAGGTAACTAGTAAATGGGTCCTCTTATCTCCTACCAGTTCATTTCTTTATTCATGGAACTTGGTCAGAGAGTGAGGAAACAACGAGAACTGTCTTTTATAGGAGTGAAAGTGATGAGGGGATTATAGGACGAGTGTCCCCACCCCCTCTATCACTCATTGCCATCTTCCCAACACAAGAAGTCCTGCACTTCCTTATTTAGTTATGAATAACAGCGGGGCTGAGCCCCACCAGAGGACAGAGAGTGAGGATGGGGGGGAGAACAACCAAGATGAAGACTGGACTGATTCTGAAGACCACCATCATTGGGTTATTGACTCCTCCCTCATTATCACTTTCTGTTTAAGGTTCCAAAGTTTGAGGATGTTATCACATTATTATCAACGTGTAAAAGTCTGTGCTCCAATTAAATCATCAGATATAAAATGTCCAGCTGGCAGAAAATGGTGGCAAAAGAAGTCAGGACTATGTAATGTACAACCTATTGTATAAGATACAACAAATAGTACCTTTGTTAGGACATTTTTTACCATCTAGATAAAGGAAGGCCTGTAGACGTGGTGTATCTGGATTTTGCAAAAGCATTTGACACAGTTCCCCATAAAAGTTTACTGTACACAATAAGGTCCGTTGGCATGGACCATAGGGTGAGTACATGGATTGAAAACTGGCTACAAGGGCATGTTCAGAGGGTGGTGATAAATGGGGAGTACTCGGAATGGTCAGGGGGGGGGTAGTGGGGTCCCCCAGGGTTCTGTGCTGGGACCAATCCTATTTAATTTGTTCATAAATGACCTGGAGGATGGGTTAAACAGTTCAATCTCTGTATATCTACTCACTGGGGGGAATCTAGGATGGAAAAGGACCTGGGGGTCCTAGTAGATGATAGGCTCAGCAATGGCATGCAATGCCAAGCTGCTGCTAACAAAGCAAACAGAATATTGGCAATAAAAAGGGGATCAACTTCAGAGATAAAATGATAACTCTCCCGATCCGGTCCGGCCGCACCTGGAGTATGCTGTCCAGTTCTGGGCACCAGTCCTCAGGAAGGATGTACTGGAAATGGAGCGAGTACAAAGAAGGACAACAAAGCGAATAAAGGGTCTGGAGGATATTAGTTATGAGGAAAGGTGGCGAGCACTGAACTTATTATCTCTAGAGAAGAGATGCTTGAGAGGGGATATGATTTCAATATATAAATACTGTACTGGTGACCCCACAATAGGGAGAAAACTTTTTCGCAGAAGGGAGTTTAACAAGACACATGGCCACTAATTAAAATTAGAAGAAAAGAGGCTTAACCTTAAACTATGTAGAGGGTTCTTTACTGTAAGAGCGAGAAGGATGTGGAATTCCCTTCCACAGGCCGTGGTCTCAGCGGGGAGCATTGATAATTTGAAGAAACTATTAGATAAGCACCTGAATGGCCGCAACATACAGGGATATACAATGTAATACTGACATATAATCACACACATAGGTTGGACTTGTGTCTTTTTTCAACCTCTTGTAATATGTAACTATGTAAGATAGGACTATATAGTATCAGAATGATGTAATGTACAATATAGAGTATATAGTGCAGGGGTCAGGAGAATGTAATGTACAATATAGAGTATATAGTGCACGGGTCAGGAGTATATAATGTACAACATAGAGTATATAGTGCAGGGGTTGGGAGTATGTAATGTACAATATAAATTATACAGTGTAAGGGTCAGGACTCATAATATTGGTATTCAGTAATCAGTGGAAGATTAAATGTTTACATGAGGCAAGTTGCAGAGGTCCCACACCACTGCCTCCCATCTCCTGAGACTGCACTCAGACATATCCCCCCACCCGGCACAACCATCAAACAATAGAAGTAACCCTGGAGGGATTGTTCTGTCAGAGATCATGCTATACCAGGGCATGGGGCAGAAGACCCAAAGCACATGCCCAAGGTGCCTAGGTAGAGCAACATCTATGGTGAAAAATAACCTTTTGCTGCCAGCCGAACCCCAGAATTTCCTTAAAAATCCAGTCTAGATACATAAATTGTGTCTGAAGCACAGAGAAGGAAGGTTATCACCCAGTCCTTGCCCTACTCTGGACCAATCAGTGAGCAGTATGGGTGAAGGAATGTACTTAATGTTAATGACCCACCTGTGCTGATCTCTTTGGGAGTGTCCTCCACTATAAATATTCCCGTTATTCCATCCTCCTCCATAGACTGCTGATCATCCCTCACATACCTCTCTTCTTCTTCTGCTTTAACCTCAAATTCTATATCGATTGGATCTCCACTCTAAATCAAGAAAATGAAAGTGAATATCATCAGTAAACAATAGGATTTATTATTGTGACATCACAAAAAATCCACACATCATCTCTAGGAGTCCATGTTCTAGATGCTCCATCCCACCAACCTTGTAACAGTGAGGGATGGTGTGATCTTCCTGTGTGGAATCCCGGGAATACAGAGGACAGGGACATCTCTCTGGTGGGTAAATGGTATTTGGTGGATCCATTTTATTCTTGTATCCTTCTGAAAACTTCTCCATCACTCCATCCTCCTCTTTATACTTTTCTTTAACATCAATATTATCATCCCTGAGGTTTCCATTCTGAAAGATATAATAAAACATTTATTTTAACAATCATACTGTGTATAAATCAGAACTACCAATAATTGTCAATCATCTACCTGATGATGGTGAGGGATGGTGTGATCTTCCTGTGTGGAATCCCGGGAATACAGAGGATGGGGACATCTCTCTGGTGGGTTTCTGTAGCTGGATGACTCCACCATGGTGTCCTGGTACAGATCTTTGTGTTCTTTTAGAAACTCTGACTCCTCTATCACCCCATCCTCATCATCCTCCTCTTTTATCTCTTCTTTTACTTCAATTTTAGAATCTCTCAGGTTTCTATTCTGGATATAGAATAAAAATGACATCAATGGTAACAATGCAGATAATGTACAGATCCCAATGATACTATCAGTGATTGTCCCTCATCTACCTGATGATGGTGAGGGATGGTGTGATCTTTCTGTGTGGAATCCCGGGAATACAGAGGACAGGGACATCTCTCTGGTGGGTTCCCATTACTGGATCCATCTGTAGGAAACACACACACTGATTGAATACATTGTTTCTATGTGTTTATCAGATGATGGGGGATCTAGGTGGACCCTCCGTACTGCTCTCTCCTTTACAATAAAGTCTCCTCTTACCCGGTGATGTGAGGGGTGGCTGATTGTCCATCATGACGTCCTTGTAGAGATCCTTGTGTTCTTCTAAATACTCCCACTCCTCCATGGAGAAATAGACAGTGACATCCTGACACCTTATAGGAACCTGACACACACAATGATACAGTCACCATCCAGACACATCCCTTGTCTGTTACTGGATAATGTCCCAGAATTCCCAGCACTGCTCACCTCTCCTCCATGATCTCTCTGGTGACTTCTAGAATCTTCTTTGTATTTCTCTATTCTATCAGGGAGGGAGGTGGAGGCAATGTGATGGTCATATGATCTCCAGACTTCACAGGAGGAAAATCCTAGATCTGAACACAAAGAGCAAAAATAAATGATATTCTCAGAATCCTCCTCACCTCACCATTCAGTGTTTCCATTTTATTAAAGCCCCAGTTCAGATTAATATATAATTTACCCACACAGGACCCCCACACTATGCAGGTTAAAAGCTTGTAGCAGGTATTCTAATATCATTACATACAATGCAGGACCAACAATCCTACTTTGCTATTGAGGATACCAAGGGTTCACCCACATCCTAAGAGTATCAGCAAAAAAGCCAGAAAGAGGGACATTGGGAGGAGGAGCTGTGAGGTCAGTGTGATGTCATAGGACATATAGACTGTGGATGGAGGGACATTTGGATGGGGAGATTTGAGGGGTCCTCTATATGAGGTTCCCATGCAAACCAAATCATTGTTGCTGGGTGTGTCCTACCTCTCCTAAACTAAAGAGTGAACTTTGACCTTTACCATACAGAAATCTGTCAGGAATCTGTGAAAGTAAGCTCTCATGTGATCAGGTGACGTGCGGAGGAACGGAGTGTAAATAGCAGACAATTTTCTCCAGAGCTCCTAATGGTGGGGATGGATTTTGCTGAGTGCTGGTGCCAAGTTTCCACCCCCCAGGATCACTGCAGGTGTGGAGAAAAGCTGTGTAAGAGGATATGGAGGAGAGAAGAGGAGGAGATCCAGGAATCAGGATAAAGGTCAGGACAAGCAACAGACGAGCGCATCCAAGAGATGAAGCCGGGGTCACTACACAGAAAATCAATCCAAGGAAACAACAGGCAGGACGAGGAATAGCAAGAAGGAGCTCAGAGACAAATGAGAATATTGCTCAGCCAATGGGAGATTATCTCAGCATGACTTACATAATGAAGGAGATGAGCGGGAGGGGAGGAAGTCACTTATGGTGACCATAGAGACATGGAAATTCAGTTGGTTCAGCAGGGATCGGTCATATTTCCATCCATGTAGAAAATGTAAAAAACCGCGCTGACAAACATTAGCAAACAAAAGCAGCAAACAGTGCGATAACACAAACAGCCTATGGATTGGAAAAAGCTGCCAGATAAAAGTCACTCGATTAGCAGCTGCAGCCAATAGCTTCATCACTGATCTGTGTATTCTGAGAGCAGAGGAGTCTATGGATTGGAAAAGGATGTGCTAAAAATAAAGTCCAAAACAGTTGACATCAAAACAAATGAATGTTCTCTTGAAATGCAAAAGGTCATGACAACACCACAGTGTGCATCCACAAAGTGCCCAACCACCGTAGCTGTAGATTAAGCTTACCGGACGGCAAGCTTTAATGGGCAGGTGGCTTTAGCCCAGCCTAGGCCTTTATGCTTGCTGATGACCACAATAGGAGCCGTATTCAGATGGTGATAATCGCTCTCTTGAACTCACGTCCAGCATCCACATAAGCACATTGCCCAGAAAAGAGAAAAACTGGCCATAGTGTAGTAAATTCATAAACGTTTTAATAAAATTAAGTATTGCGCTTACAGATAGGAGGCGAAAATATTGCATGTAAAGAGCCAGCCGGCATACATAAAAACGGAGCCCATCCTCCTACTCCACTCGCGTGGTGACGTCACTAACGTGCCTTCTCCAGACGCGTTTCGTCATTAGTAGACGTTGTCAATGGGGAACGGGCAGCATAGTGACTCACCACCATATATACGGGACCAAGCCTCGTTCTGAGTCCCGAGTACCTGAATGCCATATTGGATATGGGAAAATACTTCCCTTACTGCGTGCGGGGATATTATAATCCACAACACCTTGTATAAGAAAGTTTTTTAGAAATTAAGTAAAAAAATTAAATTAAACAAAAAACAACCATAAAGGGATCCTCTTAGTGAATCAGCACATGATTGTGGTAAATTACATAATAGTAAAAAAGCAACAATTACGTGAAAAGCAAAAAATTTTAATCTTACCAGTGTTACTATCCATATATGGATAAAATCGACAAAATAATATAAAAACTATAGAGTGTAAGTGGTAATTTTAATGTGCTGACAACTAAATGTCGTGAACGGTAATCAGAAAGACAATAAGTGCCTTATCTTCCAAATAATATTGTGTGAGAAAAAAAATGTATAAAAATAGAATAAATTAAAATAAAATAAAAACGAAAAATAAAGAAATGAAAAATGAATTAAATGTGAAAAAGAGTATATGTGCATATACACTAGATGATATCAAAATTAATGACATTATTAATTATATTCCATGTGCATAAAAAATATATTGTGTGCCAAATTACATCAGACTTGGCCTTCTGATGTAATATTAAGTGAAAAAAATATGAAAATTATGAACTATATAAAAGAAAATTTATATACATATACAGTATCAATATTAATGACACTGTTATCTATATTCCATGTGCATTGGAAATATAATATGTGCCAAATTACATCAGACTTGGCCTTAGTTAAACGGATAATCAAAAATTATATAAATATGAGAAACCAAAATGTCCCCCATGAAACATGAGGAACCATTCAATAAAATTGTGTAAGATTATAAAATATTAGACCCTAAATTCATATAGAATAAATTTTAAAGAAAACAAAATTGAAATAAGCTTCTTGTACTCGTGTCTCAGAATCAGTTCACAAAAATACATAATGAATAAGTAAATTATGGATTATTATGAATTGTCAATGAAAGCGTTGACGTCAGTGTCGATATTCAACCCATAAGGTGCATAAGTTCTCAATCTGTGGATCCAGGACATTTCTAATTTGGATATTTCCCTCACTAGTGAGCTCCCCCTCCAATGAGGGTTGAACTTATCTATACCCAAAAAAAATGGTTTTGGAGGGGTCCCTGTCATGTGCAAGTAAGTAATGCTTCGACACAGAGTGGTTCTTAAAACCAATTTTTATATTGGTGATGTGTTTGTTGAGGTGAACTTGAAGGGGCCATTCAGTCCTGCTCACATATTGCAGCCACACGGGCACTGCAACATGTACACGACCCCCTCTGTGGCACAAGTAATAAATGGTTTTATCACATGTGATTCACGTGTACTAGTGGAGGTGAAGGTTGTGGTTCGTCTATGAGGACAGGCACTAAATGAGCAGACCCTACATGTTCTACATTGATAGAACCCTGTTAAATGGTTGAAAAAAATAGGTTTCTTGATTGGTGGATTTAAAATGTTAGGGGCTAGCCGATTGCACAAAGATGGTACCCCTCTAAAAATGACCCTAGGCTTCTCAGGCAGTACTTTATTAAGCACCACATCACTCCGAGCGATATGCCAATGCTTATAGACTCTTAATAGTATTATGCTGCAAGGAATATGTGGTCAAAAAAGGAACACCAAAAGAGGGATCTTCATTAGTAGGTGATCTTCTCTCGACAAACAATTCCTCTCTATTGACCTCCTCAATAGTATCAAGAATGTTCTGTAGGGAATCAATCGAGTATCCCTTTTCTAGAAATCTGTCAGTAAGGACTTTTTCCTTAAGTCGGTGTGGTTGGAACAATTCCTTTTAAGCCGAAGGTATTGGCTTTTCGGAACTGATTCCAACCAGGGACGATGATGACAACTGTCCACAGGTATAAACGAATTCCTGTCAGTTTCTTTGAAGAAGGTGGAAGTAACCACCTTATCACCACTGACAGAAATCCTTAAATCAAGAAAGTTGATGACCGTTTGACTCATCTCATAATTTAACCGTATACCCCTCTGATTGTTATTAAGGGAGGCCAGAAAATCCTGTAGGGCAAGAAGCTCACCATCCCATAGAAGGAGGATGTCATCTATGTACCTTGCCCACAGGGCAACCTGAGGTGCATTATGGGCATAGATGACATCCTCCTCCCATTTCCCCATAAAGAGGTTCGCCAAGCCAAGGGCATACTTAGCCCCCATAGCCACCCCCATATCTTGCCTATAAAAATTGTTGTTGAACCAAAAATAAATTATGGGAGGCGGCTTACTCCAATAGTTCCATCAAAAATAGCACCCGATCATATGAAAGGCCAGAATCTCTATCCAAGAAACTTTTTACTGCTCCTAAGCCCAACTCATGTGGGATTATGGTATATAAAGATGCCACATCTGCGGTGACTAACCACATCCCAGCCTTAACTCGGATTCCGGAAAGTAACTGAATGACATGCCTGGAATCCTTAACATATGAGGGTAACCTTTGGAGAAAGGGGCTGTAAGTAAAAGTCTATATATCTGCCCACCCGGGACGTAAGTGAATCTATGCCACTAACAATTGGGCGTCCCGGGGGGTCAGATCAGACTTTTATGGATCTTTGGTAAGTAGTAGATGGTGGGTGTTTGTGGGGCTCTATGTATTAGATATTAACCCTCTTTCTTATTAAGAATGCCAACCTGACACCCCCTTTTCACAATCGCTTGTAATTCCTTCAAGTAATTATTCCTGGGATCTGAAGGGAGCATTGTGTAAGTGTCTTGATCATTTAAGATTCTATACATCTCAGTCATGTAATCTTTCCAATCTAAAACAACAATCCCTCCCCCTTGTCAGCTGGCCTTATTACCAAATCCCTATTTGTACAAAGGGAGTTAAGGCCTTCCTGTAGGGTCTTATTTAATCTTGCTTTCTTGATTATTAAAAGATCCAAATCTTTAAGCATGATATCTCTAAAAACTCGTAATGCAGGTGCCAATGTGCCGGGGGGGGGGGGGTTGAATAATGAAGCGTTGGACAGCCCTGAGTGAACAAATTCTGTTTCCCCCGCCACATTGTTCTTAATGGGGTTATTGATTATGTAACGTTTTATATTTAAATTCCTAACAAATTTATGGATATCCATGTACGTTTGGAATTTATCTAGCCTGGTAGGCGGGGCAAACTTCAAACCCTTATCAAGGATAGCCTTCTCAGAAACGGTTAACATTTTAGAACTAAGGTTAAAGATACCTTTACCACTTATTTTTTTGATCTTTTGAGCTGCTCGTATCCGCCTCCCCCCTCTGACTCCACTCCTCTTTTGCCCTGCCTTTTGATACCCTGGTTGGGTTTGTGAAAACTCCAACTGGTTTGATCTACGGGGGGCAGAGGCCCCTTGGTGGGGGATAGACCTATTAGGAGCCTTATAGCATGGGGTGGGGGTGATTCCTCCACTCTGATGGTAGGGCTGAGGTTGATCAAAAGGGAAACCACCATCAGGGCCATCCCTATCAGCGAGTGGGAAAAAAACTATTAGATGTGGGGATAGTAACATCCCATTCAGATTCCATGTTTGAATAACCAAATCCTGGAGAATGGTAACCTGAGTGGCCATTAGGTCCGGATTTCCAAATCTCTGGGTGACCCATACTATAACCCCTACCTCATTGATTATAATGGGGCCCCCAACCCCTCCCCCTAAAGGGGGTGCCCCAATATTGGATATAGGGCCTTGTTGGTACGATCTAGGGTCAAAGCTGAGAGGCTGTGGAGGTCTAGGGGGACCAGTCGATCGAGTTTTTCCACGAAAGGGAAGACCTCCCCTAGTGCCCCCATTACCCATACGGGGTGACTGATAAGAATAATCATTCACCCAGTTTCTTTGGGTTTTAACATAGGGTACACCTCGCTTATTTAGATAAGGAACAGCAGATGGTGCACTAGGTAAACTCCCACTACTATTGGCGGCCTGTATTATGACATCCATTTCGTTACTGTTCTGTTTGGCTGCCTCTTCCAGGAGTTTTTTCTGCCAATCAAAAACAATATTCCCATGGTAGTCTGATAAGTTCCTGTTGTATTTTTTCTTTTTCTTAATCCTTTGATCTTTGTCCTCCTTTTCAAGGATTTTAAGGAGGTTCAGGGATGTGTCTCTCTACTCATTGCTATCTTTATGGGGGAAGAGTTTATCCTTAATACTTTTGATTTCCTCATCCAGTTTGGCTAGTTTCATAGGTTTCCTTTCAACCAAAAATTGAAGAAAAGAGACACCTGCTTGATTAAAATATTTAAACCACCCTTCTAGTTCCGTTTCACCTTTTTGGGGGGCAACATCCCACCTGAGGCTTCTAGGGACCATTGATTGTTTGATATATGTCTCTAAATAAGCAATATCCCATTTAGTGTGAGTTTCTGAAACCATGAGGTTTTTTAACCTCATGAAAATCCCTTCTAAAATCACTCTCATCATCCTTATAAGCTTCAAAAACGCCTTCAATGTTGACCACTTTGTTAGCCCGAAACTCAAAAATATCCATAATAGAATAAAATAAAATTAAAATGAATTAAAATAGATTACAGCTGCAGTAAATAATCTTGTAAAATGTAGAAAATGTAAAAACCGCCCTGACAAACATTAGCAAACAGCAGCAGCAAACAGTGCAATAACACAAACAGTCTATGGATTGGAAACAGCTGCCGGATAAAAGTCACTCGATCAGCGGCTGCAACCAATAGCTTCATCACTGATCTGTGTATTCTGAGAGCGGAGGAGCGCCCCCCATTGTCAGAATACAATAGTGCAGCGGGGAGGATTCCCCCATCCCCCTCCAATGTGTGGATGGGGGAATCACTTCAGTTTTTTCCTCTCATCCCGCTGGCTGAACGATAAAACTGAACCGTGTATGGCCAGCTTTGGAAGGAAGATATATTCATCAACTGATCCTCCTGAAGGGGTTAATTTTCATATCCAGGGCCGTCTTTAAGGCAGGGAAAAAAGGGACAGCTGCCCTGGGCCCCATCATTGTTGTGGGGCCCAAAGTAGCTGCTTCATAGTTGCCAAATATCCCAGTTTAAATTCTGCCCTATTGCTGTGTACAGGTGACTTACCTGCAGACCTTGTGTTTATATGTAAATAACCTGCATTGATATGTATATAGATAGACATTCATATGTGCTGTATATAATACCCCCTGAGGTCTTATCCACCATCACTTCTGCTGAATGCTTCCCACTGGGGAGGTAAAGGGACATGCTGGAATGTGCTGCCTACATCTGTGGTCATGAAGCCCAACATCAGCCCGTTCTACAAAGGTGAGCAAATTGGAGGTGGAACCCTTTTTCTAAATACCATGGTGGCCACAACACGGTGAAGTTTGGTGGATGTGAATACGCAAATCTCAGCAGATATGTGAGGGTGTCATTAACAAGTAATGGCACTGATGTGTATCTGATAAAGGGCAGCAGATTTCTGTGGTGTCAGGAAAGCGTTTTTTCATGCGTTCCCAACACACACAAATGTGAACGCAGGCTAAATGTCTCAGTTACATTGGTGGTCAGTGTAAATCTTCTCATTACATTGGGGCTTGGTGTACAATCCTTTCATTCACACTAGTGGCCATTGTGAAGGTCCCCCTTACATTGGTGGTCAGTGTAAATACCTATTACATGGTGCTTACTGTGAATGCTCCTATTACATTGGTGGTCAGTGTAAATACCCTCCTTACATTGGTGGTCAGTGTAAATCTTCTCATTACATTGGGGCTTGGGGTGTAATCCTTATATTCACACTAGTGGCCATTGTGAAGGTCCCCCTTACATTGGTGGTCAGTGTGAAGATCCCCCTTACATTGGTGGTCAGTGTAAATACCTATTACATGGTGGTTACTGTGAATGTTCCTATTACATTGGTGGTCAGTGTAGAAACTTCTCTTTTTTTGGTAAAAAAAAAACCAAACTTGCATTTGTGGTCAGTTTTAAATCCTTCAATGGTGGTCCATGTAGAAGCCCCATTTAAATTGTTGGTGAGTGTAAATCCCCCCTTACAAAGCTAAGCAGGGCAATAACTTCTCCGCAGGATGTGGAAATCTTGCAAAAAGACCTGAACAAATTAATGGGGTGGGCGACTACATGGCAAATGAGGTTCAATGTAGAAAAATGTAAAATAATGCATTTGGGTGCCAAAAATATGAATGCAATCTATACACTGGGGGGAGAACCTCTGGGGGAATCTAGGATGGAAAAAGACTTGGGGGTCCTAGTGGATGATAGGCTCAGCAACGGCATGCAATGCCAAGCTGCTGCTAATAGAGCAAACAGAATATTGGCATGCATTAAAAGGGGGATCAACTGCAGAGATAAAACGATAATTCTCCCGCTCTACAAGACTCTGGTCCAGCCGCACCTGGAGTATGCTGTCCAGTTCTGGGCACCAGTCCTCAGGAGGGACGTACTGGAAATGGAGCGAGTACAAAGAAGGGCAACAAAGCTAATAAAGGGTCTGGAGGATCTTAGTTATGAGGAAAGGTTGCGAGCACTGAACTTATTCTCTCTGGAGAAGAGACGCTTGAGAGGGGATATGATTTCAATTTACAAATACTGTACTGGTGACCCCACAATAGGGATAAAACTTTTTCGCAGAAGAGAGTTTAATAAGACTCGTGGCCACTCATTACAATTAGAAGAAAAGAGGTTTAACCTTAAACTACGTAGAGGGTTCTTTACTGTAAGAGCGGCAAGGATGTGGAATTCCCTTCCACAGGCGGTGGTCTCAGCGGGGAGCATTGATAGCTTCAAGAAACTATTAGATAATCACCTGAAGGACCGCAATATACAGGGATATGTAATGTAATACTGACACATAATCACACACATAGGTTGGACTTGATGGACTTGTGTCTTTTTTCAACCTCACCTACTATGTAACTATGTAACAATGATAGTCAGTGTAAATACCTCCTTACAATGATGGTCAGTGTAAATCCCCCCTAACATTAGTGTTCAATGTAAACACCCCTTACATTGGTGGTCAGTGTAAATCCCCCTTCCATTTTTGGTCAGTGTAAATCCCTCCTAACATTGGTGGTCGGTGTAGAAGTGTCACGTTACATTGGTGGTCAGTACAAATCTCCTCGCCAATGGTTGTCAGTGTAAATTCCCCCTTACATGGAGGTCATTGTATATTCCTCCTTACACTGGTGGTTGGTGTAAATGCTCTTATTACATTGGTGTCAGTGTAGAAATCCTTCTTTATATTGGTGGGTGGCGTAAAATCCCCCGTTATGTTAGTGGTCAGTGCAAAGTCCCCCTCATATTGGTGGTCAGTGTAAATCCCACCTCACATTGGTCATCATTGTAAACCCCCCTCACATTGGTTGGCAGTGCAAAGTCCCCCTCAAATTGGTGGTCAGTGTAGAATCCCTCACTATATACTTGTCAAAGATTTCCAGCCTTGCTCTATATGATTCAGAATTTGCCACAGTGTACTGCCTCCTAACTAATCCCACACCCCCCCCCCCCACCACCACCACCACTGCCACTGATCCCATCAACCCCCCAGCATTGCCACTGATCCCAGGAGTCCTAGGAGTTTTCTGTCTATTGATGGGTCCCCTCACATCCCAGTCCATGGTGTGCAGCCTTCGAGGAGATGATGTGCTGTAACCTTTAGCAACTAATCAGTGAGCAGTAATGATGTGCACTGACCTCTTGCAACCAATCATTAAATGGTAAGGATGTCCAGTAACCTCTAGCAACCAATCAGTGAGCAGTAATAATGTACAGTAATCTCTATCAACGAGAAGCAGAAGTCATGTGCTGTAACCTATAGCAAATAATCAGTGAGCCATAATGTGTGCTTGTAACCTCTAGTCAGCCAGTCAGTGAGCGGTAATGATACACAGTAACCTCTGGCAACCAATCACTGCCTGATATGATTCTGTAATCTGATTTTGAATCTAGCTGCTATTTATTGTATCAGAGCAGGTGGAGAGAGAAATTGCATGAAAATTTTTGCCCAGGATACAATCAATATTAATGACCTGTTGGTATCCACAGTATATATGTGTGTATTATCATCTGCTGGAGATAAAAGACATCACAGTGACTATGGAGGAAGAGGACGGACATGACGGGAGGTTACTGGGTGTAAATAGAAAATAAGATCTTATTACCTCCTCTACTGTCTCTTCCCGCAATGTCTTCTCTCTACTTCCTCCCGACTCACCTCTCACCCAGAACTTCCTGTTTGTACCTGACATCACTTCCTGTCCTCCATAGAGACTTCCTGTCTGGGTAGAAGTGAGATCACCACCTTGTGGAGATCAGAGGAACTGCAGAAATGTCTGGTAGTGTGAACATGGCCTTGTGCTGTGTGTGTATGTGCTGTATATCCTTATAGATGGGTCATCTCCACTCCCACCAAGGGGGATAGAAATATATTACTGCTCGGGGGGGAGACATTTTGGCTCCTTTGATTTTGCAGTAAAATTGATTGCAGATTTAGTCATGTAGAACATCTGTTATATGGATACAAAGAACCCCAGCCGAGAGTAAAGGGTGGAAATGGCTCCTGATCCCCAGATTTGGGCAATGATGTCACTAATATAAATAGAATAAAAACCCGCGCTATGTGTAACAACTCAAATACCTACAAAAATAACTTATACCGGACTGCTGCTGTAAGAAAGGTAAGTATTCCCTTTATCAACTAGAAGAGCATTATGTGTCACAGCGCTGTCCTATTGTGTGTGCACATAAATCATCACAAATACACTTAAATATGTGGAGACATTCATATATAAAGTGCTAGGGGCTCAAATAATATTCTCTGCAGATCTACTGCTTCCACTTTACACCTACTTTATTGATCTTATGGTGTTTATCAATAAATTGAATAAACTGATCCATGTGCAAATTCATATACAACATAAAGTGCTTTGTGTTCAAGATGATGTTCCCTGCAGATCCACTGCTTCCAGTTTACACCTACTTCATTAATGTTATAATATTTGCTTCTATATTACATTAACTAAAATCCTGTGCAAATTCATGTAAACATGCAATATTTTGTACACTATATAGTGTTCTCCACTGCATCCACCTTGCATCTACTTCAAAAAACTGATTTTGCAAAAAAAAAAGGACTTGCAGAGAACACGATATTGAGCACAAAATATTGTATGATTACATGAATTTGCACAGATTTTTTGTTTATTTAACATAGCAGAAAATATTGGAATTCCACACCATAATATTATTGAATAAGTACATATCATTGCATGCATTTGAAGAGTTAAATTATGGAATAAACCAAACTGATGTGCATTGGCTAGTTATGCTGCCGAGTACAATGCACACTTTCAGTGGGATTTGAACTCATGGCTTGAACCTTGGAGGGCAGCAGGGCATACCGCTATGCTACAGAGCTGAGCCCATACCTACTACAGAGGAAATACATTTACTAATGTTTGATTCTATACAATAATGTTTTGCATTTCAGACATTAATAATATAGTAACAACCATGCTTATGCTGATGTGGCATTGGCTAATAGGCGTTCGCCTCTTTTCAGCATATGCTGCTGAGTCTAATGCAAGCTTTCAGTAGGTGATACCATCTGTGCGATTTTCAGCCATTTAAGCACAATCATATTGAGAACACGTTTACGTTTACTGGTGTTTGATGGTGGGACTACTTTATATTCTAGGTATAATAGTACTCAGCACAGTGACTTAGGCCCCTTTCACACTTGTGCGACCTGAAAGTTGTGCGATTTTTGCAAAAGTTGTGCGATTTTGATGCGACTTTAAGCAATGCCTGTGTAATCTTGAGGTCTATGGATGCAGTAGTCGCAGGTAAAGGTGCGCAGTTTTCCCGCAATTTTGCGTCAACAATTTTGCTGCGATTCCAGGGAATGCCTGTGTAAACTTGAGGTCTATGGACTTCAACTCGCATCAAAGTTGGACCGAAGTAGTACAGGTCGCACAGATATGAATGGTACACATTGAAAATAATGGGGTATGACTTGTCATGTGACTCTGATGTCCAAAGTCTCACAAGTGTGAAAGGGGCCTCAGCCCGACTTTGTGAGCGATTTCACAGACATCAGTGCACTTTCCTGCACAGATGTCTAGTGAGATCACATAGCTCCCAACTGTCCCTGATTTGGAACAATGTCCCTCTGTCCCTCTTTCCTCCTCATTTGTCCTTCATTTTGTTCTGATCTGTATAGTTGTATATAAAATGCACTTTTTATCTTTCAATAAGAGTTTCCCAGCGATAAACCTTTCATCTAATTTCTAAATTGCTTTGTTTGTAAATTTCCAAAGCCAATCTAAAGGAATATTATTGGTAAAAAAAAAAGCACTTAGAGGTTTAACTAATTTTTTTTTTTTGAAAAATTCTCCTCTAGGAAGGTGTTTTAGGAGGTGTGTCTGATGCCTACATACTTTTTCTAATAGGTGTCCCTTATACACATCTCAAAAAGTTGGGAGGTAAGAAATCGCCCCCTGAAGTTGTCCAAAGTAGTGCAGGAACTACTTTTGGGAATCGTTGTGGCGTCGCACCAATTCGGACAGTTCCATTGCCGTCAATAGGCGCCGATTTGGCCTGCAATTTGACATGTCAATTCAGAGCTATGTGAAGATGGTTGAAGTTGCATAGGATATGAATGGAAATCATGGGGGACAACTTTTCATGTGACTCTGAGGTCCAAAGCTGCATAAAAATTCACCCAAGTGTGAAAGTAACCTAATGAGATTCATTGATAACACCTTTGAATAAGGCCCCATTTGCACCTGTGCGACCTTAAAATTGCACAGCTTTGCCATGACTTGAAGCAATGTCTCTGTAATCTTGTGGTTATTGGACCTCAAATCGCATCAAAGTCAAACCAAGGTAGTGCAGGGACGAATTTGCCCCACTTTCAGGATGCACAAGTGACAATAGAGCCAAATTTAAAGGTGTTATCCTTGAATCTCATTCACACTGCTGCGACCTGAAGTTTGACCCCCCTCCCCCCAGCGCAATTCCTCTCCCCTCCCAAAGCACCCCCTAGCACATATCCTTTCACCCCCCCAAAATCAAAGATTCTATCTCGGATTCATCCACCCCCCCAAATCCCATTCTGGCTCCATCCACCCCCCAATTCCATCTAGCTCCACCCATCCACCCCCCTGATCCCATACCCGCGCATCAATCCCCCTTGATCCTGATCCCATCCCAGCTCCATCCATCCCCCCTGATCCCATCCTGGCTCCATCCATCCCCCGATCCCATTCCGGCTCCATCCATCCCCCCCTGATCCCAACCCGGCTTCATCCATCCCCCCTGAACCCATCCCGTCTCCATCCATCCCCCCGATCCCATTCCGGTTTCATCCATCCTCCTGATCCCATACCTGCTCCATCCATCCCCCCTGATCCCATCCCCAATCCCATTCCCCCTCCATCTATTCCCCCGATCCCATCCCCGCTCTATCCATTCCCCCGATCACATCCTGACTCTATTCATTCCCCCATCCCTTCCCAGCTCCACCCAGCCCCAATCCCATACCCGCTCCAGCCATCCCCCTGATCCCATCCCGGCTCCATCCATCTCCTCAATCCCATCCTGGCTCCATACATCCCCCCCTGATCCCATACCCACTCCATCCATCCCCCTGATCCTATCCCCACTTCATCCACCCCCCTGATCCCATCCCCGCGCCATCCATTCCCCCTGATCCAATTCCGGCTCCATCCATTCCCCCAATCACATCCCAGCTCCATCTATTGTGGTAGGTTAAGGGGGGGGGAGAACCACACCGACCCACTAGCCTGCTTAGTGCCGGGGGGTGGGGGGGTGACACCATGTATTACCGCACCAGGTGACACCAACCCTAGTGACGCCACTGTCAGTGCTGTAACGGGCAGCAGATCTCACAGGTACAGGGAAAATGAGGAAATTTCCCCAGGATGTGCATCTGGTCACTCCGCCATCTTGGACATGCCCACCCACACCAAATCTAACTACCACATCCACCCCCACATTGAGTAAGTACATATCCTACACTTACCCGGCAAATCAGCAGCACCTCCTCTTTGCTAAAGAGGGACCTCGCCATGTCCACCTAGATGGAGATCCTAACCAGCACAGGAACTTTCGGGTGATTACAATGACTCATTTTCCGTTCAGAAGGTGAAACCACGCTCTCTTGATCGCGGCTGCGAATATTTGATCGCAACCACGATTAGTATTTTTTATTTTCGTTTATTTGCAGATATGCAAACCTGCATTTCTACATATAATGAAATTTAAAGGTAAACTTAAGGGAGTTTTATAAGAAATGGTGTCCCTGGGATAGCAGCAGGTGAATTACAAAGACAAAGGCCCAGTTTGAGCCCTGGTTCACACTGACAGCGGGAGGAAATCGCTCAGCTGAACTCACACGATTTCATTCCCACATGTCAGTCCCGACTGCAGGGGGAATGTCAGAGACATCTGTGCAGGTTTCTGCACTGATATCAATACAAATCACACCCTAAAGTCGCACCAATTAAAACGGTGCAATTGCCACCTCTTGACATGTCAAATCGCACCAATGTGAACCAGGGCAGACACATACAACACTGCCTATGCACCAGCTGAATTCATTACCTGCAATTCTCCACAGCTGTTATATATAAAGATTCCACCTTTATCATTTACTTGCAGGTGTGCAGAAGCCTAGGTTTACATTGGAGCGATTTGTCATGCGATTTGAGAGATCAAATCACATGACTATTGGCAGCAATGGCACTGTTCCAATCGATGCGACACCGATTTTGTGGCGCCGCATCAATTTGCTAAAGTAGTTCCTGCACTACTTTTGCCGATTTCAGGTGCGATTTCAATAGACATCTGTGTACGAAGCCACACGGATGTCTATCAAGTAGCACCTGAAATCACGCTGACCTTGCTACTTTGAAATCGTGCTAATTCAAGTGAAGTAGCATGATTTCAAAGTAGCATCAATGTGAACCAGGGCGAAGAGATTCGTTTTTTGGTGCACAAATACATATTGAAATAAAATATAAAAGATATTGCACTTTCCCAAAACCACCACCCACAAAAACTAAAGAGAAAGAAAAGTAGAAGAAAAAAAAACCACAACAAAGCTCAATAATGTACTTTTATTTTACCAGCAGAAAAAAAAAATGTACATTCATTTACTAGCTTCCAAAAAATTTGGACAGGATATATGGGGCTACTTTTAGAAATGGGATTTTAAGGGCCCTGCTCATAGGAGCTTACAATCTAAGCAAATATCCCTAGTTGGGCATTTGTCAATAGGCACAATATTATTCCTTCTCACTCACAACAAAAAACCTGACCTTCTCAGGCCAAACAAACCCCCCCTACTGCAGCCCTTTATATAAGAGAGGTTGTATTGTTAGCATACTGACAGACGCCCACTAAAAGTACATGCCCAATAGAAGTACACACCCACTAAAAGTACACGCCCACTAAAAGTACACGCCCAACAGTATCTTTCAAACTGTCTCTTCATGTATGTCTAAAGTGATTGCACCTGATGGGCAGGAACACATAATACTATTCGCAACTGTGTTAGCCCTTGGCTATGTGCATCAAATCTCCAACTTCAGGCCAAAGTCCATTTGCATCCACATAAACAAAGCAACAGTTTTCTAAGCATATGTACCTGTGCAATGTAAACCCTACAATTTTAAATGTCCAAGTCCCTGGGCATAATTAGTGCTAACAAACATTAACATCAGTCCCTGGCTGCAATGAGCTTCCAATCTAAAGTACAAAACTAACTTTCTTACATTAGAGACTATTTAGACAGGAGACAAATAAAATGACAGCATGTCTTTGGATTGTGGTGAGGAACCCACACAGGGAGAACATATAAACTTCAACACAAGCATTAGCATGTTGAGGAATTGAACCAACATCCCCAGTGCTGCTAGACAGAACTGCTACCCACTTAGCCAGCAGGCAGCCTCACACATGTTCTCTGCATCTCTGTGGTGTAAACCAGCCCTAAGTCCATAGCCATGCTCAGTGTCACAAGTGACTCGGTTGAATTGATGATAGGCAACTCCTATCCTCATATTGATTAGTGGTTCCAAATTAATAATAACTACTGCAGTAGGGAACAGACACAAAAGATACGCTCAGCATCTTTCCAAATTACTGTTCTGCTTTATTATGACGCAATTGAAGGTTTTTATGCACATGATTATGTAGGTATCACATTAATATTACAATTGTACGTTCATGGTAACAAGGGGCGTTACATAGGCAGGATTATTCTAATCAGGACTCGAAAGAATGTAAACATTTACTGAAAATATTATTAGTGCCGTGTGCACAGTGAGGGCAGTCTGCAATACATACAAAATACAATACAATTATATACAGAACTTACAAATTTCCATTACAGTCTCCCCTCTTTTGATCAATATTTTGATCACTAACTACACCTGCTATCACCTTTAACCTGGAACCTCCACACGCTTAGGTGGAGGTAGTCCTGGCCAAAGAGGCAAAAAAAACTCCATTGTGGAGAAAATAATAGCTGAGCAACTTTTTCATTACAAAATGACTTTTAATTGTGAAAAACAAATGATTGATAAGACATATACGACATATTTACAGAGTACTGGCTGTACACTCCTGTGGCCAGAATGGCCTTCTAGCTGAATTGTGGGCATGCTGACTGATCAGCATATGTAAACACAGACAATTCTACATAAAATGGAAGACGTACAAAAGACAAAATATGACTTCAACATGGCTAAACTACTTTTCAAATATATATATCCCTTACAATTAAAGTAATTTAATCAAAAAGTACCCTAGACTGTGATCACAAGAGGGAAACAAATCAAACACAGAGATTTCTTTAATTTAGTCATTTTTGCAGTGTCTGGTGTGGATCCAGGTGACTTTTTCTTCACGTTTTGCAAAAACTGTACATGAAATAGATGCTGTATTGAGTCTCCAAACATTTCCTTATATATATATATATATATATATATGTCTCTTAACAATCCACAAGTCGCCTGGCTTTAGTTTTAGATCCTTCCAAACTTTTAGGATCTGGAATTGGGGAGAAAACACATAAATGAGTTTGTCAAAAAACCTTAAAAGATCAGCAACATTCTCCGTGAGATCCGAATGGAGGACTTCAGCTGCTGAGACAAAATATAAGCAAGTGAGTAACACACTCCCAAACCAAATCCCATAGGGAGAGAGTCCAACATCCCCCTTAGGGGCTTCATAAAATATAAGAAAACATTCAGGCAAAAGTTTTCTAGTTTCTTACTCTACTTTTTCCGCGACATTGTAGACAGTAGGGGCGTAAAAATAAAACCTCAAAACTTCTAGTAAGGACTCTCCTATAAAAAATCATTTCCTCTGTTACTCTCTGTACTTTCTGGCACTCTGTACTTACAAACTACTTCTGATAACACTTTTTACTGTGGCCTTTGCAGTAGCATTTGCCACTGGACATCCAAAAAACATGTCCATACAGACAAAATGCATATTTGTAAGATCCTGACTTGGGCATCTGGATATATCTTTTTGTCATATCTGGAAGGGATGTTCAGCTTTTGGTAACACCTTTGGTAACAGGTAAAACAAGAAGTGGTATGTTATAAAAACAACTGTGGAGAACCCTGGCTCTATCCCAAGCTCATTTACTAAGGCAGCCATAACTGCTTGTGACTGATGACACGGTCCATGTGTCAAAAGCTGGAGGGAAAAGAGTGATTGGCAGACATAAATGATCACCTTTTCCAAAGTCCTGTTTCATAAGAAGTTGCCCCCTGTGGACCACTTGTTCTTCTCGTTCTGGGGTCCTTAAAGTTGAATTATTAATCCCAGCTATACTGGGCCAGAACTAGGGTGGAATCTGTGAGTTGCACAGACCCATCAAGTGTCCGGGGCTGTAAATGCAGCATCCTTAGTCACCTGGTCTGCTTCCATGTGTGAAAGTTAATATGGCTACCTCAGCAAGAACCTGGAAGGCTGAAAACAGCCGATCAAATTAACTTGGCATGCTTTATTGGTTTACCTGCCGAAGTAAAAACAAACTTCTGGCCCTTCAAATGAAACCAAAAGCTCTCTATATCTCGACTATCTATATAAATATACACTCTTTTTATAGCTCACAGGCTTTGCTAAAACATGGAGCTCTGCTTCTTGAGCTGGGGAAAAAGGATCCAATGACTTTGAATACAGAGTATCCTTCTGGGTGATAAACTGCATACTCAAATCTACAAAAAATTAAATATCTGGGTCTTCAGGGAGTGTGTCCTGCACTGGGCTCACAGCAGCTGATTCCTACGTCATCAATTTAACACATGTGTCTTCCTTTGTCCCCAGCCTCCTCCAATAGAGGCAATAAGGTGGCTGGATTCAAATGTACGCATTTTTCATTGTTAGATTTGTACATAAACAAACTCATATTTTAAACCTTTCATTAGACAAACATTTAGTTAGCTGTATATTTGCTGCACAGAATGTCGGACCATTAAAAATTAAATGTTTGACCAAAACAATATCTAACTTTGTCTAATAGCACCTTTGCATAAAAGCTACAGCTCTGATATATCGGGGTAAACCCTTCATTACTGGGTCCAGCTTGCATAAATATATTACAATGGCTTGTTTTCTATCACGCTGTTTGTGTAAGAACTCCAGTTTCATGTTTCAAAAGACAACTTCTTCCTGGCAATATTATAATAAATGATAACAATATCCTGCGGTCATGCAGAGATGACCATAAATCCAAAATATTCTTCTGCTTATACCACAGCACTTACAAGGAAAAGGGGCACATCATTTCACAATCCACACATTCTGCTTTGGATTTCAAAAATAAAAATAAATAAAACAAAAGGATCAACAATCTGTATGATGGACCAGAAAGCATCAAAAACTATAAAACAACTGGCTGCAGGTGGCATCTATCCTAACAGGGTGTGTGGACTTGATGTGATGGGTCTGTTATATTTAAATTTTATTTATTATTACTCCCACATCATGGACCGCACATCAAGTTATTATCAAAAACCTTAAAATTTCATTTTTGTAGAAGAACTTCTTATGTATCCCATCCATCTTGGCTTTGTTAAATATTATGGCAGCTTTATTCCAAATAACAACCTCATCTTAATCGTTTTTTCTCTCAATAAGGGCTTATTGTATAAATGTAAAATTACAAAATTGTTATCTTAATCTAAACAAATCTCATTCATTACAAATTTCCCCAATAACCTGGATTTCATTTACAACCAAAGGTTGTCTAAACCAGTTTCAATGTATCTATATTACTGTTAAACTCATGTTAGAAATGAACACTCATTATTACTTAATTTTACTTAATTTCCCTTTTTTAAATGCACTGTTTCCACTATCAAAGGATATTCAATTTGTGTAATACACGGTTAAATGTAACCTTCATTTAACCATGTTTGGAAAACAGATTCAAAATAATTGTGATCACATTGTTTACCATTAGATTCGTTAACCCGGCACATTTTGTTATAAATGTTTTGTCTAAAAAACTGGAATTGGCATGGTGTCCTTCCAGCTTATCACTGACCTCTCATCTCAGCCACATTCCTTCATGAGAGCGCAAAGGAGGGGGTCACATCTGCGTACATGACACACACAAGCAATAGAACTAAAGGTCCCAGCATTCGCACACGCATACACCAATATCTCTCTAAAATCGCTTACATTTTTCCCATTTGTACACAACACATGCATATCATTCTCTCACTTTCTTTTAACACTTTACTATTTCCCTGCCTAAATTCTGCATTCCTTATTTTGTTCAGATATCTTTTATATCTAGCTTCTATGATCAGACAGGCAGCCAGAGTGCTCATCCCATCTTCCCTCTCTGACAACATATAAAGTATTCTGTTTTAACTCTAATTTCTCTGTTTCTGATTCTAATAGTTGTAGTGCCTGACCCCAGATTCATCCCACAACTTAACATAAAAATGTCCCTTTCTGTCTAGTGTTATTGTCACCCTTGATCCATCCTGCTCACATAGATAGCTGTTTCTCTAGCTGTTTACTCTGCATGATTCTTAGTCCCTGTGGACCTTGGTAACCCAGTTACCCATTGTGGATCCCTGTCCACTCTAACCATTAATCTAGGGGCTCAGTATAGGCGGAACCGCACCTTTGGTTCATATATAGCGCTCCTCTTGCGCTGGGCATTTTTGAGGGTCTCTTACCCTTCATTCCCTTACTTAATTCAATGCCCATAATGACTGGCCAGTCTTCTCTCTTCTCTACGTGTGCCTATACCCTCTTGCCTCTAAACTACTTTATCTAGCAGATGTACTACATATACCTGTGAACAGCACTATTCTTCCCTTTCTTATCTATAACACTCCAATGGACAATAGACAGGGACAACATAACATATAACCACCAATCAATACAGTTCGATTAAGGGGAGTAAAATAGGTACCCTTTGTCCCGAAAATGCCTTACCGATCAAGGAAGTCTGATAACTCAAATGTAAGCAAAAGGCTTACCTCAGCTGGCTGATTATCAGAAATTCCCGGATCGTCTCAAGCTCCTTGTTTCGGATACTCAGGGTCACCTGGAATCCCCTCCTAAGGCAAAGCTCGCCATGCTGACTCGGTTGAATTGATGATAGGCAACTCCTATCCTCATATTGATTAGTGGTTCCAAATTAATAATAACTACTGCAGTAGGGAACAGACACAAAAGATACGCTCAGCATCTTTCCAAATTACTGTTCTGCTTTATTATGACGCAATTGAAGGTTTTTATGCACATGATTATGTAGGTATCACATTAATATTACAATTGTACGTTCATGGTAACAAGGGGCGTTACATAGGCAGGATTATTCTAATCAGGACTCAAAAGAATGTAAACATTTACTGAAAATATTATTAGTGCCGTGTGCACAGTGAGGGCAGTCTGCAATACATACAAAATACAATACAATTATATACAGAACTTACAAATTTCCATTACACAAGCAATATACAATATATTGGCCCAAGTATTGGGACGCCTGCCTTTATACGCACATGAACTGTAATGTCATCCCAGTCTTAGTTCGTAGGGTTCAAAATTCATTTGGCCCACCCTTTGCAGCTATAACAGCTTCAACTCTTCTGGGAAGGCTGTCCACAAGGTTTAGGAGTGTGTCTATGGGAATGTTTGACCATTCTTCCAGAAGTGCATTTGTGAGGTCAGGCACTGATGTTGGACGAGAAGGCCTGGCTTACAGTGTCCACTCTAATTCATTCCCAAGGTGTTCTGTTGTGTTGAGGTCAGGACAGTCAAGTTCCTCCACCCCAAACTCACTCATCCATGTCTTTATGGACCTTGCTTTGTGCACTGGTTCAAATCATTTGGTGGAGGGGGGATTATAGTTTGGGGTTGTTTTTCTAAGGTTTGGCTTGGCCTCTTAGTTCCAGTGAAGGGAACTCATAAAGCATCATCACACCAAGACATTTTTGGACAATTTTGTGCTCCCAACTTTATGGGAACAGTTTCGGGATAGCCCCTTCCTGTTCCAACATGACTGCACACCAGTGCACAAAGCAAGGTCCATAAAGACATGGATGAGCGAGTTTGGGATGGAGGAACTTGACTGGCCTGCACAGAGTCCTGACCTCAACCCGATAGAACACCTTTTGGCTGAATTAGAGTAGAGACTGCAAGCAGGCCTTCTCATCCAACATCAGTGCCTGGCCTCACAAATGCACTTCTGGAAGAACGGTCAATCATTGCCATAGACACACTGAACCTTATGGACAGCCTTCCCAGCCTCTGTTCTAGCTGTAAAGGATGGGCCAAATCAAATTTTAACCCTACAGACTAAGACTGGGCTGCCATTAAAAGGTCACATGTGTGTGTAAAGGCAGGTGTCCCAATACTTTTGGCTAGATAGTGTATCCGGCAAGATTTACAATGGTGGTGGAACCCTCCTACACATAAATACTACATTAAGACATAGTTTTAGGACCTGGGAGATGAGACAACTTCTCTACATGAAGCAGCATGGTTGGGATTTGAACCCATAAGCTCAGGGATGCTAAGCAGAAGTTCTAACCTCTAAGCCACAGAGCTGCCACATTTGAGAACTTTCTACACATAAATACACATAAATACACATACATACTGCATTTCTTTGGACAGGTGATGGAATTACATTACTCAAGAGTTATTCTTCTTGATTTATTCTGTGATATTTGGTGGTTCTTTGTGGGTGAGTGTATAGTGATATTAGTAGTGAATTGTGATATTATCCTCAAATGTTTACATTTTGATTTCTGATGTTGGTACACATATCACATTTTTTGGGCTCAATTTATGAATATTTGAAAATAATAAAAAGCACAAAAAAATTGTGATTCATTTTAAATTTGCATCAGCAATGGTATTGTTTGTTGATTATAAAGACACCTGTGTGAGTTTGGGGTAAAGATTGTTGTGAGATGGAGAGTAACAAGTGAAAGTGACAGAGAAAAATATATTTTACCAAAACTTTCCACATTCTAGTATTCCTAAAAACAAAATAGATGAGAAAAAACAAAATCGAAGCAGCGACATTGTTGCAAGGAACATTTATTTCAGAGAAAGATACATTTCATTTCAACATTAAAAGTATTTATTTATTGTACCATTAGAATCAATGGCTGAAACTTGCATTGGACTATAATAGCGCTGATTTTCATTCTCAAAAACGCATTTTAGCCAAGCGCTAATTTTGGTATTTACTATAGCGCCAGGTGAAAAAGACACTGGAGCTAAAATGAGAGCTATTTGCAGGTCTGAGCATGCTCAGTTGTGTTGGTACCTAGTTGTCCAAAACGGGGAATTTTTCACTTCTCAGACTTTTAAAGATATTTCAGAAATCACTTTTCACACAGTTTAAAAGCAGATTATCCTTAAATAATATACTGCATATTTCAGGACCATTTAGGCCAGTGTTTCTCAACCTTGGGGTCGGGACCCCCTCAGGGGTCGAATGACGATTTTCCAGGGGTCACCGAATCCTGGGCTGTTCCTGAAGCTTGCACAGCTCTCACAGCCTTTCCGCAGCCACCCAGCAGGGCTGTCCCTGGAGCCCGCGGCCACCCACTCAGTTCACGGCATGGCTGGGGGGGCAGAGACTAGAGGTCAGCTGACTGGTGAGGAATGTGAAGTGGGAGGGGCTGGAGGAGACCCCACCTCCTGATTTCGGCATAGGCGTCACTGCTACGAGACACCAAAGAGCCGGAGACACAGTGAGTAACACTACCTGTGATTATAATTGCCATTAAAAGTCCCCACTACAGTTCTCAGATCAGCAGATGACCTTGATTAAGAGCACCTAAGTTGGCTGATCATAACTCCCCCCAGCACTGCCACTCATCCCATTCCCCCCACCAGCACTGCCACTCATCCCAACTCCCCACCAGCACTGCCACTCATCCCAACTCCCCGCCAGCACTGCCACTCATCCCAACTCCCCGCTAGCACTGTCACTCATCCCAACTCCCCGCCAGTACTGTCCCTCATCCCAACTCCCCACCAGCACTGCAACTCATCCCAACTCCCCACCAGCACTGCCACTCATCCCAACTCCCCACCAGCACTGCCACTCATCCCAACTCCCCACCAGCACTGCCACTCATCCCAACTCCCCACCATCACTGCCACTCATCCCAACTTCCCAACAGCACTGCCACTCATCCCAACTCCCCACCAGCACTGCCACTCATCCCATTCCCCCCATCCCCCACCAAGGAGTAAGAGAAGGAATAAAAATAGAGCATACATGGAAGAAAGAGGAAAAAGAGGGGGAGGAACAAAGAAAAAGGGAGAGAAAGAATAAGAGAACAAGAAAGATGGCTAGAGAGAGGTATGGGGGGGGGGGAGACAAGAAATTAGTATAGAGAGAGATAAAAAGGGAAAGAAAGGAGAGCAAAGAGAAAGAGTCATACATACTAAAATGTACCATAAGGGGGTTTTAATACTGTGCGAGTGGAAGGGACTCAGGGAGCGCTAAATGTCCATGGGTTAGGTGCACAAATGACTTGTCTTGCCTTGGGTGCTGAGAACCTACGCAACGAAAATTTTACTGTTAGGGGTCCCCACAACTTAGGAAATTTTATCAAGGGGTCACGGCACTAGAAAGGTTGAGAACCACTGATTTAGGCAATTATATAATGCTCTAAACATTATTTCCTTGTCAAAAGAAGTTTATTGAGTATACAATACTATAAAGATACATAAAGTAAGTTTCTAAACATTATTTCCATGTGCAATTCTCCAGGTTTGAGCAGAGTAAGGGTTTGGGCGCTGTTTGGTTTCAGGGAACTATAGTAAATTCAATTTTGGGAGTATTTTCTCACCAGCGCTATAGTGAATACCATTTTAGCGCTAATTAGCGTGATTAGCACCAATTGCCGCAAATTATCACTAATTTGCTGCAATTAGCGCCGCGGCGCTATAGTAAATGACCCCCTACAGTGTTCATAAAGTCATATAGTGGACTCAATCCACTAAAACATATAGATGAATAAAAAGTGCTTCTATGTGCATATATGTCATCCAATTAATTCAATTCGAAAGTGCTTCTAAAGTCCATGCGATTTGGAAACTGCTGTGTAGCTAATCCAAAGCAAGCCGCAGTAATTCATGCAATTTGGAAACTGCTGTGTAGATAATCCAAAGCAAGCCGCAGTGATCGCACTCAGGTGCTCCCCCCCTAGGTATTAAATGATCACCTCTTAGTGTGTGACTTTGCACTTAAGCTCAGTCAATACACGCCTGTGAACCACCTCTGGGGCTCTGCAGTTTTAACCAGACTCCAGGACCCGTCAGCACTATACCTTGGTTGAGTAAAAAAGGACTGGATGATGTAATAACGTTTTAACAGTTTATTAATCACATAAACCCCCCCTATGGGGTACTCACATACCCTGTTTCCCCGAAAATAAGACCTAGCGTGATTGTCGGTGATGGCTGCAATATAAGCCCTACCCCCCAAATAAGCTCTACCCTGTTTCCATGAAAATAAGCCCTACCCTGAAAATAAGACCTACAAGGACTTTAACTAGGGCTTATTTGGGGGGTAGGGCTTATATTGCAGCCATCACTGACAATCACACTAGGTCTTATTTTCGGGGAAACAGGGTAGTACAGGCGCGTCAGTGCACCACTCTACATCAGGCAAACAGCATGTAAAGATACCGGATCGGTATTGGGATGGTATGGGATTCTTTCCTGAAAGGTCACCTGCTGAACGTCCATTCTGTCCCCCTTCCCAACACGTATCGATACAGGGAACTTCCATATCTACTTCTGGGGGAAGTATAATAAATGGACGGCTAACCTCTCAGTTAATATAGGGCCTCTGCAGCCATTTTGTTGTAGCCAGCAGACACTCTAGTGATAGAACCTATGTGTTTCATGACAATATTATATGCAGATTTACTGCTTGGATACATCAATTAATAATAGCAGCTATCCAAATCCTCCATATTGTCAGCACCCTACGGTGTCCCAGATGTTCCACCTGGCTTCAAAACATAAAAACTTTAAACGATAATATTAAGGATGAACTTGGAGGAATCTGCATACCATGCCTTATGGCAGTGTTTCTCAACTCCAGTCCTCAAGGCGCCCCAACAGGTCATGTTTTCAGGTTTTCCTTAGATGAAACAACTGTGGTAATTACCAAGGCAGTGAAACTGATCAAATCACCTGTGCTAAATAATGGAAAGCCTGAAAACATGACCTGTTGGGGCGCCTTGAGGACTGGAGTTGAGAAACACTGCCTTATGGTGATCAGCATCGGATGGATACCTCACCATAATAACAATATATGGCCTAAATACATATATAGTAAAACATGGAAAAAGAAAGTATCATAATAATAAAAAATAAATCGAATACCTCCAATGACATCAGAAACCGCTATAAAATCGCATAAAAATTGCATCATGAAATCGGAGGAGGAGGAACCCTCCTATCAATATGAAAATGGTAAATATGCAGAAGGGATATAAATGATGTAATAAATCCAGAGAGTAATGTGAATAAAAAATATATATAAATTACATTTACGCTAAAAATATTAATTTTAAAAATAATATATATATGTATAATATATATATGTTTAAAATACGTATGGGTATTTTAATATTAGTATGGTCAGGACTTAAAGATGAATATATACTTTATACTTTTATAATAATTATAATGTGGAGACGGGTTTATTGCTACTCTCATACTAAACTTATGAGATGGCAAATAATATCGAATTTTATACCTACTAGATTAAAAAAACTCAATAATTACTCAAAAAACACTTCAAATGGAATTCATTATTCAACCCCCCCGGGTGATAAAGAGCCTAACTGGTGAATCCACCATGATTCACGCTTACTAATATCCCTTACAAAGTTGGACCCTCTCCAATGATGTTTTGGTGCCTCAACACCCCAAAATCTCATACCTTCTGTACTTTTATTGTGGACATCCCTGAAGTGTACAGAGAGGAAATGTTTATCCAATCCCTTCTTGATATTCCTAACATGTTCCTCCATGCGTTCCTTTAGTGCTCTTATGGTTCTGCCCACATAGAATAAATTACACGGACATTTGATTGCATAAACCACGCCCACTGTGACGCATGAAATAAAGTCCCCGATGGCATATGTTTGATTTGACTTAGGGTTGGAGAATTCCTTTAATTTTCTAATATTAGTAGGGACCCTCACACAGCTGTAACACCGTCCACAGCTATTGTAGTTCAAAATCAGCATCTTGTGAGCAGTTTTTTTCTTACCCTCATTTACTAGGGTGCTGACAATATGGAGGATTTGGATAGCTGCTCCATATAATATAATATTGTCATGAAACACATAGGTTCTATCACTAGAGTGTCCGCGGGCTACAACAAAATGGCCGCAGATGCCCTATATTAACTGACAGAAGAGCGAGTTGCAGGAAGGACTCCACCAGGACTTTCAGTTACTGAAAAAACAGACTGATTTCTCCCGTCCTTAGGACAGGAGAACCAGCCTGTAAATTCCAAGAGATGTCAGACCAGCGCTGTCAATAGCAGGGGCAGGACAGCAAGAGGAGGCTGGGGAAACCCCACAGTGACAGAACACCAGGGCCCGGTGGCAAGACAACCTTTGCAACCCTGATAGTTCTCCCACTGCTTTGGACCCTTATATTTTCTTGGTATGCTGGTGACATATATCTCTTGTTTTCTGCCACCCTGGGGGGGGGCCCAATACAGTAGGAAGGGAGCTCACTGCACAACACGTGAAAGGGCCGTTGTGGGATCATAGTAAAGGTCCCCAGTATATATATATATATATATATATATATATATATATATATATATATATATATATATATATAATTGCATTTTATAGTTGCCCCCCTACTTTTGTCCCTTTCCCCCCATGGTGCCCCCCCTAAATATGAAAGCTGGAGACGCCACTGGTGGATCTGCAGGGAACCGCATCTTGAGCACAAAGCACTTTATGTTGTATATGAATTTGCACATGGATCAGTTTACTTCATTTATTGATAAACACCATAAGATCAATGAAGTAGGTGTAAACTGGAGGCAGTAGATCTGCAGAGAATATTATTTTGAGCCCCTAGCACTTTATATATGAATGTATCCACATATTTTAGTGTATTTGTGATGATTTATGTGCACACACAATAGGACAGCGCTCTGACACATAATGCTCTTCTAGTTGATAAAGGGAATACTTACCTTTGTTACAGCAGCAGTCCGGTATAAGTTATTTTTGTAGGTATTTGAGTTGTTACACATAGCGCGGGTTTTATTCTATTTATATTGGTGACATAATTGCCCAAATCTGGGAATCAGGAGCCATTTCCACCCTTTACTCTCGGCTGGGGTTCTTTGTATCCATATAACAGATGTTCTACATGACTAAATCTGCCATCCCCCCGAGCAGTAATATATTTCTATCCCCCTTGGTGGGAGTGGAGATGACCCATCTATAAGGATATACAGTACATACACACACAGCACAAGGCCGTGTTCACACTACCAGATGTTTCTCAGGGCTGCAGTTCCTCTGAGCTCCACAAGGTGGTGATCTCACTACTTCTACCCAGACAGGAAGTCTCTATGGAAGACAGGAAGTAATGTCAGGTACACAGAACATTCCATTTGGTAAGACGTACAGAGAGAAGACATTGCTGGATCTGGTCGCAGAGGAGGTAATATGTAGATTAACACCTTCAGGGGGATCAGTTGATGATGAATATTTTTGCTTCCATAGCTGGCCATACATGGTTCAGTTTTATCGTTCAATCAGCGGGATGAGAGGAAAAAACTGAAGTGATTCCCCCATCCACACATTGGAGGGGGATGGGGGAATCCTCCCCACTGCACTATTGTATTCTGACAATGGGGGCGCTCCTCCGCTCTCAGAATACACAGATCAGTGATGAAGCTATTGGCTGCAGCCGCTGATCGAGTGACTTTTATCCGGCAGTGACCACACATGGATGGAAATGTGACCGATCCCTGCTGAACCAGCTGAATTTCCATGTCTCTATGGTCACCATAAGTGACTTCCTCCCCTCCCCCTCATCTCCTTCATTATGTAAGTCATGCTAAGATAATCTCCCATTGGCTGAGCAATATTCTCATTTGTCTCTGAGCTCCTTCTTGCTATTCCTCGTCCTGCCTGTTGTTTCCTTGGATTGATTTTCTGTGTAGTGACCCCGGCTTCATCTCTTGCATGCGCTCGTCTGTTGCTTGTCCTGACCTTTATCCTGATTCCTAAATCTCCTCCTCATATCTCACACGAAACATAGAGAATATATGTCACGTACCTGATGGTTTTGAGCCCGCAGAGGAAGGCCTTCCTTACGGCCCCCTGGTAAGGTAACAGAAGGCACAGGAGTAAGGAGTGGTATGGGTGCCTGGCAGGATCAGCTCAGCAGACTGGAACAGCTCAGCAGACTGGAACAGCTCAGCAGACTGGAACAGCTCAGCACACTGGATCAGCTTAGCAGGCTGGATCGGAACCAGGAACAGATAGAACCAACACATGGATAGTCAGACAGGCCGGGTCGGGTATCAGGCGGGCTGCAAAGGTACAGAGGTGCAGGCAGAAGAGTAGTCACAAACAGGCCAAGATCAGGTGCAGGCAGATAACTGGATGGTCACAGGTAAGCCGGGTCTTTGACAGGTAATAGTCACAGATCAGGTTTAAGGCACACAAACGCTGTAGAGCAGACAGCGGGGACTATATGCAACAGGCAGGTTTAAATAGCCCGCCCGGCGTCAACAGAGGTGCGCGCATGCACAATGGCACACGCTATCGTGAACCAGGGAACCCGGAGCGCCTCTTACTGGCAGGATCTTCATGACATTACCCCCCCAAGGGGCAGCCTCCGGCAAACTTCTCAGGGTGGGCACTTTTAAAGGATTGTAGCAGACTCTTCCTTCTAACTGGGAATTGAAAGAACTTGGGGCCCAGTTTCTTTGAGGGACAAGCCATCCTCAAGTTCACTGTGGATAGCCACACCAGGTCGCCGGGTACCAGTACTAATTCACCTCGTCTCTTCCTGTCAAAAGTTATTTTGTTGTACTCCTGAGTCCTGAGTAGGGATGAACCGAACACCCCCCTGTTCGGTTCGCACCAGAACATGCGAACAGGCAACAAATTTGTTCGAAAACGCGAACACCATTAAAGTCTATGGGACACAAACATTAATAATCAAAAGTGCTAATTTTAAAGGCTTATATACAAGTTATTGTCATAAAAAGTGTTTGGGGACCTGGGTCCTGCCCCAGGGGACATGGATCAATGCAAAAATTTTTTTTAAAAACGGCCGTTTTTCGGGAGCAGTGATTTTAATAATGCTTAAAATCAAACAATAAAAGTGTAATATCCCTTTAAATTTCGTACCTGGGGGGTGTCTATAGTATGCCTGTAAAGGGGCACATGTTTCCTGTGTTTAGAACAGTCTGACAGCAAAATGACATTTCAAAGGAAAAAAAGTCATTTAAAACTACTTGCGGCTATTAATGCATTGCCGGTCCGACAATACACATAGAAGTTAATTGATAAAAACGGCATGGGAATTCCCCACAGGGGAACCCCGAACCAAAATTTTTTTAAAAAATGACGTGGGGGGTCCCCCTAAATTCCATACCAGGCCCTTCAGGTCTGGTATGGATATTAGGGGGAACCCCGGCCAAAATTAAAAAAAAAAAAAATTGGCGTGGGGTCCCCCTCAAAATCTATACCTGACCCCTCAGGTCTGGTATGGAGGAAGAAACCGAAGGAAGATAGAAGATAGAAGAAAGAAGATAGAAGAAAGAAGAAGCATTTAAATAAAGGAATTGTCAAAAACTGTCTCTTGTCATTTTTAACATTTTTGACAATTTTTTAGTGAAATGGTAGGGGTACCCCTTACCATTTCACACAGGGGGGAGGACCGTGATCTGGGGGTCCCCTTGTTAAAGGGGGCTTCCAGATTCTGATAAGCCCCCCGCCCGCAGACCCCCACAACCACCGGCCAGGGTTGTGGGGATGAGGCCCTTGTCCTCATCAACATGGGGACAAGGTGTTTTGGGGGGGCTACCTCAAAGCACCCTCCCAATGTTGAGGGCATGTGGCCTGGCGCTCTCTCATCCCCCCTCTTTCCTGCGGCCTGCCAGGTTGCGTGCTCGGATAAGGGTCTGGTATGGATTTTTGGGGGGACTCCATGCCATTTTTTTTTTTTAATTTTGGCCGGGGTTCCCCTTAATTTCCATACCAGACCTGAAGGGCCTGGTATGGAATTTAGGGGGACCCCCACGTCATTTTTTTTTTTTTTGGTTCGGGGTTCCCCTGTGGGGAATTCCCATGCCGTTTTTATCAATGAACTTTTATGTGTATTGTCGGAACGGCAATTCATTAATAGGCGCGAGTAGTTTAAATAACTTTTTTTCCTTTGAAATGTCATTTTGCTGTCAGACTGTTCTAAACACGGGAAACATGCGCCCCTTTACAGACATACTATAGACACCCCCCAGGTACGAAATTTAAAGGGATATTACACTTTTATTGTTTCATTTTAAAGGGGTTGTAAAGGTAATTTTTTTATTGTTTAAAAATAACAAACATGTTATACTTACCTTCACTGTGCAGCTCGTTCTGCATAGAGTGGCCCCGAACCTGCTTTTCTGGGGTCCCTCGGCGGCTGTTTCAGCTCCTCCCCGCAAGAACTATCCACCTTAATGCGAGCTCCCTCGCATAGTGGCTAGTTCTTGCGGGCGCACTCCCGTGATACAGCCGGCGGCTATAGCCGCTCACTGTATCACTCGGCCCCGACGCGCCGCGTCATCGGATGTGATTGACAGCAGCGCGAGCCAATGGCTGCGCTGCTTTCAATCCATCCACTGCAGCCAATCAGGGACCAGGCTGAGCTGCAATAGAGATGACTGGAACGAGCAGCGAAGATTCGAGGTGTCAGGTAAGCAAAATGGGGGGGCTGGGGGCGGCGGTATTGTCAAAAGTTTTTTCACCTTAATGCATATAATGCTCGGATAAGGGTCTGGTATGGATTTGGATAAGGGTCTGGTATGGGAGCAATGCAAAAAAAAGTTTTTTAAAACTTTTTTTTGCATTGATCCATGTCCCCTGGGGCAGGACCCGGGTCCCCAAACACTTTTTATGACAATACCATGAATATAAGCCTTTAAAATTAGCACTTTTGATTTCTCCCATAGACTTTTAAAGGGTGTTCCGCAGCATTCGAATTTGCCGCGAACACCCCAAATTGTTCGCTGTTCGGCAAACTTGCGAACAGCCAATGTTCGAGTCGAACATGAGTTCGACTCGAATTTGAAGCTCATCCCTAGACCTGGTCACAGTTTCCTGCAAAAGTTGGTTATTGGAAGAGAAGAAGTTTATTTTCTCCTGAACTGCTGGTACCGTACATTCGGGGAGGGAATTGGGTAGAAACAAAGGGTGAAAACCAAAGTTGGCAAAGAATGGAGTCTGCTTGGTGGCGGAATGAATGGAATTATTGTAGGCAAATTTGGCCAATGGAAGCAGGGAAATCCAGTCATCTTGTGCAAAAGAGAAAGAACAGTGTAAATACTGCTCAAGAGTTTGGTTAGTCCTTTCGGTTTGCCCATTGGTCTGGGGGTGATAGGTGGAAGAAAATGATAATTCAATATCCAGAGCCTTGCAGAGGGACCTCCAGAATCGGGAGGTAAACTGTACCCCACAATCTGAGACAATGTTGGCTGGTACCCCATGAAGTCTTGATTTCTTTAATGAATACCTGTGCTGTTTCAGGGGCTGAGGGAGTGCCTTTCATTGGAACAAAGTGTGCCATCTTTGACAGACGATCAACTACCATGAAGATAGTGGTATGAACTTCTGCCGGGGGTAGCTCAACGGCTAGTGCATGGTTGTGACAAAGTTCTAAAACAGATACTCGTAGGCCTTCGGGAATGTAGATCTTGTTCTCGTGCCAAAGCAATCTATCTCTGACCTGCAGTTCTGGTTCAGAAGGAAGCGTCTGCCCTGCAGAAGCTTGTTTGAGTTACAAAAGTAGGTCTTCCTGAAGCAGGAGAAAATTTCCAAGAGCGAGGATGGTATCCGAAGGAGAGATTTCTTTGGATTTGTGGAAGATCCAAGACAAAGTGTCAGGCTTAGTGTTTTTGGAGCCTGGGCGATACATGACATGGAAAGAAAACCTGGAGAAAAAGAGCGTCCACCTGGCTTGTCGTGGCTTCAATCTCTTTGCAGATCTCAAGTATTCTAGGTTCTTGTGGTCGGTGAATATCAGAATTGGATGGGCAGCTCCTTCCAGTAGATAGCGCCATTCTTCCAGCACAGATTTTATCACCAACAACTCCAGATCCCTCACGTCTTAGTTCTTCTTTGCTGTTGATAGTTTAGGTGAGAAGAAGGCTACTGGGTAAAGCAGGGCCCTGGTTCCTTGTCTTTGGGACAATATTGCCCCTACAGCAATTTCGGATGCGTCCACCTCAAAAACAAATGGAAGAGAGGAATCTGGATGTCTCAAAACAGAGGCGGTGGTAAAGAGCCCTTTGAGTGCCTCAAAGGCTCTTTGGGCCTCAGGGGACCAATGGAAGCGGGTTCCCTGTTTGGTTAATTGAGTGATTGGTGTAATAATGGCTGAGAACCCTCTGATAAATTTGCGATAGCCAGTCCAGGATTGCAGCAATCTTCTGGGGGTCCATCTTGATGCCCTTGCTGGAAATTCATCCCAAAAGCTGTATACTTTCCTGCTCGAATTCACACTTTTCAACTTTCGCATACAAGCCGTGTTGTCAAAGCCGGGCTAACGCACTTCTGACATGCCTGCGGTGGGATTCAAGGGAAGAAGAAAAAAATAGAATATCGTCTAGGTAGACGATCACAAATAAGTCCAAAAAGTCCCGAAGAACATCATTAATAAAGTATTGAAAAGTGGCAGGGGCATTGCACAACCCGAAGGGCATTACCAAGTACTCGAAGTGCCCAAATCGGGTACGGAATGCAGTCTTCCACTCATCCTCGTCCTTGATACGGATCAGATTATAGGCTCCACGGAGATCGAGTTTGGTAAAATTAGCAGCGGCTCCTATTTTTTTAAATAACACTGGTACCAAGGGGAGAGGATAATGTTTTTTTACTGCAATTTTATTTAATTTGCGGTAGTCCACGCAAGGTTGAAGGGTATGGTCTTTCTTTTCAATGAAAAAGATGCCCGCGCCTGCTGGAGATGTGGACGGGTGAATAAACCCTTTCTTCAGGTTCTCCTCAATGTATTCTTTTAGCGCCCCTTGTTCTACCTCTGTTAAAAAAAAAATCCTACCAAATGGAATTTCAGCTCCGGGAAACAGTTCAATGGGGCAGTCGTAGGCTCCATGAGGTGGTAGAGTCTCTGCTCCTTGTTTACTGAACACGTCAAGGAAGTCATGGTAGGCTTCTGGAATAGATTGATGTATTCCAGCTTCTGAGTCCAGGCATAGCAGTGTAGACGGCCCCTGAGGATTGTGAGGGCCACAGAACTGCTGGCAGTAAGGTGAAGAGAAGGTAAATTCCCCTGTGGCCCAGTTGGTGTCAGGATTGTGGGCTTGTAGCCAAGGCATACCGAGGGTTACGGGAAACAATAGGAAGAGAAGGATGAAGGACCCCAAGCTGCATAGGCTCAGGTGTGTCAGGCGTAGAAACTGGTTGCGCAGATGGTACCGGGTGCAGGTGACTTGGAACCCTTGGAAGCATCCAGGTTGGGCGAGAAAAACCAGTAGCTCTCTCAGCCCTTCATTCCCTCAGGCATCGATCAATTTGTATGGCTAAATCAATCAGCGCATTCAAAGTCTGTGGTATACCAACTCTAGCCAGTTCGTCTTTCAAAGAATTAGAGTCCCATGCGGAACTGATGGCAGAGAGCGTCGTCGTTCCAGTTCGTATCTGCGCTCCACCGCTTAAATTCAGCCACGTAATCCTCTGCTGTCCTGCGTCCTTGCTGAAGGGTATGCAGTGCAGCTTCTGCAGTCGCTGAAAGCTGGGGGTCCTTGTATAGCTGGGCCATCGTGTCAAAGAAGGTGGTAAGGTTGGTCAAAACTCCATCCTTCTGTTCTAGAAGGCAGTGGGCTCAGGTTTGGGGGTCTCTGGTAAGCAAGGAAACCACAAAGCCCACCTTGGTGACTTCCAAAGAGAAGGTTCGTGGCAGAAGGGCGAAGTACAGTTTGCAAGAATTGCAAAACGCCCTGAAGCTTCTTCGATCCCCGGAGAATTTTTCAGGTGTGGGGATTCTAGGTTCCGGAGGGAGCTTTACAAGTGTTGGTGTTGATCCTGCCCCAGCTCAGCTGACTGGAACAGCTCAGCTGACTGGAACAGCTCAGCAGGCTGGAACAGCTCAGCAGGCTGGAACAGCTCAGCAGGCTGGAACAGCTCAGCAGACTGGAACAGCTCAGCAGGCTGGAACAGCTCAGCAGGCTGGAACAGCTCAGCAGGCTGGAACAGCTCAGCAGGCTGGAGCAGCTCAGCAGGCTGGAACAGCTCAGCCGGCTGGAACAGCTCAGCCGACTGGATCAGCTTAGCAGGCTGAATCGGAACCAGGAACAGATAGAACCAACACATGGATAGTCAGACAGGCCGGGTCGGGTATCAGGCGGGCAGCAAAGGTACAGAGGTGCAGGCAGAAGACTAATCACAAACAGGCCAAGATCAGGTGCAGGCAGATAACTGGATGGTCACAGGTAATAGTCACAGATCGGGTTTAAGGCAAACAAACGCTGTAAAGCAGACAGCGGGGACTGTATGCAACAGGCAGGTTTAAATAGCCGCCTGGCGCCAACAGAGGTGCGCATGCGCAATAGCACCTTCGACCGTGAACCAGGGAACCTGGAGCGCCTGTTACTGGCAGGATCTTCATGACAATATAATTTGTCATCCAGGATGCCAAATTTTACAAGACTGCAAGAATCACAGCAAACACTGTACTGTCCAGATTAAATTTGTCCTCACTTCGGAATCATAGTGCTTAAAAATATACTGACCTTCATATTACCTCCTGATATCCTCATCCTATTATTGTACAACCAATCCAGATAATTCTCTGTTATCAATGTTATCTGTCTACAGGGAAACCTTCAGAGATGATGGCACCAATGAGGATGGAGGAGGCCTGGAGTCACATGACTAAGAGGATACTAAACCTCACCCTGGAGATCATCTACCTGCTGACCGGAGAGGTGAGGAGGATTCTGGGAGGTCACATGACATCACTCTTATCTCTATTAATAAAACACAGACCTGACCGGAGAGGTGAGGAGGATTCTGGGATTCTAACATGATATTCCTATTGGTTCCTCAATACAGAGATTTCCTCTTATGAAGTCAGGTGATCATATGACCATCACAGTGCCTCCATGTGACTCCCTAAAACCTGGGAGACACAACATGCAGAAGATTCTAGAAGTCACCAAGAAGATGATGGAGCTGCTGACAGGAGAGGTGAGCGGTGCTGGGAATTCTGGGACATTATCCAGTAACAGACAAGGGATGTGTCTGGATGGTGACTGTATCATTGTGTGTGTCAGGTTCCTATAAGGTGTCAGGATGTCACTGTCTATTTCTCCATGGAGGAGTGTGAGTATTTAGAAGGAAACAAGGATCTCTACAAGGACATCATGATGGACAATCAGCCGCCCCTCACATCACCGGGTAAGAGGAGACTTTATTGTAAAGGAGAGAGCAGTACGGAGGGTCCACCTAGATCCCCCATCATCTGATAAACACATAGAAACAATGTATTCAGTCAGTGTGTGTGTTTCCTACAGATGGATCCAGTAATGGGAACCCACCAGAGAGATGTCCCCGTCCTCTGTATTCCCGGGATTCCACACAGGAAGGTCACACCATCCCTCACTGTTACAAGGTTGGTGGGACGGAACTTATAGTACACGTATAGAGACAATGTGTGGATCTTTTATGTGATGCCACAATAATAAAGCTTATATCTTACAGATGATATTCTCTCTCATTTTCTTGACTTAGAGTGGAGATCCAATCGATATAGAATTTGAGATTAAATCAGAAGAAGAAGAGAGGTATGAGAGGGATGATCAGCAGTCTATGGAGGAGGATGGAATAACGGGGACATTTATAGAGGAGGACACTCCTACAGAGATCAGCACAGGTGGGTCATTAACACTAAATACATTCCTCCACCCATACTGCTCACTGATTGGTCCAGAGTAGGGCGGGGACTGGGTGATATCAGCCTGTAATCCCCTGGTCACTTTCCTGAGCTGTGTTCCCCGTCATGTATTCCTGTATTTCTCTCGGATAATCTTCCTTCTCTGTGCTGCAGACACAATTTATGTATCTAGACTGGATTTATGGAGATTCTGGGGTCAGCTGGTGGCAAAATGTTAATTTTTACCATAGGCATTACTAGAACTAGGCACCTGGGGAATGTGCTTTGGGGCTTCTGCCCCATACCCGGGTAGAACAAGATCTCTGACAGAACAATTCTCCCAGGATTACTTGCTCTGTTATCTGCTGGCTGTGCCGGGTGGAGGGATATGTCTGTATAGTCTCAGACCCAAGTCACTGAGTGCAGTCTCAGGAGATGGGAGGCAGCGGTGTGGGACCTCTGCAACTTGTCTCATGTAAACATTTAATCTTCCACTGATTACTGAATACCAATATTATGAGTCCTGATCCTTACACTGTATAATTTATATTGTACATTACATTATTATTATTATTATTATACTTGATTTATATAGCCCCAATAGTTTACACAGTGCTTTACAATATAGAGGGGGGACAGAACAATTACAGTACAATTCAATACAGAAGGTACAGGAGGGCCCGGCTCATGGAGCTTACATTCTAAAGGGAGTGGGGGGTTGTACAAAAGGTAATAGATGCGGGGAATGATTTACTCCTGACCCCTGCACTATATACTCTATGTTGTACATTACATACTTCTGACCACTACACTATATACTCTGTTGTATATTATTCTGATACTATATAGTCCTCTCTGTTGTATCTTATACAATATGTTGTACATTACATAGTCCTGACTTCTGCTCTCTCCCCTCTACCCACTGCTATATATACACATAATATGTATTCTCTTTTGTTACACCCATTTCCTACCAGCTGGACATTTTCTCCAGTCATCTTCCAGGACGGCACACCTGAAATGACGAGTCCCACCTGACAGGAAACACAATCAACAACAAGGTTTAAAAGGCCCCTCCCTTCCCTCTGTCCCTCAGTTATTGATTGTGTTTCCCACAAGATGGCAGAAAAACTGTTTATTTTCTTTCTTTATAGACAATGGTCTGGGACCGAGGTCTCCCCCTGGGAAGTCAGATTAAGGCAATCAGTGATGGCTGCAGAGTCTGGCAGAGCTCTGCTCTTTCCAAGGGGGATCATTGCCTTTCAGAGATGTCTCATGGAGGTATGGCAGTGTTGGGGGGAGATTTAGCAACCTCCTCCCTCCCCCTTCTTTCCTCCCCTCCCTGATATACTGGTGGCTGTGGACACGGTGAGGGTCTCCACAGCCCCAGGCACCTTGCATCCCACTCTCTCCTCCTACCTGACAGTGGCAGATGGTTCAGGAGGGGACGCTGAATTATCCCACTGTGTGGTGGAGAATGGAGCTCCTCATGCTGGTCTCGGCACAAGATAAACTGTACAGGGGACTCGGCAAACCTCAGGCCAAATCTTTGCCAGTGCACCAGTCTCTTAAGGACATTATCCTAAGAGAATGTAAAGAACCGGAGAGAAAAGTTTTAAAGCTAAAAGCATGGAAGCGTAGATGTCCTTTTAAGGCAGAGGAGAAAGAAAAATTCTTTAAGATTTCACGTTTGGATGCTTCTTTAGCGCAAGTATCCAAATGTTCGGATCTCTCCTTTTGAAGATTCCGGAAACATCCGGGATCAGATGGCTAAAAGGTCAGAAATCTTATTACGCAGAGCATGGGGTGCCAACGCTGCAGCTATGGGTCCAGAAGTGGCTTCTGCTTGTGTCACCAGGAACGAGGATGGATGGGTTGCTAGGTTATTGGACCATGAGGCATGCGAAAATAAATCTAAGGAAGTGTTGGATTCAGTGGAAGTTATTGGTAAGGCAGTAGCCTACTTGGCAGACGCTGCGGTAGAAACAGTACAGAACCAGAAACAGAACAACTGCCAAATCGGCAGCTCTTCTAAACTCTGCTAGAAGAGCCCTTTAGGTAAAAACTTGGGATGGAAATTCGCATCTTTGCGGGATATCCTTTGAGGGCTCTTTGCTCTTCGGTGCAGGCTTAAAACAAGTCCTATCCCGATCATCAGATAAAGGCAAAAAATTCTCAACAAAACCCAAAAGGAATGGGGGGAAATTTTTTTTTCGAGGCCCTCAGTCAAAAGACCGCTTCAAGGGCAAGAAGGAGAAGTGGGGGGTTCGGTAAGGGCAAGGGAAAAGGTGGTATCCTTTTTTCCGGGCCCGTATCCTCTAACAAGGAGTCCAAATGACACCAACATAAAGGTTGTTGGAAGGCTCTCGTGATTCCTCCCCCAATGGGAAGGCATCACGCAGAGTCCTTACATTATAAGCCTTGTAAAGGAGGGTTACAGACTGGAATTTCTGTCCACCCCTCCTTCAAACTTTATCCTCACCCATCTCCCCAGGGATCCACTAAGGGCGAAGGGCCTTTTGGAGAGTATCAGGGTTCTGGCAGAACAGGAAGTCATTACCCCTGTTCCTCTGGGTCAGATTGGCCGGGGGTTTTATTCCCACATATTTGTGGTGCCGAAACCCTCGGGCAAATTTCGACCAATTATAAATTTAAGGAAGCTGAACTGGTACTTGTATAAAAAGTTCAGGATGGAAAGCATTTACACGGTCAGAAGTCACCTCCAAGAAGGCGTCTTCATGATAGCGCTAGACTTAAAAGATGCTTATTTGCATGTTCCCATTGCCCCAAAACACCAGAAATTCCTACGTTTCGCGGTTCAGACAGACCAGGGTGTCCAACACTGGCAGTTCAGGGCACTCCCCTTCAGGTTAGCAGCCAGCCCAAGGATCTTTACAAAGGTCCTCGCCAAAGTGGTGTCTTTTCTACACCTCCAAGGGATAGCCTTGATCCCATATCTGGACGACATGCTAATTTACAGCCCAACCCGAGAACAGCTCCAGTCAGACTGAGACAGGGTGCTGTCTACTCTAAAAACTCTTGGTTGTTTGGTCAGCCAGGAGAAGTCCTCCCTGGATCCTGCACAATCCAAGATTTTTCTGGGCTGGATAGACTTATTGACCCAGAGAATCTTCCTTCCCCAAGAAAAGATTACAAAAGTGCAGAGGGCCATGTCCACTCTTCAAGAGAGAGGGGAGGCCTCTTTGAGGACCATTATGAGTATTCTGGGGCTGATGTCATCTCACATCCCTGCGGTCCACTGGGCCCAGTTCCACTCTCGGGGGCTCCAGGGATTCCTTCTCTCCTCTTAGAATGGGAGAAGGGGGTCCTTGGACATAAGGGTATCCCTCTCGAGGGAGGTAAAAAAAACTCCCTGGACTGGTGGCTCAACCCATTCAACCTGGTGGGAGGTCGGACCTGGAACCAGCAGGACCTGCTGAATGTAACTACGGACGCAAGTGCCTGGGGCTGGGGAGCTCATCTAGAAGATCTCTTTGCCCAGGGTCCTTGGGACTGAGAGCAGAGCTTGGCTTCCTCCAATTTCAGAGAGCTACTAGCGGTCGGAAAAGCATTAAGGTTTTTCAGAGAACAAGTCCGGGGTCAAGAAATACAAGCTTTCTCGGACAATGCAGTAGCTGTGTCCTATCCAATTCACCATCCAATTCACCAGGGGGGAACAAGGTCCAACAAGTTAATGAGGCTGACCCAGGAAATTCTGGGAAAAGCAGAGGAAACAGTTTTCTCATTCTTGGCAGTCCACATAAGAGGGTCCCTCAATGTGCGGGCAGACTTTCTCAGGAGGCAACCCCTTCATCAGGGGAAGTGGGAGCTGAGCAACGAGGTGTTTTCACTAGTTTGCCAACACTTTGGCAAGCCGGAGATAGACTTGTTTGCTTCCAAGGAGTAAGGAAGGCTCACAAGTTCTTCTGCCTGGCCAGGGGGCAGGGCTCCTGGGGAGTAGATGCACTAGCCCAAAACTGGGATTTTGCCCTAGCATATGCGTTTCCTCCCCTAGTGCTCATTCCCCGGGTTTTACAGAAACTATCCCGATCAGACGGGTGCCTTATTCTAGTTGCGCCCTGATGGCCGAGACAGGCATGGTTCCCCACCCTGAAGAGATGGTCGGTGGCTCCTCCATTCCATCTCCCCTCCAGTCGCAATCTCCTCCACCAGGGACCAGTTTTACACCCAGATCCCGGGTTTCTTTCCCTGATGGCCTGGTGCTTGAAAGGGAGATCCTCAGACATAAGGGCTGTTCTGAAAAAGTGATTGATACACTTTTGTCAAGTAGAAAGCCAGTCACTAGACAGATTTACGCTAAGGTCTGGAAGGTCTTCTCTCGCTGGGCTCAGTCTAGAGAAGGCTCTCTTCAAATAATCCCAGCAGTCCAGGATTTTCTCCAGGACGGGGCTGACCAGGGTTTAGCAGTCAATACCCTCAGAGTCCAGGTTGCAGCCTTGTCAGTATTTCTGGATAATAAGCTGGCCCTAAACCCCTCATAAAAAGATTTTTGTCAGCTAGGGAAAGAGTTACCCTGGTTTTCACCTTGGGACTTATCCCTAGAATTAGATGCCCTAACTAAGGGGCCTTTTGAGCCGGTGGCTCAAGTTTTTCAGTTCATTTTCTTTCTCTTAAAATGGCTTTCCTTCTGGTGATCACAACAGCCAGAAGAGTTAGCGACCTACAGGCTCTGACAATAAAGAGCCCTTTTTTTTGCTCCTGGAGCATAGGGTAATCTTCAGACAGGATCCTTTATATTTGCCAAAATTGACCTCAGGTCACAGGAGATTATTCTTCTCTCTTTTTGTCAGAACCCTAAAAAATGATAAGGAAGAAAGGTTTCATTTATTAGATGTTAGAAGATGTCTATTGATCTATTTAGAAAGAGTGAGTGAGTTCAGAAGATCAAACCATTTTCTAATTTGACCATAGCCAGGTGGATTAAGCAGACTATCACTGTAGCCTATGAACATTTGGGCAAATCTGTCTCAACTCATTTAAAAGCTCACTCAACTAGATCTCTGATGACCTCCTGGGCAGAGAGGGCAGGCACTTCGATTGATCAAATCTGCAGAGCAGCAATTTGGGCGAGCCAAAATACCTTCCTGAGGCACTACAGAGTGGAGCTGTTGTCCCCTCAGGACTTGGCGTTTGGCAGGAAGGTCCTACAGGAGGTGGTCCCACCCTAAGGTAGGCCTGAACTTCTTGTTCATCATCTCAGGTGTGCCATCCTGGAAGATGACTCGAGAAAATTACCAGTTACACTTACCGGTAACGGGTTTTCTAGGAAATCTTCCAGGACGGCAGGCCTACTTCCCTAACCCTAATTGTTGGTGGTGTGTTTTTTTCACAGATTGTACCCTCTGGCACTGGTGTGGGTTTATACTTTGTCATAACTGAGGGACAGAGGGAAGGGAGGGGCCTTTTAAACCATGTTGTTGATTGTGTTTCATGTCAGGTGGGACTCGTCATCTCAGGTGTGCCGTCCTGGAAGATTTCCTAGAAAACCCGTTACCGGTAAGTGTAACTGGTAATTTTTTATCTGATTTGATTGGAGCACAGACTTTTACATGTTGATAATAATGGGATATCATCCTCAAACATTGGAACCTTAAACAGAAAGTGATCATGAGGGAGGAGTCAATAACCCAATGATGGCGGTCGTCAGGATCAGTCCAGTCTTCATCGTGGTTGTTCTCCCCCCATCCTTACTCTCTGACCTCTGGTGGGGCTCAGCCCTGCTGTTATTTATGACTAAATCATGGACTAAATAAGGAAGTGCAGGTCTTCTTGTGTTGGGAAGATGGCAATGAGTGATAGAGGGGGTGGGGACACTCGTCCTATAATCCCATCATCACTGTCACTCCTATAAAAAAGACAGTTCTCGTTGTTTCCTCACTCTCTGACTAAGGTCCATGAATAAAGAAATGAACTGGTAGGAGATCAGAGGACCCATTTACTAGTTACCTTGAGGGAGGAATTGTAAAATAACAGTATTTATGATCACCACTTGGTTACTAGCAATCCGCCAATCAACCTGCTGCCAGACCCCCATCTATCATTTAAGACAATGAGCAGTCATGTGCGTAGTTTTGTTGCGTTTATTGCAAGTATACAACTGGGGTGGGAAAAGGGATGATATGAGATGCCCATAGCATTTACTGTATTGCAAGACATTATCTGGGAGCCTTTGCTTTGGAAATGATGCACCTGTAGCATTCCTCTGCATAACTTCGCTGCAGACTGTTGCTCCTTCCCCTCTTGTACAAATCCTCCACTGCAAAACTGCTAGATTACTGTTACTTCACTTCCACTGGAACAAGAAAGGACGCACTCTGAATAATCGCATCTTGCAGACCATAATGGTGTTGCCTCAACAAATCCGTGATCCAGAGACCTACACAACCTCTCCCCGATGGTTCAGTGAATTTAGCAGCCACACAGTCTTTTGGAAGATATTAACAATGTGCTTCACCAGGCCAGAGATACTCAGTACCTCCTCCAGATGGACTTACACATGGTAATAGGTGGACTACTGTTCCCAGCCAGTCCATTTCTATAAATGTTGCGTTCCCTGGCCACAGCATTCTGCACTACTCTCAATAGCTTCTCCTCTTCTGTTTCTCTTACACTGACCTTCTCCGAAAGAATAAGTTCTGTGTCCCAAGTCACAGAACGCTGATCTACTCTCCTCCGCTTTACTGCTACTTCTTCTGCACCAATCTTCTCCTGTGTACAAGTCCTGTGTTCCCGGTCACAGAAGCTTGATACCACTTCATTGATGAAGACCTTTATCCAGCAGTACTTCCCAGCAGCTCCTCCATCCCCCCTCCACGCCCAGCGTGCCCCCACGTGGGGCGGCCCTGTGGTAACTTCCTAACACTCTATGCTTTCTTCTTGCACCATCAGAACTCCTCCCTGGCAGCATGTGACCTCAGCTTATATGGGAGGCTTGCCCCCTTCCAATACCAAAGGGTAATTGGTCAGAGATCCTCACATGAGCTGCCTGCCACTCAAACCTCAGGTCCAGCCTCTTTTCCAGAACTATCTGCCTGAAAGCAGGGAAGGCACCTCTGAGTCAGAGCACAGGTAGTCACCCCCACCACTATACCAAACACTCCCAGTCCCAAATCAAAACAACCAGGCCCAGCCTAAAGCACAGGCCTGGCTAAATCTACCTGCATTTGGACCCTGAGCTTAGAAAAATCCTATTCTAGCACCTACCTTCAGGTAGAGGGCGCTACATATTTATTACAAATCACTCATGAAAAAGACTAGGACACGAATAAAAAATATTTACAAAAATGAATATGGTTTAAAAACATGTCTCAGTGACCAACCAAACAGTCCAGAGTTCAACCTGAACCTACATGGACTGGGTTGGTAAATAGAGGAGAAGGTTCCTATGGCTTTACAAATGAACCCCTAAAATCTCTCTCTCTATCTATCTATCTATCTATCTATCTATCTATCTATCTATCTATCTATCTATCTATCTATCTATCTATCTATATATATATATATATATATGATGACCTAATCATTTATCATACAGTAGTCATGTATGGAGGGGTTGATAGAGCCAAGCTGGAATAGATCAATTCAAAGGGTACATTAAAAATTTGCTCGACCAGTTTTGCGCTCTGGACGGGCTTCTTCTGGAGCTATATGAATATATGTGTAAAGAAGAAGAAGCATAAATTTGTCACTGAGGTGGGGCAGGCAGGTAACACAAAGACTTCACATGGGGGTTCCCGGTCACCATAAGGCGACTGGAGCTCATTGGGGCACCTGAAAACTGCAGAGCCAGGAGAGGTGTATATTGGACATGAACTGAGAGATATCTATTTGCATCAAAGGTGACCAGCTGAATTCTAGGTTAGGTACCATCCATGGATCAGTATATATGGCCCATGGCAGGTATCCTACAGCTCCGGGGTCCCAAGGAATGACCAGGTCCTGCCACTTATTGATCAGGACACGTATGATTTCTTAAATACCAAATTCCCTAGAGAAGCAACATTCTATACCCTCCCAAAGATCCCCAAAAGAATAACCAACCCTCCAGGCAGACCGATCATATTGGGTATAGGGTCTCTTACCGAAAAAGTGAGCGAATTATTAGATCGCTACCTAACGCCACATGTCATTAGGCTTCCGTCATACATTAAGGACACACAGGAGGTGCATTGAGGGAATGTTGGTGCCAACTGGGGCCCTTTTGGTGACACTTGATGTTGAAGCACTATACTCCAGCATCCCTCACGGACGGGGAGTCAGTAAGGTGCGGACATTCCTTAGGGAACTAGACCATACACAATGGAAGTATAGTGAATTTGTTCTCAGATTACTATACTTCATTCTTACTCACAATTGGTTTTGTTTTTTTAGACACCCCTTATTTCCAGGTACAGGGGGTCGCTATGGGCACATGTTGTGCACCTGCCTACACAAACATGTACCTGAGGGGGATGGGAGCGGGAATTGTTTGCAAGTGAAACGTTAAGCACATATACCGATCGGGCCCTGTGCTGGTTCCATTTTATCGATGATATTTTTATCATCTGGACAGGCACGGTTGAATTGCTAACTGAGTTTGTGGATTGTATTAACTCAAACAATTACAATCTTGAATTTACATTAAATTATAATCCCGTACAAATCACTTTCCTAGATCTCCAGATATATGTGGATCCCAACCATTGCCTAGCCACAAATTTATATAGAAAGGAAACATCAGACAATACAATTCTACATGCGGATAGTGATCACCCTATTTCCCTAGTACATAGCATTCCCTATGCACAATATCTACGACTTTGATGGAATTGCACCAAATTTAGTGACTTTAAACCACAGTCAGCCCTCCTTAGACAACGTTTACTAGCATGCCGCTATAGAAAATCTTTACTCAGGCATACAAAAAAGCTTTAACACAGGACAGAAACTCACTGTTCTATAAGACGGCCCAAAAAAAGAGGGACTCCCATTCTTCCACAGTAAAATGTATCACTACATTTTCTTCCCAACATTCTCAAGTGCGCCAACTACTAAAATAAACATTGGCATTTTCTTATAAATGACCATGTTATTTCCAAATATATTCGATCTACCCCTGAGATTGTGTTCTGTAGCAACACCTCTCTACGGGATAAACTAACCCAGAGCCACTATATTCCCATCTCTTGCCATAATAGAATGCCTAAAGGCATTTTTAAATGCTGTGACATGTGCCCCTGGGATACGGAGGGAACCCACTACATGCTGCTCAATGGGGAGATTTATTTGATGCAGTGCCGTTGCGGATCGTTTTACGTGGGTAAAACGATCCAACATCGGAGACAGAGGATCAATGATCATATCCTTTACTCCTCTAATGGAAAAATGATCACCCCAGTGAGCCCTCACCTTGATCTGTACCATAGATTTGACACAAGTTATATGGAGGTGATACCCCATAATCCGAGAGGGATAAGAGAATCCTACAAAAGGAAACCTTTTGGATAGAACGATTTGAAAGCTATCAAATTGCCAGGTTTGAATGAAGTGCTCTCATATAAACCTTTCTTGTGAAAAATCCCGTCACTTTCTTTCTCTCCTTGGCAAAAAATAACTTTTTTTATAAACAAATACTTTGAATACTGTACATTTTGCTCTGACACGGACCTATTGCATATTCCGATACAAAGTTTGCTTTTTTGGTAATATACAGTGCCTTGAAATGTTCCACATTTTGTCATATTACAACCAAAAACGTAAATTTATTTTATTGGGATTTTATGTGATAGACCAACACAGATGGGCACATAATTGTGAAGTGGAAGGAAAATGATAAATGATACAAATAAATATTTGAAAAGTGTGTGTGTGTGTGGGGCATTTGTATTCAGCCCCCTTTACTCTGATACCCCTAACTAAAATCTAGTGGAACCAATTGCCTTCAGAAGTCACCTAATTTTTAAATAGAGTACACCTGTTTGTAATTTAATCTCGGTATAAATATAGCTGTTCTGTGAAGCCCTCAGAGGTTTGTTAGAGAACCTTAGTGAACAAACAGCATCATGAAGGCCAAGGAACACACCAGACAGGTCAGGGATAAAGTTGTGGAGAAGTATAAAGCAGGGTTAGGTTATAAAAAAAAATATCCCAAGCTTTGAACATCTCACGGTGCTCTGTTCAATCCATCATCGGAAAATGGAAAGAGTATGGCACAACTGCAAACCTACCAAGACATGGCCGTCCACCTAAACTGACCGGCCGGGCAAGGAGAGCATTCATCAGAGAAGAGCCAAGAGGTCCATGGTAACTCTGGAGGAGCTGCAAAGATCCACAGGTCAGGTGGGAGAATCTGTCCACAGGACAACTATTAGTCGTGCTCTCCACAAATCTGCCCTTTATGGAAGAGTGACAATAAGAAAGACATTGGTGAAAGAAAGCCATAAGTCCTGTTTGCAGTTTGTAAGAAGCCATGTTGGGGACACAGCAAACGTGGAAGAAGGTGCTCTGGTCACATGAAACCAAAATTCAACTTTCTGGCCTAAAAGCAAAACGCTATGTGTGGCGGAAAACTAACACTGCACATCACCCTGAATACACCATCCCCACCGTGAAACATGGTGGTGGCAGCATCATGTGGTGGGGATGCTTTTCTTCAGCAGGGTCAGAGAAGCTGGTCAGAGATGATGGAAAGATGGATGGAGACAAATACAGGGCAATTTTAGAAGAACATTTTTTTTAGATTCTGCAAAAGACATGAGACTGGGGCGGAGGTTCACCTTCCAGCAGGACAACGACCCTAAACATACAGCCAGAGCTACAATGGAATGGTTTAGATCAAAGCATATTCATGTGTTAGAATGGCCCAGTCACAGCCCAGACCTAAATTCAATTGAGAATCTGTGGCAAGACTTAAAAATTGCTGTTCACAGACGCTCTCCATCTAATCTTACAGAGCTTGAGATATTCTGCTAAGAAGAATGGGCAAAAATGTCCCTCTCTAGATGTGCAAACCTGGTAGAGACATCCCCAAAAAGACTTGCAGCTGAAATTGCAGAGAAAGGGGGTTCTACAAAGTATTGACTCAGGGGGGCGCCATACAAATGCCCCCCACACCTTTTACATATTTATTTGTAAAAAAATTGAAAACAATTTATAATTTTCCTTCCACTTCACAATCATGTGCCACTTTGTGTTGGTCTATCGCATAAAATCCCAATAAAATACATTTCTGTTTCTTTATCGCACATTATTATAATTATACAGGATTTATATAGCGACGACAGTTTACGCAGCACTTTACAACATTAGGGCAGACAGTACAAGTACAATACAATTCAATACAGGAGGAATCAGAGGGCCCTGCTCATTAGAGCTTACAATCTAGGACATCTCGGGACACAGAGCCATAGTAGTTGCTATGTGGGTTACAGGCCACCTTCAGGTGATGGAGACTGGCACACCCTAAGACATGAAGTCCCTTACTATATAACCCCTCCCACTACTGGGAGTACCTCAGTTTTTTTGCCAGTGTCTTAGGTGTTGATCACGAGTAAAGATGTGCTGTGCTGAGCTCCGCTGGAATGTTCCTTGCTGGGGCAGGCTATGCAACCGGATCCATTCAAAGTGTCTTTTTAGGCTGAATTGAATGGTACCCAGGCCTTGTGGCGGGAGAAATGAGGCTTAGCCCGTAACACTTTTCTATATTTAGAGAGCTGGACCCTGGGATCCAGTGCTTTTGGTTTTTTGTTTTTTTTCAGCCATAAAGTTTCCTGGTAGGGTGCTTTACGAGTCCAAGGGTGTGGATCCCCCGATAAAAAGGGCCCCTGGTCCCTGAAGGTTTTTTAACGGAGACCACCATGAGGGGTGAAGATTGGGTCTGTTGGTTTTACCACAGAATCCCTGCAGCGGGAAAGGTAAATGGAGATTCCTAAGGAATTTTAAATTTTCTTATGAATGTCTCCTTTAAAAGTAAATGTTGGCATGCCTAAAAGTCACCACTGGGGGCTGTATAGAGCATGTACCTTGTCATGCTTTCCTTAGATCGCTCGGCGTCAGCAGAAGCTGCAGACTTCCCTTTGGCTAGCAGTCCCAGGCTTCCGGTAAGATGTTGAGGGGGGATTTTTTTTTACAAAGAACACCCCCCACCTGGGCAGAAGCTCTCCCCCTCTCCCTGGATAGGGGGAAGCCAGAACGATCGGCGGATGCCGCTCCGCTCTCCGCCGCCTCTGCACGGCGGTTTGTCACCAGCTCCCCCCCCCACACTCGCACGCCGATCCCGTAAGATCGGAGGCCCACACTCATGAGGGAAATGCTCTTTGAAAAGAGGAGAGGGGGTGCAGTGGGAATATGGATGGGGCGTGGCTTAGTGCAGCATTAGCGTGTGGCAACATCCAACGCGGGAGTACTTTTTAAAGGGCTCCATTTTGCTGACTGCAGCTGTTGGAGGGACACAAGCAAAAAGGGGGCATGTAAGTGGTGACACAGGCATATTTACTGAAGCATCAGGCTGAGCATTAATAGCAGCAGCAGTTGCTGCACTATTTGCTCAAGCAGTGGGTGCAATTTCTTCTGGTAGTACCTCTGCATTTGTGCATCGGGCTATGGTCAGAAGGGGAGGTAGAAACACCCCAAAAAATTTGGGCTCAAGAGGGACTCCTTCAAGCTCAAAAAAGCCTAAAACTCATCTCTACAATGGCATCCCCCCCTGAGAGTTCTGGGGTGGTCGGTTATGCCGTGTACACACGGGCGGACTTTTTTCGACCCGTCTGGTCCGACGAACGACTCCGTCGGACAATCCGACCGTGTGTGGGCTTCATTGGACCTTCATCGGATGTTTCAAATCTTTCCGCCGGAACTCAGCCGGACCCAGTTCCCTTTGAGAAATTCGCTGCTCTGTATGCTAGTCCGACGGACTAGGGTAGCTATTGGCTATGAACTTCCTTATTTTAGTTCGGTCGTACGTCATTACGTACGAATCCGTCGGACTTTGGTGTGATCGTGTGTGGGCAAGTCCGTTCGTTAGAGAGTCCGTCGAAAGTCCGTCGTAACTCCGTCGGAAAGACCATCGGACCTTTGATGCCAAAAAGTCCGCCCGTGTGTATATGGCATTAGAGTGAGCATCAGGGCCGTCAAAGGTTGCAACTGTTTCCAACACTCCAGCCCCTGTCTATATTACTGAAGAGGTTTTTTCCTCAGCCATGATAGGATTGGAGTAAAGGTTAGTGACTTTAATTGCATCCCAGAGGTGACAGGTCCCCTTCCATTACACAGGACCCTCAAACAGTGGAACTGGGGATGGGAAATGATGTACTCCAAGAAAAGGATTTTACAGGTAAGCTGTTATAAAAATCCTATTTTTTGGTTGTAACATGACAAAATGAGGAAAATTTCAAGGGGTATGAATACTTTTTCAAGGCACTGTATATATGGAACGTTAATTTTATCATGACTATTATCATCATTGATTCATTATATCTTTTTCGTGTAGGTTTTACCTTTTGTGAACATAATTTGTCACTGGGGGAGGCATCCAGGGTATGAAGGCTGGGGACACCCCGAGTCTCCTTTGGAGGCTGTTATGCGGTTGGCAGTGCCATTCACCTGGCCTTTCAATTGGGCTTGTATCCTATATGGAGTGGCAGTGTGCACAGCACTCAGGGAGTTAGAGGGCGCTTAGCCACTCTGTGTTCCCCCTGTTTGCTGTCTGTGGCTGTTTGGATCGTCTATGAAGTCCTCCACTTAGACCTGTAATTTCCCATGGAGTGGTGGCGTGTGCGGTACTGGAGGTGTACACCAGAGGGTGCGCTGCCACTCAGTGACTCCTTCTTGTCTTTGATGTGGCCACTCCTCCCTGCACTTGTCAGGTGCTTTGTGGTCGCCACTTCCGGGTACGGCAGTGGCCGTGAGTGCGTATGGACCGACCTAGGTGGCGCATGTGCAGGACGAACGGTCAGGCTAGGAGCATCACACGCTGTCCAGATGGTGTGCAGACCCCCTGATTGGGATGGGTATTTAATAGAGGGTTCGTTTGGCACCATTTAGGCAGGACCTGGTCATTCCTTGGGACCCTGGAGCTGTAGGATACATGCCATGGGCCATATATACTGGCAAGTAGGCTCCTCTTGCAATAAGCAAGGGAGCAGATTTATACACCTGTTTATATGACTTATTACTAAATGGTGCCTTTTTATTTATTTGTAATACCCTCAGAGCCATGGATAGTACTTAACCTAGCATTCAGCTGGTCACCTTTAATGCAAATAGATATCTATCAGTTCATGTCCAATATACACCTCTCCTGGCTCTGCAGTTTTCAGGTCCCCCAATGATCTCCAGTATTGTGACCGGGAACCCCCTGTGAAGTCTTTGTGTTACCTGCCTGCCCCACCTCTATAGCTCCAGAAGAACGTCCAGAGTGTAAAACTGGTCGAGCAAATTTTGAATGTACCCTTTGAATATTGAAGCAGAATAGATCTATTACAGCTTGGCTCCATCAACCCCTCAATACATGACTACTGTATGATAAATGATTAGGTCATCTTATATAGAATTATATATATATATATATATATATATATTACTAGATTTTAGGGGTTCATTTGTAAAGCCATAGGAACCTTCTCATCTATCTACCAACCCAGTCCATGTAGGTTCAGGTAAACCAAATTCTCTTTGTAAATGTTTTTTATTCTTGTCCTAGTCTTTTTCATGAATGATTTGTAATAAATAAATACTGTTATTTTTTTTAACAAGAGTTCATGCATGCCTAAAAAGTAAATTTTTTCCAATTCCTATATATACTCATTTTTAGGACGTGTATTAGTATATCATTAACTGTGTTGTCCACAGAGCCAACCTGGGGTGACAACACTAAACATACTCATAGGAATTGTAAGATCCTCAGAGACAAAGCTGCCCGATGTGGGCGGAGTCCTGGTTTAGGGGAACCAATCTGCTCTTGTCTAGTAATAATCTTATTATTTCTATTTTAGTAGATGGACGGGAGATGAGGAAAACCTCAGAGGATTGTCTCACTTTGTCTCCAGACTGTAAAGTAGAAGATGAGGACATCACACAGTATAGTCCAGGAGAAAACCCGGCTACCTCAAATGTCCATCCGGCACCACACAGTGTAGATGGACCATCGTATTCCTCTTATCCTGAGGAACCTCAGACTGTGAGGGACGGTGCTGTCCTTCCAACGGATAAAAGGTTTTCCTGTACTAAGTGTGGGAAGTGTTTCCCTTCTAAATCCCACCTTATGGTGCATATAAGATCTCACACAGGAGAGAAGCCGTATTCCTGTCCTGAGTGCGGGAAATGTTTTTCAGTGAAGTCTCATCTTTACAGACATCAGAGATCTCACACAGGGGAGAAGCCATATTCCTGTCCTGAGTGCGGGAAATGTTTTTCAGTGAAGTCTGATTTTTCCACACATCAGAGATCTCACACGGGGGAGAAGCCGTATTTCTGTACTGAGTGCGGGAAGTGTTTCCCTTCTAAATCCCATCTTATGGTGCATATAAGATCTCACACAGGAGAGAAGCCGTTTTCCTGTCCTGACTGCGGGAAATGTTTTTCAGTGAAGTCTCATGTTTACAGACATCAGAGATCTCACACAGGGGAGAAGCCGTATTCCTGTCCTGAGTGCGGGAAATGTTTTTCAGGGAAGTTCCATCTTTTTACACATCAGAGATCTCACACGGGGGAGAAGCCGTATTCCTGCCCTGAGTGTGGGAAATGTTTTTCACAGAAGTCCAGTCTTTCCACACATCAGAGATTTCACACAGGGGAGAAGCCGTATTCCTGTACTGAGTGTGGGAAATGTTTTTCACATAAGTCCAATCTTTCCGCACATCAGAGATCTCACACAGGGGAGAAGCCGCATTCCTGTACTGAGTGCGGGAAATGTTTTTCATTGAAGTCCGATCTTTCCACACATCTGAGAACTCACACGGGGGAGAAGCCGTATGCCTGCCCTGAGTGTGGGAAGTGTTTTTCACAGAAGTCGTATCTTTCCACACATCAGAGATCTCACACAGGGGAGAAGCCGTATTCCTGTCCTGAGTGCGGGAAATGTTTTTCAGTGAAGTCCAATCTTTACACACATCAAAGATCTCACACGGGGGAGAAGCCGTATTCCTGTCCTGAGTGAGGGAATTGTTCCCCACTGACGTCCTGCCTTCCTGTACATCAGGGATCCCACACAACCCTCGAGGTGTATTAGTGCCTTGAGTGTGGGAAATGTCTTCTATATGAATGTTGCTGGACATCACAGCTCTCATGTGGGGAAGAAGCACACCCTGATATACACCTCAGATATACTCCATGGCTGATCTTCATCATCTAAGAAACAGTTGATAAGGAGATCAGAGATCACCAAAGACATGGATGAAGTGTTGTACCGTGTTGGCCATTGATAGCAGGAGAAAAATAAAAATGGAGTCATTACCTTTCATTGGCTGAGTACATTTTGTGGTGTAAGATTTCACAAACACTTAGAGGTCTATTTTAAAAATAAATAGTTGAACAAATGTGACCAGCATTATTATCATTGGCTCCATCTAGTGGCCATGAGGTATTTGTGCTTTTTTTTTTTACTGATTGAGGCAAAATGTCTTATTATGGCCACTAGATGGAGCTGATGATCACAGGAAATCACTGAGTTAAATTATGACCAGAATTTGTAACGAGTGGATGAATGTTTGTCACATTTGGCCAACATATTTTCTTTACATAGATCCCTTAGTTTCCTTTGTCAGGAATAGTTTCATACTAGTACCTGAGATCATACTCATGCACTAATAATTACAGTAGACTTTGCAGGATAAAAGTTATTTAAACCAACAATATTAACTGATCCCCCCCCCCCCAGCCTAAAGTACAATGATGGTGGGACTGCTATCGTTCTGGGAGGACGTCATATGACATGCTACCGATCTTGCCGAACATTGTGTGCTCATGGAGGTGAGTAGCGAGGCGATCGGTGGTGAGCTGTGCCCCTTGGACACTGTGCATCAGTTATGGCGCGTTTGTTCATCTTAAAGCTCTTCCCTCCCTCCTTCTTCCCAAGATATTATCCTCTAGGATATCCAGCTGTATATATCTGGACCCCATTTATTGTTTTCCCTAGGATAACAGGGTGAGTCTCCGCTATGCTGTCTTTGGTTTGGCGGAGCCCCTAAGTGTAGCAAGCATTGCCATTGTGTTGCAGGGGTTGTTCTGAAGATGGGGTATATTCCACGTTACATATAGTATTATTGGCCCCTAGGGATATTGCTACATAGCCATGGATTACATTGGAACCCACAGCTGATTATCTATATTGGATGTAAGTGGCAATTTATGGGGTGAGATATCACAAATGTGCATACAATGGTGGCCTAGATCTTGGTTTCTCTGTTTTTGTAGAATGATCTCTTGTTTATACATGTGGATGTTCATCTTACTACCTACATTCTGGAACACTTGATGTAGGAAACTTACAAGATATTGGAAATAATATTTTGTAAGTAAGGTATAAGGAGGGGTGGATTATGTAAATCTTTCCCCTTCTCCCCTATCCCCCTTTGGGATATATAGATGGAGCTGCTACTAACTATGCTCTCTACTTAGTATATTATAGATTTCTCACCTGTGTGCCATGCTCTGTTGTTTCCCCTTGGTTTGGGTTCCCTATGCTCTGCCCCCCCCCCCCCCCCAGACTGGACTGTGGATAGCATCATTTGTCCCCATATTGATGTAAGCTGTGCAGTCTATAAATATATAATCTAATAAAGTGTGTAATATGAATGACAGTCTTGAAATATAAATATATACTTACCTTATCTTGTGTTTGTCTGTTTGATGATGATAGTGATGTGTCCCTCAAAAGCATACAGTCCTGAAAAAGCTATTCAGGGAAACACGTTAACCATTGGACAAGATTATCTGGACTATACAGAATATTGTTACACCTAATTAGTTGATGGTCATTGGTGTCCTGTATGATATATGGGGAAACATTACATATAAAGGATATATTCCTCCACTGGACATTTGTGAAAGATATATTTTTTTTAACATGTTTGTAATAAAATAATCTTTTTTATATCAAGTTGTATGTCTCATGCTGTGCCTTTTTTAAAGTGGAAGTTCAGTCAAAAATGAAAAATGTTCTATTAATTATATGTAAAATATCTTTATCTTTGACATTATTCATTTTCTGTATAGCAGATTGTGTCACTTAGAAAGTCTAATTAAAGGCAGACAATCAACTTCTTCCTGTTCTTCAGGGACAACTATATATCCCTAAATTCTGCATGGGGTCCTCTCACTTCCTGAAAACATTGTCCTTCTCTTCTACACAGGCATGCATACTGTTCATTCTAACCGCCCCGCCCAGCCCCACCCCCATCCCTCCTATCCTTAGACAGAGAAGGAGAACTTCCTGTTTTGGTTCCTAGCTGCCTGAGAGAGACAGAGAAAAGGTAAGCCTGGTAAGTATGTTCTGCTCAGTGCGGCACATGGCGGCACACACAGAGACACACACTTCTTACAAACCATTATATGGCTTCAACTTTCAAGTGGAAGTCCAGTCAAAAATAATATTTTTCCCATCTATACGCCTTTGAAAATCAGCAACTTTGAAAAGATGCCTGCACAACTATGATGCAACTTTTAATGCGACTTTGATCCAGTCTAAAATCGGATCAAAGCTGCACTCAAAGTCGCACTCTAGATTGCATGGCTTTGGAGTCGCACTAGTGGAAACGTAGGCTAAGGAGTGTGACTTTGATGCGACTTTGAGTTTAGCTTTGATCCAACTTTACACTCTTTGGATCAAAGTCGCATCAAAGCATTGCAGGTACTTTTTCAAAGTCGCTGATTTTCAAAGTCACATAGATGAGAACGGGTGCTATTGAAATCAATGGGCTGTGACTTGTCATGCAAGTTGTGTCAAAAGTCGCATGACAAGTTGCACTAGTGGAAACAGAGCCTTAGTGTGGTTGCCTGTACTGTGATCATTGTAGACTGTGAGCTGAGAACCCAGAGCACTTCCAGCTACACTGGCAGTCCCCCCCCCCCTTGTGTCCAGCTCCCTTCTCCTGTGCTAGTCTTCATTCAAAGCCCAGCACAGCTATACTGTATACGTGCACTGCACCTTTCCCTTGTGTCCTGTGTGGAGGGGGCTTTTTATTTCTTCATTTTCTCATGAATTAGGATGTACGGTGAGAAAACGCTGGGCAGGAACCTATGACCTGCTCCTCCCATCCTATATACGCCCACTGGCTACACAGGAACAGTGCCCCTTCCTGGAAGTGATGTCACTAGCTTTCAGTAACCACACCCACTGGCTGCTTTTAGGCTCAGAAGGAAGTAGAATAGAAGTCATGTGACAGCACTGGAGACTGCAAAATATAGGTAGAAAAACTATTTTTTTTTCATTTTGAGACATAAAATTATTCGGTTCCCACCACAACTTGTGAACAGGCAAAAGATTTGTGCAAACACTGTTAAAGTCTATGGGACACGATCATCAAAAATCAAAAGTGCTTATTTTAAAGGCTTGAATGCAAGTTATTGCCATAAAAAAGTGTTTGGGGACCCGGGTCCTGCCCCAGGGGACATGTATCAATTAAAAAAAAAGGTTTTTAAAACGACCGTTTTTTTCAGGAGCAGTGATTTTAATAATGCATAAAGTGAAACAATAAAAATGAAATATTCCTTTAACTATTGTGCCTGGGTGGTCCCCTTAGTCTGCCTGTAAAGTAGCACATCTGTGTGATGTGTTTTACAGTCCCGCAGAAAAATGGCATTGCTAAAGGAAAAAATGTCATTTAAAACTGCTTTCCACTGTAATGTATTGCCAGACCCCGGCAATATAGATAAAATATTATTGAAGAAATAATTAAAAAAAAAAAAAAAAAAAAGCTTGTCCTAAATACTTCGATGCCATGTACCCTCAAGTTTTTCTAGCTAATGGCCCGACTAAACAGAAGGGCGTTTTGATTGCCATACACAAGTCGGTTCCCTTCAGTTGCAGTAGAGAGATTGCTGACCCGGAGGGTAGATACCTTTTACTACAGGGCACTATTCAGAACACGGAGGTCACCATCCTAATATATTATGCTCCAAATAATAACCCGGGACCCTTCCTCTCCCATATCTGCTCCCTGTTGCAGTCCCACCAGAGAGGCACTCTCCTCTTAGCGGGAGACTCCAATGTTACGCTGAACCCTGCTCTGGACAAGTACCCCTCGGAACACAAAGCCCCATCATCCGATGCAAAAAAATTCATGCATTCTTTACAAAGTCGTGACCTGGTAGATATCTGGAGGGAGCTACATCCTATTGGCAAGGATTACACCTACTACTCCCATCCTCACCATTCCCACTCCAGAATTGACCATATGTTTGTTCTGAGGAAACATCTCCCCCTGGTTGTGTCTGCTTCCATTTTAGCAGCTCCTTGGACAGACCACGACCCTGTTTTGGTTATATGCCACTCGCTGCTCAGCAAACCCCAATATTCCGCTTGGACTATGAATGACTCTCTCTTATCTTTTAAGGAAGTCCTCACCGATATTACTCAAGCCTCAGTGGAATATTTCAGGCTTAACACTGGGTCAGTTTCCTCCGAGGTGACTCTCTGGGAAGCATACAAAGCTGTACTCAGGGGGCATATAATTCAGCTGGCAGCAAAACGCAAAAGAGAGCGTATAGCAATGCGTAAATCTTTAGAAGCGCGCCTAGAATCCCTATCCACAATTTTTAAACAGACCCCTACCCCGGCTAACCGTAAACTATTAGATGGGGCGCGTACAGAACTCGACCTATGCCTCACTGAAGAGGCAGAACGTACATTACGCTGGACCCGCCAGAAATGGTACACCAAGGCCAACAGACCCAACTCAATGCTGGCCAATAGGCTGCGCACCTTTACCCCGAAACACAACCCTATCACTCTCCGCACGAGACATAATGTCCTCACAAGTAACCCGTTGAAAGTGCTGGAAGAATTTAGGTATCGCCTCACCTCCCTCTACAAGGCCCCCACTCAGCCTCCTACTCAAGACCTGACATCCTTCCTGACAGGACTGACATTGCCTAAGCTGTCTGACACACACGCATCGTTAATGGATCGAGATATTCAGTTAACGGAAGTATTACAGGGTATAAAAGAACTGAAAATAGGCAAACGTCCAGGCCCGGATGGCTTCACGGCCCTTTACTATAGGAAGTTAGCAGACGTCTTAGCCCCCCATTTAACAACTATGTTCAATGCAGTAAAAGATGGCCATGCACTCACACCTAACCTTTTAACCGCCAATATTGTTATAATTCCAAAACCCGACCGTGACCACACGTCTTGGACCAATTTTAGACCCATCTCACTTATTAATGTAGACATTAAAATACTGACCAAGATCCTGGCCAACCGTTTAAACTCCTTCCTACCACGCCTGGTCAAAAAAGACCAGGTGGGGTTCGTTCCGGGGAGACAAGCAGGAGACGCTATTAGACGTATAATACAACTTCAGCACACAGCCCATAGCCGGTCTATAGCAACTATGTTACTGTCTCTTGACATGAACAAGGCCTTTGATACTTTGTCCTGGCCTTACCTGACAAAGGTACTCAGTCACTATGGCTTCGGATCGTCATTCTTGCAATGGGTAATGGCACTATACGATTCCCCCCAGGCTAGGGTCAAATACTATGGTTTCGAATCAGTTCCATTTTCCATCAGGAGGGGGACTCGGCAGGGATGCCCACTCTCCCCACTCCTATTTATTCTGGCCATGGAACCTTTGGCAGAGGCGGTCCGATCCCACCCGGACATAACTGGTGTTGAGATAGCAGGGACACCCCATAAGATATCACTGTTCGCAGATGATATTCTCCTAACCCTAACAAACCCTAGAATCACCCTACCTAACTTGTTCTCTTTACTAGACTCTTTTGCCTCCCTTTCTGGCTTGTCCGTTAACCCCACCAAATCAAAAGCCATGTCAATCAATCTTCGGTCCTCAGACTTGACAACCTTAAAAAATACCTTCACGTTCCAATGGCTGACCTCATTACCCTACCTGGGGATCCGGCTCACCCCAACCTACGCGGGACTCTATAAGGCAAATTTTCCTCCTATACTTAAGAAGCTGACGGACATGTTGTCCTCTTGGACTCATCTCCCACTATCCTGGTTTGGCAGGATCGTGGCAATTCGTATGACATACCTGCCGAAATTACTCTACTTCTTTAGAGTCCTACCGGTCCCGATCCCGCCGCATATCCTACGAATACATCAGCGCAAAATTCTGAAATTTGTATGGGGTTCTACCCGCCCCAGAATCAATAAGCAAATACTATATGCCCGCAGAGTCAATGGTGGACTTTCAGTCCCTAACCTACAAGCCTACTATATAGCTGCAAACATAGCCCCGTTATCCCAACTCCATGCACAACACCAAATGCCACTATGGGCCACTATGGACCTAGTGGACTTACACCCAACACCAATCTCCACATTGCCCTGGCTCCCTCCCACATATCGTCCTCTCGTGACGGAGCCATGTCTGGCCCATTCCCTTCGCATGTGGGACTCGGTAAAGTATTCGGCCGGCCTGATTTCTCCTCATCTACCCCTACTTCAATTTCCCCAGTGCCCATTGTTCCCACCAGGCTGGGAAAATCCCCAGCAATTCTCCTGGTGGAAGACAAACGGATTCACGGACATTCACTCTTTTTTCACCCCCACCAGGATAATATCATTCGAGGCTCTACGCTCCTCTCACGATATTCCGTTACGTGAACACTATAGCTATCTGCAGATTCGTCACTTTCTCCAGGGGCTTATAAAATCTCAACCGACCCCTTATATTTTGACCCCCTTCGAGAACTTCTGCAGAGCAAGACCCCAAACCTCGGGTTTAATATCACTGGTCTATTCCTCTATTATTACCTCTAAAAAAACACCGATACGACTCTGTCACCTTCACTGGGAAAGGGAACTAGGAAAACAGCTCGATCCAGAGGACTGGCAGGTCATGACTTTAGCAATATCCAAATGCTCAAAGAATGTCATCTTTTTAGAAAATGCCTATAAGATACTTTACAGGTGGTACTACACGCCTGCTAGACTGGCCCGGTTCATTCCAGCCTACTCTCCCTTGTGCTTCCGAGGGTGCTCCCAGGAGGGCACAATGTCGCACATCTGGTGGACCTGTCCGAGGGTACGCAGGTTATGGATCAGAGTTTACTCCCTCCTCCGAAGCATACTCCATGCTGACCTCAAAAAGGATCCGTTCGAGGCACTTCTCTGCAAACCAATTGCGGAGCTGCTTCGCCCGGAGCGCCAGCTGGCTCTGCATCTCTTTACTGCAACCAAACTAACGATAGCTAGGGCATGGAAGACACAGACACTAAGTTATGAGGCGGTTAAGAATCGCATGGATGATATAATGGTTAACGAAAAGCTGACCGCTGTCCTTTCGGACACTCATGATAAGTTCCTGAAGGTATGGAAGCCATGGGTCGAATATACAAACCCACTAGATTTGATACCACCCTTCTTCGGATTTAATGCACTCTTGCTCCCCACCGCGGGGACCCACCCTCCCCCCTTTCTTCCTCTTTTCTCCTTTCCCCCTATTCTTTACTCCTCCCTTCTCAACTAATCTCTGCCCCTAGCTCTTCTTTAACCTCCCTTTCAAAAATGTTTTCAGCCTCTGTTATATTCTTATTGTTTTGTTTTTTTCTGATTTACTAGCATACTTATTTTATTTATAAGATGCTAAACTTTTTGTTATGTTTATTCATGATGCATTATCTACACTGTTAAACTGTGAAATTGCTATGATTATCAATAAAACCCTTTGTAAAAGAAAAAAAAAAAAAAAGCGTCAGGTCCCCCCCAAAATCCATACCAGACTCTTATCTGAGCAAGCAGCCTTTAAAAACCCCTACCCATTCACCAAAAAAAGTGTATAAACGTTAAAACCACAAAAGACAGTTTTTATTATTATTATACAGGATTTATATAGCACCAACAGTTTACGCAGCGCTTTACAATATAAAAGGGAGACAATACAGTTATAATACAATAAGATACAGGAGGATTAAGAGGGCCCTGCTCAGATATACAATATAATAGGGTGGGGCAGGTGGTACAAAAGGTTGAAATGTGGGGAATGAGCTGATGGAAGTGGTAAAAGATTAGTTAGAGACGTTATAGGCTTTCCTGAAGAGATGAGTTTTCAGGGATCGCCTGAAGGTAGGAAGAGTAGGGGATAGCCGGACAGGTGGAGGTAGCGAGTTCCAGAGGATGGGAGAGGCTCTCGAAAAATCCTGGAGACGAGCATGAGAGGAGGAGACAAGAGAGCTTGAGAGTAGGAGGTCTTGAGAAGAGCGGAGAGGACGATTTGGGTGATATTTGGAGACAAGATTGGTGATGTAGCTCGGGGCAGAGTTGTGAATGGCTTTGCATGTTGTGGTTAGTATTTTGAATTTAATTTGCTGGGTGATTGGGAGCCAGTGTAGGGATTGGAGGAGAGGGTTGGCAGACACTGAGCGGTTGGTAAGATGGATAAGTCTGGCAGTAGCATTCATGATAGACTGAAGAGGGGAGGAGCCTATGGAGAGACAGGCCAATGAGAAGGGAGTTGCAATAGGCAAGGCAAGAGATAACAAGGGACTGAATGAGCTTGGTGGTTTCATTTGTTAAACGGGCACATTTTAGAGATGTTACGGAGGTGAATTCTACAAACTTTTGACAATGATTGGATTTGAGGCTGAAATTATGTCAGAGTCTAGGATTACACCGAGTACCCTGGCATGAGGGGAGGGACTGATGGTTGCATTGTTGATTTTGATGGAAAAGTCATGGAGGGGGGCACGGGTGGGGGGAATATTAATAGCTCAGTTTTAGAGGGATTTAGTTTAAAGAAGTGCTGCGACATCCATGCTGATATGTCAGTTAGTAATGCGAGAGGAGACTGAAGGAGTGAGGTGAGGAGCAGACAGATAGATATGGGTGTCATCAGCGTATAAGTGGTATTGGAAGCCGTGGGCAGTTATCAAGTGACTGAGGGAGGAGGTGTAGATAGAGAAGAGAAGGGTTCCAAGAACAGAGCCTTGGGGGACCCCCACAGAAAGGGGCAATGGAGAGGAGGAGACAAAGTTGTAGGTGACACTGAAGGAGCGCTGTGATAAATAGGCAGAGAACCAGGATAGAGCAGAATCTCGGAGGCCAAGGGAATGTAGTTTATTGAGAAGGAGCAGGTGGTCAACAGTATCAAAGGCCGCAGAGAGGTCAAGTAGTAGGAGTATGGAGTAGTGGCTGTTGGTTTTAGCAGTTAGTAAATCGTTAGTGAGTTCTAGTAAGGCAGTTTCTGTGGAGTGCTGTGAGCGAAAGCCAGACTGTAAAGGGTCAAGAAGGTTATTTTCACTGAGGTAGGAGCTAAGACAGTTGTAGACTAAGCGCTCTAGAAGTTTAGAGGTGAATGAGAGCAATGAGATGGGTCTTAAGTTATTCAGGTTGGTAGGGTCCAGTGAGGGCTTTTTAAGTATGGGAGTGATCAACGCATGTTTTAGAGGGGAGAGGAAGGTGCCACTAGAGAGGGAGAGATTGAAGATGTGAGTGAGGGAGCATAGGATAGAAGAAGAGGGTGACCATAGTAGTTGTGAGGGAACAGGATCCAGGGGACAATTGGTTAAGTGGGCATCTGAGAAAAGTTTTGTAACCTCTTCAGTAGTAGCCAATTCAAAAGAGGAGAGTGTTGAATGTGCTGTTAGGCAAGGTATGTTGGGTGGGGAGGTGTCCTCACGAATTGCATCAATCTTGTATTTGAAGTGATTGGCAATCTCTTGGGCAGTGAGTGAGTTAGTGGGTAGAGGGGGCGGGGGACGAAGCAGAGAGTTAAAAGTTGAGAAGAGCCAATGGGGACTGGATGACAAGAAATTAAAAAGAGAGACAAAGTAGGCTTGTTTGGCAGCATGGAGGCATGAATTGTATTTTAGAAGGGCAGATTTATATAGGGTGAAGTCTTGCAGGCATTTGGTTTTATGCCACAGTCGTTCAAGAGCCCGGCAATGTCTCTTGAGATTTCTAGTGTTGTCAGTTTGCCAGGGTTGGAACGGTCGGGGCCTAATTCTGCGTGTGGTTAGAGGAGCAAGTGCATCTAGTGATGATGAGAGTGAACTGTTGTAGACAGAGGTGGCCAGGTCAGGACAGGGGAGAGATTATGTCATATAGGTGGTCAGTAGCAGAATAGAGAAGAGAAGGGTTAAAGTGGCGAGGGTTTCTACAGGTAATTGTCTGCTGCGAGGGATGGGTGGTTGGAGGCAAGGATACAGTGAAAGTAATGAGGTTGTGATCAGAGAGAGGAAAGGGGGTGTTGGTGAGGTTGCCAGGGTTGCAGAGATGGGAGAACACAAGGTCAAGGGTATTACCGTTGGAGTTCTTCCACAAAGCCAGTTCGAAACTGGGGAGTTCCCACATGTTCCAGTATGCTTCTACAAGATGATAGACTTTGGTAAAGTTTATTTCTGTTTTTATCCCTTTTTATTTTCATAGCAAATTGCCAATTGTGTCTTTTTGTATTTTTTGTATTTTTTTAGTAAATGCTTTTTCTTTGTATATCTTTTATGCACTACCCACTTCCAGGATATTAAATGATATAAAATTAATAAGTGATTTCTGTGTACTAAGCTAGAACTCATATCTCTGGAGAGGTTGTCGTATTTTAGTGCCTAAGTACTCGGTCTAAGTTACATGCCAATCGATATGAAATTGCACTACGTGTTGGCAGATTGCATGCAGATTGTACGCCAACAGATCTGCCAGACGGAGATCTGTGTGTGTGGTGGCTCAGCAGATCAGTCTGCGGACAAACTGTTGGGTGGGGGCAGGCTATCGTTTATTTTTTGTCTGGTGTGTGGGTGTGGGGACAGTGGGAAGAGTGATTTAACACCGGGGTTCAAGCTTGCAGGATAGCTGGAGGAACCCTAGAAGTGTGTGCTAATTGCTAGACTGCTCCTGAACCCTTAGAGTGCACCAGATTGTATGTAAGATTCGTATCTGCCTTTGTGTGGTCAGCTAGCTGGATTGGAGTGGAGTCTCCCTCTTGTGGTGGCCAAAGGTAATGCAGGCTGTGAAAGTACCACAGCCAGTCTTACATGCTCAGTATAAGTTCCCCTTATTCCCTTAGTTCCTCATATATCCCACTCACGGAACTCACATTGCGGTTAGCTAGTCATCAAGGGCGTGCGTAATCCATGACAGATTGGTCAGTTTTTGACAATTACTTTATTAAAAAAGAAAAAAAGTGTCCCGGGATGTCAATCCATCTTGAATCACGCCGCCCAACCAGTGTTGCCAACCGCCCGTAGATTTACGGGCAGCCCGTAAAAATGACCCGTTTTTCGGGGCGCCCGTGAATGCCCGTTACGGGCACCGGTGCCCGTAAAAATGATGGCCGCGAGCCGGCCACGCAACTGCGCATGCGCCGTTCCGAAGCCGGCCGGGCTCGGGAAAGCTCGTACGCGCTCGGCCGGGCGGCGCATGCGCAGTAACGTAATACCGCCGCCCGGCGCCATTTTCGAATTGATCGAGCGCGGCCGCGGCGGCAAGGCAAGCTGACAGCTGAACTGAGCCAGGGCCAGGCGACTCTGCCACTGGAGCAGCAGGTCTCGGAGGCTGAGCAGCACGCGCCGGCGGAATGCAGGGGAGCCCTGCATCCAGGACCAGGTAATCCAGAGTCTACGGGGACCGGGGGGAGTCTGGGACAGAGTGACAGCCCAGCCGACGGTGACAGAAGGTGATGGTGGCAGAGGGGGATGGACTGGAGCAGGTCGTGTTGGTGGCAGAGGGGGATGGTGGCAGAGGGGGGTGGACTTGAGCAGGTCGTGTTGGTGGCAGAGGGGGGTGGAGGCAGGGTATGATGGTGGCAGAGGGGGATTGTGGCAGGGGCTGATGGTGGCAGAGGGGGTGAAGGCAGGGTATGATGGTGGCAGGGGGTGATGATGGCAGAGGGGGATGGAGCAGGTGGTGATGGTGGCTGAGGGGGATAGTGGCAGAGGGGGGTGGAGGCAGTCTGGCAGAGGGCGGTGGTGGCAGGGGGTAATGGTGGCAGAGGGGGGTGGAGGCAGGGTATGATGGTGGCAGAGGGGGATTGTGGCAGGGGGTGATGATGGCAGAGGGGGATGGAGCAGGTGGTGATGGTGGCAGAGGGGGATAGTGGCAGAGGGGGATGGAGGCAGTCTGGCAGAGGGGGGATAGTGGTAGGGGGTGATGGTGGCAGAGGGGGATGGAGGCAGGGTGTGATGGTGGCAGAGGGGGGTGGAGACATGGTATGATGGTGGCAGAGGGGTCAGTGGCAGAAGGGGATGGTGGCAGAGGGGGATGGACTGGAGCAGGTGGTGTTGGTGGCAGAGGGGGATGGTGGCAGAGGGGGATGGACTGGAGCAGGTGGTGATGGTGGCAGAGGGGGGTGGAGGCAGAGGGGGATGGAGGCAGGAGGTGATTGGACTAGATAATTCCTTATTATGTCGAAAATACCAAAAATATGTTTTTTTACCTTAAAATCTACCTTAAATCACATTGCTATTTGCTTAGCATACCTGTTTGTAGCCTAAATACTGAAATTTACACCTAAAAATGTAATTTTGGAACTTTTGTGAAATGCCAGTAAAAACGTGGTGGTGCCAGTAAATTTTGGGTGTTGTGCCAGTAAATTTCAATCTGGTAGGTTGGCGACACTGCGCCCAACGGACCCGAAAAATTGAAAAAAAACCTGAAAATACTCAGCCTCCATGGGAGGCCTCCCGGAGACTGCTGTCTTTTCACTGCGACAGCTCTCATATAGGCAAGGGCGGGGTCACCCGCTGATGTAACCGGATGACCCTGCCACCCTCTGATGGCACATGTCAGAAGAGGTGGGGTTACTCGGTTACGTCACCGGGTGTCCACACCCTTGCCTATATAACAGCTGTCACAGCCAAGAGACAGCAGTTGGTGGGACGCCTCCCATTGAGGCGGAGGTGGGGGGTTTTTCTGCATGAATGAAGATGGATGGACATTGCAGGACCATTTTTTTCCTTTTTTAATAAAACAATTTTCAAAAACTGTGTATTGTGGTTTTCACTTTTTGACACTTTTTTTGGTGAATGTCTAAGGGTAAAATGTACCCAATACCCATTCACATGGGGGGACGGGATCTGGGGGCCCCCTTGTTAAAGGGGGCTTCCAGATTCTGATAAGCCCCCCACGCACAGATCCGCACAACCACAGGGCAAGGGTTGTGGGGATAAGGCCCTTGTCCCCATTAACATGGGAACAAGGTGCTTTGGGGGCGACCTGAAGGCATCCTCCCCATGTTGAGGGCATGTGGCCTGGTATGGTTCAGGAGGGGGGCCGCTCTCTTTTCCCCCTCTCCTTTCCTGCGGCCTGCCAGGTTGCGTGATTGGATAGGGGCCTGGTATAGATCTTGGGGGGACCCCCACACATTTTTTTTTTTGGTGCTGGGCTCCCCTTAATATTCATACCAGACCCAAAGGACCTGGTAATGGACTGGGGGGGAACCTATGTTGTCTTTTTCAATGAGTTTTATCTGTATTGCCGAGACCCGACAATTCATTACAGCCACAAGCAGTTTTAAATGACTTTTTTTCCTTTAGAAATGTCATTTTAATTAGTATTGTTCTAAACATGGGAAGAATGCGCTACTTTGAGGGTATACTAAGGACACACTCAGGCACAATATTTGAATGGCTGTTTTTAAAACTTTTTTTGCATTGATACATGTCCCCTGGGGCAGGACCCGGGTCCCCATACACTTTTTATGGCAATAACTTGCATATAAGACTTTAAAATTAGCACTTTTGGTTTTTCATGTTCATGTCCCATAGACTATAACGGTGTTTGTATGAATTTTTTTGCCCGTTTGCATGTTCTGGTGCGAATTGAACCGGCGAGTGTTCGGCTCATCCCTAGTTACAAGGGTAAAGTTGCAGAACTCATCCTGCCTTCGCAGAGGGAGCAGAGAATGAATCATCTTCAGGAGGCCTTGAAGAAAAGTTTGTGTAATGCCTTTCCAGACCCTGGGAAGTTACCATTTCCTGGTGCTGGATAACGTGTTTCTGAGGCTTCGTTCGGTTCTTCGTTCAGAGAAAGAGCGGTGGAAAAGGTGGCCGGCTGACCGATGCCTTTAAACTATTTTTCAGTCCTCAGCGCCAAGGTCTGATAGGTTCAAGCAACCATCGCCGGCTTCTGCATTATATGGTATAGGAATATCTAGGGACAAGAGCAATCTTGGAGACCTTTCCAAAAGAACATTCACTGGGTTACTGGGTCTTGAGGATGGACCACTGGCCAAAACTTGCTCAATATGCAGTCGAGCTACTGGCCTGTCCTGCATCCAGCGTGCTTTCTGAACACACATTCAGTGCTGCAGGAGGGTTTGTAACAGATCAAAGAGACTCCTGTCCACAGACTCCATTGATAGGCTCACATTTAGAAAAATGAATCAGTCCTGGATCAGCAGATATCAAGTCGCTGATGTAACCAATTGAATTTGCCTATCCTATTCCTCCTGAATCTTGATGATGCTAGCTTCCAACAATATTTTTGGTTTAGGGCACCACCACCACCACCCAAGGCCCGATTTTTCTGCCCTTGTTTAACAGGGGCCTGTAATTACAATTTTTGAAATAATATTTAACAGCAGGACCCGTTCCTGTGCCCAACAAGAGTAACTGTGACGGGTTACAGTGTTCTGACACCACCAACACCTAAGGCCCAATTTTTCTGTAGAGTATATAGTGCAGTCCATATAGCATATATATACTGCAGTTCCATACATACTGCAAATCCATACCAGACCCTTATCCGAGCATGCAACCTGGCAGGCAGCAGGAAAAGAGGGCGGCCCCCCTCCTGAACCATACCAGGCCACATGCCCTCAACATGGGGAGGATGCTTTGAGGTCGCCCCCAAAGCACCTTGTCCCCATGTTGATAGGGACAAGGGCCTCATCCCCACAACCCTGGCCCGATGGTTGTGGCGGTCTGTAGGTGGGAGGCTTATCGTAATCTGGAAGCTCCCTTTAACAAGGGGGCACCGAGATCCCGCCCCCCCATGTGAATGGGTATTGGGTACATTTTACCCCTAGCCATTGACCAAAAAAAGTGTAAACCACAATACACAGTTTTTAACAAGTCTTTTATTTAAAAAAGAAAAAAGTGTCCCGCGATGTCCATCCATCTTCAATCATACCCCCCGACAAACCCAAAAAATAGAAAAAAAAAACACCTCCGCCTTAATGGGAGGCGTCCCGCCGACTGCTGTCTCTTGGCTGTGACAGCTGTTATATAGGCAGGGGCGGGCCACCCGGTGATGTAAACGAGTGACCCCACCCCTTCTGACATGTGCCATCAGAGGGGGGCAGGGTCATCCGGTTACGTCAGCAGGTGATCCCGCCCTTGCCTATATAAGAGCTGCCACAGTGCAAAGACAGCAGTCTCCTGGAGGCCTCCCATGGAGGTAGAGTATTTTCAGTTTTTTTTTTCTATTTTTCGGGTCCGTCGGGTGTCATGATTCAAAATGGATTGACATCCCGGACACTTTTTTTTTCTTTTGAAATAAAGGAATTGTCAAAAACTGTCTTTTGTGGTTTTAACTTTTCAACACTTTTTTGGTGAATGGATAGGGGTTTTTAAAGGCTGCTTGCTCGGATAAGAGTCTGGTATGGATTTTGGGGGGGGACCCCACGCTGTTTTTTTAAAAAATGATTTCTTCAATCATTTTTTTATCTATATTGCCGGGGTCCGGCAATACATTACAGCCGCAAACAGTTTTAAATGACATTTTTTTCCTTTAGCAATGCCACAAATGCGCTACTTTACAGGCAGACTAAGGGGACCACCCAGGCACAATAGTTAAAGGAATATTTCATTTTATGCATTATTAAAATCACTGCTGCTGAAAAAACGGTCATTTTAAAAACCTGTGTGTTTAATTGATACATGTTCCCTGGGGCAGGACCCGGGTCCCCAAACACTTTTTTGATGGCAATAATTTGCATATAAGCCTTTAAAATTAGCACTTTTGATTTTTCATGTTCATGTCCCATACACTTCAACAGTATTCGCACAATTTTTTCCCTGTTCACAAGTTCTGTTGTAAACCGAATAATTTTATGTCTCAAAATGAAAAAATTACAGTTTTTCTACCTTTATTTTGCAGTCTCCAGTGCTGTCACATGACTTCAATTCTACTTCCTTCTGAGCCTAAAAGCAGCCAGTGGGTGTGGTTACTGAAAGCTAGTGACATCACTTCCAGTACAGGGGCGGATCCAGGGGGGGGCAACGGGGCAATTGCCCCCTCTGAGAAATGCGGGTGAGTGTGAGAGAGCTGGCGGGCTCCGTAAGTGAGAGCCGCCAGGCGGCTCCATAAGTGAGAGAGCCGCTGGGCGGCTCCATAGGTGAGAGAGCCGCCAGGCGGCTCCACAGGAGAGAGACAGCGGGCTGGCCCGGCGGCTCAGTTGGTGATATGTGCCGCTCAATATGTTTGTGGGCTGCTGGCCAATCAGGGAGCTGGCGGGCAGGGGAGCAGAGAGATGACATCATCTCTCACCGCCCGGCATCCCTGCAGTTCCCCCCTCACCATGCAGGCAGCTGTGGCAGCAGAGAGATTACATCATCTCTCTGCTGCCTGTCTCTGGGACACAAGAGACCACCTTAGCAGGTGGCAAGTGACAATCTGCATCTGGTGACAAGCGACGTGGCAAGTGACAATCTGCATCTGGTAACAGGTGACGTGGCAAGTGACACACTCGGGGCTCCCACTGATTCTGCATTATGGTGAGTTAAACTATTTAATTTTTTATAACAATGTGGGCGTATATAGTATGGGAGGAGCTAATCATAGGTTCTCGCCCAGTGTTCTCTCAGTGTACATCCTAATTCATGAGAAAATGAATAAATAAAAAGCCCCATCCACCCAGGACACGGGGGAGGTGCAGTGCACATATACAGTATAGCTGTGCTGGGCTTTGAATGAAGACTAGCACAGGAGAAGGGAGCTGGACACAAGGGGGGGGGGGGGGACTGCCAGTGTAGCTGGAAGTTCTCTGGGGTCTCAGCTCACAGTCTACAATGATCACAGTACAGGCAACCACACTAAGGCTCTGTTTCCACTAGTGCGACCTGTCATGTGATTTTGGACGCAAAGTTGCATGACAAGTCACAGCCCATTGATTTCAATAGCATCCGTTCCCATCTATGCGACTTTGAAAAGGTACCTGCAATGCTTTGATGCGACTTTGATCCAGAAAGTGTAAAGTTGGATCAAAGCTGCATGCAGTCGCATCAAAGTCGCACTCTAGCCTTAGCCTACGTTTCCACTAGTGCGACTCCAAAGCTGTGCAATTTAGAGTGCGACTTTGAGCGCAGCTTTGATCCAATTTTACACTCCGGATCAAAGTCGCATCAAAGTAGTGCAGGCACCTTTTCAAAGTTGCTGATTTTCAAAGGCGCATAGATGGGAAGAGAAGGATAATGTTTCCAGGAAGTGAGAGTACCACATGCAGAATTCAGATAAAAGGGAAATAAGGTTGTCCCTGGAGAACAGGAAGAAGCTGATAGTCTGGATTTAATTAGACTTTCTAAGCGACACAATCTACTATACAGAAAATGAATAATGTCAAAGATAAAGATTTTTTACATATAATTAATAGAAAATTTTTCATTTTTGACTGGACTTCCACTTTAAAAAGGCACAGCATGAGACATGCAACTTGATATAAAAAGATTATTTTACTACAAACATGTTAAAATTATATAGAGAGAGACTTTCACAAATGTCCACTAGAGGAATATATTCTCTATATGTAATGTTTCCCCATATATCATACAGGAATCCAATGACCATCAACTAATTAGGTGTAACAATATTCTGTATAGTCCAGATAATCTTGTCCAATGGTTAACGCGTTTCCCTGAATAGCTTTTTCAGGACTGTATGCTTTTGAGGGAAACATCACTATCGTCATCAAACAGACAAACACAAGATAAGGTAAGTATATATTTATATTTCCATACTGTCATTCATATTACACACTTTATTAGATTATATATTTATAGACTGCACAGCTTACATCAATATGGGGGCAAATGATGGAATCCACAATCCAGTCTGGGGGAGGGGGGTCAGAGCATAGGGAACCCAAACCAAGGGGAAACAACAGAGTATGGCACACAGGTGAGAAATCTATAATATACTAAGTAGAGAGCATAGTTAGGAGCAGCTCTATCTCTATATATCCCAAAGGGGGATAGGGGAGAAGAGGAAAGATTTACATAATTCACTCCTTCTTATACCTTACTTACAAAATGTTCTTTCCAATATCTTGTAAGTTTCCTACATCAAGTGTTCCAAAATGTGGGTAGTAAGACGAACATCCACATGTATAAACAGGAGATCATTCTACAAAAACAGAGAAAAGATCTAGGCCACCATTGTATGCACATTTGTGATAGCTCACCCCATAAACTGCCAATTACATCCAATATAGATAATCAGCTGTGGGTTCCAATGTAATCCATGGCTATGTAGCAATATCCCTAGGGGCCAATAATACTATATGTGACGTGGAATATACCCCATCTTCAGAACAACCCCTGCAACACAATGGCAATGCTTGTTACACTTAGGGGCTCCACCAAACCCAAAACAGCATAGCGGAGTCTCACCCTGTTATCCTAGGGAAAATAATAAGTGGGGTCCAGATATATACAGCTGGATATCCTGGAGGATAATTTCTTGGGAAGAAGGGAGGGAAGATCTTCAAGATGAACAAACACGCCATAACTGTACAGATGCCACGTAACACTGACAGCGCTGAGGAAAGGAAATTTTGATAACCAACATTTGTTTACATGTGATTGGACACAACTGATCACATGGTAAAGAACCTACGTGATCAGCTCTTTACCACAAACGGTGCTGCACAGTGTCCAAGGGGCACAGCTCACCACCAATCACCTCGCTACTCACCTCCGTGAGCACACATGTTCAGCAAGAATGGTAGCATGTTATATGACGTCCTCCCAGAACAATAGCAGTCCCACCATCATTGTACTTTAGGCTGGGCAGGAATCAGTTAATATTGTTGGTTTAAATAACTTTTATCCTGCAATGCCTACTGTAATTATTAGTTCATAAGTATGATCTCAGGTACTAGTATGAAACTATTCCTGACAAAGGAAACTAAGGGATCTATGTAAAGAAAATATGTTGGACAAATGTGACAAACATTCATCCACTCGTTACAAATTCTGGCCGTAATTTAACTTAGTGATTTCCTATGATAATCAGCTCCATCTAGTGGCCATAATAAGACATTTTGCCTCAATCAGTAAAAAAAAAAAAAAAAAAAAAAAAAAGCACAATACCTCATGGCCACTGGATGGAGCCAATGATCATAATGCTGGTCACATTTGGGCAACTATTTATTTTTAAAATAGACCTCTAAGTGTTTGTGAAATCTTACACCACAAAATGTACTCAGCCAATAAAAGGTAATGCCTCCATTTTTATTTTTTTTCTACTGCTATCAATGGCCAACACTTCATCCATGTCTTTGGTGATCTCTGATCTCCTTATGAACTGTTTCTTACATGATGAAGATCAGCCATGGAGTATATCTAAAGTGTATATCAGGAAGAGCTACACGATTCTGGCCAAAATGAGAATCACAATTTTTTTGCTTAGAATAAAAAGATCACAATTCTCACCACATAAAATCTTTCACATTATACAAAATAAAATTGGGCTAACTTTACTGGTTAGTTTTTTTTTTTTAATTAAAGTAATTTTTTTCCAAAAAAAATGCTTTTGAAAGACTGCTGCGCAAATACAGTATGACATAAAATATTGCAACAACCACCATTTTATTCTTTAGGGTCTCTACTAAAAAAAAATATATATAATATTTGGGGGTTCTAAGTAGTTTTCTAGCAAAAAAAAAAAAATATGATTTTAACTTGAAACCAACAAATGTCAGAAAAAGGTTTAGTGTTTAAGTGGTTAAACTTTCCTAACTTACACAGAAGTCTATTCCATTGGCAAATTGTTACAATGTTTCTAGTTAAGTTCACTGCTAAAGAATGTTCTGATTCTTGGCAGACTGCCAAGATTTTTTTCTTCCTTTCTTTTGACGGCTGTGGCTTCAGAAGAGCAGAGAGATTTCTTTGCATAGCAAGAATCGTGAAAAACTTTAAGATTGCAACGGGAAAAAAAAAAAAAAAAGCGATAATGATTGACGATTAATCATGCAGCTCTAAATATCAGGGTGTGCTTCTTCCCCACATGAGAGCTGTGATGTCCAGCAACATTTATATAGAAGACATTTCCCACACTCAAGGCACTAATACACCTCGAGGGTTGTGTGGGATCTCTGATGTACAGGAAGACAGGACTTCAGTGAGGAACAATTCCCTCACTCAGGACAGGAATATGGCTTCTCCCTCGTGTGAGATCTCTGATGTGTGGAAAGACTGGACTTCCATGAAAAACATTTCCCGCACTCAGGACAAGAATACGGCTTCTCCTCTGCGTGAGATCTCTGATGTGTGGAAAGACTGGACTTCCATGAAAAACATTTCCCGCACTCAGGACAAGAATACGGCTTCTCCCCCGTGTGAGATCTCTGATGTGTGGAAAGATGCCACTTCTGTGAAAAACATTTCCCGCACTCAGGACAGGAATACGGCTTCTCCCCAGTGTGAGATCTCTGATGTCTGTAAAGATGAGACTTCACTGAAAAACATTTTCCACACTCAGGACAGGAATACAGCTCCTCCCCCGTGTGAGATCTCTGATGTGCGAAAAGACTGGACTTCTGTGAAAAACATTTCCCACACTCAGGACAGGAATATGGCTTCTGTCCCGTGTGAGTTCTCTGATGTCTGTGAAGACTGGACTTCAATGAAAAACATTTCCCACATTCAGGACAGGAATACGGCTTCTCTCCTGTGTGAGATCTTATATGCACAATAAGATGGGATTTAGAAGGGAAACGGTTTCCACAGTCAGTACAGTAAAAGCTCTTCCCTGTTGGAAGGACGGCACCGTCCCTCACAGTCTGAGGTTCCTCAGGATAAGAGGAATACGATGGTCCATCTACACTGTGTGGTGCCGGATGGACATTTGAGGTAGCCGGGTTTTCTCCTGGACTATACTGTGTGATGTCCTCATCTTCTACTTTACAGTCTGGAGACAAAGTGAGACAATCCTCTGAGGTTTTCCTCATCTCCCGTCCATCTACTAAAATAGAGATAAAAAGATTATTACTAGACATGAGCTGATTGGTTCCCCTAAACCAGGACTCCGCCTACATCAGGCAGCTTTGTCTGAGGATCTTACAATTCCTATGAATAGGTTTAGTGTTGTCACCCCAGGGTGGCTCTGTGGACAACACAGTTAATGATATACTAATCCACATCCTAAAAAGGAGTATATATAGGAATTGGAAAAAAAAATATATGACTTTTCAGGCATATTGTACTCTTTGTTTAAAAAAATAAACAGTATTTATTAATTACAAATCATTCATGAAAAAGACGAGGACAAGAATAAAAAACATTTACAAAGTGAATGTGGTTTAAAAACATGTCTCAGTGACCAACCAAACAGTCCAGAGTTCAACCTGAACCTACATGGACTGGGTTGGTAGAGACGAGAAGGTTCCTATGGCTTTACAAATGAACCCCTAAAATAAAATCTAGTAAATATTAGATATACACACACACACACACACACACACAGTATTTATCGGTGTATAACATGCGCCGGCGTATAACACGCACCCCAAGTTTAGGAGGGAATTTTAAGGAAAAAAAAAAAAAACAAAACAAAAAAAAACATAAATTTAAATGCCCATCAATGCAGCGTTATCGTGTCCATCTGCAGCCTTGTCAGTGCAGCCTTGTCCCCAGTGGTCAGTGCAGCCTTGTCCCCAGTGCCGCCGACATACACAAGTTTAGTGTGTATTTTTAAATAGTGCGCCGCAGAGTTCGGAGGGACTCGGCGGCGCTCGTTCAGCTGAACAAGTGCCGCCGAGAACACAGTGACTGGGCGGAGCCGAGATACACATAGCCGAGGGTTCTCGGCTCTTCTCGGTGCCGTTCACAGTCACGCCCAGTCCCTATGATGGACATAACAGAGGTCCAATGGCGGACTGAGCGGGACTGAACGGCGCCGAGAAGAGCCGAGAACCCTCGGCTATGTGTATCTCGGCTCCGCCCAGTCACTGTGTTCTCGGCGGCGCTCGTTCAGCTAAACGAGCGCCGCCGAGTCCCTCCGAACCCCGCGGCGCCATATTTAAAAATACACGCTATGTGAATGTCGGCGGCGATAGCGGGGATCGGCTTATAACACGCACCCACGATTTTCCCCTGATTTTAAGGGGAAAAAAGTGCGTGTTATACGCCGATAAATACGGTATATAAGATGACCTAATCATTTATCATACAGTAGTCATGTATTGAGGGGTTGATGGAGCCAAGCTGGAATCGATCAATTCTGCTTCAATATTCAAAGGGTACATTCAAAGTTTGCTCGACCAGTTTTGCGCTCTGGACGGGCTTCTTCTGGAGCTATATGAATATATGTGTAAAGAAGAAGTATGAATTTATCACCGAGGTGAGGCAGGTAACAGACTTCACAGGGGGTTCCCAGTCACCATAAGGCAACTTGAGCTCATTGGGGCACCTGAAAACTGCAGAGCCAGGAGAGGTGTATATTGGACATGAACTGAGAGATATCTATTTGCATTAAAAGGTGACCAGCTGAATGCTAGGTTAAGTACTATCCATGGCTCTGAGGGTATTACAAATAAATAAAAAGGCACCATTTAGTAATAAGTCATATAAACAGGTGTATAAATCTGCTCCCTTGCTTATTGCAAGAGGAGCTAACTTACCAGTATATTTGGCCCATGGCATGTATCCTACAGCTCCGGGGTCCCAAGGAATGACCAGGTCCTGCCCAAATGGTGCCAAACGAACCCGCCATTAAATACCCATCCCAATCAGGGGGTCCGCACGCCATCTGGACAGCGTGTGATGCTCCTAGCCTGACCGTTCGTCCTGCACATGCGCCACCTAGGTCGGTCCATGTGTACTCACGGCCGCTGCCATACCCGAAAAGTGACAGCCACAAAGAACCTGACAAGGGCAGGGAGGAGTGGCCGCGTCAAAGACAAGAAGGTGTCACCGAGTGGCAGCGCGCCCTCTGTTGTACACCTCCAGTACCGCACACGCCACCACTCCATGGGAAATTACAGGTCTAAGTGGAGGACTTCATAGGCGATCCAAACAGCCACAGACAGCAAACAGGGGGAACACAGAGTAGCTAAGCACCCTCTAACTCCCTGAGTGCTGTGCACATTGCCACTCCATATAGGATACCAGCCCAATTGAACGGCACTGCCAACTGCATAACAGACTCCAAAGGAGACTCAGGGTGTCCCCAGCCTTCATATCCTGGTTGCCTCCCTCAGTGATTATGTTCACAAAAAGGTAAAACCTATACGAAAAAGATATAATGAATCAATGATAATAGTCATGATAAAATTACGTTCCATATATACAGTGCCTTGAAAAAGTATTCATACCCCTTGAAATTTTTCACATTTTGTCATGTTACACCCAAAAACGTAAGTGTGTTTTATTGGGATTTTATGGGATAGACCAACACAAAGTGGCATATAATTGTGAAGTGGAAGGAAAATTATAAATGGTTTTCAATTTTTTTTACAAATAAATATGTGAAAAGTGTGGGGGGTACATTTGTATGGCGCCCCTCCGAGTCAATACCTTGTAGAACCCCCTTTCTCTGCAATTACAGCTGCAAGTCTTTTTGGGGATGTCTCTACCAGCTTTGCACATCTAGAGAGTGACATTTTTGTCCATTCTTCTTTACAATATAGCTCAAGCTCTGTCAGATTGGATGGAGAACGTCTGAACAGCAATTTTCAAGTCTTGCCACAGATTCTCAATGTGATTTAGGTCTGGACTGTGACTGGGCCATTTTAACACATGAATATGCTTTGATCTAAACCATTTCATTGTAGCTCTGGCTGTATGTTTAGGGTCGTTGTCCTGCTGGAAGGTGAACCTCCATCCCAGTCTCAAGTCTTTTGCAGACTCTAACGGGTTTTCTTCTCAAGATTGCCCTGTATTTGGCTCCATCCATTTTCCCATCAACTCTGACCAGCTTCCCTGTTCCTGCTGATGAAAAGCATCCCCACCACATGATGCTGCCACCACCATGTTTCACGGTGGGGATGGTGTGTTCAGGGTGTTACTTTTCAGCCACACATAGAGTTTTTTCTTTTAGGCCAAAAACTTCAATTTTGGTCTCATCTGACCAGAGCACCTTCCACATATTTGCTGTGTCCCCCACATGGCTTCTTACAAACTGCAAACAGGACTTCTTATGGTTTCCTCTTTCACCAATGTCTTTCTTCTTGTCACTCTTCCATAAAGGGCAGATTTGTGGAGTACACGACTAATAGTTGTCGTGTGGACAGATTCTCCCACCTGAGCTGTGGATCTCTGCAGCTCCTCCAGAGTTACCATGGACCTCTTGGCTGCTTCTCTGATGAATGCTCTCCTTGCCCGGCCAGTCAGTTTAGGTGGACTGCCATGTCTTGGTAGGTTTGCAGTTGTGCCCATACTCTTTCCATTTTCCGATGATGGATTGAACAGAACTCCGTGAGATGTTCAAAGCTTGGGAGATTTTTTTTTATAACCTAACCCTGCTTTAAACTTCTCCACAGCCAACCTAGCTTATATCACCGTTATTCCCACACAGGGTAAAGACCCCAGTGAAGGTGGGAATTAGACCAATTTTGTTAATTAATAACGATTTAAAGATTATGACAAAAATCTTAGCTAATAGACCAGCTTCCTTCATTGATACCTATATCCATAAGGATCAGGTGGGATTTATCCCTGGGAGGCAGGGGCTGGACTAGATTAGGAGAGCGATGGACTTAATTTCCCTAATGCAATCCTCTTGGGATGGAGGCCCTTCTCAGGAGGGATGTATCCTTTTCATAGATCTCCAAAAGGCCTTTGACACGGTCACATGGCCGTACCTCTTCACCATCCTACAAAAATAGGGTTTCAGCCTGGAATTTACCCTGGAAGCCCTCTATTCTTACTCTAAAGCACAAATCAAACCACAAGGTCACCTCTTGGATCAATTCTCCATTCTAAAAAAGGTACCAGGCAAGGATGCCCCCTTTCGCCCATCCTTTTCACCATTGCGATAGAAACTTTGGCATTAGCCATCAGACAACACCCGGACATACATGGGGTAAAATGTGGTCAATTGACCCACAAATGTGCCTTATTCATCAAAGATGTTCTTCTTTTTGTCACCTCCCCCCTCATCTCCACCCCCAATATTCTCCGACTCCTAAAAACATTTGGATCAGTTTCAGGCCTGCAAGTTAACATGACCAAATCAACAGCCCTAAACATCCCCCCCCCCTATATAAAATGTCCCGGCTGGGGAGAGTGAATGCGGTCAAGATGACCTTACTGCCCAGAATTTTGTACCTCTTCCGCTCCCTTCCCATACCCATAACAAAGCGTCTCCTAGATAGACTGCAGTCGGCGATTATACGTTTCATCTGGGACAGTAAGGGACATAGTCTTTCCAAGACAGTCCTATTAAGATCCAGGAAAAAAGGGGGACTAGGACTACCTAATCTTTGGTGGTATTATCAGGCTGCCCAACTCTGCCAATTCTCTGTCATTTATTCCAAAGGTCTGAAACCAGACTGGGTAGATATAGAAAGACAGGCGACCCCCAACCATACCCTAGATTTCCTAATATGGAGCCCACAGAAAGATCGACCCCCAATTCTTTCTCCCAAACTCTCACATTCCATGACCCTATGTGATTCCCTACACAAACAGCACCCCCTGACATTGGCCTGGCGCCCTCTGGCGCATATTTTCCATAATCCCCTATTCCCCTGGGACTCAATACCAAGGCCTTTAGGTGGTGGCTAGACAAGGACCTCTACAGAATAGGGTAATATTGCAATGGTAACAGCCATATCACACTTAGCTATTGCATTTCTAAACTCGATATGCCACCTTCGGAAACATTCCGATATAACCAACTGTTACATTTCTTGCGCCAAGTGTGGAAGAGTTTTGAGAACCCGCTCTCTGTAACTCAATATGAGCTTTGGTGTTCCTCAGCCGTGAGAGGGGGAATCTCCCAAATCTACTCAGCCTTAGCCGAACCCTTGGAGAAAGCGACCTACATGCTGAAATGGGAGCAAGATCTCCAGTTTGAGTGGCACCTGGACAAATGGCACACAAATTTTGCCTGCTCCTACATGGGAATCTTCAATAGTTCCCTTGTGGAGGCGGACCTCAAAGTCATTTACCGCTGGTACCTGGTCCCCACACGTCTCACCAAATTTTACCCTCAGTCCTCTCCACATTGCTTTAGAGCAGGGGTGTCAAACGCAAATTTCATTGTGGGCCGCATCAGCATTATGATTGTCCTCAAAAGGGCCGGTTGTATCTGTAAGATTAGATGTCCAGCGCATCCCCTCCCCTTACATTAGATGTCAAGAGCCACACCACCATCAGAAGTTAAGTCCCCTACTCTCCCTAACATCACAGTGCATCCCCTTTCCTTTTGCTGCTGCTGGGAAGAAGCTGGATGCATTGCTTAACAGCAGAAAGTAGGGGTCTGGAGGAGAACCAGAGGAGGGCTGGAGCTCTCCTGCAGCTGCTAGAGAGAGGTGTGAGGGCCACATGAAATGGCCTGGAGGGCTTTAGAGGATGTGGCCACATAGGTTCTCTCCTGCACACTTTATGGGAATGTCCCAGAATTAGAGGATACTGGAACAGAATCTTTAATCTCATCCGCAAATCCACTGGATACGTGGTGAAACAGGATCCCACAATAGCACTCCTTAATAGCCGAATCCCTGATGTACCCAAATTGACCCACTCCCTAATCTACATTATCCTCCTGGGGGCCAAGATTACAATAGCCCATGCATGGAAGTTCCCCTCGGTCTCCTTTCACCTAACAAAAGATTTCCTTGATTATGTCTCAGAGAAAATCAACACCATACTCGATACATCAGATAAATTTAGACTCACTTGTGAGCCCTGGGCCAAATATATATAGGAATCTCTCTACTTCCCTAAGGAACAGAAGCCTCCTTAAGACTAAGCAAGTCATGCTGCTGGCCCGTATCCTCTACCTTCCATGAAGGTTCCCCTCTCCCCTTTTTCTTCTCTCTCAAACCGCTTTCTTCCCACTCTCTCTTTATCTCTCACTCTTCCACTTCTCGCAACTTTTTCTCCTTCTACCCTATGATCAACCTTAGGTTCAACCAGCCCACTACTTGTTCTGGAGTTTGCTAAAACTCCAGAACGGCTCAGTCAAATATACCGAATCGAATCATTTATAAAAAGGAGGAGACTCTTTTTGTACCCTCCTCTGTGATCTCCTCTTCTTGACCACCATATGTTTCTATTGTTAATACCATGTTTATCTATTTAACATGACTCCCAGTGTGTTATATATCACGGTCAGGGGAGCAGCCTGGCCCTCTCCCTGCAGTTCCTAGTCTTACACCCGGTTGCCCCAAGCACAGCAGGCTCCCATTTGGAGTGCAAAGGGCGAATGGGGGGTGACCTTAAGCAAAGTCATTTAGAATTGTTTTACCTATCAAACCTTGTTTATGATGGAGATTTCCCTTATATTGCACCAGCTCCTCATATGGTCTTTATCCATTTTTGTACAACTGGATATTTTTGAATAAACATTTTAAAACTTAAACAACTTCTCAACAACTTTATCCCTGACCTGTCTGGTGTGTTCCTGGGCCTTCATGATGCTGTTTGCTCACTAAGGTTCTCTAACAAACCTCTGAGGGCTTCACAGAACAGCTGTATTTATACTGAGATTATATTGCACACAGGTGGACTCTATTTACTAATTAGGTGACTTCTGAAGGCAATTGGTTCCACTAGATTTTAGTTAAGGGTATCAGCGTAAAGGGGGCGGAATACAAATGCGCACACACACACACACACACACACACACACACACACACACACACTTGTAAAAAATTTTGAAAACAATTTATCATTTTCCTTCCACTTCACAATTATGTGCCACTTTGTGTTGGTCTATCACATAAAATCCCAATAAAATAAATTTACGTTTTTGGTTGTAATATGACAAAATGTGGAACATTTCAAGGCATTGTATATTAGCAAAAAAGGAAACTGCATCGGAATATGCAATAGGTCCGTGTCAGAGCAAATGTACAGTATTCAAAAATACATTTTTGTTGATAAAAAAGTTATTTTTTGCCAAGGAGAGAAAGAAAGTGCTAGTTTTTGGAAGGGGGAGGACAGGTTCCTCTCCCAAAAGGATACTGGATTTTTCACAAGAAAGGCTTATATGAGAGCACTTCATTCAAACCTGGTGATTTGATAGCTTTCAATCATTCTATCCAAAACGTTTCCTTTTGTAGGATTCTCTTGTCCCTCTCGGATTATGGGGTATCACCTCCATGACCATAAATGACACATAACTTGTGTCAAATCTATGGTACAGATCAAGGTGGGGGCTCACTGGGGTGATCATTTTTCCATTAGAGGAGTAAAGGATATGATCATTGATCCTCTGTCTCAGATGTTGGATCATTTTACTCACAAAAAAAATCCGCAACGGCACTGCATCAAATAGATCACCCCTTTTGTATTGCAATTTGTGAAAAAACATGGAGTGAAAATCTCCCCATTGGGAAGCGTGTAGTGGGTTCCCTCCCTATCCCAGGGGCACATGTCACAGGATCCACATGTAAAAATGCCTTTAGACATTCTATTATGGCAAGAGATGGGAATATAGTGGCTCTGGGTTAGTTTATCCCGTAGAGAGGCGTTCCTACAGAACACAATCTCAGGGGTAGATCGAATATATTTGGAAATAACATGGTCATTTATAAGAAGATGTCAATGTTTATTTAGTAGTTGGCGCACTTGAGAATGTTGGGAAGAAAATGTAGTGATAAATTTTACTGTAGAAGAATGGGAGTGTCCCTGTGGGAGGGCTGACTGTGGTTTAAAGTCACTAAATTCGGTGCAATTCCATTGAAGTCATAGATATTGTGCATAGGGAATGCTATGCACTAAGGAAATAGGGTGAGAACTATCCGCATGTAGAATTGTATTGCCTGATGTTTCCTTTCGATATAAATTTGTGGCTAGACAATGGTTGGGATCCACATATATCTGGAGATCTAGGAAAGTGATTTGTATGGGATTATAATTTAATGTGAATTTAAGATTGTCATTGTTTGAGTCAATACAATCTGCAATTCAACCGTGCCTGTCCAGATGATAAAAATATAAATCGATAAAATGGAACCAGCACAGGGCCCGATCGGTATATGTGCCTAACGTTTCACTTGCAAACAATTCCCGCTCCCATCCCCCCAGGTACAGGTTTGTGTAGGCAAGTGCACAACAAGTGCCCATAGCGACCCCCTGTACCTGGAAAAAAGGGGTGTTTAAAAAAAGAAACCAATTGTGAGCAAGAATGAAGTCTAGTAATCTGAGAACAAATTCACTATACTTCCATTGTGTATGGTCTAGTTCCTAAGGAATGTCTGCGCCTTACTGACTCCCCGTCCGTGAGGGATGCTGGAGTATAGTGCTTCAACATCAAGTGTCACCAAAAGCGCCCCAGTTGGCACCGACATTCTCTCAATACACCTCCTATGTGTCCTTAATGTATGACGGAAATCTAATGACATGTGGCATGAGGTAGCAATTTAATAATTCACTCCCTTTTTCGGTAAGAGACCCTATACCCGATATGATCGGTCTGCCTGGAGGGTTGGTCATTCTTTTGTGGATCTTTGGGAGGGCATAGAAAGTTGCCTCTCTAGGGAATGTGGTATTTAACAAATCATACGTGTCCTGATTAATAAGTGGCAGGACCTGGTCATTCCTTGGGACTAGGGATGGGCTGTCTGTTTGGGTCAAACATGAGTTCGACTCGAACATTGGCTGTTCGCCCGTTTGCCGAATAGCGAACAATTTTAGGTGTTCGCAGCAAATTCGAAAGCCACGGAACACCCTTTAAAAGTCTATGGGAGAAATCAAAAGTGCTAATTTTAAAGGTTAATATGCAAGCTATTGTCATAAAAAGTGTTTGGGGACCGGGTCCTGCCCCAGGGGACATGTATCAATGCAAAAAAAGTTTTAAAAACGTCAGTTTTTTCGGGAGCAGTGATTTTAATAATGCTTAAAGTGAAACAATAAAAGTTGTTTTCTTTAAATTTCGTACCTGGGGGGCGTCTATAGTATGCCTGTAAAGGGGCGCATGTTTCCTGTTTATAACATTTCGAGAGCAAAATGACATTTCTAAAAGGAAAAAAGTCATTTAAAACTAGTACTAGCGCTAGCTATTAATGAATTGTCGGGTCTCTGCAATACACATAAAAGTCATTGAAAAAAAAGGGCCTGGGATTCCCCCACAGTACATTACCAGGCTCTTTGGGTCTGGTATGACTATTAAGGGGAACTCTGAACCAAAATATATAAAAAAAAAAAAAAATGCGTGGGGTTCCCCCAAATTCCATACCAGACCCTTATCCAAGCACGCAACCTGGCAGGCCGCAGGAGAAGGGGGGGGGGGGGGAAACGATAAGCCCCCCCGCAGACCCCCATAACTACCGGGCAAGGGTTGTGGGGATGAGGCCCTTGTCCCCATCAACATGGGGACATTCTCCGCATGTTGAGTGCATGTGGCCTGGTACGGTTCAGGAGGCTCTCTCGTCCCCCCCCCCCCTCTTTTCCTGCGGGCTGCCAGGTTGCGTGCTCGGATAAAAGTCTGGTATGGATTTTGCGGGGGACTCCCTCACTCCATTTTTTTTTTTTTTTTTTTTAAATATTGGCGCGGGGTTCCCCTTAATATCCATATGAGACCTGAAGGGCCTGGTATGGAATTTGGGGGAACCCCACGCATTTTTCTTTTTTAATTTTGGTTCGGGGTTCCCCTTTATATTCATACCAGACCCAAAGGGCTTGGTAATGCACTGTGGGGGAATCCCAGGCTGTTTTTATCAATGACTTTTATGTGTATTGTTGGGACCGACAAATCATTAATAGCCGGCACTACCGCTAGTACTTTTTTTTTTTTTTCCCAACAAAGTTTTTATTGTGAATCAGAATACATACAAGTTATATCATTTGCACGTAATTATACATGTATACATTGCAATGTAATTGTACGTGATATAAAAAATGGTTACATACATGAGTAGTCTGTAGTACATTTCTTCTGATGTTCTCTATTGTTATTATCTTTTAATATAGGGTATAATTATAGTATTTTCATTGAGGAGAGGTATTTCTCCAGTGCATGGAAATTTATATTGGTCATGAGCAGGTTTCCGAGTCCTGTAGCCATCGATCCCATATTTTATTGTATTTGTCAGGGCAACCTCTATTGATGTATATCACCCGTTTATATGGGAGTGTCCCATTTACCTCTGCTTTCCATTCTTTAGTCTCGGGTGGTAGGGGACGCAACCATTTCCTAGCTATTATCTTTCTGCATGAGAACAGGGTCTCCTGTAAAAATACCTTGGTGTATTTTTCTAGTGGGTTTGGGAACACACCCAACAGGCATTGTTTGGGGTCCAATGTCACAGGTGAGCCCATGTTGTCATGAAGGAAGGTCACTATCTGTTTCCATAGGCCTTGTATCTGAGGGCATGACCAGAGGAGATGGTAGAACGAGCTCTCCGTGGACTTACACATTGGGCATAGCGTTGGATAGTTGTGTTTGTATCTGGCTATCCTATGCGGGGTTAGGTATGTACGGTGTATTATATTTAAGTGTGTCAACCTGTCTGACAGTTTGGGAGATACCTCCTTGCATGTATCCAGTGCTTCTTCCCATTCCTCATCTTCTAGGTTACCCAGATCCCTTTCCCAGCGGGATTTGAGGCCATATATTATTTTTGTGGCTATTGGGATAGTGAGCATATTGTAGAAACAAGATATTAATTTTTTTGGGTCTGTGTCTTTTATGATTGCTATTAGAGGGTTGGGGGTTGACTGTAGCGGGGGTTGCGGAAATTGTGCCTGTAGTGCGTGTCTCAATTGGAGGAATCTGAATACCATATTGTTGGCTAGGTGGAATTCCTCCTTAAGGGTGTCAAAGTTTTTAAGGGTTCCGTTTGACCAGACATGATGTAAGTAGAGTATACCCCTCTCCAACCAAGGTTTCGGGTCGTGAATATTATGGAGTTCTTGTAGGTCTCTGTTGCACCATAAGGGAGTGAAGTCGTTGTGTCTGGGTATATTGAGTTTGCTGTTTGCGAGTTCCCAGATGCGTCTGTATTGGTACAACAGGGATGTTTTGTGTGTGTTGCCTTCGTTGGTCTTAGTGCCCACAGTGATGGCGTATATGGAATCTAAGGTTCCTTGGGCCCATTGTGGGCAGATTAGCATCCGAAATCTTTCACTGTCCACCTTGTCTATATGGTAAAGTTGGGAGAGTTGGGACGCAATATAGTAGTGATTAAGGTCCGGAAGTGCTGTACCCCCCCTGTCTGTTGGGTTTTTGAGGGTTTGCCATGCAATCTTATGTCTATTTTTTCCCCACACAAAGGGCTTGAGAAGGGACTCCATTATTTTAAAGTGTTTTAGAGGTATATATGTTGGGGTGTGCCAGAGTATATATAATATTTTAGGGAGTAGTATCATTTTTATGAGGTTAATGCGGCCCCATACTCCTAAGGGTAGTCTAGTCCATGATTGTATTTTAGTTTTAATAAGGGAATATAATGGTTTAATGTTTAGTGTTATGTAGTCTGCTGGATTTTTGGAGGTATTTATCCCTAAGTATTTAATTGTGTCTACTCTTTGTAGTGGTAGGGTGGCTTGGAATTCCGTGGGTGGGAAAGTGTCTATTGGTAAAATTTGGGATTTCCCCCAGTTTATTTTGAGGCCCGAGAATTTCCCAAAACGTTCAATTGTCTGAAGAGCCCGGTGGAGGGAAGGACCTGGGTCCGCCAGATAAAGTAGTGTGTCATCAGCGTACATGCTGATCTTTTCTGTGAGGGTTCCAGTTTTTAATCCTATGATCTCTGGGTCTGTCCGGATAGAAACAGCCAGTGGTTCCGCAGCCAGAGCGTACAGTAGTGGGGACAATGGGCAGCCCTGTCTCGTGCCTCTGTGGAGGTCGAACTTTTGAGACGGCCATCCATTTGCCACCACTCTGGCCGTGGGGTTCTGGTATAGTAATTGCACCCATTGAATAAAGTTTGGACCAAAACCATATCGCTCAAGACAGCACCAGAGGTATCCCCACTCGACCGAGTCGAAGGCCTTAGCAGTATCGAGGGTGACTATAACTCTTGTGCCTACGTTCTCATGTGTGGCCTGCAGGTTTATAAATAATTTCCGTAGGTTAAAGGAAGTGTTACGTCCCGGCATAAAACCCGCCTGGTCAGCGTGTATAAGGTTGAGTATCACTTGATTGAGTCGCATGGCTAGAATTTTGGCCAGAATCTTAATATCAGCCTGTAATAATGAGATAGGGCGGTAGGATTCCGGGTGACCCAAGTCCTTGCCCGGTTTAGGTATCAAGACAATTGTGGCCTCACCCATAGAGGGTGGGAGGGTGAGTTGTTGAAACATGACATTATAGAGGGTAAGCAGTTTGGGAGTGATTATTTCATTGTAATGTGAGTAGAATTCTATGGGTAGTCCATCTGAGCCAGGGGATTTAGATTTGGCAAAGCTTGCAATTGCGGCGTCTATTTCTTCTTTAGTGAGAGGGGCCTCTAAAAGTTCCCTTTGTTCAAGTGTAAGTTGAGGGAATGCTACTCCTTCCAGAAAGGAGATCATATCATCTGGTCCCTCTTGGGTCCTAGAATTATATAAGTCCACAAAGAACTCCCTAAATTTGGATGACACAACAGGAGGATCAGTGATTTTTTGCCCCTCCGGGCTATGCAGTGCAATTACCACTGGGGGTTTGTCCTCATTACGAGCTAGGAACGCCAGAAGTTTTCCAGCTCTCTCACCCTGCTCAAAATATTTCTGTTTGGCAAAAAATAATTTCTGTCTTGCTTTTTCGTATTGGAGTTGGTTCATGATCCTAGATTGTAGTTTTAAGTGGGAGGCATTAGCTTGGGATGGGTCGTTTTGATATATGTGTTCTATGCGTGAGAATTCAGTCTCCGCCCTCTCATAGATATCTGATGAGTTTGCTTTGATCTTGTTGATGCGAGTTATTAGGGTAGCCCTGGCGTGTATTTTAAACGTTTCCCATACTATCGGAAAAGAAGCAGTGTTTGTGTTATCCCGAAAGAAGGTCTCCCATTCGGCCGACAAGTCGTCATCCTCTGGCAACAATGTCAGCCAGAATGGATTAAGGCGCCATGAAGTTGGTGGTTTGTCTATATGGAAGGCGAGGGTGATCCAGTATGGAGCATGATCCGAGAGCAATCTAGGACCAAACTCTGTCTCAAGGAGGCGTGCTAACAGATTTTGGGATATAAAAATAAAGTCAATTCTTGACATGGTGTTGTGTGTTGCTGAGAAGCAGGAGTATTTACGTGTGTGCGGATGTTTATGTCTCCAAGTGTCCATCAAGTGAAAAGGTGAGAAAAGCCTGGCAAGTTTAGTATCTCTGGGGGGGTTTGTAGCAGGTGGAGTTGGTCTCAGTCTGTCCAGTTCCTCATTGAGTGTACTATTGAAATCTCCCATCCATATTGTCTGAGCTGTTGGGTATTTTGCTATAAAGGAGATTCCCTCTAGTAGTATGGAAGTGGAAAATGGGGGAGGGACATAGACAGCTAGGATCAAAAAGGGTTCCCCGTGTAATTTAGCGGATATAAATATAAATCTACCTTGTGGATCAGTGTGTAGTTCGCATAATTCAAAGTGCACTGTTTTTGCGATAAGTACCGATACACCTCTCGAGTGTGATGTATGGGTCGAGTGGAATGCCCAACCCACCCACGGGCGACGCAGTGTCATCTGAAGTCTCCCCTCAATGTGGGTCTCTACCAGGGTCACCACATCCGCTCTTTGCTTTTTGATAAATGCAAGGGCTGCCGCCCGTTTAATCTTATCACGTAATCCCCTCACGTTCCATGTAAGGAACTTCAGTGATATTTTAGGCATTGTTGTTTGTGCTTATATTTTAGTATGTTAATGTAGCTTTTAGCCCCATTGTAGCGGGACGGTGTAGGAAGATTAAACAGCAGGGGTGCGTGATATAGCATATTGTATTTGTCCAGTGAACACTCGATGGGGCCGGGACACGCCGGCGCTGTGGACGTAGCAATTAAAGTGCGCACGTTTAAGTCTAGTTTTTCAGCTTCCCTTTTCCGCTCTCCCCTCCCAGCAACGTCCCCCGCCCAGTCAGTGCTAGCCTGCGTCAGTAGTAGTTTTTTCTTTATGCTTTGGCATCTGATAGCGTAATAAAGGAAGAAATAATAAAAGAGCAATAAATAAAATAAAACGGATTTCTGTGCTCCCAGCCTGGGGCTCCCTTTCCTTAAAGTAAATAGAACAGAGAGTATCGGACTTCCAATATATCTGCGGTATAACATGCTATGGGTAGCGATTGGGCACCAGTTAGACGTAGGATATAACATTGTCACACACAGGTTAACCGGAGCACGTGCAGTTGGATCTGACTTTTTAGTTTCCCCTTCCTCCCCTCCTGATATGTATTCTCTCCAATTGGTCTCGGTGTGTATGCATGACAATGCTTTCCCCACAAACCTAGACTTGACACTGTATTGAAGGGTAACATATTTATATAGGAACAGGAGTTGTAATAGAATATGTTTTTGTGATCTCAATCTATACCCTACTTTCCTTAATTGGAGAAAAACAGAAGTGGTTGTATTCTTTCTGGTTGTGTGATGTAACTCACTGAGTGCAACATCTGAACACCAGTAAAACAAAAGGTATGTCAGTACCATACGTTTAAACATTAAAACACTTACATTGAAATTTAACTTGTAGGTTTCCCCTCCCCCCTCCCCCCTCCCTGCTTTGCATCTTCCCCAACTGATGCTAGCATTCACCCATAACAAAACTTTCTGTAAAGTCTCGGCCCTGACGGCGTGTTGAGAAGAAAAATAATGAAAGTAAAGTACTTGAAGTAGGATGTATGTCTGTGCCCTTCCAAACTTCTCTTTCCATGGAAGAAGAAACACAAAGAGGGTTAACCTCTCTTCACTCAGGTGTGTAATTGGAGTTTGCACATTATCAAGATTGGTGTTGTTGTGGTTTTTCCTTCTTGAGCCGCCAGGTTCAGACTTATATGGGGGCTGAATACGCTGCACTCTGCTTGTAGACTGTAGGACTACAGCAGTCCAGAGCTCCATTAAGATGTAAAAAGAAATGTGTGTAGTTCAATCATTTAGGGATTTGTCCCAGGAAAATTCCAGCATTGTGTACCAGAAATGATCCGCAGAATACAAATTGGATCTAAGCCCACAACGGGGGAGTATATGTAGATATTTGTGTGGAGGCACTATGTCCTTCTACCCCTTGGGCTAATCTTCACAACGGTAACAACTGGTGAAGTAAATAGGAGTGAGTGTTCAGTGGAGAATGAAAGTGGATTATTGTTGCATCTGTGTCAGGGGTGTGCATGTGGAGGATTAACGTATGGTTACATACTCACAGACACTTTAGTCCGCCTGTTCTGGGTTGTTTCTGCGTTCCAACCAGGCCAACAGCTCAGCAGGATCTTCAAAAAAGGAAACTCGGCCGTCGTGTTCCACTCGGAGACGCGCTGGAAACAGCATGGCGTATTTAATGTTGAGGCTTCTAAGTTTTCGCTTTGCTTCCATGAAATTTTGTCTGCGTCGCTGTACCTCCGCCGAGAAGTCAGGGAACACCGCAATTTTCACGTTGCCTAGGGGGATGTTGCCCCTTTCTCTTGCAAGTCGCAGGGCGGCATCTCTATCTCTGTAGTTGAGCATTTTGGCTATAAAGGTACGCGGTGGGGCACCTTGTGGCGGCGGTCTGGCGGGCATGCGGTGGGCTCTTTCAACTGCCAGCATGGGGGAGAAGGCCTCTCTACCATAGGTCTTGATGAGCAACTGCTCCAGGAAAAGCGTGGGATCCTTACCCTCAGCCCCCTCCGGCAGACCAATGAGGCGGAGGTTACATCTCCTGCTTCTGTTCTCGAGGTCTTCTTGCTTGGAGAATAGTTGTTGGATTTGCTGCTTCATGTGGTGTACCTCCGTTCTCATTGGGGGAATGGTGTCTTCCATGTCGCTGATGCGGGTTTCAGTTTCTTTAACTCGGTCTCGGAGTTTGTGGAAGTCTTGTCTGATCAAGGATATGTCTACCTTGACTTCTTCTATCTGTGAGGCCAGTGATGTTCTGCAGAGGGTTATTGCTTCCAGCAGCTTTTCTGTGTCTCCCGCTGTGCGCTCCTCGCCATGTGTATTGTCACCGTCATTTTCTGCCTGCTCCTCCCTGTCCTGTCGGCGGTATTGGTCCAGTTTAGATGCGGCAGTTTTCTGAGATTTCGATGGCGACATGATGCCCAGATGTTAGGGTATCTGGGAAAGTGGGGGCAGGAATTAATCTTGCTGTGTCCGTATGTGGGGTATTACCCCCCCTTTCTCAGTGGTATTGGTAGACTGGAGTTATGCCCTGTGGAGCATGTAGCGGTGGAGGGGGAGATCAGGACTACAGGCTATATTTCAGTGTATGCAGAGGGGATAGGTGTACCAAAATGGCCGCCGGCTTCAGCATAGGGGTCTAGGCCGCAATCCAGGCCGTTCTCTCCGGGCCTTTGATGAATATATAGGCTGGCAGTCAGGGGGGTGAGTGCAGTAGTGTTCTCCCAGGGGGTTATCCCGCAGCTGTGTACCTTTATATTGATGTAGACTTCAGGCAGGGCCGCAGATGAGGAGGACCAAGATGGCCGCGACCTCCGGTGGTAGGCCGAAGCCGCGGCCTAAATTTCGGTGAGCCGCCGAGCGGGGGATCGCCGCTCCGTTCGGGCCGTCCCGCGCTCTCTCCCCACAAGAACCAGCTAAGTCTGCTCCAGGTGTCCCAGGGACACAATCCAGCTGGTTTGATGGTGCAGGATGTATAGGATTAATGAGGATTAGGAGTAATGGACGGAGCTCTATCTCTGTGCGTCCTACTCCATGCTGCGTCAGGCCACGCCCCCCACCGCTAGTACTTTTAAATGACTTTTTCCTTTAGAAATGTCATTTTGCTCTCGGACTGTTGTAAACACGGGAAACATGCACCACTTTACAGGAATACTATAGACACCCACCCAGGTATGAAATTTAAAGGAATATTACACTTTTATTGTTTCATTTTAAGCATTATTTAAATCACTGCGCCCAAAAAAACGGCCGTTTTTAAAACTTTTTTTTTGCATTGATCCATGTCCCCTGGGGCAGGACCCAGGTCCCCAAACACTTTTTATGACAATACCATGCATATAAGCCTTTAAAATTAGCACTTTTGAATTTTCACGTTCGAGTCCCATAGATTTTAATGGTGTTCGCGCATTCGAACAAATTATTTGCCTGTTCGCATGTTCTGGATGCGAACCGAACTGGGGGGGTCTTCGGCTCATCCCTACTTGGGACCCCGGAGCTGTAGGATACATGCCATGGGCCATATATACTGAGCCAAATAGATATCTCTCAGTTCATGTTCAATATACACCTCTCCTGGCTCTGCAGTTTTCAGGTGCCCCAATGAGCTCCAGTCGCCTTATGGTGACCGGGAACCCCCTGTGAAATCTTTGTTACCCTGCCTGCCCCACCTCAGTGACAAATTCATACTTTTTCTTCTTTAAACATATATTCATATAGCTCCAGAAGAAGCCCCTCCAGAGCGCAAAACTGGTCCAGCAAATTTTGAATGTACCCTTTGAATATTGAAGCAGAATTGATCTATTCCAGCTTGGCTCTATTAACCCCTCTATACATGACTACTGTATGATAAATGATTACCGTATATACTGAGTAGAAGTCGATCTGAGTACAAGTCGAGGCCCTAATTTACCACAAAAAAAAAAAAAAAGGGGAAAAAAAAAAAAAACAAAAAAAAAAACAAACTTATTGACCCGAGTATAAGACGAGGGTGAGAAATGCAGCAGCTACTATGAGTGGAAAAAGAGGGCCAACAATGCCCATCTGCAGCTGTATACCTCCCTGTGTCCTGTGCATGTGTCATGTGTCCTGTGCCATGTGTATATGTCCTGTGCCATGTGTATATGTCCTGTGCCATGTGTATATGTCCTGTGCCATGTGTATATGTCCTGTGCCATGTGTATATGTCCTGTGCCATGTGTATATGTCCTGTGCCATGTGTATATGTCCTGTGCCATGTGTCTGTATGCATCCTACCTGTGTATGCCTCCGTGTGCCGCTCTGCACCGATCAGCGTGTGCTATTACTATTTGGCGGCCATTCACTGTTCAAAAGCCGCGCCTCCTCCTCGTCCATGATAGGCAGAAAACTCCATTTCCCAGCAGTCAGCCTATCACAGACATTCTCTCATCCTCATACCATGGACGAGGATGAGAGAATGTCTGTGGTAGGCAGTCAGGGTACAGCCCATCACAGACGAGGAGGAGGCGCAGCTTTTGAACAGTGAGAGGCTGCCGAGTGGTATGTAGCACGCGCTGGCCGCTGTCTGCATGACACGGTGACTCGAGTATAAGTCGAGGGGGCACTTTCAGCCCCAAAAAAGGGGCTTAAAATTTCGACTTATACTCGAGTGTATACGGTAGGTCATAGATAGATATATCTTATCTATCTATCAGTGGGTAGAGGGGAGAGAGTAGAAGTCAGGACTATGTAATGTACAACATATTGTATAAGATACAACAGATAGGACTATATAGTATCAGAATGATGTAATGTACAACATAGAGTATATAGTGCAGGGGTCAGGAGTATGTAATGTACAATATAAATTATACAGTGTAAGAGTCAGGACTCATAATATTGGTATTCAGCAATCAGTGAAAGATTAAATGTTTACATGAGACAAGTTGCAGAGATCCCACACTGCTGCCTCCCATCTCCTGAGACTGCACTCAGTGACTTGGGTCTGAGACTATACAGACATATCCCTCCACCTGGCACAGCCAGCAGACAACAGAACAAGTAATCCTGGGGGGATTGTTCTGTCAGAGATCTTGCTAGACGACAATTTTTAAAATAAACATTTTTGCTGCCAGCTGAACCCCAGAACCTCCATAAATCCAGTCTAGATACATAAATTGTGTCTGCAGCACAGAGAAGGAAGATTATCCGAGAGAAATACAGGAATACAGGACGGGGAACACAGCTCAGGAAAGTGACCAGGGGATTACAGGCTGATATCACCCAGTCCTTGCCCTACTCTGGACCAATCAGTGAGCAGTATGGGTGGAGGAATGTATTTAGTGTTAATGACCCACCTGTGCTGATCTCTGTAGGAGTGTCCTCCTCTATAAATGTCCCCGTTATTCCATCCTCCTCCATAGACTGGTGATCATCCCTCATATACCTCTCTTCTTCTACTTTAACCTCAAATTCTATATTGATTGGATCTCCACTCTAAATCAAGAAAAGAGGGAATATCATCTGTAAGATATAAGATTTATTATTGTGACATCACATAAAAAATCCACACATCTCCATGAATCTGTGTTTTATATCCTCCATCCCACCAACCTTGTAACAGTGAGGGATGGTGTGATCTTCCTGTGTGGAGTCCTGGGAATACAGAGGACGGGGACATCTCTCTGGTTGGTTCCTGGTATTTGGTGGCTCCATCATATCCTTGTGTCCTTCTGATAACTCCACCATCACTCCATACTCCTCATCCTCCTCTTTATACTCTTCTTTAACATCAACATTATAATCCCCGAGGTCTCCACTACGATTATATATAATAAAACATTCATTGTAACAAAAAAAATGCTTCTCTATAAATTTTAACTATCAGTGATTGTTCCTCATCTACCTGATGATGGTGAGGGATGGTGTGATCTTCCTGTGTGGAATCCCAGGAATACAGAGGATGGGGACATCTCTCTGGTGGGTTCCCATTACTGGATCCATCTGTAGGAAACACACACACTGACTGACACACTGGATACTATTTCTAATGTTTCTGGTTACTGGATAATGTCCCAGAATTCCCAGCACCGCTCACCTCTCCTGTCAGCAGCTCCATCATCTTCTTGGTGACTTCTAGAATCTTCTGCATGTTGTGTCTCTCAGGTTTTAGGGAGTCACATGGAGGCACTGTGATGGTCATATGATCACCGGACTTCACAAGAGGAAATCTCTGTATTGAGGAACCCAATAGGAATATTATGTTAGAATCCCAGAATCCCCCTCACCTCTCCGGTTTTATTAATAGAGAAAAGAGTGATGTCATGTGACCTCCCAGAATCCTCCTCACCTCTCCAGTCAGCAGGTAGATGATCTCCAGGGTGAAGTTTAGCATCTTCTCAGTCATGTGACTCCGGTCCTCCTCTATCCTCATTGGTGCCATCATTTGATCTATACAGGTCTTCTTGTAGATGGATAACTTTGGGAAATGAAAGTAAGAATTATTTGGATGGTATTGATCGCACACTAATAGGGTGTGGATGTGAGGGGGGTAATAGGAGGGTTGCTGTACATTTAAGGATTACTCCCCCCATGGGAACAGATTTAGACTGGACTATTTAGCTTTTTTTTTTTGGGGGGGGGGGGCTCCTGGGACCCTCTTGTCCTGCCGGATCAGAAATTCTGTTTTCTCTGTTGGGTTTGTTTGGTTTCTGAACTGGATTTGATTAGTTTTAGATCTGCAGACAAGGGATGATAAATATGATCCTTTCTTTGACTTGTTAGATCTGAGGCAGTGCTGTGAGGTCAATGTTGGGTCATCATGATGTCCAGGAAGGGGAACTTGCTGACTTTTGACCGAAGTTGGCAGTTAATCAGGATAATTGCCAGAACTCCGGCTGCAAGGCTCCAATCTCCGGCAGCCTGCTGACTGATCGGAGTGATGTCACTGTCACTCTCTGCAGTAAGAGACGGGATTGGATAGCAGGAGGATGCTGCTGGTGGAGTAGAGAGCTGTGGAGGAGGAGTCTGTTCTGTCCTTTTCAATAGCAACTCAGTGTGGGTAGGAGGAGGACAAAAGGTTGAAGGGGTTTGTTCTCTTAGTCTAGGTCCATTGTGTGGAACATTCTTTTCTGGAACATTTTTCTTGACCAGTGATATGGTGAGGTGAAGGCGTCCTCCATTTGTGGGCAAGAGTTCTTTAAGAAGGTCAGAAAAGTAGGGTGGGGTGGGAAAACCATGAGAGACCAAGAGCCCCTATGAGCTCTGAAGCCTCCTTTTACCTCAGAGCCTTGCAGCCTGACTACCCCCTTCAGAGGCCCCACAGCCCTTCAGCCTCACTAACCTCTCAGAGTTGTTCAGCCCTATTACTTCCTAGGAGGCCCCCAAAGTCCTTCACCTACATTTCCTCCTCAGGGGTCCCAGAGCCCTTCAGATGAAGTCAACTCTCAGAGGCTCCCAGAGTCCTTTAGTCCTACTACCTCCTCAGAGACACCTCAGCTCATCTAGTTTACTCAGAACCAGTGGCAGAACTATTACGGTCACAAAGGTCACACCTGCGACCCTGGTGTTCTGCCAATGTGGGGAGGGGGGCACCAAGACAGCATGAAAGGGTCTTGCTGCCAGAGTAAATGGTCTCAGGATCAGGGGAGGCTCCCCTGGTGATCGCCAATTAGGATTGCTGAGAACAGAGTGTGCAGCACATTCAGCCTTTGCAGAGCCCCCTTTCTTTCTCTGATCTGCTCCCAACACGGGCACAGCGCCCTCCAACATCAGCCAACTCCTCTCCCCGCTCCTCCTCCACCAGACACAAGCTCCAAGTTCTCCATACTGGGCGGACTCTGTGCCCTGTGCCGACTCTGAGGGACCCGTCACTGATGCCAGCTACAGCGCCCAGAGCCTGGTGAGTGCCTATATGAGGTGTGGGGGTCCTCGGTGTGTGTGGGGGCCCTTGAGATGTGTGAAGGGGGCAGAATCAGCTCTTTGCACATCTCCAACTCCTCTCCTACATCTGCCAGCTGCTCTCTGGAGTTTCTACCAAGCCCTCTGCCCCCCCTATCACCCCCCAACACCTATGTGTCCCTTCCAGGGCTGCCCATATTATTGCCCCTTCACCTGTCCCACCCATTCCTATCCATCCCCCTCATCTCATCTCTCTGTCACCCCTGCCCATAACCCCCTCTGACTGGCACCCCAGTTCAGACCCCCTCCCCCCCATTCATGCACCTCATCTCAGCCTTTGTCATCACTTGGGAATCTCAGTGGCTGCAATGTGCCATGTTTGGGGTCACCGAGAACAAAGAGCCTCACTGGGCGATGCTGGAAGTGATCGGTGGAGGTGAGCCTGGTGTGTGTAAATAGAAAATAAAATATCATTACCTCCTCTGCTGTTACTTTCAGCGATGTCTCCTCTTCCCTGCCACATGGAACGTCTTGTCTTTATTCCAGATTACTATAACATGGAGTGACACTTTTAAAGAGTCTGATAAGGGCTGCACACATTTTTCTTTTCAAAAAATTATTCCAGATTACTTCCTGTCTGTGACTGACATCACTTCCTGTCTGTGATTGACATCACTTCCTGTCTGTGACTGACATCACTTCCTGTCTGCATTCCATAGAAACTTCCTGTCTAAATATGAGTGAGATCACCACCTTGTGGAGTTCAGCAGAACTGCAGCCCCGAGAAATGTCTCCATAGTAACCATTCCTGTAAAATATCTTACAGAGCTACCACAGAAGTTCAAATATAACATAAAAAAGTAAGAAAAATTTGATACCGTTCTCATGTAACCAATTGTTTAACAAAGATATTTTTTATTAAATATAGAAAAGTCTTAAAGACACAGAACACAAGGTCACAACGAATGTATAGCTAATAAAACAGATACCCCCCCAAAACTGATCCTTTTGGTGAAGAAAATACAAAAATATATCCAAAAGCATAAATATAAATATATATATATATATATATATATATATATATATATATATATATATATCAATCTACTTATGATGAAGATGTTAAACATAAATTTCAAGCATGTAATGTTAGGAATAGTGGTGGAGATCTCTCAACGAAGGAACACGTCCTTGAATGTTTATATAAATAAAATAATTAATTCTGGGGTGAAAAAAGCTGAAAAGCAATAAATAATATATAAACTGGGTCATCCACTTCATCTATAAAGACATTGTACCCTGATTATGAACAGAACTATATTAATGTCCCCCCTTAGTATAGTGTCTGTATGGATCAATATCCTGATCATGAACAGAACTATATTAGTGTCCCCCCCTTAGTATAGTGTCTGTATGGATCAATATCCTGATCATGAACAGAACTATATTGGTGTCCCCCCTTAGTATAGTGTCTTTATGGATCAATATCCTCATCATGAACAGAACTATATTAGTGCCCCCCCCCCTTAGTATAGTGTCCCTAATAACGCAGCATTAGCAGGATCAGCCCTTCTGCCCCCCAACAAGTGCAGTGTCAGTAGATCACCGGCACCTCTGATACATTGCACACATAACCATAGCAGAATCAGGCCTGATCTCTTCTAGCACTAGCAGGTAAGTTTTATTTGTGTAGCACCCTGGAGTTTAGTCAGGGAGCTCCTCACAAATTTACTTGCCAGGACTAGTTATCCTGGTTGATTGTTAGAGATTATTGGTTTCTCCCTAAGTTTGGCCTTGTTGCACTTTTCTCTTCTACCACCAGGTGGCTGGGCACTTGGTGGTACTAGATATGAGAAGGACAACCTAAGGTCAGGTTATGGGTATATGGGGTATCTCAGCCAATGGGCAGTGGTTTTCTTGAATCTCTTGGCCTGCTGGGAGAGCCTGTATATTTGGGTGGAGTCAGGTGATCGATGTTCAGTGCCACCTGGACGGCCGTCTAGGTGGATGTGTGTCGTATGCCCCGGGCTGCTAGGCCAGAGATTGGGCCTATCCCGGGCACATCTGGCTGCTAGGCTGCCTGAGGTCCTATCCAGAAGTAAGAGAGCAGCGCAGGGTTGGCACTGTGGCTTGCAGTCCAACCAAAAGTGACGGTTCTGCTGGCCAGAGAACCTGTCATGGTTGGAGGTAGAGGGGAAGCTGTCGACACTAAGGGACCAACCACCTTATTACCAGGGATCACAATGAGTAACGGAAGCAAGTACCAGAGCAGTATTCTCACCGAACAGCACTGTGGAGAATCAGAAAACTTCAGACGGTGATCAAGCCAGGGACCCAACCAGTGGAGGTGACGCTTGTAGAGCAGCCTTGTGTGTCAAGCCAGGGACCAAGTAGGCCAGTGGGGTGAAAATTGAAAAGTATCTGGTGTGCCAAGCTAGGGACCCAGCAAGGAGGTGGGGGTGACACTTCAGGAAGATACAACCATGAAGATTGGAGAAGCTCAAGGGATTCAAAATCAGTGAATTAGAGGGTCTAGTGAGAGACCAGGAGCGCAGTGGGCTGAAGAACTACAAGGAGAAGTTGTGGTGAAGGTGAAATAACGGTTATGCCCTGTATACACGATAGGATTTTCCGACAACAAAATCCATGTTTTTTTTAAACGGATGTTGGCTCAAACTTGTCTTGCATACACACGGTCATACAAAGTTGGTCGGAAATTCCGAACGTCAAGAACGCGGTGACGTACAACACGTACGACGAGCCAAGAAAAATTAAGTTCAATAGCCAGTGCTGCTCTTCTGCTTGATTCCGAGCACACGTGGCACTTTGTGCGTCAGAATTGTGTACACACAATCGGAATTTCCGACAACGGATTTTGTTGTCGGAAAATTTAAGAACCAGCTCTCAAATTTTGTGTGACGGAAATTCCTATGGAAAATGTGTGATGGAGCCTACACACGGTCGGAATTTCTGACAACAAGGTCCTATCACACATTTTCCGTAGGAAAATCCGATCGTGTGTACGGGGCATTATGCTTTGTGTTAGGAACTGTTAAAGACTGTAGCCATAGGAGACAGCATTCCTGCACCGGCAGATGTGGTGTCTTGCTGGATGCCTTGCCCTGCACGACTGACCTACTATTGAAGTCTCAAAGTCTGCTAATTGAACTTGCAACTACGTAAGGGTGTCCTGGCACTAACCCTCTTTCCCCCAAAAAGTTTGTAAGAGAAATAAACATCTCTTTTGCATTCAAGAATAGTCTGGTGCCCAATAACTTCCACCTTGCACCCACTATGCCTCACAACCAACCATATACAGAAGGATGTCAGCTATCTCTGGCCTTGGAGGTTCTCATTAGACTGAAGGAGGCCGGAGACCTTGCTACATTTGTAGTAGTAAAAGCAGTCGCTGACAGCCAGGAGCTCTTTTTCCCGTGAGTTGCACCAGGTACCTGTGAATTTAGTGACCAAAATGTCCCAACAAAGGTACTCTAGTGAAGAGTCCTACAGGATTCTGAGTATGACAGCTGAGAGCGAAGGAGGAGTCCTCATTGACAGAATCAGGCTCCAAATATGAACCTGTAGAGAGCAGTGGCACCCAACAGGGAGCTCAGAGGATGGAGAAGAGGTCCCTGCTAAGGTCAGGCATACTCGACCCCGGGTAGCTGAAGTGCTAGGAACACTTGATTTGTCTAATATGCAGCAGGATGCCAGTACTAGTGCCGCACTACCTTTTGGTGAACTGGCATGTACCAATGGCCTAGTACATCCTAGTCTTTTACATACCAGGACAGAAGTATTTTGTGTTTACCTGGCAGGTCCCACAAATGGAGTCCAAGATGGTGAGGTGGCTAGCACTAGTATCCTGCAGACACCAAGAATTCGACCACAGACCCATAGAGCCCATAGTGTTCTTCCAGATGTGCTTACAAATGCTGATTGGCAGCCCACAGATTTTGCAGCACCCGTACTCCCCCCCCCCCCCCCATTCACTGCCCAACCCTGGAATTCAGCTGGAAACCGCAAATATAACAACTCCCATAGATTTTTTTTTAGCTGTTTTTCATGGAAGATCTGTATCGATCGATTGTGAGCTGAAGGAATTTTATACACACAACAGTAGATCGCCACCAGCCCAAATTCAACTATTGCCTGACAATTCGCATGGAGACCTATCAAGGTTTATAAATGTAAAACTTTTTTGGGCCTAACCTTCAGCATGGGCGTTACTAAAAAGAATGAGCCTCGATCATATTGGTCCAGAGACCCGATTCATCATATGCCCTTGTTCTCTGCTGCAATCTCCAGGCATAGCTATGAGACGATAATGCGTTTTAGGGTTGTCCCGATACCACTTTTTTAGGACCGAGTACAAGTACCGATACTTTTTTTCAAGTGCTCGCCGATACTGATTACCGATACTTTTTTTTTAATGTCACGTGACAGTGTTTTTTGGGTTTTTTTTACCAGTGCTTTCTTTTTTTTGGGGGGGGGGGGGGTGAACGGTGTATGTGTGTGTGTTTTTTTTTATATACAATTTTTATTTTTTACAATAATATTTTTTTTTTTTTTTTTTATTCTTTATTGCAATATGTGTTTTTTTTTTTTTTAATCCGCCCTGTTGGGGGCTTTGGTGAGAAATCAGGGGTCTTAACAGACCTCTGATATCTCCCCCTTGAGACAGAGAAAGAGACAGAGGATAGAGATTCCCCAGTCCCTTTCTCTGCAGCCTCAGTTGCACTGAAAATGAATGTAGAGAAGACAGCGGCTCCTCTCCATTCATAAACTGACACATCGTAATCACAGGAGATTACAATGTTTCAGTTATGTGAATGGACAGAGTCAGCTGACTCTCTCCATACACAAAGGAAGGAGGAGGACAGCACAACGGAGGGGGAGAACGGAGAGGGACAGCAGAACGGAGGGGACAGAGAAGGAGAGGGTGACAGCAGAACGGAGGGGACAGTGGAGAGGGACAGTGGAGATGGACAGCGGAGGGGGACAGAGAAGGAGAGGGGAACGGCAGAACGGAGGGGGACAGCGGAGATGCACAGCAGAACGGAGGGGACAGCGGAAGGGGACAGAGAAGGAGAGGGGAACGGCTGAATGGAGGGGGACAGCGGAGAGGCACAGCAGAACGGAGGGGACAGCGGAGAGGCACAGAGAAGGAGAGGAACGGAGGGGACAGCGGAGGGGGACAGAGAAGGAGAGGGGAACGGAGGGAGACAGCGGAGAGGGACAGAGGAACGGAGGGGGGCATGGAGGAGGATGCAGTGACAGTCAGCGGTGACCGATCACTGCTGTATGTCACTAAAGCCGCTGAAAGCCGCTGGGGGAGAATCTAGTAACTCCCCCACGCGCCGATCACAGCTGTCCTCTAGGTATCGGGGGAAGCATCGGGAGCATTTGCCCGAGTACAAGTACTTGGGCAAATGCTCGGTATCGGTGCCGATACCGATACTAGTATCGGTATCGGGACAACCCTAATGCGTTTTATGCATTTTAGTGATCACACAGTTTGTTGTCCTCGGGGTGACCCTGAATATGATCAGCTTTACAAAATTCTGCCCCTCAAACTACCTCTCCCAGAAATTTCCACATGTGTATACGCCCCAACAAACCATCTATGTAGATGAGTCGATCATACATTTCACTAGCCACCTTGGAGGGTGGGGGGGTGCCCCTCTCCCGCCACCGATAAAAGTGATTTTGCGGTGAATCCCCCGCAGAGACCACTTTTGTTTAAAGAGAAACGCATGCCGTTCCTGAAAATACCGGGGTTATAGCAGCTAGCTGCTGCCATAATAATGGTATTTGGCATCAAAGTACCAACATACGGGTGCGGCGATTTGCGTGAAGTGTTTAAAGGGTAACTCCACTTTTGTGGGGAAAAAAATAGCAATTAAAGAAAAAATAATATAGCACACATAATTGCGATACGAATATTGTAATTGAATATTATTAAAAATCACCTTTCCTTTTCAATCTGCAGCCACTGTAATTTTCTCAGAATACATTATAATATGGCTACCTGGAGTTGTTCTGTACACAGAGTGTGTACTGACCACTCCCCAGAAACATCATTTCCTGCTTGCGTGATTGGCTTACCAATTTTCACAGAAGTCTGCCCTAAAATACAAGTTATGCCGTGTACACACGAGCGGACTTTTCAACAGACTTTACGACGGACTTTCTAAATGAATGGACTTGCCTACACACAATCAACCAAAGTCCGTCGAATTCGTACGTGATGACGTACGACCGGACTAAAATAAGGAAGTTCATGGCTAGTAGCCAATAGCTGCCCTAGCGTGGCTTTTTGTCCGTCGAACTAGCATACAGACGAGCAGACTTTTCGACCGGACTCGAGTCCGTCGGATAGATTTGAAACATGTTTCAAATCTAAGTCCATCCAACCAGGGGCGTAACTAGAAATAGCAGGGCCCCATAGCAAAATGTTGTATGGGGCCCCCCTGCAAACAGCCCCCCCCTCCCCACAGCTGCCCTAGTGTCCTGTGCCACATACAGTGTGACCTGTGCCCAATGCAGCATGACCTGTGCCCCATACAGCGTGACCTGTGCCCCATACAGCGTGACCTGTACCCCATACAGCCCCACCTATGCAGAGGAAGAGGCAAGCCACCCGGATCAGCAGAGAGCGGGATTGCCCGCTGTAATAGCTTTCATTTGAATTTCCCGTCTTCCCGGGGCTCATCGTCACATAGCCCCACCTCTTGGCACCACGCCTTTGATGACGTCACATGTCCCGCATTGGATCAGCGTTCTGTCTATCAAAGGCACCGGGCCAAAAGGTGGAGCTATGTGATGTGAGCCCCGGGAACACTGGAAGTTCTAATGAAAGCTTTTACATCGGGCAATTCAGCTCTCTGCTGATACGGACAGCTCGCCTCTTTCTCTCCTCTCTCTTCCCCTGGCTGGGAGACTGTGCCAGCGGTGCTCTCATCCTCACTGGGCCCCACTCGGCTGCAGGCCCCATAGCGCCCGCATGGGTCGCTATGGTGGTAGTTACGCCCCTGCATCCAACTTTTGAGAAAACAAAGTCTGCTGGAGCTCACACACGATTGAATTGTCCGTCGGAATCCCGTCCGCCGGGCAAAGTCTGCCGTAAAGTCCGCTCGTGTGTACGCGGCATTAGATTTCAGGCATCCCCTTTTTTGGAGTGATACTTTCAATAGGGATGCAGGCCCAGCAGCTTTCCTTATTAGTGCCCTGCAGCTGAACACCTGACAGTTAATTATGAAACCACTTCCATTAGACTCACTCAGAACAGAGGCACAGACAAACACACATGGATTTCTTCAGAATAACAAAAGGTAGGAATCCCCAACAAAGGTTGTTATATTCCTTGCAATGTGCATAGATCACCCAATTTATTTTTTATTTTTTTACATTTTCAGAACGTGACAAAAATGCGATCTGAAAAATACTGACCATGCCTTTTATGAAATTCCCTGTGGTGTTACTTTGCAAAAAGAGGTCATTTGGCATGTTTTTACTGTAGAGGAAATGTGTAAGTTCTGTATATAATTGTATTCTATTTTGTATGTATTGCACACGGCACTAATAATGTTTTCATTACATGTTTGCATTCTTTCGAGTCCTGATTAGAATTGGCTTGCCTATGTTATACCCAACAATTGTGTCATAATAAAGCAGAAAAGTTATTTGGAAAGATGCAGAGTGTATCTTTTGTGTCTGCAGTAGTTATTATTCATTTGGAACCACTAAACAATATGAAGATAGGAGTTGCCTATCAATAAAATTCCATATCGGATTTGCCCAGGAGGTGATTTACAGGTGACCCTGAGAATCCAAAACGAGGAGCTTGAGACGATCCGGTAATTTCTGATAATCAGCATTTTTCTTACATTTGAGTTATTCATTGGTAATACATTTTCGGGACAAAGGGTACCTAGTTTACTCCCCTTAATTGAACTGTATTGATTGGTGGCTATATGTTATGTTGCCACTGTCTACTGTCCATCGGAGTGTTCACAGGTATATGTAGTACACATCTGCTAGATAAAGTAGTTTAGAAGCAAGAGGGTATAGACACAAGTAGAGAAGAGAGAAGACTGGCCAGTCATTGTGGGCATTAAATTAAGTAAGGGAATGAAGGGTAAGAGACCCTCAAAAAAAAACAAAAACAAGTCTAAACTTAGAGGTGAAATAGAACCTGTGATGGACTCCGGACACCCTGACTGGGTATTTCCGGCAAGAAGCTGCTTCCCAAGCTCTGGAACATGAGACCAGTGGATCTGGCTATAGTTACCCCAAGAACTAGACAGCACCAGTTTTGGAATAAATCATAATAAGAACTGTTTATTTGAACAAGAATACAGGCTTTTATACTCTTGAGAAGGAGGTCACTCACCACATTAACAACGACCCAAATATTTACCCAGGAAAGAAAAAGGACCCCTCAGAGAGTGGTGGGACTTTAAAGGCAACAAAAAGTGAGAATAAAAAAGCAGGTTTTATTAATACAATTAAATAAAATTATACATTTGAAAAGAATTTTTACAGATACAAACATGTGAATCAGTTTGACAATAAAAGCAGTATTCTGCTGGTGAGCGAACAAAAGATATGTTCATGTAGTCTTCTACCTGAGCCTACGCGTTTCGGGGCTGTTAAAGTCCCTTCATCAGGGGCAATGGTAAGCAGACTTTACACTAGTAAGACATGAAAAATCATAATTAGGTACAATTGTATTGAACATGTTTGCTGCATTTGATATCATTCTAGGAAAAAAGGGAGGTGAGGGAAGAAAAAAAAATACGCCCGTTTCCCAAGTTGGTTTTCTGGCGTCCTTTGTGTGGTTGCCCCCAGGAATGCTTCCGACGGTTGGCCTCTTCTCCTGCTCATGCTTGGGTGTGTAATCCATAATTTTTTTTTTTTTTTTCTTCCCTCACCTCCTTTTTTTCCTAGAATGATATCAAATGCAGCAAACATGTTCAATACAATTGTACCTAATTATGATTTTTCATGTCTTACTAGTGTAAAGTCTGCTTACCATTGCCCCTGATGAAGGGACTTTAACAGCCCCGAAACGCGTAGGCTCAGGTAGAAGACTACATGAACATATCTTTTGTTCGCTCACCAGCAGAATACTGCTTTTATTGTCAAACTGATTCACATGTTTGTATCTGTAAAAATTCTTTTCAAATGTATAATTTTATTTAATTGTATTAATAAAACCTGCTTTTTTATTCTCACTTTTTGTTGCCTTTAAAGTCCCACCACTCTCTGAGGGGTCCTTTTTCTTTCCTCGTATGCTAGGGATGGTGGCAACTCTTGTGACACCATTGGATGGTACCTTCTCCTTTTTCTGATTCAAATATTTACCCAAAACATCACACAATGGTTTCGCTAATGAGGTACAGCTGACTCATGGCTAATCTCATCACAGAGGATCCTTAATTAGCCACCGGGATGACTCAGATGTCTGTCTTTAATAAAATTGTTGGGACTTTATATGAGACAACGACTGCTACAGAGTTCATATGCTCCATCCCTGAATCATAGAAAAAAGAGGCAAAAGGAGGGGAAAGGGGAATGGTGGGACTATGTATGAAGCACAACACCAAAACCAAATTAATCAATTAGTAAATACTATTTAATATTTAATGGTGCACATGGATGCATGTGGGACAGTAAATAACATAATAATATAGTAATATAATAAATACATAGAAATGCACACACACACACACATAAGTGTTAGAAATGTATACATATACATAAATGTTCCTACATAGTAAATAGTATATATTTTAAAATGTATTAAATGTAGCCCAAACTAGCATATACACATGATTGATTGCACAAATGATAATATAAAATTGATTCAAAGTTCTTCAAGGTAGTCACATAATAAACGCATGGTAGCTATGACAATACATCGGTATATAGCTCTATGCATGTTTTATGGACAAATTGTATGCAGATGGATATACAACGTTGGCCCAAGGCATCTAATTGACATCACAGGCATGGCATGTGGGTGTTGCGCCGACACGCAGTGAGTGTCTGCCCATCCCCCCATGGAGAGGCTAGAAGTAGATTTTTAGAAACAGCAGGTAAATACAGTCAGGCCTAGCTGCAGGCTAGACTTGTTTGTTTTGATCTGTGTGGGCTGGGAGTGGCCTAGAGCAGAGTTGGTAACTCACAGGCAGCATCACTGCACTGGTGGGCAGGGCCGGATTTGCCACAAGGCCACCGAGGCCAGGCTTCGGGGCGGCAGTGGTGCAGGGGCGGCGCCGCTCCTGCGATGACTTCGCAGCCGCCCCCCCCCCCCTTCAGGCTGCCCGTTAAAGTCGATTAAGGGCACCGGTGCCCTTAGAAATGATGGCCGCGAGCCGCCCACTACTGCGCATGCGCCGTTCCGAAGCCGGCCAGGCTCGGGAAAGCTCGTACGTGCTCGGCTGGGCGGTGCATGCGCAGTAGCGTGATTGCGCTGCTCGGCGCCATTTTTGAAAAGATCGAGGAGTAATGTCAGTGGTGCGGTGGCGGGGGCGGGGGAGAGAGATGACATCACTCATTGCCCGCACCGCTGTTCCACCCTCCTCCATCTGGTGGCAGCCAGGCAGCATGGCAAGTGACATCAACATCTGCTGGCAGCCAGGCAGCGTGGCAAGTGACATCTCCATCTGGTGGCAGTGTGGCAAGTGACATCTCCATCTGGTGGCAGACATAGTGGCAAGTGACATCCCCATCAGGTGGCAGGCAGCGTGGCAAGTGACATCTCCATCTGGTGGCAGCGTGGCAAGTGACATCTCCATCTGGTGGCAGCGTGGCAAGTGACATCTCCATCTGGTGGCAGCGTGGCAAGTGACATCTCCATCTGGTGGCAGCGTGGCAAGTGACATCTCCATCTGGTGGCAGACATAGTGGCAAGTGACATGCTCAGGGCTCCCAATGATTCTGCATTATGGTTAGTTGAACTATTTCATTTTACATTACAATGTAATGATAGAAGTAATGTGTAAATAGACAGTGACATCCTGACACCTTATAGGAACCTGACACACACAATGATACAGTCACAATCCAGACACATCCCTTGTCTGTTACTGGATAATGTCCCAGAGTTCCCAGCACCGCTCACCTCTCCTGTCAGCAGCTCCATCATCTTCTTGGTGACTTCTAGAATCTTCTGCATGTTGTGTCTCTCAGGTTTTAGGGAGTCACATGGAGGCACTGTGATGGTCATATGATCACCTGACTTCACAAGAGGAAATCTCTGTATTGAGGCGGCAAAGGGAGTAAATCCGGGCCTGCTGGTGGGCACTGATGGGTGGCAATGATGGGCACTGATGGGCAGCACTGATAGGTGGCACTCATGGGCACTGATAGGTGGCACTGATGATAAGGCACTGATTAGCAGCACTGATGGGTACTGATAGGTGGCACTGGTGGGCACTGTTTTTTTTTACATAACCAGAGCAGTACAGCACTATCATATGACTGGTGCGGTGGTGACTAGGGATGCTGACTGGTGGCAGTATGTAAAAATAATAATAATAATAATTTATTTTCAAATTGTTTCTTTTTTTTACATATTAACCCTTTACTACTCTGGGGAGGTGATCAGGATTTTATTTTTTATTTATTTTTTAATGATCCCTTTTATAAGCAATCATTTTTATAAATGACACAGGGTGTACTACTGTGATAGTAATTGGTCACAGCTTTCACATAGTACAGGTGTGATAGGCCCTGTCTGTACCATGTGATCACTGACCAATCACAGAGATCATCACAATAGTACCCAATGAATGATTGCCATTAGTTGTGTACAACTGTCATGTGATCGCTGTGATTGGTGACAGAAATCACATAGTACTGGGACCAGCCCGGTACAATGATCTGTCATCTGGTGGAGCTGCAGTGTGACCACTAGACTTGGAAGACTTAATATGATGTTCACCCAGGACAGGAGAGCTCCCACTTGGCCACCATTCTGCTATAGGCCTGACAGGAACAGTTAATTACAGTCTAAATCTACCTGGGGGCCTGGGGACACTGTACAAGTTATATATGTAGTCTCGGTGGTCCCTCTGGAAATCCACACATGGAGTGTTCTGAGTTCTTGGATAACGTCTACACAGTGTTTACAGATGGCTTTATCACCCCAACGAGCTTGCTGCAGTTCATGGATGTAATCATTATGTTTGGATGATCCCACCAGTCAGGAGACTTTCCTGTCATCCTACATCAGGCATGTGCAAAGTCCGGCCTGCGGGCCGGTTTTGAACGGCCCGCCTGGTTATCTAAACATGTATATCTTTTGTGGCCCCCGACGATCTCCCAGCGCCGGGGCCACAAAAGATATATAGGCTGACTGCCTCGGAGGGAGGAGGCGGGACGAGCGCCGTGCACACAGGATTAGTATTTCCTGTTTACATGCCTCTGTAATAAGAAGTCCCGTCTCCGGCGCTGCCATTGGACGACTGTTCTGTCCTACAAAGGTGGCGGGACTTTCTCTTAAAGAGGCCGCTGTGTAAACAGGAGATTCTCCTGTAGGATATCTTTGGAGCTCGTCCTGCCCCCTCCATGTGCCTTCCAAGGCTGCACTGAGGGCAATGGTGGGTGCATTCCTGGCAATGGTCGGTGCTGCATTCCTGGCAATGGTTGGTGCTGCATTCCTGGCAATGGTAAGTGAATTCCTGGTAATGGTGGGTGCATTCCCGGCAATGGTGGGTGCATTCCTGGCAATGGTGAGAGCATTCCTTGCAATGGTGAGTGAATTCCTGGCAATGGTGAGTGAATTCCTGGCAATGGTGAGTGAATTCCTGGTAATGGTGGGTCCATTCCTGGCAATGGGTGGGTGCATTCCTGGCAATGGTGAGTGCATTCCTGGCAATGGTGTGTGCTGCATTCATGGCAATGGTGGGTGCATTCCTAGCAATGGTGGGTGCTACCTTCCTGGCAATGGTGGGTTCTGCCTTCCTGGCAATGGTGGGTGCATTCCTAGCAATGGTGGGTGCATTCCTGGCAATGGTGGGTGCTGCCTTGCTGGCAATGGTGGGTGCATTCCTAGCAATGGTGGGTGCATTCCTAGCAATGGTGGGTGCATTCCTGGCAATGGTGGGTGCATTCCTGGCAATGGTGGGTGCTGCCTTCATGGCAATGGTGGGTGCATTCCTGGCAATGGTGGGTGCTGCCTTCATGGCAATGGTGGGTGCATTCCTGGCAATGGTGGGTGCTGCATTCATGGTAATTGAGGGTGTGCAGATGGGCACTGACCTTTATTTTGCTTCACAGTTCTTTTATTTAAATTTTTTTTTTTTTTTTCCTGAAACTACCCTCTTAAAGTGAAGGTGCATGTTATACGCCGATAAATACGGTATATCCAAATAATACGCCTGAACTCTTCTCTTCACCACCTACAGCCACAAAGGCAGGAGAATTCTTGTTGGGCAGTGTATTAGTGCTCGAACAAACACACTTAGACCGGATTTTAATGGTTCAAAGAATGTCAGGCAAAATGGTCGGCCCTCACGCATGTTCACTTCATCAAATTTGGCCCTCTTTGGAAAAAAGTTTGGACACCCCTGTCCTACATGATCCCTTCTAAGGATTCTTCTATCCTTCCAAACAAATGTATGAAATCCTCGATGAGTCCTCCTTCTATGTGATCCAAAAGATCTTGAATCACAATGTCTTTATGGATGAAGTGGATGACCCAGTTTATATATTATTTATTGCTTTACAGCTTTTTTCACTCCAGGATTAATTATTTTATTTATATAAACATTCAAGGAAGTGTTCCTTCTTTGAGAGATCTCCACCACTATTCCTAACATTACATGCTTAAAATTTATGTTTAACATCTTCATTATAAGTAGATATATATATATTTATGCTTTTGGATATATTTTTGTATTTTCTTCACCAAAAGGATCAGTTTTGGGGGGTATCTGTTTTATTAGCTATACATTCGTTGTGACCTTGTGTTCTGTGTCTTTAAGACTTTTCCATATGTAATAAAAGTATCTTTGTTAAACAATTGGTTACATAAGAACTGTATCTATTTTTTCTTACTTTTTTGTGTTATATTTGAACTTCTGTGGTAGCTCTGTAAGATATGTTTACAGGAATGGTTACTATGAGACATTTCTCGGGGCTGCAGTTCTGCTGAACTCCACAAGGTGGTGATCTCACTCATATCCAAACAGGAAGTTTCTATGGAATGTAGACAGGAAGTGATGTCAGTTACAGACAGGAAGTAATCTGGACTATAGACAGGAAGTGATGTCAGTTACAGACAGGAAGTAATCTGGAATAAAGACAAGACGTTCCATGTGGCAGGAAAGATAAGACATCGCTGAAAGTAACAGCAGAGGAGGTAATGATATCTTATTTTCTATTTACACACACCAGGTTCACCTCCATCGATCACTTCCAGCAGCGCCCAGTGAGGCTCTTTGTTCTCGGTGACCCCAAACATGGACAATTGCAGCCACTGAGATTCCCAAGTGATGACAAAGGCTGAGATGAGATGCATGAATGGGGGGGAGGGGGTCTGAACTGGGGTGTCAGTCAGAGGGGGGTATTGACAGGGGTGGCAGAGAGATGAGATGAGGGGGATGGAAAGGAATGGGTGGGACAGATGAAGGGGCAATAATATGGGCAGCCCTGGAAGTGGCACATAAGTTTTGGGAGGAGATAGGGGGGCAGAGGGCTGGGCAGAATCTTCAGATAGCAGCTGGCAGATGTAGGAGAGGAATTGGAGATGTGCAGAGAGCTGATTCTGCCCCCCTCACACATCTCAAGGGCCCCCCACACCTCATACAGAAACTCATCAGGCTCTGGGCGCTACAGCTGGCATCAGTGACGGGTCCCTCAGAGCCGGCACAGGGCGCAGAGTCCGCCCAGTATGGAGAACTTGGAGCTTGTGTCTGGGGGAGGAGGAGCGGGGAGAGGAGTTGGCTGATGTTGGGGGGCGCTGTGCCCGTGTTGGGAGCAGATCAGAGACAGAAAGGGGGCTCTGCAAAGGCTGAATGTGCTGCACACTCTGTTCTCAGCAATCCTAATTGGCGATCACCAGGGGAGCCTCCCCTGATCCTGGAACCCTTTACCCTGGCAGCAAGACCCTTTCCTGCTGTCCTGGTGCCCCCCTCCCTGCGTTGGCAGAATGCCAGGGTCGCAGGTGTGACATTTACAACTGTAATAGTTCTGCCACTGGTTCTGAGTAAACTAGATGAGCTGAGGGGTCTCTGAGGTGGTAGTGGGACTAAAGGACTCTGGGAGCCTCTGAAAGTTGACTTCATCTGAAGGTCTCTGGGACCCCTGAGGAGGAAGTGTAGGTGAAGGACCTTGGGGGGCCTCCTAGAAAGTAATAGGGCTGAATAACTCTGAGAGATTAGTGGGGCTGAAGGGCTGTGGGGGCTCCGAAGGGGTAGTCGGGCTGCAAGGCTCTGAGGTAAGAGGGGGCTTTTGAGCTCATAGGGGCTCCTGGTCTCTGATGGTTCTCCCACCCCACCCTACTTTTCTGACCTTCTTAAAGAACTCTTGCCAACAAATGAAGGACACCTTCACCTCATCATAACACTGGTCAAGAAAACTGTTCCAGAAAAAAATGTTCCACACAATGGACCAAGACTAAGAGAACAAAGCCCTTCCCCCTGTTGTCCTCCTACACACTGCATCCTCCTGCTATCCAATCCAATCCCTTCTCTTACTGCAGAGAGTGACAGTGACATCATTCCTGTCAGTCAGCAGGCTGCCGGAGATTGGAGCCTTGCAGCCGGAGTTCTGGCAATTATACTGATTAAAGAATGTAGTATAAATGAGACGAGGCCTATTGTCTCCTTATACAGCAAGCACTTTAGGGGAAATAAATAAATCCAAGACCAATATAATTATTACTAGCCAAACTGAATGGCAACAGCTTCTGCCTTAAAAAATCTTTCCTTAGTGGAAGAAATCAGTAATCAACATAAAAAAAGTCCGATGGACTCGAGCAGCGCTTGTGAGTATGGTTTGTTCATAGACAATGAATGATCAATATGTTAAAAGTTCATACATTAAAGTCCATAAAATCAATATGATCAACACTTTCTTAAAAACAAAAAAACAAAAAAAGTCCTTTTTGGAAATAAAACTTTTGGGGGAAACAGTCTTCTAAAGCAACCTTTTCAGAGAGAGCAGCTGTTACCAGAAAAAAGAGTCCAGACACCACGCGTGCTCAAAAAAAGAGGTGGGGGGTGCAAGAAAACCCCCTCTTAGTAAAACTCTTACCAGACAAGAGCTTGATCTTAGTGTGTATATCATCCAAATCGGTAGAAATCCAAGCCGATATCCTCCTTCCCTTGTCCGAAATGGAACCTCACTTGGGTCATTCAAGAACTAGTGGAGAGGGAGACTATCCTAGTTCAAGAAGATACATTTTTCCCTGATTCTGATGGTTTGGTAAGCTTATGTAATTGAATGACCCAAGTGAGGTTCCATTTCGGACAAGGGAAGGAGGATATCGGCTTGGATTTCTACCGATTTGGATGATATACACACTAAGATCAAGCTCTTGTCTGGTAAGAGTTTTACTATGAGGGGGTTTTCTTGCACCCCCCCTCTTTTTTCGAGCACGTGTGGTGTCTGGACTCCCCTTTTTTCTGGTAACAGCTGCTCTCTCTGAAAAGGTTGCTTTAGAAGACTGTTTCCTCCCAAAAGGAGTTTTATTTCTAAAAAGGACTTTTTTTTTTTTTTTTTTTAATGAATGTGTTGATCATATTGATTTTATGGACTTTAATGTATGAACTTTTAACATATTGATCATTCATTGTCTATGAACAAATCATACTCACAAGCGCTGCTCGAGTCCATCGGACTTTTTTATGTTAATTATCCTGATTAGCCGGCAAATCTAGCCAAAAGTCTGGCAAGTTCCCCTTCCTGGACATCATGATGACCCGACATTGACCTCACAGCACTGCCTCAGAGCAAACACGTCAAAGGAAGGATCATATTTATCATTCCTTGTCTGCAGATCTAAAACTAATCAAATCCAGTTCAGAAACTAAACAATCCCAACAAAGAAAAGGAAATTTCTGATCCAGCAGGCCAAGAGGGTCCTGGGACCTCCAAATTGTAGAAAACACCAAACAGATCAAACTAAATGTGTTCCCATGGCGGCAGTAGTTCTGAAATGTACAGCAACCCTCCTATTTCCCCCTCACATCCACATCCTATTATTGTGTGACAATACCATCCAAATAATTCTTACTTTCATTTCCCAAAGTTATCCGTATACAAGGAGACCTGTATAGATCAAATGACGGCACCAATGAGGATGGAGGAGGACCGGAGTCACATGACTGAGAAGATACTAAACCTCCCCCTGGAGATCATCTACCTGCTGACCGGAGAGGTGAGGAGGATTCTGGGAGGTCACATGACATCACTCTTATCTATTAATAAAACACAGACCTGACCAGAGAGGTGAGGAGGATTCTGGGAGGTCACATGACGTCAACATGATATTTCTATTGGTTCCTCAATACAGAGATTTCCTCTTGTGAAGTCAGGTGATCATATGACCATCACAGTGCCTCCATGTGACTCCCTAAAACCTGAGAGACACAACATGCAGAAGATTCTAGAAGTCACCAAGAAGATGACGGAGCTGCTGACAGGAGAGGTGAGCGGTGCTGGGAATTCTGGGACATTATCCAGTAACAGACAAGGGATGTGTCTGGATGGTGACTGTATCATTGTGTGTGTCAGGTTCCTATAAGGTGTCAGGATGTCACTGTCTATTTCTCCATGGAGGAGTGGGAGTATTTAGAAGGACACAAGGATCTCTACAAGGACCTCATGATGGAGAATCAGCAGAACTTGAGTTTTGTGAAGAATGTAAGGAAGGAATTTCCCCGGAATGAGATGATATTGAACCTCACCCTGGAGATCCTCAGCCTGCTGACTGGAGAGGTGAGTGTAATGAAGGGGTTAAATCTGACTCCGCTGTACACTGGGATGTATTTAAAGTCACTTTAAGTCTTCTGATGTTCTTCTAATCCAATATTTCTCAACGTTTTTGCCTTCGAGGAACCCTTGGCAAAAAATTTGAGCTCTTGGGAAACCCCTAAAATAATTTTCAGATCAACAGGTCATGGAACGTTGGTGTGACCAGTGAGCTGTTGGTATAACAATAATTCTTTTTAGAAACAGCATTATTACATAGTTACATAGTTACATAGTAGGTGAGGTTGAAAAAAGACACAAGTCCATCAAGTCCAACCTATGTGTGTGATTATGTGTCAGTATTACATTGTATATCCCTGTATGTTGCGGTCATTCAGGTGATTATCTAATAGTTTCTTGAAGCTATCAATGCTCCCCGCTGAGACCACCGCCTGTGGAAGGGAATTCCACATCCTTGCCGCTCTTACAGTAAAGAACCCTCTACGTAGTTTAAGGTTAAACCTCTTTTCTTCTAATTGTAATGAGTGGCCACGAGTCTTAAATAATAGAATAAAGATTAACGCTCACAGTGCCTTGAAAAAGTATTCATACCCCTTGAAATTTTTTTCATGTTACAACCAAAAACATAAATGTATTTTATTGGGATTTTATGTGATAGACCAACACAAAGTGGCACATAATTGTGAAGTGGAAGGAAAATGATAAATGGGTTTCAAAATTTTTTACAAATTTGTGAAAAGTGGGGGGGGGGGGGATTTGTATTCAGCCCCCTTTACTCTGATGCCAATAACTAAAATCTAGTGGAACCGATTGGCTTCAGAAGTCACCTAATTATTAAATAGAGTCCACCTGTGTGTCATTTAATCTAAGTATAAATACAGCTGTTCTGTGAAGCCCTCAGAGGTTTATTAGAGAACCTTAGTGAACAAACAGCATCATGAAGGAAAAGGAACACACCAGACAGGTCAGAGATAAAGTTGTGAAGAAGTATAAAGCAGGGTTAGGTTATAAAAAAATATCCCAAGCTTTGAACATCTCACGGAACACTGTTAAATCCATCATTGGAAATTGAAAAGAGTATGGCACAACTGCACACCTACCAAGATATGGCCGTCCACCTAAACTGACAGGCCGGGCAAGGAGAGCATTCATCAGAGAAGAGCCAAGAGGTCCATGGTAACTCTGGTGGAGCTGCAGAGATCCACAGCTCAGGTGGGAGAATCTGTCCACAGGACAACTATTATGCCCTGTACACACGGTCGGATTTTCAGACGGAAAATGTGTGATAGGAGCTTGTTGTCGGAAATTTCGACCGTGTGTAGGCTCCATCACACATTTTCCATCGGATTTTCCGACACACAAAGTTTGAGAGCAGGCTATAAAATTTTCCAACAACAAAATCCGTTGTCTGAAATTCCGATCGTGTGTACACAAATCCAACGCACAAAGTGCCACGCATGCTCAGAATAAATAAAGAGATGAAAGCTATTGGCCACTGCCCCGTTTATAGTCCCGACGTACGTGTTTTACGTTACCGCGTTCAGAACGATCGGATTTTCCAACAACTTTGTGTGACCGTGTGTACGGGGCATTAGTCGTGTTCTCCACAAATCTGACCTTTATGGAAGAGTGGCAAAAAGAAAGACATTGGTGAAAAAAAGCCATAAGAAGTCCAATTTACAGTTTGAGAGAAGCCATGTGGGGGACACAGCAAACATGTGGAAGAAGGTGCTCTGGTCAGATGAGACCAAAATTTTTTGGCCTAAAACCACAATGATAACACTGCACATTACCCCCGTGAAACATGGTGGTGGCAGCATTATGTTGTGGGATGCTTTTCTTCAGCGGGGACAGGGAAGCTGGTCAGAGTTGATGAGAAGATGGATGGAGCCAAATACAGGGCAATCTTAGAAGAAAACATGTTAGGGTCTGCAAAAGACTTGAGACTGGGGGAGAGGTTCCAGCAGGACAACGACCCTAAACATACAGCCAGAGCTACAATGGAATGGTTTAGATTGGGGGTCAGCAACCTGTAGATCGCGATCCACCAGTAAATCGCGGACAGGTGACTGCTAGAGCTTAGTCTGAGCTTGCTGACCTGCCATTTCAGAGCATCAGAGTGCAATGCAGAGGGATTACTTGTAAAGTTGGAACTGTAGTAGGGAGCAAGAGCTGCATAAGCCAATGCCTCCTCTGTAGTGTTGGCTCCTGTCCTATGCGGAATGATACCAACTGCACTCCACCTGTTATCCCGGGTAGTGGTCTCCAGAGTGGTGCCAGCAGCAGGACAGATGAGATCTTCAGGTCAGTGTAAAGCAATACACTGGGCATAATAGTATAGGGCTGTTTTCACACTGATGTGCTGCAGTTCACCACCTTATTTAAACCCATGATTGCCGTGCAATGCACACAATTGTGACACGGTAGTACGACAATTAGAGGTTTAAATCGGGTGTGAGGAGGCAACACTGTGCCCGGTGATCTTTGACTTCTCCCGTGTTGTTCAGGTAGATCCCCCACTTCTTTAAAGCAGAGTTCCACCCCAAAATGGAACTTCCACTTTTCAGAATCCTCCCCCCTCCGGTGTCACATTTGGCACCTTTCAGGGGGGAGGGGGGAGCAGATACCTGTATAATACAGGTATTTGCTCCCACTTCCGGGCATAGATCGCTGGCCCCTCCTCCACGCCCCCGCTGTCTTCTGGGAGACACACAGGTCCCAGAAGACAGCAGGGACTAGTGAGATGGCGCAGCACGACTCGCGCATGCACACTAGGGAACCAGGAAGTGAAACCACAAGGCTTCACTTCCTGATTCCCTTTACCAAAGATGGAGGTGGCAGCACCCGAGGGACAGATCAGCTTTGGGTACTGACATCGCGGGCGCCCTGGACAGGTGAGTGTTCTTACTTTAAAAGTCAGCAGCTGCAGTATTTGTAGCTGCTGACTTTTTTTTTTTTTCGTCGGGACTCCGCTTTAAGGTTGCCTACCCCTGGTTTCGATCAAAGCATATTCATGTGTTAGAATGGCCCAGTCACAGTCCAGACCTAAATCCAATTGAGAATCTGTGACAAGACTTGAAAATTGCTGTTCACAGACGCTCTCCATCCAATCTGACAGAGCTTGAGATATTTTACAAAGAAGAATGGGCAAAAATATCACTCTCTAGATGTGCAAAGCTGGTAGAGACATCCCCAAAAAGACTTCCAGCTGTAATTGCAGAGAAAGGCGGCTCTACAAAGTATTGACTCAGAGGGGCGCCATACAAATGCCCCCCACAATTTTTACATATTTTATTTGTAAAAAAGTTTAACCACTTGCTGCCCGCCCGCCATCATATGACGGTGGGACGGTGCAGCTGTTGCTCTGGGCCACCGTCATATGACGGCGCAGCCTTCCAGGCAGCCCAGGGAGCGCACGCGCGCCCACTGCATCGCTTGGGTCCCGGTGCGCATGCCCGGCGGCCGCCATGTCCTTTGGGCACCCGCGATTGCCCGGTAACCGAGCAGGACCATGGATCTGTGTGTGTAAACACACAGATCTGCGTTCTGTCAGATGGGAGGAGACCGATGGTGTGTTCCTTGTACAGAGGAACACTGATCGGTCTCCTCCCCTTGTGAGTCCCCTCCCCCCTACAGTTAGAATCATTTCCTAGCAACACATTAACCCCTACAGCGCTCCCTCCTGGTTAACCCCTTTATTGCCAGTCACATTTATACAGTAATCAATGCATTTTTATAGCACGGACCGCTGTATAAATGTGAATGGTCCCAAAAATGTGTCAAAATTGTCCGATGTGTCCGCCGCAGTATCGCAGTCACGATAAAAATCGCAGATCGCCGCCATTACTAGTAAAAAAAAAAAATAATAATAAATATGCTATAAATCTATCCCCTTATTTTGTAGACGCTATAACTTTTGCGCAAACCAATAAATATCGCAATAAGCGTATATTTAACCAGAAATATGTAGAAGAATACGTATCGGCCTAAACTGAGCAAAAAATTTGTTTAAAAAAAAAAAATGTGGATACTTATTATAGCAAAACGTAAAAAATATTGTGTTTATTCAAAAACTTGTCACTCTTGTTTTGTTTATAGCACAAGAAATAAAAATCGCAGGGGTGATCAAATACCACCAAAAGAAAGCTCTATTAGTGGGGAAAAAATGATAAAAATTTCATTTGGGTACAGTGTAGTATGTCCGCGCAATTGTTATTCAAAGTGCGACAGCGCTGAAAGCTGAAAATTGGCCTGGGCAGGAAGGGGGTGAAAATGCCCTGTATGGAAGTAGTTAAAAAACATTTATCATTTTCATTCCACTCCACAATTAAGTGCCACTTTGTGTTGGTCTATCACATAAAATCCCAATAAAAATACATTTATGTTTTGGTTGTAACATGAGAAAACATGGGGAATTTCAAGGGAAGTGAATACTTTTTCAGGGCACTGTACTTCCTTAATGTCAAACTTAGGCTGGCTTTTTTCTGTATAGAAGCTAAATTCTGGGCGAACTTGGGATATGCACACACAAATTTCATCTTCAACTGAAATTAGACAAGGGTGTCACCAGGTCAGCAGTGATTTTAATGTTGCTTAAAGTACAACAATGAAAATGAATTATTCCTTTTAAATATTGTGCCGGGGGGGGGGGGGGGGGGCCTTAATGTGCCTGTAAAGTGACACCTTTGCAGCTTATACAGAACATGTTAGAGCAAAACTGAAATTTTCTAAAGAAAAAAATCGCTCTTAAAATGACTTGCGGTTACAATTGCCAGCAACCGGCTATTAAAAAAATAAAGAAAAAGACAGTGTGGGGAATCTCACACAAAAATTTAAAAAACGGTGCATGGGGCCCCCCTAGGATCCATACCAGACCCTTAGCCGAGCATGCAGCCTGGCAGGTCAGGATAGGGGGGACGAGCTAGCGCCCTCCCCCCTCCTGAATCATACCAGGCCACATGCCCTCAACATGTGAGGCTGGGTGCTTTGGGGCAGGGGACTTATCGGAATCTGGAAGCCCCCTTTAACAAGGGGGCCCCAGATCTCACACCCCCTATGTGAATGTGTATCACACCCCTACCCATTTACCAAAAAAGTGTCAAAAAGCACCACAAGAGACCATTTTTACAAATCCTTTATTAAAAAAATGTAAAAAGTGTCCCGCAATGTAATCCACAGTCATTCATGACGCCTGATGGCAGCCTGACCATCACCGGGTGGCCCCGCCCTCGCCTATATAAGAGCTGTCAAAGAGAGAGCATACGGGCAGGTAACTTCCAATGGAGGTGGAGTGTTTTAATTTTTTCCTATTTTTCTGCTCCATCGGGGGGTCTGCACTGACAGGCACTTTATAAGGCAGCACCGATGGGCACTGATATGCAGCACTGATTGTCATTGATAGGCGGCACTGATAGGCACTGATAGGCATCACTGATGGCACTGGCAGGCATTGCTGATGGGCACTGATTGGCAATCATCTGCCTGGGCACTGATTGGCATATCCCTGGTGGTCCAGGGTGGCATACCTGGTGGCATCCTTTGTGGGCAAACCTGGTGGTCCTGGGGGGGGCTGCGAGCTGCCGATCAGCTCTCCTCTACTCGTGTCTGTCAGACTCGAGTTAGGAAAAGCCGATAAAGAGCTCTTCCTGTTTACACTGTAATTAGCCGTGATTGGACACAGCTGATCACGTGGCAAAGAGCCTCCGTCAGAGGCTCTTTACCGAGATCGGTGTTGAAGTGTCAGACTGACACCCCACAACACCGATCACTGCACTGTGCGCCCCCTAGGGCGCATGATCACGGATTTGCCTGCATCATATGCTCAGTCAAGATAACTGAACCAAAAAAGGAGCAGTGATTTTAACTACTTCCCGCCCGGCCTATAGCAAAATGACGGCCGGGCTGGAAGTGGTTAAAATCACTGCTCCTTTAAAAACAATCCTTTTAAAAACTTTTTTTTGCATTGATACATGTCCCCAGGCAGTATCCAGTTCCCCATACACATTTTATGACAAATAACTTGCATATAAGCCTTTAAAATTAGGACTTTTGATTTTTCATGTCTTGTAGACTTTTTAATAGAGTTTGCATTTTGGTTAGATCTCTTTGCCTGTTCGAGATGTTCTGGTGCAAACCGAACTGGGGGTGTGCGGCCCATCCCTACAGCTGGCTGTGTTGCTTTCTGCTCCACAGCCGCCTGCCCACTGTGCATGCGCAAGCCGTGCTGCTCTATTTAACTGGCCCTGCAGTTTTCTTGGACCTGCGATGTGTCCCAGAAGGCTGCAGGCAGGAAGAAAGGAGAAGAACTTTTTAGGAAGTCTGAGTGGGAGTGGGTACCCATCAAAACCAGGTACCTACTCCCCCCAAGAAAATAACATGTCAAATGTGGCAGAGGAGGGGGGAGGACTTAAACCGGAACTTCCCCTTTTAGGGGAAGTTCTGCTTTAACTAGATCAGTTAGTAAACAGTTAAATAGAGTTGATCAGTGAGATATAGATTTGGTAATGACAGTGTATGGAGGGGAGAGAAGAGTTGTATAGAATAGAGGAAGTGAACTGAAGGGAACTAGACTGGGAGAGAGGAGTGGGAAGCCCAGCTACATATAGTGGGAGAGGAGTGGGAAGCCCAGCTACATATAGTGGGAGAGGAGTGGGAAGCCCAGCTACATATAGTGAGTGGGAAGCCCAGCTATATATAGTGAGTGGGAAGCCCAGCTACATATAGTGAGTGGGAAGCCCAGCTACATATAGTGAGTGGGAAGCCCAGCTACATATAGTGAGTGGGAAGCCCTGCTACATATAGTGTGTGGGAAGCCCAGCTACATATAGTGGGAGAGGAGTGGGAAGCCCAGCTACATATAGTGGGAGAGGAGTGGGAAGCCCAGCTACATATAGTGGGAGAGGAGTGGGAAGCCCAGCTACATATAGTGAGAGAGGAGTGGGAAGCCCAGCTACATATAGTGGGAGAGGAGTGGGAAGCCCAGCTACATATAGTGGGAGAGGAGTGGGAAGCCCAGCTACATATAGTGGGAGAGGAGTGGGAAGCCCAGCTACATATAGTGGGAGAGGAGTGGGAAGCCCAGCTACATATAGTGGGAGAGGAGTGGGAAGCCCAGCTACATATAGTGGGAGAGGAGTGGGAAGCCCAGCTACATATAGTGAGAGAGGAGTGGGAAGCCCAGCTACATATAGTGGGAGAGGAGTGGGAAGCCCAGCTACATATAGTGGGAGAGGAGTGGGAAGCCCAGCTACATATAGTGGGAGAGGAGTGGGAAGCCCAGCTACATATAGTGGGAGAGGAGTGGGAAGCCCAGCTACATATAGTGGGAGAGGAGTGGGAAGCCCAGCTACATATAGTGGGAGAGGAGTGGGAAGCCCAGCTACATATAGTGGGAGAGGAGTGGGAAGCCCCAGCTACATATAGTGGGAGAGGAGTGGGAAGCCCAGCTACATATAGTGGGAGAGGAGTGGGAAGCCCAGCTACATATAGTGGGAGAGGAGTGGGAAGCCCAGCTACATATAGTGGGAGAGGAGTGGGAAGCCCAGCTACATATAGTGGGAGAGGAGTGGGAAGCCCAGCTACATATAGTGGGAGAGGAGTGGGAAGCCCAGCTACATATAGTGGGAGAGGAGTGGGAAGCCCAGCTACATATAGTGGAGAGGAGTGGGAAGCCCAGCTACATATAGTGGGAGAGGAGTGGGGAAGCCCAGCTACATATAGTGGGAAAGGAGTGGGAAGCTCAGCTACATATAGTGGGAGATATAGTGGCAGTGTGCAGCGACGGGACCTGTCACAGTGCCGCTCCCCCTATGGGGGATCGGATGACGACGGACCGTAGAGTCCGTTGTCATCCGATCCGAAAACGGCTGGAAAAGCAGGTTTTTCCTCCGTTACACTTTTTCGGATTGGAGCGGGTCGGATGTCAGTGGACATGTCACCGCTGACATCCGACGCTCCATAGATGTCTATGGAGGGTCCGCTCAGGTCCACCTAAAAAACTGACAGGCAGACCTGAACGGATCGTTTGTCTGAAAGAGGCCTTACTAGTAAAAAATTTGTGACTCTATTCTACAATATGACTTCTAGAAGGAGCTATAAATCTGACCACATTGTAATCATATCATTGGATGGAGATGCCTGTCCTTTGCTGAATCAGGGACATTGTGACCAATCCCTGGAGAATAAATATAGAGCTGATCATAGAGATGAGGGATTATGGGAGAGTGATATTTATCTTTGTATAACACAGAACTGTATAGTAACAAAGAAGAAATCTACAAGAAGGAGATCTCATAATATGACCAGAAGATCCTCGAGAATCCAGAATCCTATGACCATCCCCCCACCTCCATCCCTGATCCCTACAAGACACAACACACAGAAGATTCTAGAAGTCACCAAGAAGATGATGGAGCTGCTGACAGGAGAGGTGAGCGGTGCTGGGAATTCTGGGACATAATCCAGTAACAGATAAGGGATGTGTCTGGATGGTGACTGTATCATTGTGTGTGTCAGGTTCCTATAAGGTGTCAGGATGTCACTGTCTATTTCTCCATGGAGGAGTGGGAGTATTTAGAAGGACACAAGGATCTCTACAAGGACGTCATGATGGACAATCAGCCGCCCCTCACATCACCGGGTAAGAGGAGACTTTATTGTAAAGGAGAGAGCAGTACGGAGGGTCCACCTAGATCCCCCATCATCTGATAAACACAGAAACAATGGGGGTTATTTACTAAAGGCAAATCCACTTTTGCACTACAAGTGCACTTGAAATTGTACTGAAAGTGCACTTGGAAGTGCAGTTGCTGTAGATCTGAGGGGGGAAAATTAAAAACAGCATTTTAGCTTGCACATGATTGGATAATAAAATCAGCAGGGCTTCCCCTCATTTCAGATCTATCCCTCAGATTTACAGCGACTGCACTTCCAAGTGCACTTTCAGTGAAATTTCAAGTGCACTTTGCATTTGTAGTTTGCACTTGTAGTGCAAAGTGGATTTACCTTTCGTAAATAACCCCCTATGTATTCAGTCCCAGGAGATGGGAGACAGCAGTGTGGGACCTCTGCAACTTGGCTCATGTGAACATTTAAGCTTCCCATGATTACTGAATACCAATATTATGAGTCCTGACCCTTACACTATATAATTTATTTCCTGGACCTGCCCATGTCAGCCTACTATGGGTCAGCTCCGCCCCTTGTACCCCTCCAGGACCACCTCTTTCTTAGCCCATAAATGGAGGCTGTCTGCCCACACCAGTGTTCTTTTTTTCGTCCTCGCTCCGGACGCCTTTTAAAGTTTATTTTTTTCTTTCTCCATCCACCATCCATCCTGTTCGGGTTCAGCCTCTCCTGGTTCAGAAGACCCCTCATATAGGCTGTAAATCTCCCGGGGAGGTGGGTTCCCATTGTGCTGGGATTGTATGGTACAGTATAAATGACTGTGTATTACTGGCAAAGGTCACTGGCAGTATAAATTACTGTATATACCTTCGTTGTGCTGGCAATCTCTCTTTCAATGTTTTTCTGTGTTCAGGCAGTGGTTTGGCTCGTTGGGATTTGTAGTTCACCGTGAGGTCAAAGGCAGCTTTCTCTTTGTGTTGCCTAGCAAACACCAGAATGCTCACTGCTGATTTGCAGCAGGCTCCGTCCTCTAGGCTAATCTCAGCCTCCAGCTGATCAATCTGCTGCTCTGCTCTGGTAAGCCTCCTTCCAGGACTCTCATTACTTACTGCTGTGTTAGTTGTCTGTCAGAGTGTTTTTATTATCCTATGCCTTATAGGTCTGGGGAATTTTGCCTAGCTGCCTTAGCACTAAAGATTCGGATAGAGAAGTTTATTTTAATTGTATTTATTTATTTTATTTTTTTTTTTAAAAAGGGAGCACATCCTCTGTGTTTTACAGAGAGAAGGGCCCAGTGCGGGATAAACGCCCGCAAAGAGGTTCCAAATCAGCATTCCAGCCTCAAAAGAGTAAAAAAGGGACTAGACATGACAAATCGCAGAGTCGCATGCAGCTGGATAGACGCCCGTTGTCACAGCATTCCAGATCTCCCTTACCTCACTTTAGTCGCTCGGACCCGAGCCAAGAGAGGTCAAGACATCAGAAAGCCTCTAGAAAGAGCAAATCTGGGCTCAGACACAGAAGACGATCCTCTCCTTCGGATAGGTCTTCATCTCTAGCCCAGGCAGAAAAAAGATCCTGTTGGGCCTGCTCAACTGAGGTCCTCAGAGGAAAGCGGGTATGTGCATCTTGCTTCAAGGAGGCGGCTCAGGACAATGCTGTGAAAGCACACCAGGTTAAATCCTACAATAAGCACGCAGTCAAGGAAGGGTAAAAGAGTGTTTCAAGGAATCCTGCTCATCCTACTGTATCTTCAGCATCTGCAAATTCAGATCATGTGTTTTCAGTGCGTTTTAACTCTGAAGTCGATAGCGATTCGGATCCATCTGAGGCTGATATGGTTTTGGAATCGCATACATTTGATTTTTGCACTGGTTCCCCCCTTGGTGGAGGCTGTTAAGGATGCGATGAAGTGGCAGGAAGAAGCATCGCCTCCAAAGAAACAGCAAAGATACTACCCGTATTTAAAGAAATCGTTACCTTCCTTCCCATTCATTTCTGAAATTAAAAAAGTAATTGACGATGACTCGGCGAGGCCTGAGAAGAAGCTCAATGTGCATAATAGAGTATCGAAGCTGTACCCCTTGGGACACTACGCCTAAGGTGGTAATTCATTACGTAGATTTACCCGCCACATTACACTTCCGCTGGAGGATTCGGTCTCTTTTAGGGATCCTATGGATCGCAGAATAAACGCAGACCTAAAAAAGGTTGTATAATTTGGCCGGAGCAGCCTGCAGACCAGCGGTAGCACTCACTTTTGTGGCAGCAGCACTTGGGCTGGATTCGCACCTGTGCATTTTTGGTGCTTTTTGCATTTTGCGGATTTTCACTACTGTCCATTTACCATGGTCTCCTATGGAGCACGTTCTGTGGTGCGGGTCTGCGGGGAGTGCATGGATGTGAATCCAGCGTTGGAGTGTGGGTAGCGGAGCTGGTGGATAGATGTTCGGACGAAAGTCTGGGTATTGGCAGTTCTTCTCCTTTGCAGTTTTCAAGACTGCTGTAGAGTTTGTGCCTGAAGTGGCTGTCGACCAGGTCAAGATGACAGCAAAGATAATGGCTCATTCCATCACAGCCCGCAGAGCCTTATGGTTGAAGCATTGGTTGGTCGATAAGGCTTCTAAGCACAGTCTGTGTTTTGGTTCCATTCGATGGGAAGCTACTCTTTGGGAAGACTTGGAATCAGCAATTCAGCGGGTTTCCTTCTAGTTCATGTGAATTTCACCTGCAAAACATTAGCTCGTTTCGGTTGGTTGATCAACTTTCGGAAGAGCCAGATGCATCCGACCCAAATGTTGGAGTATTTAGGAGTTCAATTTGGCATGGATCAGGGTCATGTTTCTCTTCCTCAGAGGAAGGTCCAGGAGATCCAGTCTCAGACAAAAGCAGTGATGGCCAAGCCTTCTATGATGGTGAAGGAATGCATGCAGTATCTGGGGGTTCTATCAGCCACAGTTCCAGTAGTCCCATGGGTCAGGTGGTGCAGAAAGAAGGAGGTTTCAATGCAACTTTTTTCTTCAGTGGGATCGTCACTCCTTGTTCCAGAAAATCTATCTGCTAATTCTGATAATCTGGTCCCTGGTTTGGTGGTCAGTAGCTCGCAATCTTTCCCGCGGAGTTCCGTTGAAGGCCTCAGAACCAATAGTGGTGACGACCAATGCCAGTCTGGCAGGCTGCAGGGCACACCGCCTGGGACAGCCGGTTCAAGGCCAATGGAACCTTTGTGGGGTGAAGAGTTCAAATTTCCTGGGATTGGATGCTATCAGACGCGCTCTCTTAGTGTTCCAACCTATGTTGCGAGGTCGAGCTGTCAAGATCCTTTTGGACAACAAAACTACGGTGGCTTATGAGACACAAGACATCGCCTGCTCCTTCAGGTGGCATGTCAATCTTCCTGTGGGCAGAGAAGAATCTCGGATCTTTTACAGCATCTTATCTCCCAGGGCCTGGGAATGTTTTAGCAGATCGCTTGAGTCGATGCTTTGGGGATCACAACGAATGGGGCCTCAACCCCAAGTACCTATGCAAGATCTTCAGGGTCTGGGGGACTCCTTCAATAGATCTTATGGCATTGGAGGAGAATTGTCAACTGCCTTGCTCCTTCTCCCGGACCTGGCATCCACAGGCGTTGGGTCAGGGTGCTCTGTCCAGGTCTTGGAACTTCCCCTTGGTGTATGTGTTCCCTGCCGGTTCCCTTGGATCTCAAAATCCTGCTGCAGATTTAGCAAGAAAGGATCACAGCAATAGTAGCCCTACCTTACTGGCTCAGGGAGCCGTGGTTACTTCTGGCTTGGAGGATAAAGTTGGGCTCGCCGATCCCACTGCCTCCATGTCAAAATCTCTTTCTGCAGAGTGGGGCCTGATACCCGAACCGCAGGAGGATGAAGTTAATGACTTGAAAGTGAGAGGGGGGCTTTAATTGGCTGGGGTCTCTCGGGCAGTGTAATGGAGACATTATTACAGGCTCGTAAGAGGTCCACGAATGTAACCTATCACCGAATCTGGAATACTACAGAAAGGGGTTGGGACCTTGGATCTCCTTCAGTATCTAATTTTTTGAAGTTTCTGCAGAGTGGTCTTAAGGGTTATCTTATAATACCCTGAAAGGTCAAATCCCCGCCTTGTCGGCTATGTCGTGTACAAGATATGCTCTACATCCGTTGGTGATCTTATTTTTAGGGGAAGCCATAGAAATCAGACCTCCATTGAAATAGTTTTTTTCAAAAGAGGACTTAACACTAGTCTTGGGAACATAGCTGGTTCCTCCGTTTGATCAAGCTTTCTCTTATTCATTATTTCTTATTATTACAGTTTTTAGCTTTTTACTAGCCGTTGCCTCGGCCAGAAAAGTCTCAGAGTTGTGTGCCTTCTCATCTAAAGAGCCATATTGTTTGGTGCTCCCAGACAAGATAGTCCTTAGGCCGGTACCGAGCTTTCTACCTAAGGTGGCCACATAATTTCATATGAACTGGGAGGTCATTCTCCCAGCCTTTCCAGCAGATACAGCTGATGAGTGGAGTAGGTTAGACCTGGTCTCTGGTTTCAACCTACCTGAAATGGACTAAAAGCTTTTGAAAACAAGATCAGCTGTAGGTTTTCCCAATGGGGCCTAAACAGGGTATGCCAGCAACATCCAGAGCTGTGTCTTCCTGGTTTGTCAAGACCATACATATTTCATACAAAACCTTGGGCCTTCCTCCTTCAGAGATCAAAGCACATTCGACGAGGGGTATGGCAGCATCCTGGGCAGCATACGCAAAGGTCGCCCCTGAGGTAGTTTGCAGAGCAGCAAGCTGGAGCGCGCCCAAAATTTATTAGGCATTACAGGCTTAATATGGCTTGTCCGCCTGAGGAAACATTTACATCTATGGTTATTACGGTGGCTGTTGCCCATTACAAATTTGAGTAGCATTGCATTAAGGGTTTGACTTATTTTTTTATTTTTTGTCTTCCCTCCCTTCTAAATATTGCTTGGTACATCCCATAGTAGGCTGACATTGGGAGGTCCAGGAATAAGGAAAATTGTTATCCATACTTACCATCATTTTTCCTTTCCTGGATCCTCCACATGTCAGCCAGGGATTCCCACCCGGTTTATCCGTCGCGAGGCGGGTATTTTTGAACACTGGTGTGGGCAGACAGCCGCCATTTATGGGCTAAGAAAGAGGTGGTCCTGGAGGGGGCGGATCTGACTCATAGTATAGAAAGAATAAACCTCAATAGTGGGATTTTAAAGGCAATTGAAAAAAAATATTTAGAAAAAATCTTTATAGAAGAATAAATTGAATTTATTTATACAAAGTTAAAAGTTGATAACAACAAAAGACATACAAGGAGATAATAACAAGGGTAACCTGATAAATGATAATGTTTAACAGTCGTGGCAAAAACAGTCTGACGCGTTTCGAAAGTATGAATAATTATAGTCTTCATCAGGGACAATTTGCCATTTCTAGAATTACAGAATAATGAGTGTCAGTGAAACAAAAAATGTTTTCTTTACAAAAAACATTCATATGACTTGCAGGACTGACACGTTTGTATGGCCCCCAAAGGAGTATGCCAGGACTTACGTGTCAAAGAGTTACCATGCAACATCCGACAACCACACAGTCTGTATTGGCCTTTTCACATACAAAGGAGCCCCCAGATATTGTAATCTAATTGAGGTGCCAAAAAAAGAGTATAATTGCAGCTTGGAGGAACCCAAGATAGTAGAGTGGGAGAATATAAAAGAAGAAGTATATACCAATGATAAGACTGCCATTCAAAAAATAATTCAATAGATTATTGGATCTATAATCAAAACGGTAGGGACATACCCACTACACACTCCTACAAAATAAGGGGGGGAAGGAGGTCGGTCAAGGGGACTCAAAAACCCATATATCACAGATATGGAAAGGGGTCAGGATCACACAGTATAAGGTAATACAGATGACAATGATTCCCCACAACTTACGATGAGAGGGTGCTCCAATGGGGATGCTTTAAGCCACCTTGAGGGACAAAGAAGGAGATTCAAGCTGAAAAGCCGAGTGGAGGGGACACACTAAAAGACACACTATCATAATTCTGATACTATATAGTCCTATCTGTATTTTGTATTTTTGTATCTTATACAATATACTGTATATTACATAGTCCCGACTTCTGCTCTCTCCCCACTGCTTTATATAAACATAATATGTATTCTCTTTTGTTACACCCATTTTCTACCAGCTGAACATTTTATATCTGATTACCTGATTGGAGCACAGACTTTTACATGTTGATAATAATATGATAATATTCTCAAACTCTGGAACCTTAAACAGAAAGTGATAATAAGGGAGGAGTCAATAACCCAATGATGATGGTCTTCAGGATCAGTCCAGTCTTCATCTTGGTGGTTCTCTATGACCTCTGGTGTGGCTTAGCCCGCTGTTATTCATGACTAAATCATGGACTAAGTAAGGAAGTGCAGTACTTCTTGTGTTGGGAAGATGACAATGAGTGATAGAGGGTGTGGGGACACTTATCCTATAATCCCCTCATCACTGACTCCTATAAAAGACAGTTGTTGTTTCCTCACTCTCTGACTAAGGTCAATGAATAAAGAAATGATCTGGTAAGAGATCAGAGGACCCATTTACTAATTACCTTGAGGGGGGAATTGTAAGATCCTCAGAGACAAAGCTGCCTGATGTGGGCGGAGTCCTGGTTTAGGGGAACCAATCTGCTCGTGTCTAGTAATAATCTTTTTGTCTCTATTTTAGTAGATGGATGGGAGATGAGGAAAACCTCCGAGGATTGTCTCACTTTGTCTCCAGACTGTAAAGTAGAAGATGAGGACATCACACAGTATAGTCCAGGAGAAAACCCGAGTACCTCAAATGTCCATCCGACACCACACAGTGTAGATGGACCATCCTATTCCTCTTATCCCGAGGAACCTCAGACTGTGAGGGGCGGTGCCGTCCTTCCAACAGATAAGAGCTTTTCCTGTACTGAGTGCGGGAAGTGTTTCCATTCTAAATACAAACTTAATAGGCATAACAGATCTCACACAGCAGAGAAGCCACATTCCTGTCCTAAGTGCGGGAAGTGTTTCCGTTTTAAATCCCAACTTAATGTGCATAAAAGGTCTCACAAGGGGGAGAAGCCGTATTCCTGTCCTGAGTGCGGGAAAAGTTTTCTTTTTAAATCAAAACTTAAGGACCATAAAATATCTCATACGGGAGAAAAACCGTATTCCTGTTCTGAGTGTGGAAAATCTTATTCACGGACCTCGCATCTTTACACACATCAAAAAGTGCACACGGGTGAGAAGCCGTATTCCTGTCCTGAGTGCGGGAAATGTTTTGTACTAAAATCACAACTTTTAATACATCAGAGGTCTCACACGGGGGAAAAGCCGTATTCCTGTTCTGAGTGCAGGAAATGTTTTTCACGTTCCTCGCATTTATCCACACATCAGAGATCTCACACGGGGGAGAAGCCGTATTCCTGTTCTGAGTGCGGTAAATGTTTTTCAATTCAGTCCAATCTTGAAAAACATAAGAGGTTGCACACCGAGGAGAAGCCATATGTCTGCTCTGAGTGTGGGAAATGTTATATACTGAAGTTCAATCTTTACAAACATCTAAGATCTCACACGGGGGAGAAGCCATATTCCTGTCCTGATTGTGGGAAATGTTTTTCCATTAAATCTGCTCTTTCTATGCATCAGAATTCTCACACAGGGGAGAAGCCATATTCCTGTCCTGAGTGTGGGAAATGTTTTTCAGTGCAGTCCAATCTTTACAGACATAAGAGGTCTCATACGGGGGAGAAGCCATATTCCTGTCCTGTTTGCAGGAAATGTTTTTCAATGAAGCCCAATCTTATCAGACATCAGAGATCTCACACTAGGGAGAAGCCATATTCCTGTCCTGAGTGTGGAAAATGTTTTACACAGAAGTCCAGTCTTTACAAACATCAGAACTTGCACATGGGGGAGAAGCCACTTTCCTGTCCTGAGTGAGGAAATTGTTCCTCACTAAAGTCCTGTCTGTCTGTACATCAGGGATCCCACACAACCCTTGAGGTGTATTAGTGCCTTGAGTGCGGGAAATGTCTTCTTTATGAATGTTGCTGGACATCACAGCTCTCATATGGGGAAGAAGCACACCCTGATATACACCTTAATTATACTCCATGGCTGATCTTCATCATGTAAAAACAGTTCATAAGGAGATCAGAGATCTCCAAAAACATGGATGAAGTGTTGTACCATGTTGGCCATAGTTAGCAGGAGAAAAATAAAAATGGAGTCATTACCTCTCATTAGCTGAGTACATTTTGTGGTGTAAGCTCTCACAAACACTTAGAGGTCTATTTTAAAATAAATTAGTTGAACGAATGTGACAAGTTTTGGTCACATATTTTTCATACAACCCCTGGCAAAAATTATGGAATCACCAGTTCCTGAAGATGTTCCTTCAGTTGTTTATTGTTGTAGAAAAAAAGCAGATCACAGACATGGCCAAAAACTAAAGGCATTTCAAATGGCAACTTTCTGGCTTTAAGAAACACTAAAAGAAATCAAGAAAAATAATTGTGGTGGCCAGTAACAGTTAGATTTATAGAACAAGCACAGGGAATAAATTATGGGAATCACTCAACTCTGAGGAAAAAATTATGTAATCATGAAAAACAAACAAACAAAATAACACTCCAACACATCACTAGTACTTTGTTGCACCACCTCTGGCTTTTATAACTGGCTTTTATCAGTCTCTGAGGCATTGACTTAATGAGTGATAAACAGTACTCTTCATCAATCTGGCTCCAGCCTTCTCTGATTACTGTTGCCAAATCATCTTTGCAGGTTGGAGCCTTGTCATGGATCATTTTCTTTAACTTCCACCACAGATTTTTCAATTGGATTGAGATCCAGACTGTTTGCAGGCCATGACATTGACCTTAAGTGTCTTTCTTCAAGGATTTTTTTCAGTTTTTGCTCTATGGCAAGATGCATTATCATCTTGATAAATGATTTCATCATCCCCAAACATCCTTTCAATAGATGGGATAAGAAAAGTGTCCAAAATTTCAATGTAAACCTGTGCATTTATCGAAGATTTAATGACCGCCATCTCCCCAGTGCCTTTACCTGACATGCAGCCCCATATCATAATTGACTGTGGAAATTTGCATGTTTTCTTCAGACAGTCATCTGCATAAATCTCATTGGAACGGCACCAAACAAAAGTCCCAGCATCATCACCTTGCCCAATGCAGATTCGAGATTCATCACTGAATATGACTTTCATCCAATCATCCACAGTCCACGATTGCCTTTCCTTATCCCATTGTAACCTTGTTTTTTGTGTTTAGGTGTTAGAGATGGCTTTCTTTTAGCTTTTCTGTATGTAAATCCCATTTCCTTTAGGCGGTTTCTTACAGTTCGGTCACAGATGTTGACTCCAGTTTCCTCCCATTTGTTCCTCATTTGTTTTGTTGTACACTTTCTGTTTTCAAGGCATATTGCTTTAAGTTTTCTGTCTTGACGCTTTGATGTCTTCCTTGGTCTACCAGTATGCTTGCCTTTAACCACCTTCCCATGTTGTTTGTATTTGGTCCATGTTTTAGACACAGCCGACTATGAACAACCAACATCTTGTGCAACACTGCGTGATGATTTACCCTCTTTAAGGAGTTTGATAATCCTCTCCTTTTTTTTCAGTTGACATCTCTGGTGTTGCAGCCATGCTTCATGTCAGTCCACTTGTTGCAACAGCTCTCCAAGGTGTGATTACTCCTCTTTACCTACATACTAACAAGCAGATTTAATCTGATGCAGGTGTTAGTGTTTGTAATTTTAATTTGTAATAATTTTAATAATGTAATAAAATTTACAGGGTGAATCCATAATTTTTTCCTCAGAATTGAGTGATTCCATAATTTATTCCCTGTGCTTGTTCTATAAATCTAACTGTTACTAGCCACCACAATTCTTTTTCTTGATTTTTTTTTTTAGTGTTTCTTAAAGCCAGAAAGTTGCCATTTGAAATGCCTTTAGTCTTTGGCCATGTCTGTGATCTGCTTTTTTTTCTACAACAATAAACAACTGAAGGAACATCCTCAGGGACTGGTGATTTCTTAATTTTTGCCAGGGGTTGTATGATCATTGGCTCTATCTTGTGGCCATAATGGTGTTTTGCACTAAATTTACTGCTGGAGATGTTACATTACACTGAACACAGCAGACTGATCCCATCTAGCTCACATTAACCCTTTTACTGTCAGAGCTGTTTTTGTACTTTTTTTGCACACATGTTAAAATGTACATTTTTGTCCTGAAGATTTGTGTAGAACCCCCAAACATATATTTTCTGAAAGCAGTCCCTGAAGAATAAAAGGGTGATAGTTCATGTGACATGAATGAATACATTAAGTGTAATTTTAGAGCACAATTGCAATATTTTACCCACTTTTTGGTAAAATATAAAAGATGACGTGCCGAGTAAATAGATGCCCGTGGGTCCATGTTAAGGGCCTAGATGCCACAATATTTTACCCACTTTTTGGTAAAATATAAAAGATGACGTTGTGCCGAGTAAATAGATGCCCGTGGGTCCATGTTAAGGGCCTAGATGCCACATTTCCAGCAAGGACTGTTCCACACTATGGGAGTCAAAGCAGATGTTGATGTCATCAGCAAGCCACCTGTCTGGGGTTGCCTGCTATAATGTGTTTATTGCAAGTAGGTCTAGTGTGCCTCCTAGGGGTCTTTCAACCATTTGTTCTTTGTACTAATTAACTCACATTTTGTCTGTCTGCTAAGCAAACCATTGTGGGTTGTGTTTATTCTTGTAATAATGTGTATTGTCCAGTACACTGTATTCAGTATTGTAGAAGTCAGCAAGTCTGACCTGGAATGAAACCCCTCAGTCATTCAGGTGGATAATTAACATAGAGTTTATAGTATATGTCTGTTCTAATTATATTCCTGTGTGCAGTTTGTATTGTTAGGGTAATATGATCAGGAGGGGGTGTCCTCCTATGGTCTATATATTCTATGTTAGTTTGTTCAAATAAATGTGTTCCAGCTTTGCTGCCAAAAGTGTGCTGCCTAGTTCTTGGTTGTAATATGCGGCTAGAATATCTTATATCTATCTTCAGACTGGAGGAAGCAGTATATGATGGAAGCACTCAAGCAGAGTGGGAAGCGATTTCTTTACACTAACCACAACATACAAAGCCATCCACAGCATCACCCCCAGCTACATCACCAAACTTATCTGCAGATATCTCCTAAATCATCCTCTCCGCTCTTCCCAATGCCTCCTGCTCTCTAGCTCCCTTGTTACCTCCTCCATACTCACCTCCAGGACTTAAACGTGCTGCGCAAACTGTTGGCGCTATATAAATCCTGTAAATTAATAATAATAATTCACAGCTTCTCCGGCCACAGTGGTCAGGAATGATAGCAATGAACTTGAAAGTCACCTAATGCATATCACTTTGGATCAGTTTGGAAAGCTCACCCTGTGAGGATATCTGAGAGCGCATTTAGTCTTCACCTGAATGTTCCAGAAGGGCACTGCTGGTCTCTGTGACAAATGATTCCACCATTGTAGGTAGGTTTTGTAATGTTTCCCTTAACATCGTAATTTGGCGATTTCCACCATTGGCGATGCCTGTAAAATATCTCATCTTTGTGTTTGTCAATACTCTGATATCAGACTGGTAATATTATAGATTTCCATTACCAGGAATGAGATGAGGAAGGATCCATATGTCCAATTAATGAAGCAGATTTCTGGCCTCACTCATGTAAGGGTTAAATTATTGTAGACCGGGGTCTGACATCACTCCTAGTCTTATCACTGACAGGTGGCCTGGAGAAATACTCTTCAGAAACATGACACAGATACAGTGCTGTAGTTTTCTCCAAGTAATTCTGATGAGCTTTTATTTGTCTCTCGTTTATATAAGAAAAATAATGATGATACAACATTATACAAAATTATAGCTACACCCCATATGTGTCATGGGACCTTTCAGTTATGCAAACAATTATGTTCCAGACATACAATACATAACAAACTTAACTTATTTACAGTACAACAGTATCTATTCCTCAGAAATCAGATTAAACGGGAACAAGCTAATTTCTGAGAGATGGCTTCATGGGAACCCGCGTAGGCGAATTCCTAAGACAAAGAACAAGTTATGTGACATTTAAACAAGTTATTGACAACTTCGCATGATATACTAAAATGGATACTAATCCTACGATGGAGTCATAGTGGTTTAAGACAAACTCTACATATTCCTTCAATCCCCTCTTAAAACATTAATCTATATATTTTCTCTAACTTTGCATAATAAGAACAAAAAGGGAGAGGCAAAATACCTTACATGTCTAATCTGGGGTAAAGCTCCTTACTTGTCTTATAAGTTTTCATATACATGATGTATGGCAATATGTCATTACGTGGTTGATGTACCCTCTCCATTAGACACATACAAGTGTTAGTACAAAATCCTTGAGCCATGAGACAATTCTAACAAAACCAAAACTTTCTCCCCCAAAGGGGCTCCAGGATTTTGTAATGTTCCTAGCTTGTGTCATTGTAATATTCTCCTGTGTATGTGTGTGTTCCCACAGATACTTTTAATTGCACCCAAATCTGGGTGATAGATACAGTTCGTTATGACCCAGACAGGGACAAAAATAATGACTACGGTTGTCGAGCAACACCCAGAGTCTGCCAGAGTACTTGACTATGGGCACAGTCATTTTGATGATTCAGAGTCTAAAACACCTGCTTCACTCGCTCTTCGAGGGCTAAAATCACCTGCTGCGCCTCCTTTTTTCTTGTATTTTATCTCAAGGTCAGCTCGCGTTCTAGCAGCTTGCTTCGCACTCTCCTTGTGTAAGGGTAGTACACGGCTGGCATGGAGGTCAGCTCGCTTCGCACTCTCCTTGTGTAAGGGTTTTACACGGCTGACATGGATCCAGGCTTGTTGGTTTTCTACCAGGACTGCAGTACGCGTCACGGCCACCACCTTGGTTTCTGGTCTGAACAGGTATCCTCCTTTTCTGGTCTGTGCCAGTTGTTTCACCACGACCCAGTCACCGAGCTCGAAAGGATGTGTAGGCAGATCCTGTGGAGAAAGAGGAGAGGTGCAAACAACATTTCTTTCTACTTGATCTAAAGTTTCAATTAGTTTTCGGACATACCCTTTCCTAACTTGGTCTAAATCTCCTGTTTCCAAAACTAAAGGTGTCCTAGCCCAAGGTGTAGGGAACGGTCTACCCATTAGGACCTCAAATGGAGAGTAACCTGTAGTCCTGCTGGGAGTCATTCTGATCTCAGCCAGGATTACAGGCAACATCTTTTCCCACTTGTGGAAAGTACCTCCTGTAGCTTTCCTGAGTTTATCCTTAAGGGTCCTATTCATCCTCTCTACTATCACTGAGCTCTGTGGATGGTAAGGGATGTGAAACTTCCATTGTATTTTTAATGCTTTAACTAATTCTTGGCAAAGTTTTGATATGAAAGCTGGGCCATTGTCTGAGTTTATCTGTAGTGGGCATCCCCATCTAGGAATCACTTCCTCTGGGAGTATGCGGACCAATGTTTGGGTGTCTTCTCTTGTGGTTCTGAAGGCCTCTGTCCATCGTGAGAAAATGTCCACGATGACCAAAAGATATTCCTCTTTAGTGCCTTTCTTGGGCATGTGAGAAAAATCAATCTGTAGATGTGTGAAGGGGGTGGTGGGATATGGAAGATGTTCATGTTTTGCCTTGTGAGGAGTATTTGGATTGTTTCTAATGCATGTGATGCAGCTTGCTACGTAGTCTTTTTTTAGTTTGGTCAAACCTGAAATGCAAAAATCCTTCAGTAATACTTCACATGTGGTTTTCCACCCTCTATGGCTTACTCCATGGTACTGCGCTTTGAACAACGGTGCACTGGTTGCAGGGATACATGGTTCCCCTCTTTGAGGAAAAGACCACTTGTGGACTTTTCCCATTTTTCATCTTCTTGTTCTAAATCCTCATCCTCCCCTTCTGAATGTTCTTCTTTCACCCAGTCTTTTAGATCCTGATCTGTGGCATGTTTTTGGAGTTCTATCAGTGTATGGTCCAGGAGACTTATTTCCTGCGTCAACATTGGCATAGCAATCTGTGCTTCTTGTGTCGTGGCTGCAGTTTTAGCCACTTTGTCAGCAAGAGGACCATCTAGGGGACCATCGGACCACACCTTTTGGTATTTCCCGGACATCTGCTAGGATTTCTTTTGCTAAGTATATAGGGTTTTCAGGGCAAAAGATGTTCATTTTTGATGACTCTAACCTTAGTCCCTCTTCGGGAGTGGCTCTCACTGAAATTTGCAATATCCCCATAAGGTCTATACCCAATAAACTGACTGAACACTTGGGTATAATTCTGAAACTGTGGACTATTGAAGGACCAATTTCTCCCAGGTCTACCTCTAAGGAAGAGTTTGGAAGGTTTAAGTGGGGAGGCCGTTAATTCCCATAGAAGGTTCAGCTTGGATCATCTCTCCATTCCAAAAATCTTGGGACAGTGTGCTGCAAGTAGCACCACTATCTACAAGAAATGGTATATCCCTAACATTTACAGAGGGATATCATGGGTTGTTCCCTGTAGTGGAGAGAAATCAAAGGAAAAGTTGGTTCCCCACCTTCCGGGCAACTTCATTGTGGGACCTGAGTCCCCCAGTCAACCTGAAACCTCGGAGGTCTTTCTGTGGAACCTGGCATCTGTTTGGGTTCAAATTTGGAACCCCCCACTTATCTGTGGCTGCCTCACCTTGTAAGGGCAGTTCTTTTTCCAATAATTAGGGTCCCCACAATTGAAACACCCCATCTTTTGTGGCTGTGTATTCTTATTAGGATATGGTGACCTTGAATAAGGTCCTCCACCCCTAAATCTAACTCTTCCTCTGCCCCTACCTCTCTGGTACATGTCTGTTTGGAAGTGGGTACTTATTGGTTTCTCTCTGGGCACCTTGAAACACCCTGCTGCATCCTTTTCTATTAAAGCCTTTTTAAATGCATCATGTGTTTGTCCTGGCCAATCTGAAATTTGTTGTTTAACCATTAATTGCTGCTGTGGTTTTAAGTTGTTAATGAAAGTCTGTATCATTAGTGTATGCCAATTAGGGATGAGCTTCGCGTTCGAGTCAAACCCATGTTCGACTCGAACATCGGCTGTTCGATCGTTCGCCGAATTGCGAATGTTATGGGCCGTTTGCGCCAAATTCGTGTGGCGCGTCACGGCCCATAATTCACTGCAGCATTGCAGTGATATATATATATATATATATACACTGTATTCAGTTTAGCTAGATCCGTTCCTGTTATCTTTCTACTGACAGGCAGGCTTGTCTTGTTACAGTATTTACAGCTACCTGAAGAAAATTGCTTGTGTTCTTTTGATCCTATTAGTACCACAGTCAGGCAGCTAGACTATTTAGAGTTAGTGTAGTGCGTCCTCCTCACAGTGTTCAGCTAAAACTACAAGTTAGTGTAGTGTGACCTCTGCACAGTGTTCAGCTAAAGCTACAAGTTAGTGTAGTGCGTCCTCCTCACAGTGTTCAGCTAAAACTACAAGTTAGTGTAGTGCGAGCTCTGCACAGTGTTCACCTAAAGCTACCTGTCGAAGGTTGGTGGTGTTTTCCTGATCCTATCACTACCGCAGGCAGCTAAATAAGCTACAAGTTAGTTTTTGCGAGCTCTGCACAGTGTTCAGCTAAAGCTACCTGTAGAAGGTTGGTGGTGTTCCCATACTACAGGCAGGCAGTTGATTTTGCTAGCTGCAGTATCTATATATATCCCAGCTTAGTGCAGCTACAGGCCATTAGTATGTCTGGAAGGCCAACAAGGAGAGGCAGACAGTCACAAGCCAATAAAAGAGGGCAAGCAGGCTCTGTCTAGAGGCAACAGTGCTGGTCGTGGAGACGGTGCATCCTCATAAGCACGTGGCCGTGGGACACACTTGGCCTTTTTTTCGGCAGCTGGCCGTGTTGAGCCGCAACATGTGGAAGACTTGGTCAAGTGGATGACCAAGCCGTCCTCATCCTCCTCATCCTCTCTCACCCATGCTTAGGGTACTTTGTCTGGAAAAGCAGCTGCCAACGCAGCCTCTTCCCTCGGCTCAATGGCATCAGTGACTCCTTCCCTAGCCCCACCATGTTCTCCTGAGGAGTCCCTCGAACTGTTTGACCACAGTGTCGGGTACATGCTCCAGGAGGATGCCCAGCATTTAGAAGGCTCTGATGATGATACTGAGTAGGGATGAGCTTCGAGTTCGAGTCGAACACATAAAAGTTCATTGATAAAAACGGCATGGGAATTCCCCACAGGGGAACCCCGAACCAAAATTTAAAAAAATGACGTGGGGGTCCCCCCAAAAATCCATACCAGACCCTTATCCGAGCACGCAACCTGGCAGGCCCCAGGAAAAGAGGGGGGGATGAGAGAGCGCCCCCCCTAAACCGTACCAGGCCACATGCCCTCAACATCGGGAGGGTGCTTTGGGGTAGCCCCCCAAAACACCTTGTCCCCATGTTGATGACAAGGGCCTCATCCCCACAACCCTGGCAGGTGGTTGTGGGGGTCTGCGGGCAGGGGGCTTATTGGAATCTGGAAGCCCCCTTTAACAAGGGGACCCCCAGATCCCGGCCCCCCCTGTGTGAAATGGTAAGGGGGTACTTACCCCTACCATTTCACTAAAAAACTGTCAAAAATGTTAAAAATGACAAGAGACAGTTTTTGACAATTCCTTTATTTAAATGCTTCTTCTTTCTTTTATCTTTCTTCTTCTTCTGGTTCTTCCTCCGGTGTTCTCATCCAGCATCTCCTCCGCGGCATCTTCTATCTTTTCCTCGGGCCGCTCCACACCCATGGCATGGGGGGAGGCTCCCGGTGGGCACTGATGGGCACAGATAGGCACAGGTAAGGCGGCACTGATAGGCACAGTTAAGGCAGCACTGATGGGGACAGATAAGGCGGTACTGATGGGCACAGATAAGGCGGCACTGATGGCCACTGATGGGTGTCACGGATAGGTGGCACTGATGGGTACCACTGATGGGCAGCGGTAGGTGGCACTGATGTGCAGAACTGTTGTTGTGGCACTGATGTGGGTGCTGATGGGTGGCACTTTGGGCACTGATGGGTGACGCTGGTGGGCACTGGTAGGCGGCACTGCTGCCTATTGCTAGGTGTCACTGGCAGGGGGCACAGATAATCGCCGTGATTGGGACTGATGTCCCTCTCACGGCCGCCGGTGATCAGCTTTTTTTTCCTCCTCACGCTGTCAGCGTGAGGAGAAAAAATAGCTGATTACCGACTCTGTTTACATCACATGATCAGCTGTCATTGGCTGACAGCTGATCATGTGATAAGGGGTCGGGACCGACCCCCTACTCTGATCTGTGATCAGGCGAGTCTCATAGACTCTTTGATCACTGAGCGCGCCGCACGCGCCCTGCAGGGGGAACGCAGGCCGCTCGTGCACGGGACGACATCAATAGATGTCGTCCCGGCAATGTAGGTCCATGCTGTTGCCGTCATTTGGCAATAGCGCGGATCTGAAGAGGTTAAAATACATCTGTTATAAGGTAAAAATATGAAGGTTGTGATTTAGGACAAATTGTAGAATCAGTATTACAAAAGACAATCATCAATATGAATCATGATTTATTATTGTATAAAAATTTACACATAGCATGTGTCTTTAGATAAACAAATATTCTTTGGATATACCAAAATTATACATTTATCCATATAGATAATCATTTTATGTGATATTGATTAATAATAAATATATATATATATATATATATATAACATGTGTCTTTCCTAGATAGACCAGTCTTTATAAGATATACATTTATATATTTTATTTTTATATATATATATATATAACCATTTTATGTAATAGTGATTCATCAAAATTATACTGAGTGTATTTTATATTGGACCGGTTACCAGAATACTTAAAGATATATATTCACAAAGATACAAACAAATACATGTTATGAAAATTGAACATTTTATTTAAAAGATAGTTCAGAACACATTTTTCTGCTCTCAGACACGCCTAGTGGTTGAAGGTGATATTACCTGAAATTCACCAAAGTAAATCATTAGATTTTGCTTAACCAATAGAAGAAAAGCCATACCTTTTGGGCTGAGACTCTTATAATTTTATTATATTATTGTCTGAGATAGTATTTAGAAGCAGAAGAGATGCCATGAGAGGACTCAAGAACATTCAGCAACAACTGATTACCATAAATCATACACGCAGACACATACACTGTTCATCTACTCAGACTTTTACATTCATGAAGATTCCTGAACACCTTATGCTTTGGAACTCGGAGGGCGCAAGAAGTAATTCCTCTTTAAGAGTATCCATCTTGAAAGCCACGACAGCCATTCTCAATACTCTCGTAACCAGCAATTCAGACCAGTAGCCGTTTTGGAACCGGTAATTATGTTGTGTTGATTTTATCCGATATTCATTTGTGCTCTCTTATATATTAAATTTATTGACTATTTTACAATTGATCATTTTTCTGCTGAATCAATAACCACCTTGTAGATTTTTCTCTAAAGATTCAATTTTCAATATATATTTTTTATTTTGCATAGTTTCCACTCTATGACATAACAAACGTCTAATTTTATTTCACACTGTTAACCACTTACTTACCTGCAGTATAGTAACGGTTGAATTTGTGAAATATAGACGTTCTGTCTAACTGTCATTTTACAAGGTTATTGATTCTACAGGGAAGTTTATCACTGTTATATCACATCAACGGTACTACACTCCAATTTAGCAGGTGTTTCAATTGATATTCAAGATTTTATGTAACGCAATCGGTATTCTCATTTTATGTAACGTTTGTTTATGTCAACCAATATATATAACTATTTTGTATGATTACATGTCTGGTGAATAAATTTCATATTTTTAGACTGTGGTCATAATAGATTGAATCTGTATCTTAAAAATATCATCGTTAAAAATTACTTAATCATAAATACTGTGCGGGAAAACTTTCCTTAATAAGCACAACAAGGCACCCTTTAAAATTATGGACAGTCTTGAGGCATCCTCCAAAATTATGGACAGTCTTGAGGCATCCTCCAAAATTATGGACAGTCTTGAGGCATCCTCCAAAATTATGGACAGTCTTGAGGCACCCTCCAAAATTATGGACAGTCTTGACGCGCTCTATTCTAAAATGTAAAAGTTATTCTAGTAGTTCTAAATAATGCAACATCTACACACATAGGACACCCAACATTATAAGTGATTTATTCTTCCAAAGCAAATACATGTTTGCAAACTGGTCCTGACTAGTATTCCAATGTTTCTCTTCTCCCTCAGTTTTCTCCATCACTTGGCTAATGAGACCCCAAAGCTGATGGAGAGAGGCGGGGGAGGGTCACACAAGGATGATATTCAGGCAACTGACATCCTCCTTATCAACTCATGATGTCATTGATAGCTAAAGAAGGCATCCCCACAGGGTGGTACTGTGGATGCCAATATAATAATCCTAGATTATAAACAAATTTAGACCAGTGGACTCAAAATGGACTTTGTAGGCACCACAACACACCAATTCATATAAAAGTATATATTTTTATTTGTGCAAACACAGAAAAGTTAAAAAGGAGAAACAAAGTGAATAAAAAATCCTTGCAACAACAGCGAGTACAACTACCACATATACATCACCATAAACCAAACATGGGCCAAACTGTAACCTGACATAAATTCCATATAGAAGTGGTCATCAGTATTGTGGTGGGCCTGGTATAGGTTGATGTAGAGCAGTGGTTCTCAACTCCAGTCCTCGGGACCCACCAACAGGTCAGATTTTAAGTATTACCTTAGGGAGTTGCAGACTAGAATACTGCAATCACTGAGCAGCAAGTGATATCACCTGTGATGTATTTCAGCTATCTTGCAAACCTGGCCTGTTGGTGGGTCCTGAGGACTGGAGTTGAGAACCACTGATGTAGAGGGTAGAATAACTTGAGCTTGAAGTGAGAATTGTGATAAGTGGTTGTCAACTGCCAAGAATTATCCGGATAGTTAAAAAACCTTGTAAATTGAACCTGTGCATCAGTAGGGGATCAATGGTAAGGGAATCCAGAATTGTGAGCAAACAAGCAAGTTGTGTCTACAAAGTCCATTTTGAGTCCACTGGTCTAAATTTGTCATGATGTCATTGGTTGTTAGGAAGTTGGCAGCTTGAAGGTTGGAATGGTGCACAATGAAAACCTGTGGCTTTGTGTAACTAAAAGGCTTCATCCACCCAATTGTTGGGCATTTTGCCAAGGCGCCCCTGAAGAACCCTCAAGGCCCCCTGGTTGAAAAAAAGTTGCTCTATGTGATGAAAAAAATGTTTTTTTTAATTGTATAAAATTAAATTTAAACCCAGGCACATAGCTCTGTCAGGGTATTTATAGTGAACTATTAAAACAATTTTATATCTATGGAAAGGATCTAAAAATAAGGAGATTCCTATGTATTTCCAAAAAATTAACAAAACAACTCAAATTCATTTATCCCCACTAAGTTGAAGACAAAAGAGATGTGGAATAATATTGTGCAAATATATATATATATATTTTTTTTTTACTAAAAATCAGTGCAAAATAATATCAAAATATAATTGGTGATAACACAAAATATAAATCTACATTACAATAATGTAAATATAACAGATGAGGAGTCTATAACCTCAAGCTTTAGTTTTAGAATACCAATGTATATAACTCAATTACCCCCTTATAAGTAATTAACAGCTTTTTAGAGGCTTAGCAGATTATTAAAAAACAACAACCAAGTGTGGATTTTAAACACCTAAGACTTCTTCTCCAACAAACAGATCTGCATACTCCACTTCTTACAACACACGGACAAATGGTCGTCCTGTGTACAGAGCTTGGTAATTTGGCCAAGACTGTATTCAAGGCAAAGATTGATCTCTAATGCATTTTCTGTTTAAACATGTCTCATAACCAAACCATTCACTAAATCTAAAAATAGTTTTGTGAGATTTATATACATTAGTATATTATTTCTCTTTAATTGAATCCGGAAGATTTCATACTGCAGACAGAAATCCTTCAAATCCAATCAGTACTACAAAATTGAATGGCCTCATCCAAGACATGTTTAAATGTTTAAACCATCTATGGAATACAGATATCATGATCTATACTTTACCAAATCTTTTGAGCTTTTTTGTTTGAGAAGATGTCTGCTGTGTATCCCAAGGGAACTTTCACTTCCTAGATATCTTTGAACTTTCCGCTCTCCAGCCCCTTTGTTAATTTCTTTTCTTTCTCCTCTCGCATTTTAAGATTTCCCCCTCGGTTATGTGTACAGACTCTATATCCCCCCAGGAGTGGGTTTGGACATGCCTTTCCGTCACAAATGACGTTTAACACATAATTTCCTGCATCAAATATGTAGGGGCAATATTGAATCTTTGTGCAAACCTACCACTAGGGGCGGTGTAGGATTAAAAATTGATTTTAGGGGCGTGGCTTAGCAATGGCCGTGTGAAGAAGCATTTCTGAAGAGCTCCTGGCCTCCCCCTGCCTTACCCGCACTAAAGACGGCTAAATTCTTTATCTATACGGCATGCCAACATATAAGAGATATAAGACAAGAGCGTCGGTAAGCAACAACCCGACTTCCACCCCACGGAGCAGTATAAGGAGCTACTTTCGGGACTCACAGAGGAGCTCACCGGGCGCCATTGTCTCATCGCCACGTGCACATATCCCGACCGAGGACGACGCACAATCTACACCAACGTCTCCACACACTGCCTCGGCCTGGAGACACTTGTCCCGACATGGCCAACCATTCAAGACAGATGAGAGATGTCCCGGATGACCTCCGCGCCATTCTCCAGGCCTTGCCCACTAAGGCAGACTTCGAGGCCCTCCCGTCCAAAACGGACATCGAGACTCTCATTCAGCGGGTAGAGGAGGCCCACGCAAGAGACATACAGGAGATAAGGGAGGAATTGCAAACGATCTCTGACAGAGTGGAAGCGGGAGAAAGTTCGGTCTCTACCCTCACTCAGCGGATTATAGCCCTGGAGCAATCGCAGGAGACACAGATGGCCACGGCGGTGGACTTACAGCTCCATTTGGAGGACTTGGAGGACCGCAGCCGCCGTAACAACCTGCGGCTGCGGGGTCTCCCAGAAGCTACCGGAGCGGAGGACCTGGAGGCTACTGTAATTGCTATTCTGCAGGGGGTCCTGGAAGCGCCACAGACGTCCATCGAGCTAGATCGTGTTCACCGGACACTCGGCCCTAGATCAGCGGACACTGACAGGCCCAGGGATGTACTATGCAGAGTGCACCGATACACCCAAAAGGATCTTGTCCTCCGCAAGGCCTGGGAACGGGGAGAAATTATGTTTGACGGCGCCGAGATCAAAATCCTTCCGGATCTATCTAGAGCCACACTACAAAGGAGAGCAATGTTGAAACCTGTCCTGGAACTGGCTAGAGGACTAGGCTGCACGTATAGATGGGGGTATCCACTAGCGGTCACCTTCCGGAATTCCACAGCCTCATTCACTTTGCGCACTCCATCGGATCTTCCGGCACTTTTTACTTTTTTGGGCACCGAACCGATCGAAGTTCCAAACTGGCTGAGCCTTGTTCCCCGCCCCACAGGAAGACCGGGCCATCCCGCTCAAAGGTACCTATCATCTCGTCTACAACGTTCCAGAAGGAGATCCAGGTCACCTTCCAACGAGGGGACACGTGAGTCTTGATTTAGCTACCCTGATGATAAAAGACCTTCTTTCAGCCCGAGCATGACAAGACTCCCACACCCCTGGCATTATTGACCCTTGATTGAGTTCCCGTTATGGGTGAGCGATCAACCCCTCTACTCCCACTGACTCACAGGCAATTAACAGTATTCTCTTCTCTTTGCCTTTTTTTCTCAGTCCCAGGAGGCTTTCACTATTTCAGTACATACCTACCTTGTGACTGATACAGGAAATTCCTCCAGAACTGACATACGACCCCCAGTATTCTACAAAGTGTGAGCCCTAGATCCCTCCTCCCCTACTCCGTCCCATGCATACACTGACAAGCCCGATCTGTGTAGACTATCTGAGACATTAACTAGGGAGAGGATCAATCTACACCGAAGATCTACACAAGCGGCGGACTAACAGATGAACCCATACACGGTACCGTATGCTACCACAGAGGATATGTAGTATGCCTGAGAACTCGAGTATTGCTTATATAGAGCTCACTGGGATGGAGAGGGGAGCGAACAGAGATGGACTATGGTCAAGCTTTGAACTATCAACAGACATACAGGAACAAGCTGCCCATCTTCATGAGCCGTTCGCTCTGCTCAGGAAGACAATAGCCTTCCTGGAAGTGAGGACTAGTTCTATTATGGCAAATTACTAGGAATCTTTGCAACCTGGAGCAGTGAACCTGGGTGATACGCTCTGGAGATAGGGGATGCAGTGTTAGGAAGTTTGCTTTTAGTTTGTTTTACATTTTTTCTTGAATTTCAAATGTTCTTGGGCTGCTCTCATATCTTCACAAATGAGTCTAGAGGGAACTTTTTATTCGGAACATAAGAAATGTTATTATGCTCGGGTAAGATCATTATCTGTTATAAATAAGTATTACAAAGAATTATATTTGGTTATATGGAAGCTGTCGCTCATGTTATGAACATGCCATCTATCCACACACAGATGCCTTAGCCGCCTTCAATTATTTCGTGACATATGCAAAAACATAGCGGGGCGGGAGGGGGAGCCAGTGAGTTTAATTCTGGCTATTCCTTTCCACAACCCCAACTAGGCCCGCGCTCGATTACCAGTCAGTACTGGTGAGCGTTCTTGCACTACGGTGCTAGTGAAATAGAATACTCTTAACAGAGTCTAGAGGTGCCTACACGCACTCTCTACGATCTATTTTTATTCTATATACCTCCTTCTCTACTACTTACTTCTCCTCTACCCCTCCCCTCCCCTCTAGCCTACTCTCCCTCTTCTATCCCAACCCCCTCCCTTAACATTGGGTAACATGGAGGCGGTTAACTTCTTCTCATTAAACACGAAAGGCTTAAATATACCGGAAAAAAGAAAGATGCTTTTACAAGATTTAAAACATCATAGGGCAGACATAGCAGGAGACCCATTTTAAAAGCAGTAGTCCCCCCACTCTGAGAAATAGATTCTTCCCACAGGGGTACCATGCTTCTAACGGCTCATCTAAGACCCGCGGAGTATCTATACTCATTTCACACAGAATCCCCTGGAAATGTATAGATGTAAGTTCAGACCCAGAGGGGAGATATTTGTTTATCAAGGGGGAGATCGGGGGAATTCAGGTGACCATTGCTAACATTTATGCTCCCAATTGCAATCAAGATCATTTCATCCAGAAAATCATGGAGACACTACTAGAATTTAAGAGTGGCCACCTCATAGTGGGAGGAGATTTTAATGTCCCCCTAATTCCCGCTGAGGATACTTCTTCAGGGAAATCTTCGGTAACGCCCAATACTAGGAAACGCATCTCCAAGACACTACATAGATCACAACTGATTGATGTGTGGAGACTCCTACACCCGACTGAACGCGATTATACCTTCTACTCGACCCCCCACAAACAGTACTCAAGGATTGACTACTTTCTACTCCCACATGCACAATTGCACGCACTCCGTGACTCTCAAATAGGATCAATTACATGGTCTGACCACGCCCCGATCATGCTAACATATGCACTGACAGAGAACACTACTACCAGATCCAAAACATGGAGACTAAATGAAAGTCTCCTACAAGACGAAGAAGTACTAAAAGAGGTCTCTTTAGAAGTGGATAATTATTTTAAAACCAACAACACCCCAGGTAGTGACCCCGGAATTGTATGGGAAGCCCATAAGGCAGTGATCCGCGGAGTTTTAATTAAACACGGAGCTCGCATTAAGCGAGAACGCTCAAGTCAGCTTACATCCCTGTATCAGGACCTATACCAAGCAGAGGCAAGACACAAACATGCACAAACACCAGCTGGAGAAGCGGAACTTATACAAATAAGAACTAAGATAACAGACTTAATGCAATTTAGAGCGAAAGCCTCACTCCAAATCTGCCGTCGAGTAACATACGAATCGGGCAACAAATGTGGCAAACTCCTAGCCAATGCACTGCGGGAACAAAACCTTGCTAACTACATCCCCCATATCACATTACCCTCGGGACAACATATCACCCACCCACAGAAACTAGCCTCTACGTTCAAGGAATTCTACTTCTTGCTCTACAACCTAAAAACACCACTCACACCCCAGCCACAAACAGATGATTATTTAATTAGATCTAAAATGCCCCAACTGACAACGGAATCCAGTGAGTTGTTAGATGACCACATTACCATAGAAGAAATAAAGAAAGCTGTAACATCCCTGAAGAAGGGCAAAGCCCCGGGCCCAGATGGCCTCACGGCCCAATATTATAGAACCCTTCTACCGGCCCTGGGAGAACATATGGGGAGGTTCTTCAACTCACTGGGCTCTGGATCTAGTATACCTAGAGACACTATGTTGGCTCACATCACAGTAATTCCTAAGGAGGGGAAAGATACGTCCGCTTGTGGAAGCTATAGACCAATATCATTACTTAACCTTGACCTCAAGATCTTCACGAAAATACTATCCACCAGAATCCAAGCATATATCCCCTCCCTGATCCATTTGGACCAAGTCGGTTTTGTCCCCACAAGGGAAGCTAGGGACAACACTTCCAAAATACTTAACATACTACATGTAGTAAATCAAAATAAGACTCCCTGTATCTTCATTAGCACGGACGCAGAGAAGGCCTTTGACAGGGTGAACTGGAATTTCATGTTCTCTGTCATGAAATATATTGGTATGGGAAACAGGATGCTTAACTGGATCCGCTCTGTCTACGCGAATCCCACTGCTCGGGTTCGTGTGAACGGAGTCCTGTCAGACCCTTTCATGATCAGGAATGGAACACGTCAGGGATGCCCGTTATCACCACTTCTCTTCGCCCTGTCACTGGAACCCTTCCTGCGGACCGTGCGTGCTAACCCGGATATAACCGGGGTGAATTTGGGCACAACACAGCAGAAAATCGCTGCCTATGCAGATGATTTGCTGTTTACACTCACCAACCCAGCAGTTTCTGTCCCTAATCTATTACAAGAATTCCAAACCTACGGCAATATCTCCAACATGAAGATTAATTTTAATAAATCAGTAGCCATGGAAGTCGGTCCACCTTCACACACCCTGAGGAATATTAGAGACAGTTTTAATTAAATACTTGGGCACGTATATACCCCCCAAAATTTCACAGATATTCGCCTTGAATTTCCCCCCACTTCTAGCTTCAGTCAGGACGCTGCTTACAAAATGGAACAAAGGATTACATTCTTGGTTTGGTAGATGTAACATCCTGAAAATGTCCATACTACCAAAGTTTCTATACTTACTCCAAGCTCTACCGATCCATATACCTTCTCATTACTTTAATCAAGTTAGTGCCCTTTTCTCAAATTTCATTTGGGCAAACAAAAGACCCAGGCTCAACAAAAGACTGATCACGTTACCCAAGATATTCGGAGGCCTGGCGGTCCCAGACCTCCGTAAATATCAGCAAGCGACCCACTTAACCAGATTGATAGACTGGATACGCCACCAACCTACCAAATTGTGGACACAATTAGAGCAGACCCAAAGTGAGATACCTTTAAATAGATTACCTTGGTGCCATAGTTCTCTACCACGCACGTTAAAGAACCACCCTCTCATTGGTATAACATCAAGAATATGTGCTTCCCTTTTTCTAAAGGCAAAATTGACATCTCATAACTCCCCATTACGCCCGATATTGGGAACACCAGCCTTCACCCCAGGTCACACGGACCCAGTGTTCAGATCACTACACGTCAAAGGAATCTTCCAGTGTTCCCATTTTACGGTGAATGGGAGGTGGCTGACAGCAGAGGAGCTTATGAACCCAGAGGGACAGTTTTGTCTGGACTTCTGGAGAGCAATTCAACTTAAACACTACCTTAACACACTACCTCCTCCTGAGAGCCTCACGCAGACTCTGACCACCTTTGAAACTCTCTGCTCGGAGGAGGGGGTTTTACCTCACACACTGTCGGCCACCTACCAGTTGCTGATTACACCACCAGAAAATCACCAAATACCAATGCTGGGGACATGGGAAAGGGATCTGAACTGTACATTCTCACCACGTCAAAAACAAAACATTATCCTTTTTACGTTCAGATCCTCAATTTGCACAAAGATGCAGGAAACAAATTTTAAAATACTCACCAGGTGGTACAATACACCTATAAAACTGCAAAAAAATTTTCCGTCCACCTCGGATCTCTGTTGGAGATGCCGAGGAGACCGGGGGACGATTCTCCACATTTTCTGGAGCTGTCCCCTACTGGGACAATACTGGAAGATGATACAACAAACGATCCAAAAATTCACAGATCTCCCCCTTCCGACAGAGCCGGGATTCTACCTACTACATGCGACAGACATGACAAGTAAAAAATACAAAAAATCTCTGCTCAGACATTTACTAGATGCAGCAAAATCTTGTATCCCACTACTTTGGAAGTCCACCAAACCTCCAACTATAGGGATGTGGATCAAGAAAGTTGAAGATATAAGAGAAATGGAGGATCTTATCCTCACAGCCCGACATAAAAACGAGGTATACACCAAAACCTGGTCGCTTTGGCTGACTTTCATATTTTCAAATGAAGGTCAGAATTTGCTGAAGGGAGACTGAACTCATCTGTTTAGCCAATACTGATACGCTGACCCCATGGATGGGGTAGTCACCGCCTCCATGTGCCCCTTTCCCCTCCCACCCCCTTCCTACCTTCACCCCCCTTTTTCCCCCTCCTTTAGTCTGACCTTTCTTCACTTCCTTTATCCTGGCCCCCTACTTCTCTTCTCTCCAATTTTACTTCTTTCAAAAAAAGAGAAGGGGCAGGAGGAGGGAGAGGCCCAGACAAGTCCAGGGACAGCAGAAATTTTGTCTACTGTACATATAACTCTGGAGACTGTAACTGTTACTATATCTACGATAACTGCGGATGTATGTTATGTGAGGCTGCGCCCTCAAAAGTTGCACTTGTACATGTTGTTATTTTGGGGCTTCGCCCTCTCTTTTGTCTCAATAAAAAAACTATATTTGAAAAAAAAAAATTGATTTTAAAATGTTTCTAAAATGTCAAAAATCAATCTCCACATAACCTTCAACTTTGTCTATAAAAAAAACTATAAAATACCATGAACTGTCAAATCTATGTCAGACCTCTCCAGACTTCATGGCTATCCATGAGATATATGTCTTCTAAAAATGTCTAACCCACACAATTACTTAACTCTGACATAGCTTCGGATTAGGTAAGATGGCACTGAAAACCTCATGTATTATTTCATGAGAATTCTTACTCTCAGAAACTCCATACATTTAGACTTTGTATAATATTACAAATATGCTATGTCCATATGAATAAAGATATACCAATATATTTTTATGAATATATCCAAACAATATACCATGATTAATATTTTATATAAAAAATAGGTCACATTGTCCAATTAATTTTGCACATAATTACTCCAATATAATTATAATAATATAATGAGAATTATTGCCAATATAATTATTTGCAGTGAATAATTTTACAAAACATTTCAAAACACAGTTTGTGAATACGTCTTTTTCCTTATCCCTCGGTCAAGGAGAACATCTCTGTTCATTGTTATTTGATGCCTAAATCCAAAAATTCTTTTTTTTAACATGAACATTAGCTGGTACCTTCTTATCTCTCCTGGCTGACATAATTAGAATTCACGACTTGGTAGAATATATGGTGAGGCCCTTAAAACCTTCTTGTGGGAATCTCTTATCTAAAGACCGTGAACTTAGTTATACCTCTTTTAAAAAAATTAAAATATATATATATATATATATATATATATATATATATATATATATATATATATAGTATCTGAAAAAAGTGAGTACACCCCTCACATTTTTGTAAATATTTTATTCCATCTTCATGTGACAACACTGAAGAAATGACACTTTGCTACAATGTAAAGTAGTGAGTGTATAGCTTATATAACAGTGCAAATTTGCTGTCTCCTCAAAATAACTCAACACAGCCATTAATGTCTAAACCGCTGGCAACAAAAGTAAGTACACTTGTATGTAAAAATGAATTGGGCCCAAAGTGTCAATATTTTGTGTGGCCACCATTATTTTCCAGCACTGCCTTTACCCTCTTGGGCATGGAGTTCACCAGAGCTTCACAGGTTGCCACTGGAGTCTTCTTTCACTCCTCCATGATGACATCACGGAGCTGGTGGATGTTAGAGACCTTGCGCTCCTCCACCTTCCATTTGAGGATTCCCCACAGATGCTTAGGGTTTTGGTCTGGAGAAATGCTTGGCCAGTCCATCACCTTTACCCTCAGCTTCTTTAGCAAGGCAGTGGTCGTCTTGGAGGTGTGTTTGGGATCGTTATGTTGGAATACTGCCCTGCGGCCCAGTCTCTGAAAGGAGGGGATCATGCTCTGCTTCAGTATGTCACAGTACATGTTGGCATTCATGGTTCCCTCAATGAACTGTAGCTCCCCAGTGCCAGCAGTACTTATGCAGCCCCAGACCATGACAATCCCACTACCATGCTTGACTGTAGGCAAGACACACTTGTCTTTGTACTCCTCACCTGGTTGCCGTCAAACACGCATGACACCATGTGAACCAAATAAGTTTATCTTGGTTTTATCACACCACATTACATGGTTCCAGTAATCCATGTCCTTAGTCTGCTTGTCTTCAGCAAACTGTTTGCAGGCTAGGCTTCCTTCTGGGATGACAGACATGCAAACCAATGTGATGCAGTGTACGGAGTATGGCCTGAGCACTGACAGGCTGACCCCCCCCACCTCTTCAAACTCTATACGTCTATTTCCCAAAGACAACCTCTGAATATGACGCTGAGCACGTGAACTCAACTTCTTTGATCGACCATGGCGAGGCCTGTTCTGAGTGGAACCTGCTGTATGGTCTTGGCCACCATGCTGCAGCTCAGTTTCAGGGTCTTGGCAACCTTCTTATAGCCTAGGCCATCTTTATGTAGAGCAACAATTCTTTTTTTCAGATCCTCAGAGACTTCTTTGCCATGAGGTGCCATGTTGAACTTCCAGTGACCAGTATGAGAGAGTGAGAATGATAACACCAAATTTAACACACCTGCTCCCTATTCACACCTGAGACCTTGTAACACTAACGTGTCACATGACACCGGGGAGGGAAAATGGCTAATTGGGCCCAGTTTGGACATTTTCACTTAGAGGTGTACTCACTTTTGTTGCCTGCGGTTTAGACATTAATGGCTGTGTGTTGAGTTATTGAGGGGACAGAAAATTTGCTGTTATACAAGCTGTACACTCACTACTTTACATTGTAGCAAAGTTTCATTTCTTCAGTGTTGTCACATGAAAAGATAGAAGATTTACAAAAATGTGACTGAGGGGTGTACTTACTTTTGTGAAATACTGTATATAGGAACAAGATGGTTCCTAAGTTGCTTATGAAACCACAAAACATAAGTAAAAAAATTAATATGATTTTGGCCTTCTAGATTAATTCTTTTAACCTCCATAGTTCCTACAACCCCCCCCCAAAAAAATATTTTAAAAATCTGAGTTCCCACCCCCACATTTATAAACAAACTCATACATTGGGGCACCTACGCCTGAAAACATTGATTGTGACACACAGGTTACATATTACCGGAATGAGAGCAATAATTCTATCACCAGACCTCCTCTGTAACACTAAACTGATGAGCTATAGGGGGCTTTTAAAGCCTTGCCTATAGAAAATATAGGGTACTGAAGGATGTCACCATTTCACAGGTGCACAAAAATTGAAGGTTTGACATGTTGGGTATCTATTTACTCAGTGCAACCTCGGCTATTATATTTTACTAAAAAATTGGGTAATTTCTTGTGTTTTGTGCTCTAAAATGGACTTTAGTGTGTTTTTTACTGAAATTTTGCATTTCATAGACTTTTGCAATAATATCATGTTATCTAAAATAAACTACCACTATATTATTCTCTAGGGTGTTTGCTTTCATAAAATATATCATGTTTTGGGGGTTTTATATAATCTTCAGGCCTAAATGATTTTTTAACTCCTTCCCGCCCGGCCTATTGCAGAATGAGGGCCAGGCGGGGGTTCAATTATCCTGATGGGATGTCAAATGACGTCCAGAAGAATAAGCCAATCGGGCGCACGGTGATCGTTGGTGTGGTGTGTCGCTCTGACACATGACTTCTCCAATCTCGATAAAGAGCCTAAGATGTAGGATCTTTACCATGTGATCAGCTGTATCCAATCAAAGCTAAATCACATCAAAACCAGGAAGTGCCAATTATCGGCTTTCCTTTATTCATGCTGACAAGGTGCGAGTAAAGGAGAGATGATCAGCGGCTCACCTGACAGGGGGGATCTGCATTGATATTAAGCATTGATTATCAGTACAGGGCCATCAGTGATGATCGCCAGTGATGACCACAAGTGCCTCACCAGTGATGCCAATCAGTGCCCATCAGGGATGCCAATCAGTGCCCATCAGTAATGCCTGTCAGCACCTCCTCATCAGTGCTGCATATTAGTGTCTCCTCATCAGTGAAAGAGAAAACTTACTTATTCTTAAAAAAAATATTTTTTTTTTTTCCCAGAATTTTCTGTCTTTTTTTTGTAACACAAGAAATAAAAACGCCAGAGGTGATCAAATACCACCAAAAGAAAGCTCTATTTGTGGGGAAAAAAAGATAAAAATGTCATATGGGTACAGTGTTACATGACCGCGCAATTGTCATTCAAAGTGTGAGAGCGCTGACAAATGAAAATTGGTCTGGGCAGGAAGGTGAAAGTGTCCTTTATTGAAGGGGTTAAACATTTGGGCAAAAAAAATTTATACAAAAACATCTACGGTATTGAAAGGGTTAAAGGAAACGTTCCCCTTCAGGAAGATGTTACATGTTCCTGTTCCTGCAGCGGCTCAGCGATCCGAGTCCTCTGTGTGACAGCAGTGCGGGGAGAAGTTCCCAGTACCGGCTGTCACTTTATGAAAACAGCGCGGCCATGCCATTCATTCACAGAGTTCTGTCCTTTGCCGATGTCGGCTTGTAGTTTTCAATGAAGTCCCACACCGCTGCTGAGATCTCTGGTAGATGAGGGACAAGGAGTTTGTCATAAGAGAGGAGGAGATTGTCATAAGGGACAAGGAGATTGGGACCCGATTTAGTCCCTTGCACAAGTTGTTTTTTCAAAAAATATCCACACCCCTGGAACTGTTTGTTACATGATGAAGATCAGCCATGGAGTATATCTGAGGTGTATATCAGGGTGTGCTTCTTCCCCACATGAGAGCTGTGATGTCCAGCAAAATTCATATAGAAGACATTTCCCACACTCAAGGCACTAATACACCTCGAGGGTTGTGTGGGATCCCTGATGTACAGGAAGACAGGACTTCAGTAAGGAACATTTCCCTCACTCAGGGCAGGAATATGGCTTCTCCCCTGTGTGAGATCTCTGATGTGTGGAAAGATGGGACCTCCGTGAAAAACATTTTGCACACTCAGGACAGGAATACGGCTTCTCTCCCGTGTGAGATCTCTGATGTGTGTAAAGATTGGACTTTACTGAAAAACATTTCCCGCACTCATGACAGGAATACGGCTTCTCCCCTGTGTGAGATCTCTGATGTTTGGAAAGACCGGACTTAACTGAAAAACATTTGCCGCACTCAGGACAGGAATGCGGCTTCTCCCCAGTGTGAGATCTCTGATGTGTGTAAAGATTGGACTTCAGTGAAAAACATTTCCTGCACTCAGGACAGGAATACGGCTTCTCCCCCGTGTGAGATCTCTGATGTGTGGAAAGTCCGGACTTATCTGAAAAACATTTCCCGCACTCAGGACAAGCATACGGCTTTTCTCCTGTGTGAGATCTCTGATGTGCGTAAAGATAAGACTTCATTGAAAAACATTTCCCGCACTCAGTACAGGAATACGGCTCCTCTCCTGTGTGAGATTTTTTATGCACATCAAGATGGTATTTAAAAGGGAAACATTTCCCGCACTCAGTACAGGAATACGGCTTCTCCCCTGTGTGAGATCTCTGATGTTTGTTAAGACTGGACCTCTGTGAAAAACATTTGCCGCACTCAGCACAGGAATATGGCTGCTCCCCTGTGTGAGATCTTTGATGTGTGTAAAGAGTGGACGTCTGTGAAAAGCATTTCCCGCACTCAGGACAGGAGTACGGCTTTTCCCCCGTGTGAGATCTCTGATGTTTGTTAAGACTGGACTTCACTGAAAAACATTTCCCGCACTCAGGGCAGGAATATGGCTTCTTCCCCGTGTGAGATCTCTGATGTGTGAAAAGACTGGACTTCCCTGAAAAGCATTTCCCGCACTCAGGACAGGAATACGGTTTCTCCCCCGTGTGAGATCTTTTATGCCTATTAAGACCGGATTTAGAAGAGAAACATTTCCCACACTCAGAACAGGAATACGGCTTCTCTCCTGTGTGAGATCTTTTATGCACATCAAGTTTGGATTTAGAAGGGAAACACTTCCCGCACTCAGTACAGGAAAACCTCTTCTCTGTTGGAAGGATGGCACCGTCCCTCACAGTCTGAGGTTCCTCAGGATAAGAGGAATACGATGGTCCATCTACACTGTGTGGTGCCGGATGGACATTTGAGGTAGTCGGGTTTTCTCCTGGACTATACTGTGTGATGTCCTCATCTTCTACTTTACAGTCTGGAGACAAAGTGAGACAATCCTCTGAGGTTTTCCTCATCTCCCGTCCATCTACTAAAATAGAAATACAAAGATTATTACTAGACATGAGCAGATTGGTTCCCCTAAACCAGGACTCCGCCCACATCAGGCAGCTTTGTCTCTGAGGATCTTACAATTCACCCTCAAGGTAACTAGTAAATGGGTCCTCTGTAGGGCGGCAACTAAACATGCATTATTAGAGGGAGAATCTGCTACATATCAGAATCAGAGATCAACATTATTAAATATAAAAAAAGACATAAAATGCTGTTTTGCAGATGATCAGACAGGAGTGTAATATAATATGATGGATGACAGACTTCCTTGTCATAGACAGGTAGGTGGGTACAAGCTCCCTGCACCTGATGTCACTTATGCTGGCCGTACACAAACTCATTTTTCTTTCATAAAAACATTCATCCAATTTTCTAACCATTAATGGGGTGAAATCAGCGTTCATTTTCCACCACAGTGACGGGAAAATTCGAAGGAGCAGAATAGAGAACTTTTCTCAATCTAACAAATGTTCACATCGTTTATGTGGTTTTTGCTCAGAAGTTACATTCATTTTATAATTGAATGTTAAAAGCAAGTGGAATTTTCAAACTACACTCGTCCATTCATCGAATGTACAAATCATTTTCATACAAATATTCATGTGAATATTCTCATCCAAAAATCGATCCGTGTATGGCCAGCATAGGACATTTAGTAGCAGCAGCATGATTTTGTTTCATCATCTGTTATGATGGCGTTAAAAAAAATATATTCCTTTATATTACAAAAACAGCAGATAATCACTACTATAAGGGATTCATTTATACTGTGAAATAGTGAAAGTAATATATCTTATATCATATATATAATAATACATATACCCAGAAGTAGGATATATGGGGATTTTACCTGAGAGTCACACATGAAGATATATGGAGATTAGAGGGGGAGGGGGGACTTTTATATAAGTAATACTAAAAGCTGAGACTTTTTTTCATGGATATAATAATTTTATACATAATGCACAATATTAGTAAACTTTTACTTTATGTAATAGTAATGCCTTCTATCATCTCCAGTCTATCAGCCTCCACCTTCTCTGGGGTCAGATGCTGATCTTCCCTGCACAGAGACCTTAAAGTCATTGTAAATGTTGGATTTCTTTTTTAAACAAACTTGTCATACTTACCTCTAGGGATGCACAAAAATTTTGGCAGCCAAAAAAAAAAACTGCAGAAAATTGTGTTTTCAGCACATTGCCGAAAGGAAAATATTGCCGATAATCGAGCGGAAAATGGTGCCACCCATTGCGGGGGTGTCACCCTGGAGTGCCCCAGTCCTCCCCTCCCTCCTCCTCGCCTCCCTCTTCTCCTCCCTCCCACAGAGCGGCGATCTCCGTGTGTCACAGAGCTGAATTTGAATTGCCCGGGCCGCAGCAACAACGTCCCGCCTCCTGTGATAGACGACACACTGATCCAATGGGGGGACATTGAATCTGTGATGTGATCACAGGAGGCGGGACATTGTTACTGCGATCCGGGCAATTCAAATACAGCTCCGTGACACACAGAGATCACCGCTTTAATCCGGGCACTGGTGAGGCTGAATGATGGGCACTGGTGAGGCTGCATGAAGGGCACTGGTGAGGCTGAATGATGGACACTGGTGAGGCTGAATGACGGGCACTGGTGAGGCTGCATGAAGGGCACTGGTGAGGCTGAATGACGGACACTGGTGAGGCTGAATGAAGGGCACTGGTGAGTTGGGCAGGCAATGGGAGGGGGTTTGGATGAGGTGTGTTTGTGAAAAAGGAATGTTTGCAAGCAGAGCTCTCTCTTACTACACCTGGAGACCAGCCAAGAGGATGTGATAAGTATATTGTGTTCTGACTGTAAGCTTTGTAACATTGCAATTTCTTGTAATACCTTTATGTTATTTTTTTCCTAATTTTGTTGTTTTAGTACATTCCTATTTTCTCTGGAATAAATGTAACTTGTTTACTAAGCAGATGTGTTTGTTATATCATTGTGCTTATCAGACTATTACAGATTAGCAACTATAGGGACTAGACAAATTAATACATGTATGCAATAGTTATATAGGATATATTAGATTATATAATATTGCATTTTTTCTGCACAGAATTCACAAACCCTTACAGTCCCTGTAAGCATAAATCCTCAAATACACCCAGAACTGAAAATCGTCTCTAGTGTGGACAAGATTGTTGCTGGCTCGCAAATTCTGAAACCACGCTTGGATGGTCATGAAGATTCTGTGAAATATTTCATCAGGGAGATGGACACGTAGAACCTGGTGAGATCTTTGGCTGATATATGTATATATGTTAAACGTTTGTATCGTTAATGTGCTTTAGGCCTGTAACCAGTCAACGGTGCTGGTGAGTGAGGGACTGATCATCCCTGGTTCTGATGTAGCCTGCAGATTGACAGGATAACCCACACATCTTTGAGGAAAAAGTGGGAGAAATATACATTTTTATTTATTCTATTTTTTTTATTGCTTTTTATTTATTTTTTTTTCATTTTTATCTTTATTTTTTTAAATTTTATTACTAGTTTATTTTTATTTTTCTCCCCGTGCGTGTGAAATAGCTCTCTGTTGCAATAGAAGTTCATTGTGGCCTGCAATCTAAGGGGTTTAAAAATCAGTGGTAATATAGTAAGGCATTGACTAAGAGTGTGCCTTGTGTCTTGTAGGCTGTAGAACTGCAAGGAACAAATTAGTTTTTAAACGGCTTCGTATCTGTTTTTTTTTTTTTGGTTGTTTTTTTGGTTGTGGGACTACAGGTAAAAATGTAACTTTTAAAACGGAAAATTGTATCATACTTACCGTAATTTTCCTTTCCTGGTGCCTATCCATGGCAGCATACTAGTGATAGAGCTCCGCCTCGACTCCTCCCTCAGGACCAGTGAATAGCATAAATTAAAGACGAAGTCCCTCCCCCAACATTCTCCGTAAAATAGAATACCGAGGGTGGGAGCGTATGCTGCCATGGATAGGCACCAGGAAAGGAAAATTACGGTAAGTATGATACAATTTTCCGTTTTCCTGGTGCCTCCATGGCAGCATACTAGTGATAAATAACTAGCTGACACGGGTGGGATAATGCTTAACAATAAATATTTAATTAGAATGAGACATCGCAGCCTGAACTGCCCTTCTCCCGAACTCAACCGTCGTGAGAGCTCCTGGGTCGATACGGTAGTGTCTGAGGAAAGTATTGCGAGAAGACCAGGTGGCGGCCCTGCACACCGTCTCTAATGACACGTTAGCCCTTGCTGCCCAGGAGGTTGAGACTGCCCTTGTGGAATGAGCATTCACTCGGGATGGAGGTTCCATATTTTTTATCCTGTAGGCCTTCTGGATTAGCTTTACCACCCAAGATGCCAGAGTTCTGATGGAAGCTTCTTTGCCCCTGTATTTGCCGAATGGAACAATGAAGAGTCTTTCCGAGTTCCTGAAGGATCTAGTGGCCTCTAGGTAGGCTCTGAGCACTCTGGATATGTCCAGCTTGTGACATGATCCTGAATCTGCTTCAGCAAATACCGGTAGTGCCCAGGGCTCCAAAAGGTGGCTTGGAGTAGTGACCTTAGGTGTGAACCCCCGAAGGGGACGAAGTTCCACTCTATCATGAAAAAAAGAGATGTGGTCATCACCTATTCCCAACGAGTGGAGTTCTGAGATCCTTCTACCAGATGTAATGGCTAACAGAAAAACCGTTTTTAGTGTTATGTTCCATATTGTCAGTTGTTCCACTGGGGTAAATGGATGGTCAGAAAGGACTTCAAGGACCAGGGATAAATCCCATTTGGGAAAAGACCGTCTGACAGGTGGCCGAATCTTTAACACTCCTCTGAGGAAGTCGACTACTAAGGGCTCTTCTGCCCATCTCTTATTTGTTGCTGCAGAAATAGCTGCTACTTGCACTTTGAGAGAACTCAGGGCAAGACCCAGATCAAGTCCTGACTGGAGGAAACCGAGAACATCTGATGTAGAAGGAGAGATTGGATCAAACTCATTTGAGGTAGCAAATGACAAGAACTTGTTCCAAATTCTTGAATATATGGTGTTGGTTGCTGGTTTCCTGGCTCCTAGGAGGGTTGATATGACCCCTGGGGAACATCCTAAGGACTCGAACCTTCGCCTCTCAACCTCCAGATGCGAAGATTCAGCTTCTGAGGGTCTGGATGCACTAAACTGCCCTGCGTTAGAAGTTGAGGGAAAGGAGGGATCCTGATCGGAGAACTCACACTGAGGCGCATAGCTAGAGGAAACCAGGGTCTCTTCGGCCAATATGGGAGTACTGCCAATACCTGGACCGTCTCTCTGAGAAGTCTCAGGAGGAATTTGAAAATTAATGGCCGGGGGGGAAAAGCATATGCTGTGGTGAACCTCCAGGGGCATGACAGGGCATCTATTTCCTCTGCTTGCGTATACGGCAGGCGAGAGACGAATCTGGTCAGCTTGGCATTCTCCGGAGAGGCAAATAGGTCTATCTGAGGAGGATCCCAGAGGTTGGCAATCTGACTGAAGACCTGGGGATGAAGAGCCCACTCGTTGTCCAGGAAGTTTCTCGACAACGTGTCTGCTTCCGTGTTCAACCTTCCCGGGAGATACATCGCCCTGAGGTCTAGGACGTTCTTCTCTGCCCAGAGCATGATTGGCTCTACTTCCCTGAGGAGTGATGTGCTGCGAGTGCCCCCTGCCTCTGCAGGTATGCGACAGCTGCCCTGTTGTCCAGGCGTAAGAGTACTCTCTGGCCCTTGATCTGAGATGCCAATGAAGTTAGTGCCAGGAATGCTGCCCTCATCTCCAGGATGTTGGATACTACTCCCTGGGTGGAACAGGACCATCTCCCCTGTATCCTGGTTTTCCCGCAATGGGCTCCCCAGCCTTGTCCGCTTGCGTCGGACGTAATTGTGATCCAGGAGAGAGAACCCAGATAACGAGGTTTGGAGAGGTTTTCTGGCAGAGTCCACCAATGAAGGCTCCTGCGCATTGCTCCCGTCAGTAGAATTGTCTGAGAGAGTTGCTGTTTCTTCCACTGCGCCAAGAAACCCGTCTGAAAATACCTCAAATGCCAATGGGCCCAAGGAATCATTGGTATACAGGCAGACATTGTGCCAATGAGGCTCAGGCATTGTGATGCCGTTAGGTATCGGCTCGCAATGGTTTTGACCATCTTCTGGATAATAATCCTCATCTTCGGGGATGGTAATGACACTGTCCCCTCCCGGGTGTCGAACATCGCACCTAGATAGATCATCCGCTGAGTAGGCGTGAGCTGACTCTTCTCTAAGTTTACCAACCATCCTAGTTCCTTCAGGGACTGGAGAAGAATATCTTGGTGATCCACCAGCTGACCCGGACTGCTTGCTAGGAGGAGGATATCGTCCAGATAGTGGTATATCCTCAAGCCCCTCTCCCGCAGGGGAACCAGAGCGGATATTAGAATCTTGGTGAACACCCTGGGGGAGGTGCACAGACCGAAGGGCAGGGCTTGAAACTGCAGGTGTATCTGACCTACTGCAAATCTGAGATACTTCTGGAAGGTAGGTAGAACTGGCACGTGTAAGTACGCGTCCTGCAGGTCGATTGAGATCATCCAATCTGTTGGTTGTACTGCCTGAATAATTGTTTGTAGAGACTCCATCTTGAAGCTTTCCAGGTGTATGTGCCTGTTGAGCTTTTTTAGATCTATCACAGGTCTCCATCCCCCCGTTCTCTTTGGGACCAGAAATAGAGTGGAATAGAAGCCTGCGAAGCGCTCTGCCAAGGGAACCGGCACAGCTGCTTTCTGAAGCTGGAGTGATGATACAAAGTGTCTTAGGGCTTGAGCCTTCAGCGGAGAGGATGGAATCTCTGTTTTCTTGAAAGAATTTTGAGGTGGAGGATGAGAGAAACTCCAAAAGTGTCCCAATTGAATTGTTGACAGGACCCAGGGATCCTGGCATTTTTTGGCCCAGACTGGAAAAAATTCTTTTAGCCTGGCTCCCACCGGGAGTGTCTGGGCTAATCTGGCGTCAAAAGGACTGCTTCTGCTCATGTGTAGTCGGAGGGGCCTTCAGCTTTTTGCCCAAAAAGGATGCCTGAGTGCCTCTCCAGGGTTTCCTGCTGTCTCTGGACTGTCTTGATTGTCTAAAATCCCTAGGATTTGACTGGCGGAACCTGGAAAACCCCCCTCTGGATCTTCGCATCCTCCTGTCTTGGGGAAGCATCCCCGACTTTCCTCCTGACAACCTGGAAATGGCTTTGTCCATCTTGTCTCCAAATAATGCCTTCCCATCGAATGGAATTTTGCACCAATTTTGTTTGGCGGCTAAATCTGCCGTCCAGGGTTTCAACCACAAGGCCCTCTTTGCCATTACCGAGTGCAGCATAGATCTTGCTGAACACCTAATCGTGTCTATAGCTGCTACTCCGACGAAGTCAGCTGACAGCCTAATTTCCTCCAGGGCTTTAATTATGTCCTCCTTGGGGACGTCCTGGCGGAGAGCCGTTTCAATGTTATCTGTCCAAGCCCTAATGGCATTAGACACGGAGGTGAGGGCAATCGCTGGCTTACATGCTGCTCCTGCAGCTAAATAGCTTCTCTTGAGGTCCAGGTCGATTCGTCTGTCCAGAGGGTCCTTAAAAGAAGCAGAATCTTCCATAGGCAGGGTGATATTTTTGGCGAGTCGCACAACTGATGCGTCTACCACAGGCACAGAGTTTAGTGATTGAGTTCCTGACTCCGGTAAGGGATACAGTTTCTTGAAACGACCCAATGAAAGTTTTTTGTCAGTCTTTGACCATTCATTTTGAATGATTTGGCTAATTTCGCCCATCAAAGGGAAGAAAACCTGTTTCCTTTTAAGAAATGGGAAGTAGCTTTTTGCTTCCTGTGGGGGTTCCTCAGCGTCCTCCCAGGCTATTGCAGCTCGGACCGCCTGGATGAATGGTTTTACCAATGAATGACTGAAACCAGCCTGATCGGATTCATCTGATGAGTCTTCCGAAAGGTCCTCAGGTGGGGAGTCTCTGGCCGCTCGACCTGATGGGGGTAGAGGAGTACTGGCTGCAGAAGGACCAGGAAGAATAACTTCAACATCCTGAGCCTGGGAGACCTGCGGGACTGGCTGAGCGGGAACCAAAGCCGCAAGCTCAGAGAAGGAGTCCTTCATGGTCTTTTTGAGCAGGTCCACAACCTGTTGGTTTTCTAGCTCGCGGCTGGACGCATATTCCGAAAAACAGTCCTTGCAAACTACTTTGTTCGGTAGTGGAATAGCCCCACAGGTCCAGCACTTCTTCTTATTGGATCTAGGAGAGGAGGACCGATCCCGCCTTCTGGATCTTGATCTATGCCGAGAAGAATAGGACTCGCGTCTTGATGAGCGAGACCGGTGGCGTGAAGAACGAGATCTGCGACTTGGGCTGTCGTCATCGTGGTGCCTTGAGGATTTTTCGGTCCTCTTGGAGTGGGCAGGGCTATGATTTCAAGAAAAAACCATGTCAGGCCAGCGAGCGCACTTTTTTTTTTTTTTTATACTCACGTAAAGGTGGTCCCATACCTAACGGAAGTGTGAGGATCTTTGTTGCGAGACGAATGGCTCATTGCAGAGTTGGGCAAAAGGATCAACTGCGGAAATATAGCAAGAAAGAAAAGGAAAGAAACAGGGTTTTTTTTTTTTTTTTTTTTTTAAACACATTACCCCCTCTTTTTTTTTTTTTTTTTATACTTACCACAGAGCAGCTTCAGAGAGGCTAACAGGGCGCAGCCGAGGAGACTCTGACTGCCAGCCCCAGAGCTGACCTTAAATATCCTAAGGGGAGGGGGAGGGATAATCCCATGAACCCCCAGTCTCCCTGCTCCCTCCTTCCCCCTTTTTTTTTTTTTTTTTAGTATTTAAAGAGAGAAAAAGAGAGCAAAAACCGGCCCTTTTTCCCTCACCCAAGATGGCCGCCGGAGCGCCGAGACACCGCGCATGCGCCCGCGCATGCGCCCGCGCATGCGCAGTGAAGCCGACGCCGCGAGGACCAGAAAACACCGCTCACGACGGCGGTCCTCTCACTCCCTAGAACGCGCCAAACCACGCTGTCTCGCCCTGCAGGTAAGGGAGACAGCTTAAAACAGGCACCGCAGCCAAAAGGAAAAAAAGGCTGAGACCTAAAGGGAGCAGCAGCATGAGAAAACAAAACAAACAGGCATTAACCTGATTACTCCTACCTATACACATATGTATACTTTTAAAAAGAATAAAAGGGGAATACAACAGACAGGAAAGTGGGAAAGAGAGAGACATACTTCAATCTTACTTTTTTTTTTTTTTTTTTAAAAAGGTAAACTGATAGGAAAACAAAAATCACAAGCCTGGAAGAATGAGCTGATCCTTTTGCGACTCCATTGCCTTCATCATATGATATGGTGGCAGACTGCGTTCCTGAGGAAACTCTGCAAGAAGACCCCAACAGATCCACAGAGGGGTTCCCAGTCTTATCAGCGCTGTGAGCGGCCCAAGAACAGGGACTGCGCACGGGAAAGGCTAAACCCGGCGGATGCTGCCAAAGGCAGAGGTATGGACATACTGCTACTCTTCACCAGCACAAGAGGTATGAGGAAAAAAAGGAGAATGTTGGGGGAGGGACTTCGTCTTTAATTTATGCTATTCACTGGTCCTGAGGGAGGAGTCGAGGCGGAGCTCTATCACTAGTATGCTGCCATGGAGGCACCAGGAAACAGCTTTTATCTGTGTGTTTTGTATCTGTCTGTGTATCAGTGTGCATTGCGTAAGCAACTGGTTGAGCAACTTCAGTGTAGCTAGGTGCAGATTAGCATATCAATGGAAACCATTGAAGAGTTTGTTAACAAGTATGGCTTTGTTAGATTTGAGTCTATACAAAAGAATGCCTTAACACACCAATACAATGATCTATTAAAACAATGCAATACTCATAATGATGCCATAAAGTATAAAAAGTCTTCCAAAAAAGGCAAGAAACAGAATTGCCAATCCCATATGCATGTTGTTGAAGATGGAAGACATTGCGGAACAAAAAGAATTGGAGTGGTATAAAGATAGAACAGAATTAATAGCTAAGATAGAAGATGTGAGTAAAGGTGTTTCAGCTATAGCTGCGAATACAGATTCAAATGTTTGTGAATGTGATGAACTGAGAGATGAGATTGAACAACTGGTGATTGAGAATGGTTCATTAGAGCAGAGATTGGATGCATTGGAGGAAACATGTATGTTAAGGGAACAATGTATCGCATCTTTAGGGCAAAGAGAGGCTGGTAATGAAACTGCGATAGAAATGTTGAAAAGAGAATTACAAGAGTGTAAGAGTCAGCTAGCCCAAAAAGATTATGCAATTTTATCTTTGAAAGCACAGGCAATGGAGAAAGTGCACAGCCATTGTTGTATTAGCAAGGATACACATCCCTTTGTGACACAGGAGCTGGGAGACAGGATGCTGATCGAACAACAGCCAATATATTTGGCTGGCAATCCTGAAGCATCTCCAAATCAAAGTTCTTCTCGCTTCACTCCTGGGCCAGAAAGGACTGGGCAAGGATTATGCCACGTACACACAAGCGGACTTTACGGCAGACTTTGCCCGGCGGACTTTGACGGACTTTACGACGGACTTTCCGAATGAACGGACTTTCCTACACACAATCCACCAAAGTCCGTCGAATTTGTGCGTGATGACATACGACCGGACTAAAACAAGGAAGTTCATAGCCAGTAACCAATAGCTGCCCTAGCGTGGCTTTTTGTCCATCGAACTAGCATACAGACGAGCGGACTTTTCGACCGGACTCAAATTCGACGGATAGATTTAAAACATTCAAATCTAAGTCCGTCCAACTTTTGAGAAAACAAAGTCCGCTGGAGCCCACACACGAACGAATTGTCCGACGAAATCCCGTCCGCCGGGCAAAGTCTGCCGTAAAGTCCGCTCGTGTGTACGCGGCATTAGGAATTATAAGAAGGGAGGGTAGCACCCAATCCACAACACTCTCCATACAAGATCGCACAAATCTGTTCCAGAGTTTGGGAAAATTTGACACTAGCGCTTTGCCCATTAGTCTCCCAAACAGGCTGGAAGCGGTGGTGGCACAGTACATTTTAAATAATAGGGATGCATGCGCACTCCTCCGCGCTTGGCTTCCATCGCAACTGTGTGAAAAAATGCAACCACCAGTCAGAAGTCAAAGAGGTCTATCTCCCGAGTTAAACTCGAATTGGGGAAACTCGGCAGATAGAATGAGGGAGATGCAGCGCATAATGGGAGGAAGAGATACTAGGGGTTCAGACGCCCTAGAGAATACAAAATTTAGGAGGGGAATGGAACCAATACTCTTTTGCAGTGAATACCTCTCCATTTATAAGGCCACATACAATTGTCCTGATACGTCTCCTGATGACAGTAGTTTCCTGTGTTGTATGGCTAATAAGTGCACATGTATTAATTACCATACCAGAATTGCACTGGGGAATGCCACCTCATACCAGACCTTTATAAACACAGACCTGTATAAACACTGGGTTCGGGAGACAGAGCAAGACAATAGGCCCCACAAAAAAATTTCGGAGATAGCTAAAAGCGAAGGGAGAGTGAGATTTGCAGGCAGTTGCTACAGATGTGGCAATACAGGTCATCTAATGAAGGACTGTAAATTGCCTAGGAGGAGCACGGGTAAGAAGAAGCACAAGAAAGAACAGCAAAAACCTGGACCAGATAAGGTGGCAAAGGAGCCGAGCGAGGCACCTGATGCTACAATATATTGTCCTCTTTTGAGGGAGTTACAGAGGACAGGGAAAGGATTAAAAAAAAACAGGAGGAATATAAAATCCCACCCTCAACCAATCCTTATTTTATACAATAGGGATGTCAGGCCCCGGTATTGTCCCTAGTATGTCATCTGGAGAGGGACAAAGGCAGCAGACCACGTATCCAAGCGGCGGTAGGGGGCCATCACACAAATATACTTTTGGATACGGGAGCAGCTGTCAGCGTAAGGAATATCGAACTTGAAAAGGATCCTACGGGGAGACAAATTCTCCTGAGAGGACTCGGAGGGCAACTAGTACCTTCTGAGCAGTCAATACCTGTACCTATAGAACTAAAGAGGTTATGTGTAGAACATAGTTTGTTTCTTTCCCCAACACATGAGGGCACTATTTTGGGCTCGGATGTCATAGGGACACATGGACTGATTCTTGATCTATGTAATTGGGTATTGTGGAAAAGGTCTAGATACAAGAGCAAGGTGCACGTGGTCATGGACAGCTGTGAGGTTACATCAGTTAAAACAAATGAAATCCTTGACCCACAGGTACTGCTGAAAACAGAGGACCAAATATTGGCTAAAATCTTGTGGCAACATAACAAAGTATGGGCAACTTCTAAAGCGCAATGTGGTAGAGTTTCTAACATGATTGTTAAAATAGAGGGCCCTGATCCTCCACCTCAGCATAGGTACAAAATTCCGCCCGAGTCTATCCCATACATAGAGAGCACAGTGAGGAATTTGCTTTCACAAAATGTAATTTAAGAGTGCCAATCTAAAACAAATGCAGCCTTCTGGCCAGTAAAGAAGGAGGGGGGTGGAGGCCCACCGTAGATTTCCGTGCGCCAAACAGATGCACCCCATCTACTACAAATGTTGCTGCTAAGATGACAGACGTGATGACAGTACTGAAACCTTCAACAAAAGTGTACTCATCAATTGACATATCAAATGGCTATTTTTCAATTCCCGTGCATGAGGATAGCCAATACAAGCTGGCCTTTACGTTTCAGGGGAAACAGTATGCATTCTGTCGATTAGCTCAGGGGTTCAAATCCAGCTCCACATATTTCCACATCTGTATGGTGGACATTCTGAAGACATGTTCTGAGCCAGAATGCATCATTCAGTATGTGGACGACATCTTGTTCCAAACTGAGACAAAAGAGCAACACTATGCTCTGCTGGAGGAACTCCTGACACTAACTAAGAATGCAGGTCTGAAATTAAACCCCAAAAAGGCACAATTGATGAAGGATTCAGTATGTTTCTTGGGTGTGATAGTTTCACAGGGGGGGGGGGGGAAGGACTCCAGACCCAAACAAATGTGAAACTATCAGGAAATTGCCAAGACCAAGCACTAAGACTGCGCTGAGACAATTCCTGGGGATGGTCGGTTTCTGCAGGGACTTCATTGAAGGCTTTGCGGAAAAGGCAAAACCCCTATATGATTTTCTCAAAGGAGACAAGAAGGAAACAGACCCTTTAGACTGGTTGGGAGAGCATGAGCAAGCTTTCACCAAGCTAAAGGTGAGTCTTATGCAGGCCCCGGCCTGAGCAATCCGAATTCCGATTTGCCCTTTGCACTACAAGTGTATGCCTCTGCAGTAGCGATAACGGCAGTGTTGCTGCAGGAGAGGCAGGGCAAATGGGTACCTGTTGGATACTGGTCCAGGATACTAAGCCCAGTAGAGAGGGGATTCGATGAATGTGTCAGAAACCTTTTGGCAGTGCACGGGGCAGTTCTTGCCACAGAGCATGTCGTGGGATTTGGCAAAATCATTCTGCAGACACCCCATTCTCCGATTAAAATGCTTTTGGAACGTACCCTCAGTGGAGTATCCTCCCAAAGGGTAGCCAGATGGCTAGTGGATTTAACACCCAAAAACCTTACCATGACCCACAATGTCACCTACACTCTCCCACAATTGATGCAATATGAGGGGGAGCGGCATGACTGTGGGGAGGTACATCGGACCAGAACACAGAAGGTATTCAGGTTAGCAACAGGTAATGAAGACCTTAGAATCTGGGTGGATGGATCAAGATATTGGGAGGGAGGAACGTTTCACACAGGGTATGCCCTGTGGTGCCCCCAGACCAATGAAAAAATCATTAACAAATGCCCTCGAAGCTTTTCTGCCCAAAGAGCTGAACTGGAGGCAGTAAGAGAGGCCATCACACATCTACGTTCAAATCCCATAAGCATATTCTCTGACAGTGCCTATGTAACAGGTCTTTGACTGAATATATGCCTTTGTGGCAGTCAAGGGGCTTCAGTGATGCCTCTGGGAAAGACTTGGTACAGTGTGGTGATAAGAGATATATGGGGAAGAGCAAGTGAGGAGCCTCAGAGAGCGGCTATCATTAAGGTGAAAGCTCGCCAAAGAGGTAGAGACGAGGTTACTGTAGGCAACAACAAGGCAGATGAGCTGGCAAAGGAGGCAGCCCTGATAGGAGTCAAATTGACACCCTATGATGCTGAAGGGAGGCAGACCTGGGAGAAACATAATTTTGAGGAGCAGGAGGTGAAAGCAGGTTCACATGAACTCCTGCCGGTGCTAAGGACACCTACCCCATGTTTAGCAGATGAACAAAATAAGGATGAGGCCTTGAGCTCGATCAGAAAGCAGCTTAGAATGAAAGCGGCAGATGCTCCCCAAAATGATGTACTAGAAGACGATCTACTGTTAAGAGAAACTTCAGAAGGACGAAAGTTTGTAGTGCCCTCCCAGCATCAAAATGATTTAGCCCTTGAAAATCACAGGTTAATAGGCCACATGGGTGTTCAGGGTACCTTGAAATTTGTGCAAACTAGATACTGGTGGGAGACAATGGGAAACACAATCTTACAGGTAGTGCAGGTATGTTTGATATGTGCACAAATGAACCCTAGGCCAAAGGGACAGAAACCAGTATTAGCAAGGGTATTGGTAGCCAATGGTCCCTGGGAAAACCTACAGATTGACTTTGTTGGTCCGTTACAAAGTGCCCCTGGAGGATACAGATATCTACTGGTAGTGGTGGATGTCTTTTTAAAATGGGTGGAGGCTCTACCCCTAAAAAAGGACTGTGCTACTGCCACAGCTAGAGCTTTGTGGACGGAAGTCTTTTCAAGATGGGGGTTCCCCAAAGTCCTGGAATTCGATAGGGGGAATCACTTTACCGGCAGGGTCATGAAAAATATTTGTGAGTTGCTGGGAGTAGAACAGAGATTCCATGCACCATATCATCCACAGTCCGCGGGGATGGTTGAGAGAATTAATCGAACATTAAAGTAAAGTCCTAAAAAGATGGTACTGTAATCAGGAAAGAACTGGCTGATTCATCTGCCTTCAATCCTGATGGCCGTACGAGGGTCTACAGCGAAAGGTACATCATTAATCAGTTAATGACAGGGAGAATGATGAACCTCAGCCATCCAGCAGACCCAATACTTAGTACCCCCTTAAGAGAGAGTGCTGAAAGGGACACATTTCTGGTCCAGCTACAGAGAAAATTGAGTACTGTCCGTGATACTTTTTTTATTTGCACTAACATACAATTTTTCAGGACAAGCTTTCAGGGTATGTCCCCTTCTTCAAGGTCCAAGCAGTACTGATTCACAAATTTTTAAGCAGAATGTTAAAGAAGAAAAGGGAAAAAAAAAAAAAAAGAGAAAACAAAACACATACAAATCAATGGTAATAAAGATAGCAGCAGAGTTAGTGAGATAAGACAGAGGGAGAGCTAGGGGGGAATGCAAGGGGGGGGGGATACTAATCACGGAGCATAATGTGTAAGGAAACCAATATCTAAATTCAGGCCATTATTCTTCGTGTCAAAAAGAAGTATCATTCTTAGTTCAAACGTTTTCCTTTCCTGGATCGTTCTGAAATTCCCTGAAATTGTATGTTAGTGCAAATAAAAAAAGTATCACGGACAGTACTCAATTTTCTCTGTCACAATTGCACTAATACGGCTACAACAAATCAAGTATGGTCCAGCTACAGGAACAGGTACAGGGATATTTGCAATTTGCTGCAAGTAATATGGCACCTAAAGAGAAGGAGCAGGCTGAGAGCCCTCCCATTAGCTTGAAGATTGGAGACAGACAGGGTTATGGTAAAGAACTTTGTTTCCAAGTCTTCATGGGATGCAAACTGGACTGGACCTTTCACAGTCACCATGATCCTTAGTGATCAGGTGGTCAAGGTGAAGCGGCTCATTGACAATAAGGGTGCAAAAGGCATGAAAAAGAGGGAGATAGAAAAGTGGGTTAATGCCGATCAATGTAAAAGGTACTGCTAATAAGAATTGATTCTGCTCTTGTTCTTGTTTTTCCAGAGTCCTGGTGGAGCAAAGATTGGCAAGGTCTCTGAAGAATGGATGGAAGGATCATAATTGTCGTGTTGGCGATCCATCTGAGCCATGTAACATCTCAAATTGATTCAGACGAATATTCAGGGTAGGATGTGAAAAGGGAAAATCCTGAGGAAAACCATGCATCCATTTCAATTGTATCATCAATGATGGACTTGTTAGGCCAGAAGGAGATGCAGGGGGGAGGTGAGAGAAGGAGAAAGGTCAGGATTATATCAGAGAGTCCTAAGTTACCAGAGACTTACCAATGGGGTCACCATGGCAATTTGCAATACAAAGTTTCTTTTGCTTTTGGACGATTTAATCCTAACTCGACATCTCAAGGACGTGTGTATAAACAAACTTGAAAAATATCATACCGGAAGCCCTCCAGCCGTTTGTGGATGCAACTATATATATATATATATATATATATATATATATATATGAATGAAACAGGTTATTGGTTAGGGAAAAATTCCAATCTATCCAAACCTTGGGAAGCAAGGCACATAGGATATGGGGTTTTCGGTGAAGAATTGAAAGAAGAGAAATATGTTTTTGTGTTTGGCATATATTGGCATGACCAAAGTAATAGGGCGCAGAGGCCCAGGAGGATGACACTTAGGCATAGTAAGGTGTCTCTTGGCCAAACTAGGGAGCTCCAGATGACACATTAATGGGGTGAAAATTTCCTTGTGGGGATGGTATCTCAGTCTTATCAGTCCTACAGAGAAGCTCTCAGTTACTGGACATGTGGGACACTAGAATTGGACATGGGGGAGATACGCCTGGTTGATGTCTCACCCGAGAGGTTGAAACCCTGTACAGGTAATGCCAGTGACTACACACGGGGGCATGCTCTGTTAGAGAAAGGGGAACCACTACAAATAGATCTGAACTTGTCCAAAACGCTGGCTACCAGGGTACAGTATGCCTTCACCACATGGCACTTCAATGTCTCGCAATGGTTGGCAAAATCCTATTACCCTATATGTGAGTATACACTGAATCAAGTGCGGTCAGTATATCAGTGGCTTGCTCCCAGAGATGGGCGGACGCAGAATGAGGTTCATGCAGGACACTTATTTCTGAGGAGTAACCGAAAGAGGAGGGATATATTCAGCACTATATTGGGGGGGGGGAATAGAAGCTGGGATAGGTGGACATCGATCTCCTGAGGAACAAACTCTCAGCTATAGCTTCAGACAGTAAGCAGGGCTTTGTTGCTCAGAGAGAGATTAATGACATTCTTGATAATATTCAATGTCACATAAATACCCAGGTAAAAGTAGCTCAAGATTTTATCCGCCAAGAGGCTGGTAGATATTGTGGTGACACAGGGCAAAAATATGTCATGGGCTCTGGCGTGCACGCAGGGACAGGCGGAGTTATCAACCAACATCAAGCCGATTGTACAGTCCCTGTATGGGGGGCAGTGGCCTTATGAGTTGGCATCACAGCTCAGTAAGATTTTACCAAAGCACATCTCTTACACTAATCCAAGTTGGTGGTCGAATGCCTGGCTGGGCTGTATTAATTTGGATTATGACAAATGTTACGCTTCCTCATTGATCCCATATACAGAAGTGCAGACTCAATCTGTGTATTCAGTGATATCGATGGGCTTGCTGACTGGGGATTCTACTTTGTTGCATCTGAGGCTAACTTACCCACATGTGATCAGAGAGGACGGGAACTGGAGGCAGGTTGATATTTGCCTCTGTCGGAGGCATGACCATGACGTCCTTTGTATGCCAGGTCAATACACGGTGGTGGATCAGAACTCTGTGTTCTGGATGGGGAGAACATTGCTGGGAAGGGAACACCGGTGTATTATTTGGGACATGGCAGAGTTTGTTTCTTTGTCCTAAAGGATACTAACGTAACGTTAGTCATGGAACTAGGATGTTCTGTGAACCTGACAATAGCTAAAGGAGCATGGTGTACCCTTTGCAGGTGTCTCTGAAATCCAGACACAGGAATGGAATTATCTAGTACCGCATATTGCCAATCTGTCTGTGGATGTCAACCAGAACCGCCATGGTAATCTGAGAGCATTGAACCTTGGTATGGGAAGGAAGATACAGGAATGGTTAACAGATTGGGATAGAGATGAGAGCATTATGAGGATGCTGCAGCAAGAGAGAGCTAATGCTACTATAGCCATCTATCATGACCAGAATGTAATAAAGGAGGTAGTACATCAACTAGGAAATGATGTAGGAGGGTCTTGGTGGGAGGTAATATTTGGACATTCCAGTAAGGCCAACAGTATTTTGAATTATTTGATACATCCCGTTGTAGTATTACTCATTATTGCTGCAGTTCCGTCGTTGGTATGTGTTGTTGGACTCGACATTTGTATAGGAAGGTCTCACATTTATCTATGCAGGTGGAGCAGCGAATTGACGATAAGGTCTCTTCATACAAGGTGGAGGCTTTGCTGCCAGTTCAGAACCCTGAAATACCACTGACGTGCCAGAATTGCGGTAGGAAATGCCATTTTGAGCGAACCTGCCTAATCCCGGCCCGTATCTACACTGAGGAGTTATAGGAGGTTGGGAGCGGGATGCGTAATCTGATGGATCATAAGTATATATGTATATATTATGGTAATGGGTTGATTTCATGTTATGGTATAGTGTGATAAAGGTGTATTTTAGGCTAGTAATATGGGCAAAAGGCCCTCCTCGAGACTCTATCTGAAAGCTGGTTGATATGTTGCTCTGAATGTGTGTTGGTGAATTGTGAGTTAATGGACACCCCTTGCCTGTACTGCACCCCTCGGAAAGAAGAAGACACAGAATGGTGACATGGAAGCTGTCACAGAAGAGTGATGTTGGTGTGTCACCCAGTAACAAAGCGGCACGTGTGGGGAAGCGCAACACGGTTAGACCCTTATGGACTGTTCCATAGGAGCTGTTTCTGGAGCACATGTTGAAAACCGTAACGCAGTAAGACAGTTATGGACTGTTCCATAGGAGATGTTCCTGTTGAAAAATGCAATACGTTAATACAGTTAAGGACGGTTCCATAGGTACTGGTTCGGAAACACATGTTGGGGAGCGACACACGTTAAGACAGTTATGGCTGTTCAATAGGAGCCGTGTCTGAAGAAGGGTGGTATGCGCCCTTTAGGCGCAAAGCGGATTATGTTGGAATTCAACATGAATATCAGATTTCTGGATTTTGAACATATGTTTCCTTATTCCCAAGAGAAGCCAGACTCCCATGGTTTTTGAAAGGATGAGATTTTCACACTTCCTGGAGGACAGGATGCTCGTTAAGCTTCTAGCTGAGTATGACAATGCTGGCTCCGATCTGTCTATGAGAATTTCTGATTAGCTGCTCTGCAAGCGAACTTCAAAGAGAACCTATCTGACAGAGATAATGAAGGAGTGGAGGTACAGGAGATCAAAGACCCAGGTATCTGTGAAAGTTGACTCCGGTCGGATAATGGCAATTCATGGACAAACACTGCCCCAGAGGCCAATTATGGCAAGACAGTCAGTAATATAACCCGTTGAGGAAACGCCCCAGAGATACTGTGATTCGTCCAAAAGCAAAGTTGGGCAGGCAATGAGAGGGGGTTTGGATGAGGTGCGTTTGTGAAAAAGGAATGTTTGCAAGCAGAGCTCTCTCTTACTACATTTGGAGACCAGCCAAGAGGATGTGATAAGCATAATGTGGTCTGATTGTAAGCTTTGTAACATTGCAATTTCTTGTAATACCTTTATGTTAGTTTTTTCCTAATTCTGTTGTTTTAGTACATTCCTATTTTCTCCGGAATAAATGTAACTTGTTTACTAAGCAGATGTGTTTGTTATATCATTGTGCTTATTAGACTCTTACAGATTAACAACTATAGGGACTAGACAAATTATTACATGTATGCAATAGTTATTTAGGATATATTAGATTGTATAATTTTGCAGCGGTTATATCATTGTATATAAAGATAAATATTTTTTTAAAACTGTCATTTTCGGTATCGGTTTCGGCTTTTGGCCTAGTGCATCCTTCATTTTCAGTTTCAGCACCAAAATTTACATTTGGTGCACCCCTATTTACCTCTTCCGTGTAATGGTTTTGCACAGAGCAGCCTTGATTCTCCTCTTCTGGATCCCCCCCCCCCCCGGGACTTCTGGCTTCACCTGCCTTCACAGCTCCCCTATAGGAAGCCACAAAGTATAGTATAGAGTTCCCCTATAGGAAGCCGCAAAGTATAGTATAGAGTTCTCCTATAGGAAGATGCAAAGTATAGTATAGAGTTCCCCTATAGGAAGCCACAAAGTATAGTATAGAGTTCCCCTATAGGAAGCCGCAAAGTATAGTATAGAGTTCTCCTATAGGAAGATGCAAAGTATAGTATAGAGTTCCCCTATAGGAAGCCACAAAGTATAGTATAGAGTTCCCCTATAGGAAGTCACAAAGTATAGTATAGAGTTCCCTTATAGGAAGACGCAAAGTATAGTATAGTATAAAGTTCCCTTATAGGAAGCTACAAAGTATAGTATAGAGTTCCCCTAAAGGAACCTACAAAGTATAGTATAGCGTTCCCTTATAGGAAGCTACAAAGTATAGTATAGAGTTCCCCAATAGGAAGATAAAAAAAACTTCTGCCTTTAGAATCACTTGCTTCCTTCTCTTCCCCAGGAGGCATTGCTCCTCTCACATTTAAGTTCCCAGGCATTTACTGACATGTATGGATGGTGTACTGAGCTGTATTTTCTGATATGTAAATAAATAATGCATTCTGTATGCAGGCCAATTAATCGACTGACCAACTAATACATCTTTGAATCTCCTACCAGATCATTTCTTTATTCATGGATCTTAGTCAGAGAGTGAGGAAACGAGAACTGTCTTTTATAGGAGTGACAGTGATGAGGGGATTATAGGACGAGTGTCCCCACCCCCTCTATCACTCATTGCCATCTTCCCAACACAAGAAGTACTGCCCTTCCTTATTTAGTCCATGATTTAGTCATGAATAACAGCGGGGCTGAGCCCCACCAGAGGTCAGAGAGTGAGGATGGGGGGGAGAACAACCAAGATGAAGACTGGACTGATCCTGAAGACCACCATCATTAGGTTGACTCCTCCCTCATTATAACTTTCTGTTTAAGGTTCCAAAGTCTGAGAGTGTTATCACATTATTATAAACATGTAAAAGTCTGTGCTCCAATCAAATCATCAGATATAAAATATCCAGCTGGTAGAAAATGGGTGTAACAAAAGAGAATACATATTATGTGTATATATAGCAGTGGGTAGAGAGGAGAGAGCAGAAGTCAGGACTATGTAATGTACAACATATTGTATAAGATACAACAGATAGGACTATATCGTATCAGAATTATGTAATGTACAACATAGAGTATATAGTGCAGGGGTCAGGAGTATGTAATGTACAATATAAATTATACAGTGTAAGGGTCAGGACTCATAATATTGGTATTCAGTAATCAGTGGAAGATTAAATGTTTACATGAAACAAGTGGCAGAGGTCCCACACCACTTCCTCCCATCTCCTGAGACGGCACTCAGTGACTTGCGTCTGGGACTATACAGACATATCCCTCCACTCGGCACAACCAGAAAACAATAGAACAAGTAATCCTGAGAGAATTGTTCTGTCAGAGACCTTGCCATACCCGGGTATGGGGCAGAAGACTCAAACCACATACCCCAGGTGCCTAGATCTAATAACGCCTATGGTGAAAATGAACATGTTGCTGCCAGCTGAACCCCAGAATCTCCATAAATCCAGTCTAGATACATAAATTGTGTCTGCAGCACAGAGAAGGAAAATTATCCGAGAAAAATACAGTAATACAGGACAGGGAACACAGCTCAGGAAAGTGACCAGGGTATTACAGGCTGATATCACCCAGTCCCCGCCCTACTCTGGACCAATCAGTGAGCAGTATGGGTGGAGGAATATATTTAGTGTTAATGACCCACCTGTGCTGATCTCTGTAGGAGTGTCCTCCTCTATAAATGTCCCCTTTATTCCATCCTCCTCCATAGACTGCTGATCATCCCTCACATACATCTCTTCTTCTTCTGCTTTAACCTCAAATTCTATATCGATTGGATCTCCACTCTAAATCAAGAAAATTAGAGAGAATATCATCTGTAAGATATAAGCTTCATTATTGTGACATCACATAAAAAATCTCTATAAGTGTGTTTTTAAGCTCTGTCCCACCAACCTTGTAACAGTGAAGGATGGTGTGACCTTCCTGTGTGGAATCCCGGGAATACAGAGGATGGGGACATCTCTCTGGTGGGTTCCTGGTATTTGGTGGCTCCATCATATCCTTGTGTCCTTCTGAAAACTCCTCCATCACTCCATACTCCTCATCCTCCTCTTTATACTCTTCTTTAACAATATTATCCCCGAGGTTTCCACTCTGAATATATAATAAAACATTCATTGTAACAAATATGCTGTGTATAAATCAGAACTACCAATAATTGTCAATCACCTACCTGATGATGGTGAGGGATGGTGTGATCTTCCTTTGTGGAATCCCGGGAATACAGAGGACGGGGACATCTCTCTGGTGGGTTCCCATTACTGAATCCATCTGTAGGAAACACACACACTGACTGAATACATTGTTTCTATGTGTTTATCAGATGATGGGGGATCTAGGTGGACCCTCCGTACTGCTCTCTCTTTTACAAAAAATTCTCCTCTTACCCGGTGATGTGAGGGGCGGCTGATTGTCCATCATGTCGTCCTTTTAGAGATCCTTGTGTCCTTCTAAATACTCCCACTCCTCCATGGAGAAATAGACAGTGACCTTATAGGAACCTGACACACACAAGGATACAGTCACCATCCCGACACATCCCTTGTCTGTTACTGAATAATGTCCCAGAATCCCCAGTACCGCTCACCTCTCCTCGATGATCTCTCTGGTGACTTCTAGAATCTTCTATTTATTTCTCTATTCTATCAGGGAAGGAGGTGGAGGCAATGTGATGATCATATGATTTCCAGACTTCACAGGAGGAAAATTCTAGATATGAACACAAATAGTAAAATTTAAATGATATTCCCTGAATCCTCCTCACCTCACCATTCAGGTTTCCATTTTATTAAAGCATTACTTCAGACTGAGATATGATTTACCCACACAGGACCCCCACAATATGCAGGTTAAAAGCTTGTAGCAGGCATTCTGATGTCATTACATACAATGCAGGACCAACAGTCCTACTTTGCTAGTTGGGATGCCAAGGGTCCGCCCACATCCTAAGAGTATCAGAAAAAAAACTCAGATGGATGGACATTGGGAGGAGGAGCTGTGAAGACAGTGTGATGTCATAGGACATATAGACTTTGGATGGAGGGACATTTGGATGGGGAGATTTGAGGGGTCCTCTGAATGAGGCTCCTGTGCAAACCAAATCATTGTTCCTGGGTGTGTCCTACCTCTCCTAAACTGAAGAGTGAACTTTGACCTTTACCATACAGAAATATGTCAGGAATCTGTGAAAGTAAGCTCTCATGTGATCAGGTGACATGCGGCGGAATGGAGTGTAAATAGCAGACAATTTTCTCCAGAGCCCCTAATGGTGGGGATGGATTTTGCCGAGTGCTGGTGCCAAGTTTCCACCCCCCAGGGTAACTGCAGGTGTGGAGAAAAGCTGTGTAGGAGGATATGGAGGAGAGATGAGGAGAAGATCCAGGAATCAGGATAAAGGTCAGGACAAGCAACAGACGAGCGCATCCAAGAGATGAAGCCGGGGTCAGTACACAGAAAATCAATCCAAGGAAACAACAGGCAAGACGAGGAATAGCAAGAAGGAGCCCAGAGACAAATGAGAATATTGCTCAGGCAATGGGAGCTTATCTCAGCATGACTTACATAATGAAGGAGATGAGGGGGAGGGGAGGAAGTCACTTAATTTGGGGCTTTATAAATTTGCTTTGAATCTAGGAGCCAACTAAAAAAGTTAAGAGAGTTTTTAAGGGAAGTGTGGGGCTGGGCAAGTAATTTGTGAGGTGCAGAACACAGGACTTGGGGTGCAAGGTGCAGGAGAAGGGTGTAGGTCACCACAGAATATGAGATGCAGGAGAAGGGTACAGTGTGCAGAATGGAGGACATAGTTACATAGTAGGTAAGGTTGAATAAAGACAATAGTCCATCCAGTCTGACCTGTGTAGGTGCACGTGTGTCAGTGTCAATAATCATTTCCCACACCCCTGAATATTGTGTTCTTTAAGATGCACGTCCAAGAGTCTCCACCACCACTTGTGGAAGAGAGTTCCACATTCTTACCGCCCTGACAGTGAAAAAAACCCTACGCAGCTTAAGGTTAAACAGATTCTCCTCCAATCTCATTGTGTGTCCCCGTGTCCTCTCACACCCCCTGAGCTTTTTTTCTATGTTGGGATCACCACTGAGATATTTGTAAATAGCTATCATACCTCCACTCAAGTGTCTTTTCTCCAGCGACAATAAATTTAGCGCTTGTAGTCGCTCCTCATATTTGAGGTCCTCCAGCCCCCTAATTCATTTAGTTGCCCTCCTTTGGACTCTCTCCAGATCCGGCACATCCCTTCTGAGGACTGGTGACCAAAACTTGACGGAATACTCTAGATGTGGCCTGACCAGAGTTTTATAAAGTGGTAGAATTATAGATTTATCTCTGGAGAAAATGACCAGTTACACTTACTGGTAACGGTGTTTCTAGGAAGTCTTCCAGGAAGGCACCCTGAGAGATGACTGGTCCCACCTGACAAGAAACACAATCAAAGACGAGGTCAAAAACCCCTGCCCCTCCCTGTGCTCCTCAGTTGTGAAAAAGTATTGACCCACACCAGTGCACTTGAGTGAGAACCACCCCAAATGTTCATACACCAGCACAAAAAAAACGGGTGGGAAGTAGGCCTGCCCTCCTGGAAGACTTCCAAAACACTGTTACTGGTAAGCGTAACTGGTCATTTTCTCAAGTCGACCTCCATGACGGCACACTGAGAGAAGAGCTAGTAGCTCAGGCCTACCTTAGGTTCTACAGGCTGTTGTCCCAACCTTTCTACCGAATGCCAAATCCTGAGGTGACAGCAGTTCCACCCTGTAGTGCCTCAGAAAAGTGTTCTGGCTTCTCCACGTAGCTGCTCTGCAGATCTGTTCTACCGATGCTCCAGCCCTGTCTGCCCAAGAGGTCGCCAGAGACCATGTAGAGTGTGCCTTAAGGCTAGTGGGAACCGCTTTACCAGCCTGCTCATAGGCTACAGAAATCGTCTGCCTAATCCACCTTGCTATGGTTGCTTTTGATGCTGAATCCTTCTAAAATCTCTCTAAATAAACTAACAGACACCGTCTGACATCTAAACAATGAAATTAACTTTCCTTCTCGTTCTGAGGATTGGCACAAAATGAAGGAAAGACGATCTCCTGCATCCGTGAGGCCACCTTCGGAAGGTACAGGGGATCCTGCCTGAGGATAATTCTGTCTTCAAATAATAAGAAAAAGGGCTCTTTTACCGGCAGAGCCTGGAGATCACCTATCTTCCTGGCCGTTGTAATGGCCAGCAGGAAGGTTGTCTTAAGGGTAAGTAATTTAAGTGGGATATGAGCCAAGGGCTCGAATGGTGCCTTGGTCAGGGCTCTGAGGACTAGGGTAAGATCCCGTGGTGGAAATTGGTTCATTTGCACCAGGGACATCCTCTCCCTAGCTGACAAAAATCTCTTGATCAGTGGGTTCAGTGCCAGTCTCCTGTCCAAAAAACTGGACAAGGCTGCCACCTGGACGCTGAGAGTCTTAGTAGCTAGACCCTGATCTGTGCCGTCCTGGAGGAAATCCAGGATTGCAGGGATCTCCTGCTGGGAAGCCCCCTCGCCTGACATCAATGCAAGACTTCCCAGAATTTGGCGTAAATACATCTGTTACCCGGCTTCCTAATCTGTAACAGGGTGTCAATTACTCTGTCTGAACACCCCCTCTGCCACAGGCTCTCCCTTTCAAGAGCCAAGCCGCTAGCTTGAAGAAACCGGGGTTTGGCTGGCAGACTGGACCCTGTAGGAGAAGGTCCTGTTGTGACGGAAGATGCTGTGGAGGGGACACAGACCAATTTCCCAGGGTAGGGAACCAGGTCCTCTTGGGCCACCAGGGAGCGATTAAAATCAGTCTGCCCTTCAACTGACTCAGCTTCTGCACTATCTTTGGGATCAGAGCCAAGGGGGAAAGGCATATGCCAAGTGGAAGTCCCAGTCTTGGGCCAACGCGTCCACCGTCTTGGATCCTTTCTCCCTGGACAATGAAAAGAAGCGCTTCACCTTCCTGTTCCATCTCCGCGCGAAGAGATCTATCTCCGGTCTGCCGAAGCATTGACACACGAGGGAGGACAATTCGGGGTTCAATTCCCACTCTCCCTGGTGAATCGGCTGTCGACTGAGGTAATCTGCTTCGACATTGCAGACCCCCTTCATATGCACTGCTGAAATTGAGGGGATCCTCTGTCCTAGGCCCCTGGATGACATAATTCTATTACGAAACGTGTAGGGCGGAGCGACGCGCTTGCGTCACCTCATATCGCTGTTGCTGTTTCCAGTAGGACGGGCTTGTCTGAGTTCTTACCAGCCAGCGCACCAGACATACAGGCGCTTTTTCTACTGTAATAATGTGAGCGCAACATTGTTTTTAACATTTTAATAAAGTCTGAAGGTTTTACACTATCGGAGCCTCTTATATCTTTACATGCCATACTTATCCACTTGCGAGCTGGGGATGTTATGATGAAATCTGAAGTTATATAAGCTCCGTTGGGCGTGTTTTGGATACCACACTTATACCATCAATGAATCCAGGTTTTGGCTGCATCTGTTATGCCCCAGAGGGCAGCTTCCAATACAGGCTTTCCCTGATCCTCTGTAGGGGGGGATCATGGGTCTCTGGTAAGCGGCAAACCTATATTCTTTGGTGGTGGACCAGGCACTATCTCTCCTTATACTATCGAGGATTTTATAATTTATGGATGGACTTTTTCGATTAATTTATCATCCAATTGCATTTCCACGGGTGATATTGTCACTATATGTTCTGGACTCACTTTTTACATGTTTTTTTTTGATTGTACCAATTATTGTTTATTCTAGTTTTGGTGCTATGACATTTTTCACAATCTGTTCACACTAGATGTGATATTTATATATGGGTACATCACTATATTATTAAGTTAATGTATGTGTTCACAATCATCTTATATTTAGCGCAATTCTATTTTTTATCTATTTTTATTTATTGATCCTCTGTTCCGCCCACTCCAGGAGTTCCTGAGTCAGGCCCAAAAGAGTGCGGGACCTGGTGCTCCCCCCAGTGATTCAGGAAGACCACCATGCTTGAATTGTCGGAAAAGGATCTGAACTTCTTTCCCCTGGATTCTTACTTCAAAAGCCTTCAGGGCTTCCCTAACTGCCAAGAGCTCCCGGAACTTGGAGGAAGAGCCCCTCTGAACTGGGTTCCAGACACCCTGGGCCTGCAGTTCTTCCAGATGTGCCCCCCAACCCCAGTCATCACCCTGAGGGTTTGGAGCTGAGCCCAGAGGTGACCCTCCCCCAACCTCTGAGGGTTGAGCCACCACTGCAAAGACGGCTTTACCCCTCCTGGAATGGAGATCTTTTTGTCTAAGGTTCCCATTTTTCCATCCCAGGAGGATAGGAGGAACTGCTGGAGAATCCTGGAGAGGAGCCCATGGCACCGCAGGAATGCAAATTATCATTAACCCGAGGAATCTCATAACTCCTCTGAAGGAGACCTCCTCTGCCTCTAGGAGGGACGAGACTGCAGCTATCAGGCCCTCTACTTTCCCCGGGGGCAACAAGAGCTTCTGTGAGCCGAATATACCAGCAACCCTAGATAAACCTTGGTCTGCTCTGGAGTCAGAGAGGATTTTTCCTGGCTGATTAACCACCCCAGGGAATCCAATGTACTTACTACTTTGTCCAGGTCGGACAGTAGGAGATCGCGACTCTGGTTGTAAACCAAAAGGTTGTCCAGATCAGCGATATCCCTTGGAGATGGAGGTATGAAACCACCTCTGCAAGGATCTTTGTGAAAACTCTCAGGCTGGCTGCCAGCCCAATGTGTAGGGCGCAAAACTGCCAATGCTCCATGCCCTGACCCGAGAGATTTGCAAACCGTAGAAATTCCTGGTGCCCTAGGAAAATAGGGAAGTGAAGATAGGCGTCTTTTACGTCTATCATGACCATAAATACCTCCTTCATAAGATGCTTCCCGACTTCTTGTACCGTAGGAACCCGTTTAGCCTTCTTAAATTTATTATAAGGTGGTACTTTCCTGAGGGCTTTGGGAGCACAAAGATGTGAGAATAAAACCCTCAACTGCGTTGCTCTACTGGGACAGGTACTATAACACCCTGCTCTGCCAGCTACCTGATGCTCTGAAGAAGACATACCGCTTTCTGCTGATCCCTGGGTAGGTGGGTTAGAAGGAAGCTTGGGGGAGGTGAGGAGATTAGTTCCAACCTGTAGCCCTCGCTTATTATCCATAGGATGTGGGAGCTTTGAGTGAGAATGTGAGAGAGCCCCCCCCCCCCTCCCCCGACCCTGACGTCACTTGATATCTTTGTTAATGGATTTTGGGCCAGAAAAGAGGCTGCCTCCTTTTTGCTTGCCCTTACCAACTCCCCATTTCTTGCCTTCCTTCTTATCCCTGAACCGGTTCTTAACCTGGGGACATCAAAAAAAAATCTTGCCCTATCTTTCTTAGGTTGTACTGGAAACTTCTTGCCCTTCTCTGTAGACCTAGAAAGGGCCTGGTCCTACCAAGAACCAAACAGTAGGGAACCCCCAAAAGGTAGACCATACAAACGTGTCTTAGATGTGTTGTTCCCATCCCCAGGTCTTAACCCACAAGGCCCTCCTTGCAGAATTCAGAAAAGCCGCGGACTTAGCAGTCGCGCGTACTGCTTTTGACCGCTGCGTCAGCCAAGTAGACCACGGCTCTACCAATCACCTCCAAGGAGTCCAAGACATGTTTGGGCTTGGAAGTTGGCGACACATGGTCCATCAACTTTGTGACCCACATTTCTGCATTCCTGGCCACACAGGCCGATGCCAAGGCTGGACTCATGGCCGCAGCATTGGCCTCCCAGGCTGTGCGCAGAAGGGTCTCGGACCTTCGGTCCATTTGGTCCCTGATATTGCCTGCATCCTCAAAGGAGAGGTCAGATTGTTTGGACACCTGTGCTAGGGAAGCATCTAGTCTGGGCGTCTTAAAAAATCTTTCCTCCTCTTCCTCCTTGAAGGGGCAGCTGCGTTTCCAGGTCTTACATTTTAACAGCTCCTGCTCCGAGCCACATTCCTGTCTGAATAATGTGTCCGGGTTTCAGGCAGAAACATTATTCAGACCATTTCTAGTCACCATGGTGACCCGGGATTTGACCATAGATACATGGAAATTCAGCTGGTTCAGCAGGGATCGGTCACATTTCCATCCATGTGTGGTCACTGCCGGATAAAAGTCACTCGATCAGAAGCTGCAGCCAATAGCTTCATCACTGATCTGTGTATTCTGAGAGCAGAGGAGCGCCCCCCATTGTCAGAATACAATAGTGCAGCGGGGTGGATTCCCCCATCCCCCTCCAATGTGTGGATGGGGGGGATCCGTTTTTTTCCTCTCATCCCGCTGGCTGAACGATAAAACTGAACCATGTATGGCCAGCTTTGGAGGGAAGATATATTAATCATCAACTGATCCTCCTAAAGGGGTTTCCACACTATATATGTGTGTATCATCATCTGCTGGAGATAAACGAAATCACAGTGACTATGGAGGAAGAGGACGGACATGACGGGGGGGTTACTGGGTGTAAATAGAAAATAAGATCTTATTACCTCCTCTGCTGCCACTTCCAGTAATGTCTCCTCTCTACTCACCTCTCACCCGGAACTTCCTGTCTTTACCTGACATCACTTCCTGTCTTCCATAGAGACTTCCTGTCTGGGTAGAGGTGAGATCACCACCTTGTGGAGATCAGAGGAACTGCAGCCCAGAGAAACATCTCGTAGTGTGAACACGGCCTTGTGCTGTGTGTGTGTGTATATACTGTATATCCTTATAGATGGGTCATCTCCACTCCCACCAAGGGGGATAGAGATATATTACTGCTCGGGGGGGGGGGGGACATTTTGGCACCTTTGATTTTGCAGTAAAATTGATTGCAGATTTAGTCATGTAGAACATCTGTTATATGGATACAAAGAACCCCAGCCGAGAGTAAAGGGTGGAAATGGCTCCTGATCCCCAGATTTGGGCAATTATGTCACCAATATAAATAGAATAAAACCCGCGCTATGTGTAACAACTCAAATACCTACAAAAATAACTTATACCGGACTGCTGCTGTAACAAATGTAAGTATTCCCTTTATCAACTAGAAGAGCATTATGTGTCACAGCGCTGTCCTATTGTGTGTGCACGTAAATCATCACAAATACACTAAAATATGTGGATACATTCATATATAAAGTGCTAGGGGCTCAAATAATATTCTCTGCAGACCTACTGCTTCCACTTTACACCTACTTCACTGATCTTATGGTGTTTATCAATGAATTATGTAAACTGATCCATGTGCAAATTCATATACAACATAAAGAGCTTTGTGCTCAAGATGCTGTTCTCTGCAAGTCCACTGCTTCCACTTTACATCTACTTCAATTAACGTATTTTGCTAAAAAAATCCACCAATCAATGAAAAGTTGATAAGGTGTAAAGTTCTCTGTGCTCCAAACTGTGCCAGCTGTAGTGTAGCCACGCCTTCTTCCACCTCTTACACACGTGATGGTGAGGGCGCCCCCTTAGTAGTGCTTCCCCACTCACCAGAGCAATATGACTCCCAGCTTTTCATCTACCAGAGTCACCAACATCCTTCACACTCTCCTCACCTCCGATGGCAAAGGAACTGGATCCTCCTCGCTCACTCCTGAGAGTCTGCTGAGCTTTCTGTCATCTCCCTCCTAGACTCCTCCTCCGACCGCTGTTCCAGCAGGAGCTCCGCCTTTTCATACACGCTCAGAGCTCCGCCTCTTCATACACCAGCCAGTAAAAAATGGGCACTTTTCTCATGCCAGTAAACACCAATAAGAGGATAAGGTTGTAAATAAAAAGAATATGGGTGTGATGCTTGCTTTGGAACTGCGCAGATGCAGAACAGGTCCGGAGCCGGCGGAGACCATCCAAGTGCCTGTTACAGTGTGTTCGGGTGGTACCGGAGGGTGGCGGGTCTGGTGGAGGCGGTGCCTGAGCTTGTCATGTGATGTCATGGTGCAAAAGAGCCAAGTGGAGCGGCCAGAGCCTCATGTGCAGGTCTGCGGGACGGAAGCAAGACAAGCTGGGAGTGGGACTGTTAGTGCTGTTTGGACTGGAGTGGGCTGAAGAGACCACCTGGCATGGAAAGAGACGGTCACTGTGACTCAGGAGTAGGGTGCCCACGTGTCCCGGATTGCCCGGGACAATCCTGCAATTAGCAGGTCTGTCCCGGGTCCCGGGCACCTTTATTCCGGGACAATACAGTGTCCCGGAATGAAATTGACAGAGCTAGCAAATCCCGCTAGCGCTGGCATTCGCTCTGCCTCCAGCTCCATCTGCCTCCGCCCCCCGCCCGAACACAGCCGAGCCGAGGGGAGCTGAGACCGCCCCCCGCCCGAACACAGCTGAGCCCGCCCGAGCCGAGGGGAGCTGAGACCGCCCCCCCCCCGCCCGAACACAGCCGAGCCTGCCCGAGGGGAGCTGAGACCGCCCCCCCGCCCGAACGAACACAGCTGAGCCCGCCCGAGCCGAGGGATGCTGAGACCGCCCCCCCCAGCCGAACACAGCCGAGCCAAGGAAAGCTGAGACCGCCCCCCCCGCCCGAGCACAGCCAAGCCCGCCTGAGCCGAGAGGAGCTAAGACCGCCCCCCCACCCGAGCAACTCTGTACCTAGCGGGGGGATCTGTACTGAGGGGGGTCTATACAATATTGGGGGGATCTATACTGAGGGAGGGGGGTCTGTACTGAGGGGCGGTTCTGTACTTATTGGGGGGTCTGTACTTATTGAGGGAGCGGGGGTCTATACAATATTGGGGGGGAGTCTGTACTGATTGAGGGGATCTATATTACGGGAGGGGGGGTCTGTACTGAGGGGAGGATCTGTACTTATTGGGGGGTCTGTACTTATTGAGGGGGTGGGGGTCTATCAATATTGGGGGGAGTCTGTACTGATTTAGGGGGATCTATATTGAGGGAGGGGGGGTCTGTAATGAGGGGGGTCTGTACTGAGGGGGGTCTATACAATATTGGGGGGAGTCTGTACTGATTGAGGGGGATCTATACTGAGGGAGGAGGGGTCTGTAATGAGGGGGGTCTGTACTTATTGGGGGGAGTCTGTACTGAGGGAGGGGGATCTATACTGAGGGAGGGTGGTCTGTACTTAGTGGGTGGGTCTGTACTTATTGGGGAGGGGGTCTGTACTGAGGGAGGGGGATCTATACTGAGGGAGGGGGGTCTATACTGATGGAGGGGGTCTGTACTGAGGGAGGGGAGTCTATACTTAATGAAGGGGGGTCTGTACTGACTTTACTTGGCAGGGGGTGCAGGGGGACTTTACTTGGTAGGGGGTGACACCATGTTTTACCGCACCGGTGGGGTGACACCAACCCTAGTGACGCCACTGCCACCCACCTTCTCTGGGCCCACTCCAGCATGCTCTAAAACAGGTCCCCGGGCCGTATTGCCACGATGGCAAGTGGCATGCTGCATCTGGAGGCAGGCTACAGTGCTGCATCTGGTAGCAGGCGATGGTGGCATGCTGCATCTGGTGGCAAGTGAGGATCTCATGATTCTGCATTATGGTGAGTTGAACTATTTCATTATATATTACAATGTAGTAATAGAAATAATATGATGCTAAAACCAGCCATTCACCTGACAAATCACCCGCCCCTGAAATCCCTGTCAATTCTGAGACTACATTCAACACCCCCCCGGTCCTTGGCAAAATTGTCCCTGAATGGCAGTTTGGAAATGTGGTCACCCTACTCAGGAGGGGACGTGTTGGTGATTTGTGCTGCTGCACACTGCTCAATTTTATGTGTGTGTGCCTGTGCATTCTAATTTCCTGCCCTCCTGAATCCTGCCCCTGATCCACTTACTTACTATATTCAAAATGAAATAAGAAATATGCTTTTTTCTTTAATATCTACCTTAAACCACATTGTTAAGTGCATATTGTACTTATTTGGACCCTAAATACTGAAACTTGCACTTAAAACTGTAATTTTGTAACTTTTGAAAATGGCAGTAAAAACTTGGCTGTGCCAGTAAATTGTGGGTGTTGTGTCAGTAAATTTCAATCTGGTAGGTTGGCAACATTGTACAGTACATACACACACAGCATAAGGCCGTGTTCACACTATGAGACGTTTCTCTGGGCTGCAGTTCCTCTGATCTCCACAAGGTGGTGATCTCACTTGTTCTGAGACAGGAAGTCTCTATGGAATACAGACAGGAAGTGATGTCAGATACAGACAGGAAGTGATGTCATGTACACAGGACATTCCATTTAGAAGGACGTAGAGAGATGACACTGCAGGATCAGAGGAGGTAAAATGTAGAATAACCCCTTCAGGGGGATCAGTTGATGATTAATATATCTTTCTTCCAAAGCTGGCCATACATAGTTCAGTTTTATCGTTCATCCAGCGGGATGAGAGGAAAAAACTGAAGTGATTCCCCCATCCACACATTGGAGGGGGATGGGGGAATCCTCCCCGCTGCACTATTGTATTCTGACAATGGGGGGCGCTCCTCCGCTCTCAGAATACACAGATCAGTGATGAAGCTATTGGCTGCAGCCGCTGATGGAGTGACTTTTATCCGGCAGTGACCACACATGGATGGAAATGTGACCGATCCCTGCTGAACCAGCTGAATTTCCATGTCTCTATGGTCACCATAAGTGACTTCCTCCCCTCCCCCTCATCTCCTTCATTATGTAAGTCATGCTGAGATAATCTCCCATTGGCTGAGCAATATTCTCATTTGTCTCTGAGCTCCTTCTTGCTATTCCTCGTCCTGCCTGTTGTTTCCTTGGATTGATTTTCTGTGTAGTGACCCCGGCTTCATCTCTTGGATGCGCTCGTCTGTTGCTTGTCCTGACCTTTATCCTGATTCCTGGATCTCCTCCTCATCTCTCCTCCATATCCTCTTACACAGCTTTTCTCCACACCTGCAGTGATCCTGGGGGGTGGAAACTTGGCACCGGCACTCAGGAAAATCCATCCCCACCATTAGCAGCTCTGGAGAAAATTGTCTGCTATTTACACTCCGTTCCTCCTTACGTCACCTGATCACATGAGAGCTTACTTTCACAGATTCCCGACAGATTTCTGTATGGTAAAGGTCAAAGTTCACTCTTCAGTTTAGGAGATGTAGGACACACTCTGGAGCAATGATTTGGTTTGCCAGGGAGCCTTATATAAAGGACCCCTCAAATCTACCCATCCAAATGTCCCTCCACCCATGTGGGTAAATTATACCTCACCCTGAAGTGGAGCTTTAATAAAATGGAAACCTGAATGGTGAGGAGGATTCTGGGAATATCATTTGATTTTACTATTTGTGTTCAGATCTAGAGTTTTCCTCCTGTGAAGTCTGGAGATCATATGACCATCACATTGCCTTCACCTCCCTCCCTGATAGAATAGAGAACTACAAAGAAGATTCTAGAAGTCACCAGAGAGATCTTGGAGGAGAGGTGAGCGGTGCTGGGAATTCTGGGACATTATCCAGTAACAGATAAGGGATGTGTCTGGATGGTGACTGTATCATTGTGTGTGTCAGGTTCCTATAAGGTGTCAGGATGTCACTGTCTATTTCTCCATGGAGGAGTGGGAGTATTTAGAAGGACACAAGGATCTCTACATGGACGTCATGATGGACAATCAGCCGCCCCTCACATCACCGGGTAAGAGGAAACTTTATTGTAAAGGAGAGAGCAGTACGGAGGCTCCACCTAGATCCCCCATCATCTGATATACACATAGAAACAATGTATTTAGTCAGTGTGTGTGTTTCCGACAGATGGATCCAGTAATGGGAACCCACCAGAGAGATGTCCCCGTCCTCTGTATTCCCGGGATTCCACACAGGAAGATCACACCATCCCTCACCATCATCAGGTAGATGAGGAACAATCACTGATAGTATCATTAGGATCTGTACATTATCTGCATTGTTATCTTTGATGTGATTTTTATTCTACATTCAGAGTGGAAACCTGAGAGATTCTAAAGTTGAGGTTAAAGAAGAGATAAAAGAGGAGGATGATGAGGATGGGGTGATGGAAGAGTCAGAGTTTCTAAAAGAACACAAAGATCTGTACCAGGACACCATGGTGGAGTCATCCAGCTACAGAAACCCACCAGAGAGATGTCCCCGTCCTCTGTATTCTCGAGATTCCACACAGGAAGATCACACCATCCCTCACCGTCATCAGGTAGATGAGTGACAAATATTGGTAGTTATAATTTATACATAGCAGGTTTGTTGCAATTAAAGTTGGGTAAACGGTTTGGGCCGAGCAAAAAGTTTGGTCCGAACATTGCCTGTTTGGCGATCACCCCAATTTGCAGGGCATTCGGTGGGTGTTCGTCCCGCTTAACGCTCTGCAATGCACTGCGTGCTGCACAGTGCATTCTAAGCCCTGATTGGATAATGCCTTGCCCAATCAGGGTGCAGTGAATAGCTGGTCGTTAAGGAGTGGGGTCGGAAAGCCGGCCATGGCATCCTTAACAACCGATGAGACATCAGCTGTCAATGGGCTTCCCCCCTGACAGCTGAATAAAAAAACAAACAAACATGCAAACCCCCTCCCCCTCTCCAATCCATACCAGACCCTTATTTGAGCATGCAGCCTGATAGGCCAGGAACTGTGGGGGACAAGTGAGCGCTCCCCCCTTCCTGAGCTATACCAGGCCACATACTCTCAACATGGGTGGGGGTGCTTTGGGGCAGGGGGGGCCTCCCATCCGAAGCACCTTGTCCCCCATGTTGATGGGGACAATTGCCTCTTCTCGACAACCTTGGGTGGTGGTTGTGGGGATCTGTGTACGGGGGCTTATTGGAATATGGAATACCCTTTAACAAGGGGGCCCCCAGATCCTGGCCCCTCCCCCCTATGTGAATGAGTATGGGGTGCATAGTACCCCTACCCCTTCACCAAATAGGTGTCAAAAGTAATAAAAACAGAGTTTTTGACAATTTATAAATACAAAATCAATGCACTTTAATACCCAATAGTATTGCTGCTACTTAAATAACATAAACATAACAAGAGATGGAAAAACATAAATATATAACAGTGTATATATAATATAATCCACAATAGTGCTCTTATATGTGTCCAAAAGAGACATAAAATGTCCTTAATAACGAATATATATAGATACAGTGAAAAAAAGTTTATATATGTATATATTAATGAGTAATGTGAAAGTCTTGTGAATCCACACCAAAGACAGTCCTTGGGGTCCTTTCACACATACGGACCGTTCAGTTCATCGGTTTTGCATCATATATTTTTTTTACATCCGCTACAATACAAAAATGGATGAAAAACTCACCATTTATCAGCTTACATTCGTTTTTCGTCCGATACATTTTTTTTGCTGGATGAAAAATAGAGCTTTCATCCATTAAAAAAAAAAAAAAAACGGATGTTGATGGAAGCGGATGAAAATAGATGATCATCCGTTGTTGTCCGTTTTTCCATAGGAATGCATTGTTGTCCGTTTTTTGATCCGTCAAGGGATGGATGAAAAACGGACTAACGTTCCGTATGTGTGAAAGGAGCCTTATTGAAGAGTGCAAAAACAATATGATGAGATGAGTTCCTCCACCACAGTGATGAATGGGAGATCAACTCCTGATAGGGAACAAGCTCACCAGATGATGTTCCTTTCACTCTCGTGTTTGGCAAACAAGCTGAAAGATTATATTGAATGGCTGCTGTAGCTCTCCACACTCCATTCACATGTCCGGGTTTGACTCCACATGTACAAAATAGAGGGAGAAATGGAGCCTCTAATAGTGTGAAATCATTTGAGATATCAATCCATATAAAATCATATATTGCACGTACATCAAATACAGCTAAAACCAGCCTTTTTGTAACACAGTACAAGACATGCCGAGCGGCTCTGTGTTTGTGATCTCACCACTGCTTCATTTGCTAGACATCAGAACACCAGCCCAGCTTCAACATACTGTTGCTGTGTAGCTATGCCCCGACACATTTCGTCACAGGGGGTGGCGACACGGCACGGCAAGTTAAAATATCCTCCTCCTTCCTTATTGACCAATCAGCTCGGCACAACCTACACATTATGATCTCCAATCTTTACCTTAATTGGTCTGTTGCTCATTTCATCTCCAAGTATTCAACCGCCACTTATCAAGATCTGTCAGCACGGCGAGCTGCTGAGTGACTCCGCCCCGCAGAAACACCGCAAACTTTATACATATGTGAAATTAACCCTTTACTGCCAGTCCACATATTTAACATGAAAATAATCAAATGTTCGTTTAACCGGTTTATTGCACTTTAGATCACAAAGTATCCAACAGACTCTTATCAGGATCTGTCAGCACAGCACCCGGCATACACACCGCCCACCTCATCCATATGTCCAATTATCCCTACATCCGTTTATTGAGGATCAATTTCCATTAAAAGTATTATGAGATCAAACATGACAATCTAATCCATCAAACATCAAAATCTTATAATCACAGACCAATAAGGGTATTGCACATTAAGTCCTAGGATAACACATACTATATATATATATATATATATATATATATATATATATATATATATATATATATATATATATATATATATATATATATATATAATATATATATATATATATATATTCATTATAAAGGACATTGTTTGTCTTTTTTTGACACATTTAAGATCGCTACTGTGGATTACATATATACACTGTTATATATATTTATGTTTTTCATCTCTTGTTAATTTTTTGACAATTCCTTTATTAAAAAAGAAAAAAACAATGCCCCCCCCCCCATGTTGATCCATTTTCAATCATGACGCCCACTGCACCGTCGACCCGAAAAGAAAAAAAAACGCTCCCCAGTCAAAGTGTCGGGCTTGCCATTTGACAGTTCTTATATAGGTAAGGGGCGGAGCCACCCAACGACGTCAACTTGTGGCACCACCCCTCTTGTGACATCACTGACCACTGCATGCTGGGCACCCCCCTATGTTGAGGACATGTGGCCTGGTAAGGTTCAGGAGGGGTGGCGGTGCTCGGTCGTCCCTCCCCATTCCTGACATACCAGGCCGCATGCTCAGATAAGGGTCTGGTATATATTTTGGGGGGCCCCACTCCCTTTTTTTATTTTTCGTGGGGTTCCCATTAAAATCCATACCAGACCAGAAGGGCCTGGTATGGATTGGGGGACCACCATGCTGTTTTTTTTATATATTTTTCTATTGCCGGAAATGCTATTGTATTTCCAGAAATGTATATACATGGTACAGATGCACCACTTTACAGGCAGACTAAGGGGAACCCCCAGGCACTATATTTTAAGAAATGTTTTATTTTTATTGTTTCACTTTAACCACTTGCCGACCGTACTTCAATATACTTTCCTATAGCTGATGGACGGCTACAGCATGGCTGGCTAGTTCTGGGAGGGCGTCTATTGAAGTTCTCCCGTGCTCAGGCTTCTCACGCGCCCCCCTGGGGTGCGCACCTGGAACTGTCCATGATTGCTGGGTCTGTGGGACCCGGCACATCAAGGATCGGGGTAAAGGGCCAATCACAGCGGCCCTTTAGCACACGATCGCTCTGTCCAATGATGGAGCGATAACTTTATCAACAAACTGGGATCATGCCGGGTTCATCTCACGCAGCAGCTGTGTTTCTCTGTTCTCTCCTCACACGCTGTATCAGTGTGGGGAGAGAGAAACACTGCAGCAGCGTGAGTTAGCATGATCCCGAGTGCCCCTACAGTGCCATCCCTGTGCCATCAGTGCCACTACTATGTTGGGATATTTGCTTTCCAAAATGGGGTCATTTTGGGGGCCTTTCCATTGTTCTGGTGCTCCAGGGCCTACACTTCCAAAGTGTAATAGATAGTCAGGAAATTATGTCCCTAGAACACCTGAAGGTGCTCCCTGTATGTTGGGCCTCTGTATGTGGCCAGGCTGTGTAAAAGCCTCACACATGTGGTATCGCCATACTCAGGAGGAGTAGAAGAATGTGTTTTGGGTTTTAGTTGCAAGTATACATATGTCATGTAAGGGAAATAACCTGTTAACCACAAAACAAAAAGAGACCCTCTGGTGGGACTTTGAAAGGCAATGACTCCAATTGGGCATAGACTAGTTGAATATGTAAAATATTGATTTTAATTTTGCAAAATATAAAATAGGACACAGAATTAACTATGACAAGCAAAATACAATTGGACAAAGTACATAAATGATGTGTAGCATAATACTCATGAAATCACAACTAATAGTGCTTGTCCTTTCATGAGCATTATGCTAAACATCATTTATGTATTTTGTCTAATTGTATTTTGCTTGACAGTTAATTCTGTGTCCTATTTTATATTTAGCAATAATAAAATTAATATTTTACATATTGAACTGGTCTACGCCCAATTGGAGTCATTGCCCTTCAAAGTCCCACCAGAGGGTCTATTTTTGTTTTGGGGTTCATATTAAGGATGTGGGCGATTTCTCCTCCGCCCCACTAGAGGTGAACTATTCTACCTAACCTGTTAACCACTTCAGCCCCGAGCCTCTTTTTGAGATTTGTTGTTTACAAGTTAAAATCATTTTTTTTTGCTAGAAAATTACTTAGAACCTGCAAACATTATATATATTTTTTCAGACACCCTAGAGAATAAAATGGCAGTCATTGCAATACTTTGTCACACCGTATTTGCGCAGCGGTCTTACAAGCGCAATTTTTTTGGAAAAAAATGCACTTTTTTTAGTTTAAAAATTAGATTACAATAGTAACGTTAGCCCAGTTTTTTTTTTCTATATTGTGAAAGATAATGTTTCACTGAGTAAATTGATACCCATGTCACGTTTCAAGATTGCGCCCGCTCGTGGAATGGCGACAAACTTTGGCACTTAAAAATCTCTATTGGCGACATTTAAACATTTCTACAGGTTACCAGTTTTGAGTTACAGAGGAGGTCTAGTGCTGGGATTATTGCTCTCGCTTTAACGATCGCGGCGATACCACACATGTGTGGTTTGAACACAGTTTTCATTTGCAGGCGTGACTTACGTATGCGTTTGCTTCTGCGTGCGAGCTCGGGGTGGGAAAGGGGTAATTTTAAGAAAAAAAAAGTTTTTTTATTTATTTTACCATTTTATTTATTTTTTTTATTTTTACATTGTCCTTTAAAAAAAAAATTTGGGTCACTTTTATGCCTATTACAAGGAATGTAAACATCCCTTGTAATAGAAAAAAGCATGACAGGACCTCTTAAATGTGAGATCTGGGGTCAAAACGACCTCAGATCTCATATTTACACTAAGATGCAATAAAAAAAAATTAAATGTCATTTAATAAAATTCCCCTTTAAGAGCATTGGGCGGAAGTGAAGTTTGACGTTGTTTCTGCCCTCCAATGCTATGGAGCTGAGGGGGGCCATATTCCCCTCACGCGGCATCCAGGCAGTGAGGGAAGCGGACGCAGTGACCACTTTTATCCTAAAGAGAAACGCACGCCGTTCCTGAAAATATCAGGGTTATGACAGCTATCTGCTGCCATAACAACGGTATTTAGCGTCAAAGTACCGACGTACAGGTACTGCGATTTGTGTGAAGTGGTTAATATGACAATTTTGGGAACAAAACGTCACTTTGCAAATAACTGCGGGAAAAAAAATGACAACTTCTAAAAACTCGCCATGCCTCTTACTAAATACCTTGGAATGTCTACTTTCCAAAAAGGGGCCATTTGGGGGGTATTTGTACTTTCCTGGCTTGTTAGGGTCTCAAGCAATGAGATCGGCCGTCAGTACATCAGGTGTGATCAATTTTCAGTGATTGGCACCATAGCTTGTGGACTCTATAACCTTCACAAAGATCAAATAATTTACTCTAATTAGGGTTATTTTTACCAAAGATATGTAGCAGTATAAATTCCGGCCCAAATTTATGAAGGAAAATTACTCATTTTCTAAATTTTATAACTGAAATGAAGAAAAATGCCTTTTTCAAACAAAATTATCTGTCATTTTTTATTTATAATGCAAAAATAAAAGCCTCAGTGGTGATTAAATACCACCAAAAGAAAGCTCTATTTGTGTGAAAAAAGGACACAAATTTCATATGGGTACAGTGTTACATGACTGAGTAATTGTCATTCAAAGTGTGAGAGCGCTGAAAGCTGAAAATTGGTCTTTGTAGGAAGTGGATATAAGAGCCCGGTAGGCAAGTGGTTAAGCATCATTAAAATTACTTCTCCTGGAAAAACAATCTTTTTAAAAAATGTTTTGCATTGATACATGTCCCCCAGGGCAGTACCCGGCCCCCATACACTTTTTATGGCCAATTAATTGTATATAAGCCTTCAAAATGGGGACTTTTTGATTTTTCAAGTTCGGGTCTCATAGACTTTATTAGGGTTCGCAGTTTCGGTCAGAACTTTTTCTCTGTTTGGGAGTTCTGGTGCAAACCAAACGGGGGTGTTCGGCCCATCTCTAGTTATAATGAATGTTTTATTATATATTCAGAGTGGAAATCTCGGGGATGATAATATTGATGTTAAAGAAGAGTATAAAGAGGAGGATGAGGAGTATGGAGTGATGGAGGAGTTTTCAGAAGGACACAAGGCTAGGATGGAGCCACCAAATACCAGGAACCCACCAGAGAGATGTCCCCGTCCTCTGTATTCCTGGGATTCCACACAGGAAGATCACACCAATCCTCACTGTTACAAGGTTGGTAGGATAGATCATCTAGAACATGAACTTGTGTGGATTTTTTATGTGATATCACAATAATAAATCTTATATCTTACATATGATATTCTCTCTCCTTTTCTTGATTTAGAGTGGAGATCCAGTCGATGTAGAATTTGAGGTTAAAGCAGAAGAAGAAGAAGAGAGGTATGTGAGGGATGATCAGCAGTCTATGGAGGAGGATGGAATAACGAGGACATTTATAGAGGAGGACACTCCTACAGAGATCAGTACAGGTGGGTCATTAACATTAAATACATTCCTCCACCCATACTGCTCAATGATCGGTTCAGAGTAAGGCGGGGACTGGGAAATATCAGCTTGTAATCCTCAGGTCACTTTCCTGAGCTGTGTTCCCCATCCCGTATTCCTGTATTTCTCTCGGATAATCTTCCTTCTCTATGCTGCAGACACAATTTATGTATCTAGACTGGATTTATGGAGATTTTGGGGTTCAGCTGGCAGCAAAATGTTCATTTTCATCATAGGTGTTACTAGATTTAGGCACCTGGGGTATGTGCTTTGGGTCTTCTGCCCCATACCCGGGTATGGCAAGATCTCTGACAGAACAATTCTCCCAGGATTACTTGCTCTGTTATTTGCTGGCTGTGCCGGGTGGAGGGATATGTCTGTATAGTCTCAGACCCAAGTCACTGAGTGCAGTCTCAGGAGATGGGAGGCAGTGGTGTGGGACCTCTGCAACTTGTCTCATATAAACATTTAATCTTCCACTGATTACTGAATACCAATATTATGAGTCCCGACCCTTACACTGTATAATTTATATTGTACATTACATACTCCTGACCCCTGCACTATATACTCTATATTGTACATTACATACTCCTGACTAGGGATGGCCCGAAAACCCCCTGGTCGGTTCGCAGCAGAACATGCGAACAGGCAAAAAATTAGTTTGAACACCATTAAAGTCTATGGGACTCGAACATGAATAATCAAAAGTGCTAATTTTAAAGGCTTATATGCAAGTTATTGTCATAAAAAGTGTATGGGGACCTGGGTCCTGCCCCAGGGGACATGGATCAATGCAAAAAAAAGTTTTAAAAATGGCCGTTTTTTCGGGAGCAGTGATTTTAATAATGCTTAAAGTGAAACAATAAAAGTGAAATATTCCTTTAAATTTCGTACCTGGGGGGTGTCTATAGTATGCCTGTAAAGGAGCGCATGTTTCCCGTGTTTAGAACAGTCCGAGAGCAAAATGACATTTCTAAAGGAAAAAAAGTCATTTAAAAGTACTAGTGCCTTCAATTAATGAATTGTCGGTCCCAACAATACACATAAACGTTCATTGATAAAAATGGCATGGGCTTCCCCCACAGTCCATTACCAGACCCTTTGGGTCTGGTATGAATATTAAGGGGAACCCCAAACCAAAATTAAAAAAAAAAAGATGCATGGGGGTCCCCTTGTTAAAGGGTGCTTCCAGATTCCGATAAGCCCCCCGCCTGCAGACCCCCACAACCACCGGGCAAGGGTTGTGGGGATGAGGCCCATGTTAAGGGCATGTGGCCTGGTATGGTTCATGAGGGGGGCACTCTCTCACCCCCCCTCTTTTCCTGCGGCCTGCCAGGTTGCGTGCTCGGATAAGGGTCTGGTATGGATTTTGAGGGGAACCCCCATGCCATTTTTTTTTTTACATTTTGGCACGGGGTTCCCACCTGAAGGGCCTGGTATGAAATTTGGGGGGACCCCTACACATTTTTTTTTTTGTTAAATTTTGGTTAGGGGTTCCCCTTAATATTCATACCAGACCCAAAGGGCCTGGTAATGGACTGTGGGGGAATCCCATGCCATTTTGATCAATTAACTTTTATGTGTATTGTCGGGACTGACAATTCATTAATAGCCGGCGCTAGCGATAGTAGTTTTAAATGACTTTTTTTTCTTTTAGAAATGTAATTTTGCTCTCAGACCGTTGTAAACATGGAAAACATGCACCACTTTACAGGAATACTATAGACACCCCCCAGGTACAAAATTTAAAGGAATATTTAACTTTTATTGTTTCACTTTAAGCATTATAAAAATCACTGCTCCCAAAAAAACGGCCGTTTTTAAAACTTTTAAAACTTTTTTTTGCATTGATCCATGTCCCCTGGGGCAGGACCCGGGTCCCCAAACACTTTTTATGACAATAACTTGCATATCAACCTTTAAAATTAGCACTTTTGATTTCTCCCATAGACTTTTAAAGGGTGTTCCGTGGCTTTCGAATTTGCCGTGAACACCCCAAATTGTTCGCTATTCGTCGAATGGGCAAACAACCAATGTTCGAGTCAAACTCATCCCTACTCCTGACCCCTGACCCCTGCACTATATACTCTATGTTGTACATTACATAATCCTGACCCCTGCACTATATACTCTATGTTGTACATTACATTATTCTAAAACTATATAGTCCTATCTGTTGTATCTTATACAATATGTTATACTTTACATACTCCTGACTTCTGCTCTCTCCCCTCTACCCACTGCTATATATACACATAATATGTATTCTCTTTTGTTACACCCATTTCCTACCAGCTGGACATTTTATGTCTGATGATTTGATTGGAGCACAGACTTTTACATGTTGATAATAATGTGATAACATCCTAAAACTTTGGAGCCCTAAACAGAAAGTGATAATGAGGGAGGAGTCAATAACCCAATGATGGTGGTCTTCAGGATCAGTCCAGTCTTCATCTTGCTTGTTCTCCCCCCATCCTCACTCTCTGACCTCTGGTGGGGCTCAGCCCCGCTGTTATTCATGACTAAATCATGGACTAAATAAGGAAGTGCAGGATTCTTGTGTTGGGAAGATGGCAATGAGTGATAGAGGGGGTGGGGACACTCGTCCTATAACCCCCTCATCACTGTCACTCCTATAAAAGACAGTTCTTGTTGTTTATTATAATCGATTATGAAAATAGTTGTCAACTATTTTCATAATCGATTAGTTGGTCAGTCGATTAATTGGCCTGCATACAAAATGTATTATTTGTTTACATATCAGAAAATACAGCTCAGTACACCATCCATACATGTCAGTAAATGCCTGAGATCTTGAATGTGAGGAGCAATGCCTCATGGGACATGTAGTCTTAGGCAAGACAAGGAAGCAAGTGATTCTAAAGGCAGAAGTTTTTTTTTTTTTTATCTTCCTATAGGGAAACTCTATACTATACTTTGTACCTTCCTATAGGAGAACTCTATACTATACTTTGTAGCTTCCTATAGGGGAAGTCTATACTATACTTTGTAGCTTCCTATAGGGGAACTCTATCCAGAGGAGGAGAATTAGGGCTGCTCTGTGCAGAACCATTACACAGAGCAGGTAAGTATGACATTTTTGTCAAAAAAAATAAATCCAACATTTACAATGACGCTTTTTTTAACGCTAACGTGCCTGAAAAATGCCCCAGTGTGAAAGGGGTCTAATAATACATCTGTCTGTCTGTCATTCTCAGAGTGGATTAAATATCCAACTATATATATGCATATTTATATTTACCGCTGTATATACAGTATCTCACAAAAGTGAGGACACCCCTCAATCACATTACTGTAAATCTTTTCTTCTATCTTTTCATGTGACAACACTGCAGAAATGACACTTGTCTACAATGTAAAGTAGTGAGTGTACAGCTTGTATAACAGTGTAAATTTGCTGTCCCCTCAAAATAACTCAACACACAGCCATTAATGTCTAAACCACCGGCAACAAAAGTGAGTACACCCCTAAGTGAAAATGTCCAAATTGGGCCCAATTAGCCATTTTCCCTCCCAGGTGTCATGTGACTTGTTAGTGTTACAAGGTCTCAGGTGTGAATGGGGAGCAGGTGTGTTAAATTTGGTGTCATCGCTCTCACTCTCTCATACTGGTCACTGAAAGTTTAACATGGCACCTCATGACAAAGAACTCTCTGAGGATCTGAAAAAAAAGAATTGTTGCTCCACATAAAGATGGCCTAGGCTATAAGCAGATTGCCAAGACCCTGAAACTGAGCTGCAGCACAGTGGCAAAGACCATACAGCGGGTTTAACAGGACAGGTTCCACTCAGAACAGGCCTCGCCATGGTCCACCAAAGAAGTTGAGTTCACGTGCTTAGCATCATATCCAAAGGTTGTCTTTGGGAAATAGACATATGAGTGCTGCCAGCATTGCTGCAGAGGTTGAAGGGGTGGAGGGTCAGCCTGTCAGTGCTCAGACCATAAACCACACACTGCATCAAATTGGTCTGCATTGTCATAATGTTGTGCTTTTTAAGGACAGGTTTCCCGCACAGTAATTATTATTGAGTAATTTTTAATGAGGATATTTTTAAGATACAAAATCAATCTATATGACACAGTCTATACATATGAAACTTATTCACGGAGACATGTGATCATACAAAATAGTTACATTTATTGGTTGACAAAAGCACAGATATCTACATGAAATTAAAATACCGATTGCGTTACATGAACGTCTTGAAAATCAACAAAAACACTTGCAAAAATGGGTGTACAGTCCCTTTGACATAATACCACCATGATAAATTCTCTGTAGAATCAACAACCTTGTGAACTTGACAATGAAACAGAACGTCTGTATTTCACATGTCCAACCGTTACTATACTGCAGGTAAGTAAGTGGTTAACGATGTGAAATAAATTAGACGTTTGTTTTGTCAATAAAAGTAGCAAATATGCAAAAAGAAAAATATAATGAAAAATTTACAAGACGGTTATTGATTCGAGAGAACGATTATCAATAGTATAATATTTCAATACATCAATATTTGAGAGAACATATCAATATTTGAGAGAACATACAAGATAAAATCAACATGACATAATTACCCATTCCAAGATGGCTACTAGTCTGGATTGTTGGTTACCAGGATTTTTAAGATGGCTGTCGTGGCTTTCAAAATGGATACTCTTAAAGAGGATTTACTTCTTGGGACCTCCGATTTCCAAGGATCAGGGTTCAGGAATCTTCATGAATGTCAAAATATGTATTCATGTATGGTGCATGAGTGTCAGTCTGGGAGTGTGTGTATCTCCCAGTGTCCCCCCTCAGGATAAATGATTATCTATATGGATACATGTATAATTCTGGTATCTCCAATAAATATTTGTTTAAACATAGGCTACAGTCTTATATAATTATAATTATATGTTTTTCATAATCCTAATAGTTTCTTAAAACACATCTACTTTTAAAATCACACTTTCATATATGTTTTCTTTATACCAAAGTTGTTGGGTCCGCAAATACTAAAATTATCATATGTCTCTGTGACCTACATTACCATACATTATTTGAAATGACTTATAATAACCATATAGGTACTTTTAAAATATCTCTGACTTGCACAAACTTCAAATCTTTCCCACCATGTGTTGAATTGAACTTAGTTCAAGGGATGTTTACATAGTTTAGCTCTGTTTGTCCAAATAGTGCCTAAAATTTCACACAATAGATTTTGTTGGCCAAGGTGTTAGCTATTTAAACAGCTCCACACTCGGACACCATAGGTTTAGGCCAGGTGAGGTAATTTCTATGTGATAACAGTCTGTATAACCTTGTTTCCTATGGCTGTAAGGGTAGTTTTTGTTTATCCACTAAAACCATGTAAATATCTCCTTGTTTTGTGACTGAGAACTACCATTGTTCCATTGAGTTTCTGTCTCAAAGCAGGCTTGTAAAACTTTACGAGATGGTTGATGCATTAAGCTTTGTAAAGTGTATGAGTTCACCTATTTTGCAACAAATGGTTCCAAGAGAGGAAAAGTTCAATTATTGCAAAATCACAGTTCATCTACTTTTTGAGGCCTAAGCAACTCTCATGTTTCTGACAGTAAATATAAAATGTATTTCTTCATGAATTCACAACAGCATGGCTGTTGTCCCAGAAGGAAGCCTTTTCTAAAGATGATGCACAAGAAAGCCTGCAAACAGTCTGCTGAAGACAAGCAGACAAAGGACATGGATTACTGGAACCATGTCCTGTGGTCTGATGAGACCAAGATAAACTTATTTGGTTCAGATGGTGACAAGCGTGTGTGGGGGCAACCAGGTGAGGAGTACAAAGACAAGTGTGTCTTGTCTACAGTCAAGCATGGTGGTGGGAGTGTCATGGTCTGCATGAGTGCTGCCGGCACTGGGGAGCTACAGTTTATTGAGGGAACCATGAATGCCAACATGTACTGTGACATACTGAAGCAGAGCATGATCCCCTCCCTTCGGAGACTGGGCTGCAGGGGAGTATTCCAACATGATAACGACCCCAAACACACCTCCAAGATGACCAGTGCCTTGCTAAAGAAGCTGAGGGTAAAGGTGATAGACTGGTTAAGCATGTCTCCAGACCTAAACCCTGTTGAGCATCTGTGGGACATCCTCAAATGGAAGGTGGAGGAGCGCAAGGTCTCTAACATCCACCAGCTCCGTGATGTCATCATGGAGGAGGGGAAGAGGACTCCAGTGGCAACCTGTGAAGCTCTGGTGAACTCCATGCCCAAGAGGGTTAAGTCTGTGCTGGAAAATAATTGTGGCCACACAAAATATTGACACTTTGGGCCCAATTTGAACATTTTCACTTAGGGTTTTTTTTTTTTAAAAAGTTATTTTTATTAGTTTTAGGACAAACTAACAAACCAACAAAAAAAAAAGTTAGCAGTTACAAAACAAAACTTGGGCAGTCATAGGTATACAGCATCAAATATCAAATACTAAGCTTGTGTAGTTATAAGACAGATGATAATACACTAGTTAGGTATCAGTCACGCGTGTGCAGAATACGATCAAATGTTCGGCACCAATGGATTTCTAAATATAGGGTATAGTGGCATGACCTATAGGCAACTTGCAATGTATATTTATTGTGATGAGAGGGTCAGGGGGCTGGCCAGCCACCTGTCCCAGATTTTGTAGAATGTTTTACTTCGCTTTTGAAGTTCAAAGGTAAGCTTGTACATTGGTATAGCATCGTTGATCAACTTCAACCATAAATTTTTCAAAGAGGTCTTTGTTCCCTTCCATGACAACAATATAGCCTTTCTAACATAAAAATAAAGAATGCGAAGCAGTCCCTTGGCATGTTTAGATATTTGCAAGTCACCTAAGATGCCCAGAAGAAAATTCTTGGGGTGGATAATGTTAGAAAGGCCTAGAGCTGAGGAGATGAAAAAGCCCACCTCCGCCCAAAGGTCCTGGACCATTGGGCATGCCCAGAAACAGTGTAGAAAGTTGGCATCTTGGCCATAGCCGCGGAAACATCCAGCCGTGGGCAACAGAGCCATCTTTTTCAACCTAGTTGGAGTGAGGTGAGATTGATGGAGAATTTTGACCTGTATAATGCGATCCCTTGATGAAATAACCGAAGTTTTGTATATGTCACTAAACTCTGTCCAGTCCTCCTCTGCTAGGGAAATGTCCATGGAGGTCCATTTTTCCTGGGCCCTATTAAATCTAGGATTAAAGTCAGTCATTAGGGCAGCGTCATAAGTACATATCAGTTTTTAGTAGGGTCAGGTTGTCTCAGCAGTTTCTCTATTGGAGGTAGGTTAGTAGGGTCATCTAGAGAGCCAAACTGTGCTCTTATGGCATGTCTGAGTTGATAGTAGTAAAACAGGTAAGAGCATGGCAAGTCAAAGTCAAGTCTGAGCTGATGGAAAGATTTAAAGCCTTGTGCAGTGTATAGGTGACAGAGATATTTAATGCCTTTGGAGTACCATAATTTAGGGTCAGGTAAGGAGTGCAGTTTCTGCAAGGTGGGGTTGAACCACAGGGGGTTATTCGGGGATATAGACCAGGTATGCTGTGTTATTGTGGTGGTCATGTATCTGAACAATGAAAGAGATGTAGCTAGCACAGAGGTGCCGGGGTGGGGTGGGACTTTGCCCCTATAGACAATGTTGTGAAGGGTTTCCATGGAGGACGCAATGGCTCCCTCAGTGGTAGTACATGCATTTGCCGCTACTGGGTGCAGCCAATCATGGATATGCACCAATTGAGATGCTAGGTAATATAAAAAAAAAGTTTGGAAATGCCAAGCCCGCCAAGTGTGTAGGCAACCTTAGTGTCTCAAGTGCCACCCTGGGGGATCTGCCATTCCACAGGAACGTTGTACAGATTGTGTCTATACGCTTGAAAACAGATTTAGGCATTTTGCATGGGGAGTTAGCCAGGATCTATAGCAATCTTGTTAAGTAAATAATTTTAAGGGTATTTGCCCTCCCCATAAGATCCAGGGGCAGGTCCATCCATTATTTAGTTTGTTCCTTTAAGCGGGTTAGTAGTGGATCTAAGTTATTGGCTATGTAAGTGGATAGAGGTGTCTGCACCAAAACCCCTAGATACCTAAAGGAGGACACCACCTGCAGGTTAGAGTCCGGGTGGATATGAGAAGTTGCGTCCGGGTCAAAGGGGAAAAGACTAAATTTGTCCCAATTCCTCCTAATCCGGAGTTGTCTCCGAATGTATTACTCTCAGATAACAGTGATTTGAGTGACACGTTGGTGTCTGCCAGGTACACCAAGGTGTCATCTGCATAGAGCGAGATACATTCCTCAATGGTGGCAATTGATGAAGAAGAACGGACGCGTACCGCTAATGGGTCCATGGCCAGGGCAAAGAGGAGGAGGGATAATGGACACCCCTGGGCCATTCCACACTGTTGAATGCTTTACATGTATCCAGGGACACTATGGCTCGTGTAGGGGGACAGTCATGTGGGTATTGCAGATTGTGGAATAGTCTGCGGATGTTCATTCTGGTGGACCTTCCAGGTATAAAGCCCCCCTGGTCGCTATGGACCAAGGTCGCCACTACAGCATTTAAATGATTTGCCAACACTTTGGCCAGGATCTTAACATCCACATTTATGAGGGATATTGGGCGGTATGATTCGCATTTAAGTGGGTCCTTGCAGGGTTTTAGTAAAAGTATAATCAAGGCTTCTCGCATAGTAGGAGGGAGGGCCCCGTCTGTACCGCCATTGATACTGTCGCGGGTGGCCTGTATTTTACCATGGATGCCAGCCTGGAGTGTTCCCACAGCCGTGGGGAACAATTTGAGACCTTGCTGTAGCAAATCGGCTCAGGATATCTGTAGGATGCCGTTCGGGAGTCGGAGCTGTGTCTTTACACGTCTGCTCGCTCTGCCATCCGGACACGCCCTCCGTACTCACTTTTGTTGCAAGCAGTTTAGACATTAATGACTGTGTGTTGAGTTATTTTGAGGGGACAGAAAATTTACACTGTTATACAAGCTGTACACTCACTACTTTACATTGTAGCAAAGTGTCATTTCTTCAGTGTTTTCACATGAAAAGATTTACAAAAATGTGACAGAGGGGTGTACTGACTTATGTGAGATACTGTAGATATTCAAGAATATTAAGTAAATTATACACCAACCTTTTTTTGAGGTTTTTATCCAATTAGTCGATTAATCGAAACAATAATCAGCCAACTAATCAATTCTGAAAATAATCATTAGTTGCCGCTTTACAGAGGACCCATTTACTAGTTACCTTGAGGAGGGAATCGTAAGATCCTCAGAGACAAAGCTGCCTGATGTGGGCGGAGTCCTGGTTTAGGGGAACCAATCTGCTCATGTCTAGTAATAATCTTTTTATTTCTATTTTAGTAGATGGACGGGAGATGAGGAAAACCTCAGAGGATTGTCTCACTTTGTCTCCAGACTGTAAAGTAGAAGATGAGGACATCACACAGTATAGTCCAGGAGAAAACCCGACTACCTCAAATGTCCATCCGGCACCACACAGTGTAGATGGACCATCGTATTCCTCTTATCCTGAGGAACCTCAGACTGTGAGGGACGGTGCCGTCCTTCCAACAGACAAGAGGTTTTCCTGTACTGAGTGCGGGAAGTGTTTCCGTTCTAAATCCCATCTTATTGTGCATATAAGATCTCACACAGGAGAGAAGCCGTATTCCTGTCCTGAGTGCGGGAAATGTTTTTCAGTAAAGTCCCATCTTAACACACATCAGAGATCTCACACGGGGGAGAAGCCGTTTTCCTGTGCTGAGTGCGGAAAATGTTTTTCAGATAAGTCTCATCTTTACAAACATCAGAGATCTCACACAGGGGAGAAGCCGCATTCCTGTCCTGAGTGCGGGAAATGTTTCCATTCTAAATCCCATCTTAATGAGCATATAAGGTCACACACGGGGGAGAAGCCGTACTCATGTCCTGAGTGCGGGAAGTGTTTCCGTTTTAAATCCCATCTTAATGAGCATATAAGATCACACACGGGGGAGAACCTGCATTCCTGTCCTGAGTGCGGAAAATGTTTTCCAGTGAAGTCCAATCTTTACAAACATCAGAGATCTCACACAGGGGAGAAGCCGTATTCCTGTCCTGAGTGCGGGAAATGTTTTTCAGTGAAGTTTCATCTTTACAGACATCAGAGATCTCACACGGGGGAGAAGCCGTATTCCTGCCCTGAGTGCGGGAAATGTTTTTCAGTAAAGTCCAATCTCTACACACATCAGAGATCTCACACGGGGGAGAAGCCGTTTTCCTGTCCTGAGTGCGGGAAATGTTTTTCTGATCAGTCCCATCTTTACAAACATCAGAGATCTCACACGGGGGAGAAGTCGTATTCTTGTCCTGAGTGTGGGAAATGTTTTTCACAGAAGTCCACTCTGTATATACATCAGAGATCTCACACAGGGGAGAAGCCGTATTCTTGTCCTGAGTGCGCAAAATGTTTTTCACAGAAGTCCCATCTTTCCACACATCAGAGATTCCACACGGGGGAGAAGCCGCATTCTTGTCCTGAGTGTGGGAAATGTTTTTCACAGAAGTCTGATCTTTCCAGACATCAGAGATCTCACACGGGGAGAAGCCGTATTCCTGTCCTGAGTGAGGGAATTGTTCCTCACTGAAGTCCTGTCTTCCTGTACATCAGAGATCCCACACAACCGTTGAGGTGTATTAGTGCCTTGAGTGTGGGAAATGTCTTCTATATGAATGTTGCTTGACATCACAGCTCTCATGTGGGGAAGAAGCACACCCTGATATACACCTCAGATATACTCCATGGCTGATCTTCATCATGTAAGACATGGATAAAGTGTTGTACCGTGTTGGCCATTGATAGCAGTAGAAAAATAAAAATGGAGTCATTACCTTTCATTGGCTGAGTACATTTTGTGGTGTAATCTATTAAAAACAAATTGAATCAATGTGAACAGCATTCACCCGGTTGTGATGAATATTGGATGTATTTTATTTCATACACTGATTTCCTTGGCTCCATCTAGTGGCCATAATGCAGTATTGTGCTATTTTTATTGAGGTATTTCAGGAAAAATACCCCATTATGGCCACTAGATAGAGATGATGGTCATAGGAAATCACTGAGGTAAATTCTGGCTAGTAGAGCCCTTAATTTTCATTTGTCAGTCATGGTTTGATTGTAATATCTGAGACTGGACTCATGTACTTGTGAGTTAAGTAGAAACTGAAGGATAAAAGTGCAATGGACTGCATTGGCAACCAGCCTCTGATGCAGATGACAAAGATGGGTGAAAGTGGTCAGGCCAGCGTGGCCCATCTCTGGACTACATGCCTTTGACCCATATATGGTTCTACACACTTTACAAGACTGCTGTTTTCAAAGACAAGGGAGGACCTTCCCCGGGGACCCTGGACCTGTGGACTTGATGACAAGCTGATAAGTACAGTATAAATACATTTACCATTCTTTGGAAAGGACTATTACTTTCTGGAAAGGATTACCTCTTCACATTGCTCTTTCATTTAGGGTCTGAGAGCGAGTCCTCATAGGGACTCTGGTACAGTGAGAGGGAGGCCAAGGAGGACCATGTTCTTCTGGTTTTAGTGAGCCACACATCACTTTATTGGACCCCCATATTATTCACTATTCCACTTGTACATCTCCTCCTGACCACTGTTACCCAGCAACGCTCCCCTATTTCTTTACACCTACCCTCCAGATCAATACAATCATCTACTTGTCCACCTTTTTCCAATGCAGATCGGGAGAACCATTCATATCATCTCATAGCTTCCACTTTGTGCTTTGACTTTATCCATCCTCCCTTTTTCATATCAGTTCAACACTTTGGTCACTCTTCATAGGTCGCTTAACCTGGGGTTATTTTCCCAGCTGTATTACAGCATTTTTACAACTCCTGCAACTTGGGTGGAATTGCACCACCTGTCCAGAGATGTCCTTTTGTTTTTATAGCTTTAATGCTAATGTATGTATGATGTTTTTTAATGTCTTTCTTATCTTTGACACCAATAAATCTTTTTTGCTAATCATGTTTGTATGGTGAGTGAAGTTCCATAGATATATGCTACCACAGGCTTGGTTGAGCTATTACAGGTTTTCATTTCAAGTTTGCCATTTAATCTTCATACTGTGAGCTCCCATCCTCTCCTTTTCCCTCCTTTTTTTATTTTGTCATTTTTTGACATACTAATTAGGTAGGTGGCACGCTGAGAGTCCGGCGTATATTTTTAGTGTATCATAAAGTTATTTAAACAAACACTAATAAACCAGCCATTGATTTAAAATGGGAAATACTGCATTTGGCCTTTAGATGGCGCTAAGTATCAAAGAAATTAGGACCATCTAATAGTAAATATAGTATTTTCCATTTTAAATCAATGGAAACCATTCAAACAGCTTGGCAAAAAGTCTATCAACATTTGTTCTCCCCATCCCATTCACACAGAAGGAATGTACATGCACTTTCCATGGATGAATTGCTATGCAAATGTATTATGAATAGACCCCTAAATCAGTTGTGTCACTGGGGGGGTTGTTACCCGGTGCGGAAAAAATCGGTGTCACCCCCCCCACCAACTATAGTCCCCCCTCAGTACAGACCCCACCTCTCTCAGTATAGACCCACCTCTAAGTACAGACCCCTCTCCCGCAGTATAGACTTCCCTCAGTATAGACCCCCCACTAAGTACAGACCCCTCTCCCTCAGTATAGACTCCCCTCTCAGTGAAGACCCTCCCTCAGTGCAGACCCCCCTCAGTACCTGTGCTAGTAGACCTTTCTCCCATCGTGCCTCCCTGCACATGTCTATCTACATTACAATACAGTATACAGACCTCAGACAGCGCGGGACAGGCACAGCGGTGTGTCTCTCGGACTCCCACCTCCTGTGTAGATGTAAACAGAGAGGAGGGGGAGGCAGCTTCGGTGTGCTCCATTGAAGCACAGCTGGTGAGAGCAGATCAGTGTAGGGGTGCGGTGTTAGCGGTGCCATGGCACTGTCCACAGGTGTCACCCTGGTGCGGGCCTTCACACCCCGCACCCCCCTAGTGATGCCACTGCCCTATATGTCAGGAGACGTTTATATAAAGATGGGAAGTATGCAGCAGATAAATAAATAGACCTCCTAGCAATGTTATTACCAGGCTGCAGCTAGGGGGAGCTCTAATGTTTAGAGTGTGACCACAGCAGAGTGATCCCATCTAGCTCACATTAACCCTTTCACTGCCAGAGCTGGTTTGGATCATTTTTCCACACATGTTAAAATGCAGATTTTTAGGGGGCGTGGCGACCGAGCCCTAAGATGGACGTGTGAGCTGAGAGCTCCGCTCGGCCGCCGGAGAGATCCGCAAACATCAGAGCACACCGAGCCCATCCCCATCACACATCCAGACTCCCAGATAGCGCGGGGATGCTGAGGCACAGAAAAAACCCACAGCAGCCTAACAAAATGCCCAGCTTCTTCTCGTTGAAGTCTTGTTGAGACAAAATGGCGGCGGCTCCCACACACAACGGCCGGAGGACAAGGCCGCAACTCACAATAACGGTCACGGAGGGCCCTGTAAACTGCCCGTACGAGACCCCCTGCACAGCGGATCGTCCTCAGGTACATCCAGCCCAACTACAAGGAGTCCAGCCAAGTCTAAACCGAGGATGGAATCCCCTGTCAGGGCGCACAGCAACCAGGACATGGAGGTAAGCGGGCCCTCAGGGAACAACACTGCTCACGCACCACAACTGACTGATCCCATAGCAGACTTTCCCACTCCTGATAGACCTATATCAGACACTATGCTCAAAGAAATGCTGATTTCTCTCAGATCATCTCTCCAAACTGATATAGTCAAAGGAATCAATCATTGCCACAAAGAAGTACAGGCTATTGGGATCAGAGTGGACAGAGTAGAACAGCAGATGGATGAGTTCTCATCTACATACAATACTATTGTGGATGCACATGCGGCCCAGGGAGAGGATATAGCATGGCTAAAAGATAAGGTCGCAGACCTCGAGGACCGTTCCAGAAGGAACAACTTAAAACTGCGAGGCGTCCCAGAGTCTGTACCGGCCACACACCTCCTACAGTATGCCCATGCTTTGTTCTCCACTCTAGTTCCTACACTGACCACACAAGACCTTATAGTGGACAGAATTCACAGAATCCCCAAGCTGTCCTTCCTCCCAGAGAGTACCCCAAGAGACGTACTACTAAGGGTCCACTTCTATCATGTGAAGGAACAGATCCTACAAACAGCACGCAGGCCCGACAATGTACCTCCACAGTACGCTGACATACAACTGCTACCAGACCTCTCCAGGCACACACTGCAGAAACGCCGCAACTTGGCGACCATCACTAAAGCCTTAAGAAACCACAAAATTCCACACAAATGGAAGTACCCGGCAACCCTCTCCATTACCCACAATGGGACTACAAAAACCATCACAACCATGGAGGAAGGTATAGGAATCCTGCGCCAATGGGGGGTGCTCCCAGACCAAGCCCTTCAACCCAACTATGTTCCACAGCCGCAGTTGCTTCAAAATGAATGGCAAGTGGTATCACATAAGCGTGCCAACAAGAAATCTGCCGGTGGCAGCTCGTAACAGCAATACAGAAATATCCACTTATCTCTCCGGTAATAGGAGTATACAATTTATTCTCCATTAACCCCGTTAACAAGTTCCGCAGCTATGTCTGCACGCGAATCTGTTGTAAGATCCCTTTTTATGAATCTACAGTTAACTACTTTCTATGCCTTTTATGTTTTGTATTCTTTTCATTACATGTATGTTGTACACAGCAATCTCCACCACAGGGTACTGTCACCCACTACTGAGGACATGTCTCCAACTATCCTGAATCAACTCAAGGAGGATACCACCACAAAAACCTATGGACACAGTGAGTACTTTTACTATGCTACCATACATCACATCTCCCATCACCATCAATGACCATCACTTGCCTGTCAATAAATGCCAAAGGCCTGAACCACCCGGCCAAACGGTTCTCAGTATGGAAAGAGGCCTCTAAGCATAGAGTGGATGTTCTCTGTGTGCAGGAGACCCATTTTCAACAACAAAAAACCCCAAAATGCACACAGAGATTACCCACACGTTTTTCTGGCATGCACGCCTGATAGCAAAAAAGGAGGAGTGATGCTAGCCCTGAGGAACTCATTATGTTTCCATCTCAAAGAGCAATACATAGATGAAGGGGGGGGGATACATCATAATAACTGGGGACATTAACTCCAATCCGTATACGCTTTTCACATTATACGCCCCAAACACGCACCAAATCCGCTTCCTAAGGAGAGTACTCAGGAAAACCAGATGCACTATGGAAATATTATAATAGGAGGCGATTTCAACCTTATAGCAGATCCCAATCTGGATACTACCACAGAAAAACCAAAACGATTAGCGACACTCCATACTCTTCTACACGAACAAGAACTGTTCGATGCATGGAGATGCCACCATGCCAATGAGAGAGATTATACGTTTTTTTCTAATAGGCATTGTTCGTACTCTCGGATAGATATGTTTCTTACCGATCAATGGCTCCTACAACGTGTTCATTCTACCCAGATACAGGATATCACATGGTCTGACCATGCTGCAGTATCTATGTCCATTACTGAAAAAGGTGTCTCTTCCTCACACCCCATCTGGCGCTGCAATACCAGGCTATTACAGGAACCCCGCACTCTTCCAGTGATCTCTCAACATCTCCAGGAATTCTTCCACAACAATAGCACACCCACCATAGACCCATTTACTCAATGGAACGCTCACAAAGCGTATATGAGAGGCATACTGATTCAATTAGGAGCCAGAGAAAGAAAACGACATAACACTAAACTCCACCAATTACTATCTGACATACACAAGCTGGAATCCCAAAACAAAAACTCCCCTACCATAGCTATAGCAAATGCACTTTCTAAGCTCAGAGAAAACCTAAGGGAGCTCTTCACACAACAATATGTCAAACACCTCAGACGCCTTCAACTGCACTCCTATGCTCACGCAAACAGAGCATGGAAGTACCTGGCTAAAAGAATTAAAGCTGCCCGCACCAAAACTAGAATAGCATATCTGATACAAAACATCCTACACCACAAAATCACTAATCCACAGGAGATAGCAAATCAATTTGCAGACTACTATGGGGCACTGTACAACCTCCATATGGATACATCAACACCACAACCACCGTTCAACTCTTCCTACAGAAAATACAATTTCCTTCACTGACTGAAGATCAACTTACAAAAGTAAACGCACCATTTTCCACTCAGGAGGTAGAAAACATCACTAACACATTACCAAACGGCAAATCACCAGGGCCAGATGGTTTTGCAAACGAATATTTCAAAACATTCAAAGAAACCCTAGCCCCGCACATGCAACGAGTATTTACAAAGGCAGAGAAATCCTCTTCATTCCCACAGGAGATGCTGAGAGCCCACATTGTTACTCCACCCAAACCTGGAAAGGATCCCACCACACCAGCCAACTTTGGGCCAATATCCCTTCTAAACTCAGACATCAAAATATATGCAAAATTGTTGGCCAAGAGATTGTCGGATATTGTTCCCTTTATCATAAAGCGCGACCAGATGGGATTTGTGAGGGGGAGACAAACTTCAGATGCTACTAGACGTATCATCAATGTTATTCATCATGCTGTTCAAACACGAACGCCTTCTCTGCTACTATCCATAGATGCAGAGAAGGCATTTGACAGGGTCCATTGGACTTATATGGAAATGGTGTTAGCCAAATTCGGCTTCAAAGGTCCAATCCTCACAGCTATAATGGCTCTCTATTCATGCCCGTCAGCACAAGTTTACACATCGGGTTTCCTATCCAATCCATTTAAAATTACCAATGGCACTCGCCAGGGATGCCCTCTATCCCCCACAATATTTCATTTAATGATAGAACCCTTAGCTGAGACCATCAGAACAAACATTAATGTTAAGGGCTTTACTTTTGGACATGACAAACACGTCATAAAACTGTTCGCTGATGATGTCATCCTTTTAATGACGCACCCACACACCTCACTCCCACAGGCCCACAATATCTTAACAGATTTTGGTGCAATATCTTACTACAAAGTTAACTTTAACAAATCCCTCATTCTAGAAATGGGAGTCTCCCAAACCACAAAAAAAGCACTACAGGACACTCTACCATATTCATAGAGCAAAAAAGGTGTCTCGTACCTGGGTATCACCCTGACTAACACCAACACTTCCTTAGCAGATGCCAACTTTAAACCGTTTATAACCAAAATTGAACAACAACTCGCCGACATTTCAAAAAGAGAAATATCTTGGCTAGGTAAAATAGCGACATTTAAAATGTCTATCCTTCCACAAATCCTCTACTTGTTCCGCTCCCTGCAAATTCCTATTCCTCCCCACTACCTAAGTACACTGTCCAAAACCATATGGAAATTCACATGGGGGGGGCAAAAAAGCTAGATGCCCCAGGAGCAACCTTCTCCCGCATAAAAGTGTAGGGGGTGCAGGGTTTGCAGATATTCATGATTACCTATGGGCAACGAGACTAGACCAGCTCAAACACTGGTTCCACTCCACTGATGGTCCATTATGGGTGGAAATAGAAAGATCATCACTCCCGACTAGAAACACAGCCTCATTCCTTATGAGTGATATATGGGAAACCGGGGGTCTTTCGCCTTCCATACAAATATCCATACAAGCATGGAGATTTCTCCAAAAACTTCACGACAAAGATACGCACGACATAGACAACAAATTCCCTATAGACCTCTTACAAGCGAAAATTCCTATGCTCTCAACCGCGACACTCCACACACAGGGTATAAAATACATACACGACCTAACCACAGGACCAGTGCCAAAACCGGTGGAACAAGTAATGACCGAATGCGTATGCGTATTTCCCACTTCTTAAAGGCACACCCTATACCCAAGATGAAGATACCAAATAAAGCCTGGCATTTTTACACACATACCCCACAGCCTGCCAAAGGAATATCGCTATTCTACAACCTCATACAAACCAAACAAACCTTTAGTAAGACAGCTGCCATTAGGAGGTGGGAAAAGGATCTTGACAATACCTTCACTGACGAACAATGGCAACACGCCTTCAAAGAAATACACAAACACTCCCATTGTATGAGCCATTGGGAAATGATGCTCAAAATTACCAATAGATGGCACTATACGCCCTATAGACTTGCCACCTTTTTTCCTAGCACATCTCCCCTTTGTTGGAGACAATGTGGACAAATAGGCAACCTGATACATACCTTATGGTCATGCCCAAGCATACCAAGTCTCTGGAACAAAACTTTTCAACTGATCTGGTCAACTACGGGAGTCTTAACGTCCCCAAACCCTGCACTAGCTATACTACATATTGGCATAGAGAAATTTCCTCCAGAAGATAGATCAATCATCACTCACATACTCCTGGCAATCCGCACACTCATACTTAGAAACTGGAAAAATACTTCAGCTATCAATATATCTGAAGTGATTACACTAGTTAATAGAAATCACACATTCGAACGCCTACTAGCCATAAACTCTCTAACATGCAAACAATTCGATAGCAACTGGAAAATATGGACTGGAAAATATAAAATCTCCTAATTTCTTAAAATCTCCTAATTCCTTATGCTTATTACTGTACAACGTATATAAAGACTTATGTATCCTTCTTGTACTCATAATATATGAACATGAATGAACTTAACATGTAAAATGTATTCCATGTTTACCTTTCCATTATGACATGGTGATATACCGAAACATGTACCTGTGCAATGTGTGTAACAACTGTATAAATGTTTAAATGCTTAAATATTTAAATATTTGAATGTTAAACCTTTTGAAAAACTCAATAAAAAACTATTGAACGAAAAAGAAAAAATGCAGATTTTGTGCCTGAAGATTAGATAAAACCCCCAAATATATATTTTCTGAAAGCAGAGGACCTGGAGAATATAATGGTGGTGGTTTCATGTTTTTTTTATGTCACCTTACTGATGATGTCAATTGGCAAAAAAAATACAATAAATGGAAGTTTAAAACACAAATACAATGCTTTGCCAATTTTATGGTAAAATATAAAGATGAGGTTGTGCTGAGTGAATAGATAACCAAGATTTGGTGTGCCATTGAAATAATAAGTTTGGTACTCAAAAACAGCCCATAGGTGACACTTTAACCCAGGGGTACCCACTTGGTAATCAGTTGTGGGCCACAATGAGTGTAGCGGGCGGATGACAGATCTGTGTCCACTCTACATTTAAGTGGATCGGATTGGAGATAGGCAGATGTAAAAGGACACAAGTCCGTTTACATCTGACGCTCTATAGAGGTGAATGGAGGATCCGATTGGGTCTGCACGAAAAATGGACAGGCAGACCCAATCAGTCTGATCGAGTGAAAGGGATCTAAGGCTGCTTTCACACTAATGCAGCTCAACTGACCTTAATCTCCACTTCTTCCTCAGGATTCCTACAGGTGTCGATGGCTGGTGGGTATGGGTGGCGGCTGCTTCTGTACCCCAGGAGGGTATGGGTGGTGGCTACTTCTGTCCCCCAGGTGGGTATGGATGGTGGCTGCTGCTGTTCGCCAGGTGGGTATGGACAGCGGCTGCTTCTGTCCCCCAGGTGTACACAACTATACAGTAGGTATAGAATGATGAGGAAAACTTACAGTATTACAGTTATAGTCCACCATCGCTACATTACCTATTTAGCAAAATTCCTACCACGTCTCTCAGAAGTCTGTGGACCATTGAGAAGGCTTCTGGACAAGGATGTGGTTTGGCATTGGCTTCCTAAGCATGATAACGCAGTGCAGGAAATCAAACATTTGGTCACAGGTACAAGAGGAGCTCCACCCAAAAAGGGAAGCTCTGCTTGTTTACTTCCTCCCCACCTACGGTGCCACATTTGGCACTGTTTGGGGGGAGTGTACCCATACCCACTTCTGGGAGACCTCCCTGCATCGGGATTCCTCAGAAGTTTGGCCCCCTCCTCCTTCCTCCACTGTCGGGCCATTTAGAAAGTGCAGCGCACTTTGCGTATGCGCAGTAGGGAACCGGCTGTAAAGCCAAAAGGCTTTACTGCTAGTTTCCCTTACCACAAATGGCAGTGGCAGCACCCGAGAGCATGTTGCTAACATTACAAAACTATTGCCTGAATGTTGTCTATAAACCTGGAGCTGAATTGTACATTAGTGATGCTCTTAGCAGAGCTACAGCAGCAGGTGGCACACCTGAATGTGCACAACACACAGTCTACAATGTTCTTCAAATATTTTATTTAAGCAAAGGTGTCAGGAAGGGCATGCCAGCACCCAAGATGGCTGCCGAAGAAGACAACTTGTTACCTCTGCCTGTCAGGAAGGGCATGCCAGCACCCAAGATGGCTGCCGAAGAAGATGACCTGTTACCTCTGCCCCTGTCAGAATGCCATTGGTGCACACACACCCTGTGACAGCTTTTGACACCCAAACAGGCTACTTAAACTCAGTCAGTTTCCAGACTCAGTGCTGTCTGCTCTACAGCGTTCCCTGTGTATCCTGCGATTACCTACCTGACTTCCGTTCCTGTTGTGACCCGGCTTGCTTCCTGTCGTTCCTGTTTCCTGCCTGCATCCGACCCCGGCTTGTCCTCTACTCTGCATCTGCCTGCTCCTTCTGCCACTTTGCTGCCAGTCTGCTGACGACCCGGCCTGTAATCTGATTCTGCTTCCGCTTCAGCCTCTGTTCCTGACGTGCCCGTTTGTGTATGACCCGGCCTGCCTGTACCTGCCTTCTCTTCAGCCTCGAGGGTGCCACCATCTCTTGTGCTGCACCTGCACTTCTGCCTGTGGGGACCGATTGTCTACTTGCTCCAGCTACCTGCCTACCACTGCTCTGGGATTCCTACAGACACCTCTACAGCCCGGCCGAGTGCTCTGATCCAGCTCCAGGTTCAGCGATCCCGCCAGGCACTCGTGCGACTCTGCATCTCGGTGCTTCCTGTCAGCTCTATCAGGGGCTCCAAGTCAGAATTGTAAGAGAGGCCGTCCTCTGCATATCAGGCTCCATCACCAGGTACATGACAAAAGGACATGGTTCAAGGACACACAACATCTCATAGACACATTGCCATACAGTACAACACAACCCAAATCTTGAGATACTAGAAACAGAAGAAGACATTATGCCTACGAAATGTCCAAGGCATCATTTATATACCTGGTTAGTCATAGAGAAGACATAATCTCAAAACTGGACAAGACTAGGGCAGACCATAGCCAAGGGATAAATTGCTCGGCAGGGTGAGCCCACGGAACCAGCCAAGAGCATTTACCAAACTTTTTATAAAAAGAAGAGTACCATAGAGCCGTAGAGGCACTGAACAGAGGAATGAGAAAAAGATGGTGGGTATGAAGAAGAAAACAGAAAGATGATAGAGAGAAGCGAAAGGTAATAGGAAGGAGACGGAGAAAGGGGGGGGACAAATGTAAAATGTGAAATTGCAAACCACATAAGCAATAATCGGAATGCATGAGCAGTATCCCCGAAGTATCTAATGTATTCAGAGTCTTAACAGGCCCATTTTAGTCTACAGAGTCGCATTCAAAAAGTGTTCGGCCCTCATCAGAGAAGACGAACATGTCCCATAACGACCAAGTTTTGGAGTAACATTCCTGCTGATGATGTGCCGAGAGGACGAGATCCTCTAATTTGTTAATTTCCTCCACTTTTTTGAGCCACATTTCGATGGTCGGAGAATGTGAGGATTTCCATTTAAGAGGGATACATGTCTTAGCAGCATCAAGGAGATGGCAAATGATTGATTTCTTATAGACCCTCCCGGGGGGTATTGGAAGCATGGAGAAGAAAAAAGGTTGGGTCGTCCGGAATTGGCCGTTCTGTGCATTTTTGAGCAATACGCCTAACTTCTTTCCAGAAGTGTTCTATCTTGGGACAGGTCCAAAAAATGTGTAGAAGTGTGCCCCATTCCTCCTTGCACCACCAGCAACAATCTGAAGTTGTGGAAAAAATTTTTTGTAGAATCCCGTACCATCTGGTTAAGATTTGTAAAAAAATTTCCTGCACTCTCGTGCAGATGGAAACTTTATATGTAAATCTAAGGATATGTTGCCTTTGTTGTGAACTAAAAGTGTGACTAAGATCCCGTTCCCACTCCCCAAGGCAGTGTAGGGAATAGGTCTCTGGGGGTGTGATCAATAGATTATAGGTGGTCCATAGTGTATGTGGCATCACCCCCTCCTCCTCCTCTGAATAGGGATGAGCCGAACACCCCCCTATTCGGTTCGCACCAGAACTTGCGAACAGGCAAAATATTTGTTTGAACACGCAAACACCGTTAAAGTCTATGGGACACGAACATGAATAATCAAAAGCGCTACCCCAAAGCACCCTCCCAATGTTGAGGGCATGTGGTCTGGTATGGTTCAGGAGGGGGGTGCCCCTCTTTTTTTTTTAATTTTGGCGCGGAGTTCCACTTAAAATCCATACCAGACCTGAAGGGTCTGGTATAGATTTTGAGGGGGACCCCACGCCATTTTTTACATTGTAGCAAAGTGTCATTTCTTCAGTGTTGTCACATGAAAAGATATAATTAAATATTTACAAAAATATGAGAGGTGTACTCACTTTTGTGAGATACTGTATATATATATATATATATATATATATATATATATATATATATATATATATAAATAGTTAGACGGGATAGAAATTGGTAGAGCCTGTAGGAGACATAGGAATTTAGGGAGGATATTCATTTTCAGGATATGCATCGGCCAAATCATGAATGGAGTCCCAAATTCCATTTGTCCAGGAGAGCACAAACTCTTTTTAGTAATGGAGGGAAGTTTAATTTGAATATCTTGGATATGTTGGAAGGGATGAGTGTGCCCTAGTATGTCAACGCAGAACTATTTCATTTCCATTTAAAGTTCATCTGGAGTTGTGAGATAAGCGGCTGTGGGACATTTATTCCCATTGCTTTGGGTTTAGTAAAAAAGATTTTGAGATTGGAAAGGGCTCAATACCTCTCAAATTTCCTTAAGGAGGTTCGGGAGTGAGATCAGGGGATTAGTAAGGAAAATAAAATGTCATCGGCGTAGACCTTCTGTTGTATGTCTCCAATGTTTATGCCAGTAACACCCGTATTGAGATATTGAGAGTACATAAAAAAGTTCCAGTGACAGGCAAAGAAGTTCCAGTGACAGGCATGAGTAGATTGTAGAAATCCACCGGAGCATATTGGTACCAAAACCTGCATCCCGGAGAACTGAAAGCATGTACCTCCAATTCACCCTGTCAAAGGTCTTCTCAGCGTCTGTACCAAGAAACACACATTGGGCGTGGGATTTGTTGGCTATGTGTAGCAAGTTTGGGACCTTGGTGGTATTCCCTAGTTTCTCGGGTCTGGACGAAACCTACTTGGTCTAAGTGGATCAGATGTGGCAGATGTTGCTGAATCCTAGTTGCAGAGATTTTCCTGAATAATTTGAGATCCAGGTTGAGCAGTGAGATCGGCCTATAACTCCCACATGAGGCTGGATCTTTTCCTTCCTTTGGGATCACTCATATGTAAGCATGCAGAGTATCTACAGCAAAGGATGAGGTGGATCCCACATTGTTGAACAGTTTGATCATGAATGGGCCGAGAGAGGGTGACAGTGTTTTATAGTGTTGAATGGTGAAACCATCCGGCCCAGTGCCTTCCCTGGTTTAGTTGTTCCTATGGCCCCTTGAAGTTCCTCAAATGTAATGGGATCTTCTAATGCTTCACTAGCCACATTTGATAAGTGGGGCATAAACAGGTGGCTGGCCTGCGAGCACCTGTGGCTCTCCGAAGACAGCACGCGATACGTCAGCACGTCCTCCGACATGCTTTTCGTCATACAATGACGTTGTCTGGGGCACGGGCGACGCACTGACGCATCGCCTATATATGCATAAAAAGGTAACCAAGCCTCGTTGTGAAATGAGGACAGAGGTGAGTGGTAAACAAGATGGCGGACCGGGAACAATACATGTCCGCCATCTTAACTGATGGAAAACCATTTGCGGTAAAGGAAAAAATAATGTAACAAAAATAAAAAGGAAGGGGGGAGCAATGTTAAGAAGAGGGTTAGTGATAAGCCTCTTTCTAATGATATAGAAAAAAGAAAAAAAAGGAGAAAAAAAAAGGGGAAGGCGGCTCATAGAACCAAGAACTGGCAAAAAACAGGTACCAGCCACTAGAGGCATAAAAGTTATCAAAAACCTCAGCCCCTAGAATAATCAGCCAAAACAAAAATTGAACCCTAAAAATGGTTAGGAAATCTCGGTCCTCAGCCCACATCGAGTTAACATGAGAGTTAATAAAACCGTATATATATGACCAAGTGAGTCTAATTAGGACAAAAACTCAGTCTACCCCAACTTACATAGTATGTACATATCACAAACATTAAACTCGGTTACAATATATTAAAATAATTTTTTTTTTTTATAAAATATAGAAGGAAAATAAATATATGAGAAGTTAGAAAATTAAAAATAATTCTAAAAATATATATGAAAAAAAAATTTTTATATGAAAAAAATTTTTTATATGAAAAAAATGTTTTTTATATACACACAAGCACCTAAAGCAAAAATAAGAATAGGAAGTCAGGAATTGACATCGGCGTCAATGTTGAGGCCAAAGGGGGCATAGCATTTCAAACGGTGAATCCAGGCCATTTCTAGCCTGGATATGCTCCTCACTAGAGAACTACCTCTCCATTGTGGGCGATGCCCAAAAAAATTATTTTGCTGGGGTGGACCTCAAGATAGTGTCTTGATACAGAATGCTTAGGAAAACCATTTTTTATATTTGTAATGTGTTCATTGAGACGAACAGAGAGGGGTCGTCTAGTTCTTCCAACGTATTGAAGTCCACAAGGACACTGAAGTAGATAGACGACCCCCTCTGTGGAGCATGTGACAAAAGGCTCAATGGTGTATTGACAAGATGTACTGGTTGAGGCAAAAGATAGAGTTCGTCTATTGGTGCACCCATTAATTGAACAAACCCGACATCTTCTGCGCTGATAGAACCCAGTAAGATGTTCAAAAACACCTTTCTTCCTACTTGGGGGGTTGAGAATGTTGGGAGCCAGTTGATTTCTGAGAGAAGGTGCACCTTTATATACCACCTGAGGTCTAGCTGGTAATACTGGATTCAAAACTGGATCATTATTCAGAATGTGCCAATTTTTGGTGATCAGCTTCCTAATGCCTGAATGTTGAACCGAATAGGTGGAAATAAAGGGGACAAAAGAGGTCCCCATGTTAGGAGGCCGTTTGGCTTTATCTTCAAAGAGATCTACCCTGTCTAAGGCTTTCACCTCTTCAAGTGTCTTTACCAGGGAATCAACCGGATATCCTTTGTCCAGGAATCGTTTAATAAGAGTGTCAGCCTGTAACATAAACTGGTCCATATTGGTACAGTTGCGCCTGATCCTCATAAGCTGGCTTTTAGGTACCGATTTAAGCCATGATTGGTGATGGCAACTATCTGTAGGGATATAGGAATTCCTATCGGTATCTTTAAAAAAGGTAGAGGTTATAAACTGATTATGTGACTTGGTAATGGTCAAGTCCAAAAAATTGATGCTAGACAAGCTAGCATCAAAGCTTAGACAAATCCCCCTACTGTTGCCATTCAGAAACTTCATGAAATTATCCAAATCATCGCGACTGCCATCCCAGAGGAGGAGGATGTCATCAATGTACCTAGCCCACAATACAAGTTGGGGTTTACGGCAAAATGGAAGACATTCTCCTCCCATAAGGCCATGAAAAGGTTGCCCAAACTGGGGGCATATTTAGCCCCCATAGCCACTCCCCTATCCTGGCGAAATAATTTTTGATCGAACCAGAAATAGTTGTGCGTGGCTGCAAACTGTAACAATTCCATAATAAAACAGATTTGTTCATCACAGAAGCCAGAATCCCATCTAAGGTAGAATTCAATGGCCAAGAGACCCAACTCATGGGGTATTATGGTGTACAATGACGCCACATCAGCTGTCACTAGCCACATGGTATCAGTAGCAGTGTAACCAGCCAATAAATTGATTACTTGACGTGAGTCCTTGTGATAGTATGGCATCTTAGAAACCATGGCTGGAGAAAAAAATCCATGTATTTCCCCACCCGGGACATCAGGGAATCAATCCCGCTGACAATAGGGCATCCCGGGGGCCGAGTAAGGTGCTTGTGGATTTTGGGCAAATAATATATGATGGGCGTATGGGAAGCCCTCGGGATAAGAAAGGCTTTTTATTTTTTATTTAGAATGCCCTGAGTAAAACCTCTACCAACGATATTCTCCAACTGCCTGAGATATGTAAACTTCGGGTCGGATCTGAGAGGAGTGTAGGTATCACTGTCACTTAAAATTCTATACATCTCTGACATATAGTCAGTCCTATTGAGGATGACTATCCCCCCACCTTTGTCTGCCGGCCTAATAACGAGCTCCCTGTTCTCACAGAGGGAGTCCAGGCCAGCAGAAAAAGTGGGGCTGGTTCTCACTTTTTTGAGGGGCAATTTGTCAAGATCTCTGAGGAGAATGTCCCTGAAGACCTTGATTGAGGGAGCTAAACCTCCAGGGGCGTTGAACAGGCAAGCATTCGAAAGCTCTGAGTGTTGGTAATCTGTGGTGTTAGTTCGTGAGTCACTAACAGAATTAGAAAGCATGTATCTTTTTATGTTTAGCTTTCGGATGAACCTGTGTATGTCCATGTAGGTCTCGAATTTGTTGAGCCTCCGTGGGGGTGCAAACTTGAGGCCTTGGTCAAGAACCACTTTTTCAGAGTCACTCAAGACCACTGAGCTTAGAAATAAAATTCCTGTGGAGGTTAAGGTTTTTTCCGCTTTTGTTCCTACCCCCCTCCCCCCTCTAGTTCCTCTCTTCGGTCTATGGGGCGTTTGGTACCCTGTCCGGGTCTGTGAAAACCCCATTGGTTGGGTTCTCGGATCAGAGGACCAGAACCTGCATAATCAAAACTAATATTTCTGTTAGGCATAGGGGAAGCTAGAGGCCCATTGTTAGTGTTGGTATCATATTGAGTATCAGATCTCTGTCCTAAATCATTAGGGGGACAAGATAAGTCACACATGGGGTAAAAACTGTTCTGTGAGTTACCACTATAGTCATAATCATTGATGTTACCGTGGCCAAAATTATTGGGAGGTTCAAAATGACTAATGCCCGGAGCATAGACTGGACCATGGTTATAGCCATTATGCTGAACCGGACCAGGACGCTGGAAATTGGGGGGATTAGTGTTCCCAACATAAGAGTAAGACCTGGGCATGTTGTTAGATTGGGGATGCCCCTTATAAGGGGGATAGTGCTGTGTGCCTCGTCCCCCGGCCCCCTCCAGGTCCAGAATTGGGTCTGGAGGGGCGTTGGGTGTGTGGCTGATAGGGATTTGAATGACACCCTACTTGGCCTGGGGTATGGGCCCTATATGGGGAATGGTGGAGACCTCCTCTGCCTCTGGGTAAGGGGCCCGGGGGACCAACCATTGGCGCCAAAGGGCATTGACCCATTTGGCCCCCCATAGGCTGGGCGGTCTCCATAGCGACATTCCCAGCATCAGCTTGCTCTGCCAGAATCTTCTTCTGCCATTTAAATACCACCCCATCATGACAATCAGTCAAATCCCTGTTGTATTTTTTCTTCTTTTTAGTTTTTTGTTCCCGTTCCTCCTTCTCCAGGGTCTTTTTCAGTGATAAAGACTTATCCCCATACTCTGGAGTTTCTCGTGGTGGAATCAGTTTTTCTTTTATAGTCTTAATCTCCTCGTCTAATCAAGAGAGCTTAAGATTTTTCCGCTCTATTAGGAATTGGAGAAACTTGACTCCTGCCTCGTTGAAGTACTTGTACCAGTCCTCCAATTGGACTTCACCCCTCTGGGGACTGACTTCCCATCTCAAGCTTCTGGGGACCATGTTATGTTTAACATAGGTCTCCAAAAAGATCTGTGGATCTCAGAGATAGTCAAATTGTTTAATCTGGTAAATAACCCACTGAGATCACCTTCTTCATTGGTGTAAACCTCAAAGACCCCCACGGTGTCAACCACCCTAGAGGCTTGATAATCGAAGATATCTATGAAATATATCAAAAAAATTATTAAATTAGAATATTAAAAACTTCCGATATTGAGCACCGGATGGGCTACTGCAGCAGCATAAATTGTATTAGAAAAACAAATGGAAAAAAAGAGGTGTATATACCGCGCTCTAAGTGAGTACATAAATTAAAATAAACAGAATATAGGGTGAAGCAGCAGCTAACATATGAAATACAGAACATATGCACAGTCAATGGGTAAATAATAGCTGTGCTAAAAAAGTGATCTAAAGTGTAACAGTCACACCAACACTAAAAAATTGCACAAGTAATGAAAATAACAAAAAATGTCCAGACAGTATGCAGTGAACCGGATGTAAAGTGTAACAGTGCAATCTTCAAAAAGTAAACAATGAAGTCTTCAAACAGTAAACAGTGAGCTGGACTCAAAGTGCAACAGTGCAATCTTATATCACCAGTGCTATTGAACACCAAATCAAATGCGCGCTTACCAGAGGCAAGCAAAAAAGGAGCTTGCGGCTAAAACCCAGCCAGGGCCTTTAAGAGAGTAACAGATGCCAAACTCTCAAGGAGCACTGATCCAGGATCGATGTGTGATCAGTGGGTAGTAAGGGCCCTCTGGTGTCGTAACATCAGGGCATGAAAGAAAAGGTATTAATAAAAGGAGTAACACTTACAAATAGGAAGTAACTTCAAGCAAAAACAGATGGCCGGCCGGCCTGCGAGCGCCCGTGGCTCTCCAAAGACAGCACTCGATACGTCAGCACATCCTCCCGCCCGACACGCGTTTCGTCATACCATGATGTCGTCTGGGGCACGGGCGACGCACTGACGCATCGCGTATATATGCATAAAAAGGTAACCAAGCCTCGTTATGAGATGAGGACAGAGGTGAGTGGTAAACAAAATGGCGGACCGGGAACAATACATGTCCGCCATCTTAACTGATGGAAAACCATTTACGGTAAAAGAACAAAATAATGTAACAAAATAAAAAAGGGGGGGAGCAAAAAAGAAAAAAGGAAAAAAAAAGGAGAAAAAAAAGGGAAGGAGGCTCATAGAACCGAGAACTGGCAAAAAACAGGTACCAGCCACCAGAGGCATAACAGTTATCAAAAACCTCAGCCCCTAGAATAATCAACAAAAACAAAAATTGAACCCTAAATATGGTTAGGAAATCTCGGTCCTCAGCCCACATTGAGTTAACATGAGAGTTAATAAAACTGTATATATATGACCGAGTGAGTCTAATTAGGACAAAAACTCAGTCTACCCCAACATACATAGTATGTACATATCACAAACATTAAACTCAGTTACAATATATTAAAATAAAACATTTTTTTTATAAAATACAGAAGGAAAATAAATATATGAGAAATTAGAAAATTAAAAATAATTCTAAAAATATATATGAAATTTTTTTTTTTATGAAAAAAAAAAATTATATGAAAAAAAATTTTTACATGAAATTTTTTTTTTTATATACACACAAGTACCTAAAGCACAAATAAGAATAGTCAGGAATTGTCTATAAAACAATTGACATCAACGTCAATGTTGAGGCCAGAGGGGGCATAGCATTTCAAACGGTGAATCCAGGCCATTTCTAGCCTGGATATGCTCCTCACTAGAGAACTACATCTTTTTTTTTCATATAAATAGATTTTTTCATATAAAAATTTTTTTTCATATAATTTTTTTTCATATATATTTTTAGAATTATTTTTAATTTTCTAATTTCTGATATATTTATTTTCCTTCTGTATTTTATAAAAAAAAATAATAATATTTTTTTCTTTTAATATATTGTAACCGAGTTTAATGTTTGTGATATGTACATATTATGTATGTTGGGGTAGACTGAGTTTTTGTCCTAATTAGACTCACTCGGTCATATATATACGGTTTTATTAACTCTCATGTTAACTCGATGCTGGCTGAGGACCGAGATTTCCTAAAAATTTTTAGAGTTCAATTTTTTATTTGGCTGATTATTCTAGGGGCTAAGGTTTTTGATAACTTTTATGCCTCTGGTGGCTGGTACCTGTTTTTTGCCAGTTCTCGGTTCTATGTTCCGCCTTCCCTTTTTTTTTCTCCTTTTTTTTTCCCTTTTTTCTTTTTTCTATATCATTAGAAAGAGGCTTATCACTAACCCTCTTCTTACCATTGCTCCCACCTCCTTTTTTATTTTTGTTACATTATTTTTTCTTTTACCGTAAATGGTTTTCCATCAGTTAAGATGGTGGACATGTATTGTTCCCGGTCCGCCATTTTGTTTACCACTCACCTCTGTCCTCATCTCACAACGAGGCTTGGTTACCTTTTTTATGCATATATACACCATGCATCAGTGCGTCGCCCGTGCCCCAGACGACGTCATTGTATGACGAAATGCGTGAGGACGTGCTGACGTATCTTCGGAGAGCCATGGGCACTCGCAGGCCGGCCGGCCATCTGTTTTTGCTTGAGGTTACTTCCTATTTGTAAGTGTTACTCCTTTTATTAATACCTTTTCTTTCATGCCCTGATGTCAAGACACCGGAGGGCCCTTACTACCCACTGATCACACATTGATCCTGGATCAGTGCTCCTTGAGAGCCGGTTCACATGGGGGCGACTTGTCAGGCGACCTAGCCGCCTGACAAGTCGCCTCCCGTTCTGTACAATGGAACCATTCTAATCGGAGCGACGCAAGTCGCTCTGACTTAGAAGAAAGGTTCCTGTACTACTTTGGGGGCGACTTGCATAGACTTCTATACAGAAGTCGTCTTGCAAGTCGCCCCGGCAGTCGTGTGCAGGTCGCCTCGGTGAGGCGACCTGCAAGTCGTGCCGCCTCTGGTGTGAACCGAGGCTGAGAGTTTGGCATCTGTTACTCTCTTAAAGGCCCTGGCTGGGTTTTAGCCGCAAGCTCCTTCTTTGCTTGCCTCTGGTAAGCATGCATTTGTTTTGGTGTTCAATAGCACTGGTGATGGAGGAAGTCTACACTGAATGTAGTTGCACGTGAGGTACTAAAAAGTATTTGATTTGTGAGTATACCTTGTGAGGTACAGAATAAAAAAGTAAAATCCCTCTCGGTGGGGTGTAAAAGACAGGACACACGTCTACTAGTTGGGCCTTATGTAAAGACTGAGTAATGCATTTACGGGAGCCAGGAGGAACGGAGGACAGTCCTGTAGACGTGTCTTCAGAAGAGATAAAGGGGACAATAAAGTCACCGCCTACGATCAGCTGCCCCTCAGTGAAATCCACAAGGCGCTCTAGCGTCTTGTCTAAGAAGACATCTTGATGGTTATTAGGGACACAAAGATTCGCCAAAGTGACCTTGACACCGCTAACCATGCCTTTTAAGAACAGGAAATGACCTTCCAGATCTATAATGGTGTCTAAGTAAGTCCATGGAACATTACTCGAATGAAGGATAGACACTTCCCATGATTCCGCTGTCGAATTGGTCGAGTGATAGACCATCGGGAAGGTCCTATTCGAGTATGGGCAATTTGTCTTCTCTAAAATGGGTCTCCTGTATGAAAGCTACATCCGATTTGAGGCGATGCAGATCCTGTAACAGCATTTGTCTTTTTTCAGGCACATTGAGGCCCGTAGCATTAAGCGAGATCACATTGATAACCTCCATGGTTAGGGTTGTGGAAGGATGGGGATGAAGGAGAAGGGGGAGGGGGGTGAAGTAGAAAGAGAGAAAAAGAAAAGCGGGGAGAAGGAAAAAGAGCAGAAAATAAACTAAAGTAAAAGAATACTAAGATGGTAGCAAACTATTGCTAATATGCCCACCAGCAAAAACTGGTTAGTGAGCGATGAACTATGCGGGGGTACGGATAGACACAACCAAGAATAGAACTCCGGCTGCCCCTACCCATCCCGGCCTTGGCAGGTACTGATAACATTTAAATTGAAATTCTAAAAATTATAATGCAACATGCATAGAAATGGGCGGCAACATTTAGGGAATCAACACATGTTAAGACCCACTTAAAACAAACAGATACTTCAAACCTTGCGTCTCATAGTGCAGTAGGCGGTAAAGAAAAGCTCCTGTGCGGAATTTGAAGTGTTCAGGGGTCGAAGAATATCAGCTCCTCAAGACCCTGATGAACACTAACGTGACATCACCATGACCCCCCAGAGGGAGAGGGGAAACACCTTTATCCCCCAGGTGGGGACCTCCGATCCTCCCTAGCCACTCCATACATATTTCAGCATTTCCCTAAGGATGAGCAGGGCCCCAGCCCACTACAAATTTGGATCCACCATGGGGGGTGGGGGGAGGTAAGGAGGGTGGGGTGGGAAGGGGGTGAGAACCCTCAGGGACTGGGCTGTTACACATATGATATGCTAGTCATACCAGGGTGGGAAGTATGTGGCGGGGAGCATATACACATCAACACTGAAATGAAAGCGGCAGGCATAAATCACCTTTTAATAAAAAAACGGTGATCAAGTGTCACGCAGAATAAACTTGATGAACCACCACTGCGCTATGGTATAAATAAAACTGTGATATCTGTAGCTGCCAACTTAAAAAAGATAATGTGAAAATGTATTCTAAGTAAATAAAATAGTGGCGCTATAAACACCATAAAAATTGAATAATGGTGAATAAAATACTTATAAGTGATAACCAGAGATACAATAAAACAACAATAATTGAAAGTGCTATAGCTGTACCAAACAGGCATATACTATGTAATCGTGGTAAGTATATCTCTACCAAACAGCTCTATGATGTATGATCATAATCCTTGGATACATAAAAATTTCCCATAGTGACAAAAGAAAAATACATATATAGAAGGTTAAGACATCTGTAGATATTTCATGCAATGCTAAAGATGAAATACTAAAATAAAGTCCGTGCACAAAAGGTGGGTATCAAAAAGTGACTCTAAAACATAAATCTTCCTGTGTCATAGACAACTCCTTCACCACACCAGCTGTGATTGTGATCCACTCATATGGAGCCGCACTCACCAGAAAATAATGCCTTGCACTCTCATGCTCGGCATATATGCAGTGATAAAGTACCCATAAGGGCTATTCAGACTGGATGGAGCTGTGTCCCCAGCAGATGGAGTTCTCTAATTAGCAGCACTCCTCACCAGGCAAAAAGGTATGTCTCCATGAAAAAGAAATAATGCTTCCAAAAGTGTAATACCGTTTAAGAACATTTATTGATTTACATAAAGAGATCTTCTATCATTGTACTCACATTTCTAAAAAGGTTAAAAGCACGTAAACAGAAACTCCTTGTGACTGCTAATGGCAATGTACTGGTGGTCACGACTGAGCCGGGATGCAGCATATGAGTCTCACCCCTCCTGCTGCATCCCGGGTCCGCTGTGACCACCAGTACATTGCCATTAGCAGTCACAAGGATTTTCTGTTTACGTGCTTTTAACCTTTTTAGAAATGTGAGTACAATGATAGAAGATCTCTTTATGTAATTCAATAAATGTTCGTAAACGGTATTACACTATTGGAAACATTATTTCTTTTTCATGGAGACATACCTTTTTGCCTGGTGAGGAGTGCTGCTAATTAGAGAACTCCATCTGCTGGGGACGCAGCTCCATTCACTCTGAATAGCCCTTTTGGGTACTTTATTTTTTGGTGAGTGCGGCTCTATATGAGTGGATCACAATCACAGCCGGTGTGGTGAAGGAGTTGTCTATGACACAGGAAGATTTATGTTTTAGAGTCACTTTTTGATACCCACCTTTTGTGCACGGACTTTATTTTAGTATTTCATCTTTAGCATTGCATGAAATATCTACAGATGTCTTGACCTTCTATATATGTATTTTTCTTTTGTCACTATGGGAAATTTTTATGTATCCAAGGATTATGATCATACATCATAGAGCTGTTTGGTAGAGATATACTTACCACGATTACATAGTATATGGCTGATTGGTGCAGCTATAGCACTTTCAATTATTGTTGTTTTTTTTGTATCACTGGTTATCAATTATAAGTATTTTATTCACCATTATTCAATTTTTTATGGTGTTTATAGCGCCACTATTTTATCTATTTAGAATACATTTTCACATAAATCACCTTTTGTACAATAGCTTGTGGTCACCACGGTGACCTCTAGACCATAATCCCACCAGTCAGACTTGGTTTGGTCCCATAGAGGAGCTTGGGTCAAGCAAGGCAGCTCCCATATGATTTGTGAAGCCCTCTATGAGCAAACCAATGAGAGGTCCTGGAACCTCAGCATAAACACTATAGAAGCAGGTAGCTCACTAAAAGCATTTAGGCACTAAGTGAATACATTATGAACATGGTAAGGCAGCACAGGCATGTAAGGAACAATAATGCACTTAGCAGGAAAATATTCAGTCTCAAAGACCTTGGCTAACAATTATACTGGAAGACGCTGAAGTCACTGCTATATGAAGATCGTAAAGCAGAAAAAACATTGAGGCACAAAGACCTTGCAACCATGACATTTGTGGTATCCCCGCATGGAGGTGGCATAGAGATGCATAAATGAGAGGGACTAAAGATGGTTAAAACCTTTTCTTATTTCCACTGACAGATAAAACCAGGCAGAGCTAAGTGGGTAAACCTCCAGGCAAACCCTTTCAGCAAGGAGCAAGTCAGGCAGGTGTAGTCCAGCGGCGGGGACTACTATGAACGTCCGCCATTAGTCCCGCAGCTACATACTGCGCTGCGAACAGGTGAAAGAAAAACTCTTATTGAATAAATTGTAGCACTAAAAACACACATACACTGAGGGTATAATAAAAAATTCTAAGTGCATGTAAACGTAATGTCCCAAAAGTAATATATAGTCCAAAAGGACGATAGTCCACAGTGAAAGTGGATAATCCGTGTATCAATCCTGTCTGCTTCCCAACCGTCAAACTTGTATGTCATCAACTTTAGCGAATAGATGGAATACGCTTACCAGAGAGGTTGCCATAAGCATAGAATCAATGGAGCTTGATGCCACCCAGGGCAAAGTGGTGAGGTGATGGAGGCAAGGGTAGAGCCTCTGCAAGGCCGGGACGTCCCCTCTTTATCCACCGAAGCAGAGCCAAAATGGATTCCAAAAAACAGAGTGGTTTCTCACTTCCCCAGGATATGTGGAAAAAAGAAGGAATGCTTCCACATAGTGTAACTCAGGGTGTTTTTATTGCTAAAAAACCACGATACATGTAAAAAGTGATCACAAAATAAAAAGCAGTGTATAGGGTCTATAAAAGCCGCCCTACGCGTTTCGGTCCAATGCCCTTCAACAGGGGCATATGGGACCCTCATAACACTGCCTAAATTTATAAAATAGTGTATACCATCTAAAATAATGCAAGACCAATGGGCTGTAAACATACGAACAACAATAGATACCATTGGACCCAGAGAGCATCACCTGTTGGGATATGACACACCCTCTGAATATGTCCAATCGATTTACCTGTGACATAAGGCTTACTATATCTTTTAGACCAATGAAAATGTGAGGTTTCCCCATGTCCATATCGATAGTTATGGCTGCAGAGTGGGCGTCCACGTGTAGGAAGCCCGGAAACACCGCCAAACCTACAACGTGTGACGTCAGTAGCCGGAAATGTGCGGACTGTGCAGGAGGGTTGCCTAGCAACCATGCACGCTGCCGCCCGAAAGCCCGCGAACACAAGGGGCGTGTCCGCGCGGCCGTCACATGACGCTAAGTTGTCCCTCGTGATGACTGACGTCATTCACACGTGGACACTCGAGGCAGGTTGCCAGGCAGCAGCAACGCTATGTCGGGAAAGTCTGCAACAATGCGGACGCACCCGCGCTGCAGTCACCTGATCAAAGGAGGATCTCTCCCCTAGCCCCTGACATAAATCACCTGTAGGGAATACGTCAGTGTGCTGGGAGAGATTAATTACATTCTGGAATGAGCACCCAAACTGGATAATCATGGTGACACTCAGAATGTAAGGGGGGCATGCAAAGAATAACAAAAGGGAAAGTAAAAGTGTGAATGAAAATAGAAATATTGGGAGACTAATAAGTAAAAAACTTGTTCAGGGATGTGTAAATAAAATATCGAGTGATGATAAAAATAAAAATAAAAATAAAAATGCGGTAAGCGGACCGGACCTAAACTCAGCCCGACCCACTAAACCACATGCAGACAAAAGATAATGTGTGTTGTGACTCTAGGTCAGGACAATAATAAATATCTAGTATTAAATGAATGGAAATCATGTGAATGTTAGTACATGTGTATGAATACACATGTGGGGAAAATTATACAAATATATAAAGATATATGTGAGGTGTTTTAAAATTATGAAACTATATATGAAAATATGCTGAGAAAAAGTTGCTATAGTGACCTAAAAAGGTGATGTTGGTGATGGAGTGAATAAACAAAAATAGAATTGTGTCAGGATAGGTTGATAAACGAGTTCAGATCCCATTCCACGTTAAGCCCAAATGGGAAACAAGATCTGAGCTGGTGTATCCAGTACGTCTCCAGCTTCGATACCCCCCGCAAGCGGGACTCACCCCGCCAATGGGGGACGAACTTGTCGATCACCTGGAAAGTACTTCCCGTGGGGTCCTTATTGTGGTGAAGTAAGTAAGTAAGAAGAAAAACTCTTGCCATTTATGACTCATGGGACTGCACCCCGGAGGGGGCTTAGGACCTCCTCCACGATCATTGTTGGCATGTTTGAGGGGGACCCTGGGGCCCAGAAGAACCAGGGCGACCTATCGGGTGTGGAAGAAGCTGGAGCAAATTCGGAACCTGGATAGGCTCCACATCCAGGAAGGTGAACAGCTCTGGTAAGTCTGCAGGCATACACAGGGTAAAGGAGGCAGAGGATTTTTGAAAGGTGACCACCAAGGGGTAGTCCCATCTGTACGTGGCACCCTGCTCTCCTGCCAGGTCTAGGACAGGACACAGACGGGCCTTGCGCTGAAGTGTCACCCTTGAGAGATCCAAAAAAATCCTGATGAGTGCACCGTCAAAGTCCACACCTCAACTCTCCCATGCTTTGTGGATGATCAGTTCCTTCATGCAATTGACACACCACATCTCGGGGTCTACTGGGGTCATTAGATCTAGGGCCTAGTGCTCTATGAACCTTGTCGAGTACCACATCTGCCTGTGGGGAGTTTAAGACCCTTTGGAAGATGGCACTCACTGTGGCTGGCAGATCTTCGTTGCCCGTTGCCTCCGGGAGACTTTGCAGCCACAGATTATTCCTGCAGCTTCTGTCTTCTAGGTCCTCCAAGTTAAGTTGAAGGTCCACCATGGGAGCACTCCAGGGCCACCACGCAGCATTTGAGGGAGGATAATGAGGACTCTCCAGTATCCACCCGCTCCGAGAGAGAGTGGACCGCTTGGATGTCCTCGTGGTGCGTCTCCTCCACACAAAGAATCAGGGCCTTAATTTTCTGTTTAGTAGGTAGGGCCTGCAGAAGTGCCCTGATATCCCCATCAAGATGTCTTGTCTCCCAACGGAGTGGGGAAATTGTCACCCCTGACATGACCAGACAGAAGAGTGCAGGAGTCTCGGGTAGAGAATCCGAGACTGAGGAAAAGCCAGGAGATGCAGGTGGGTCCAGTATTAGTTGAGGTCCTAGGCCTGAGCCACAAGGTGCCGCCACAATTGCGCCTGGAGAGGTGCGGTACACGCTCTGGAAGAAACGGCGATTCTCCCCCTAGGATGTGTGGGAGCGGGTCGCTCTAGCTGATGATCTGGTCCTGTACCTTTTCACAGCTAGCATGCCGGTGAAACAGACGGTTATATCCAATAATATGTTGAGATAGGCAGAGGAAGGCCAGGAGCTCACAGAAGACATGTCTTCACACAGCCTTGTCCAGACCACACCCCCAGTCTACAATGTTCAACAGGACCTGGATGTCCTGTCACAGATCAATTATTCACGATCTAAACATCACAGACCAGCATTTGCTTCACATAAAACAGCACAGAGAAATTGATAGAGTTTGCAAGCACGTAAATTTGCTGTTCTGAATGGTTGTCCAGATTCAAAGATGGAAGTGCCATTACTTGTGAGAGAATATTGGACTTTCAGAGATGAAATTGGCATTCAGGATGGCATACTTTACAAGGGGCCAAGAGTCATCATTCCGAAATCTCTAAGATCAGTGATATTCATTCATGCCAGTCACGTTGGTGGACAAGCATGCTATAGGCAGGCACGAGATACCTTATATTGGCCCAACGTGCAAAATGAGATTAGAGACCTTGTTAGCCGTTGCCCAGCATGCAATGAATATGCACAGGCACATCAGAAAGAACCCATAATGACACATGTGCTGCCCACCGGGCCTTGGCAAATTGTAAGCATGGATTTACTGAATTATGCCGGGAAAAATTTTCTATTGATTGTGGATCACTATTCTGGTTTTTAAAAGATTGAGCACCTTCCTGTGACCTGTCTGCTGAAACTACAATCAAGCGTTGTGAAGTACAGTTTGCATGTTATAGCCTGCCGGTCAGAGTAATCTAGGATAATGAACCTCAATTTGCATGTGAGCAATTCAGACAGTTCTCTACAGTTTGGGGGGTTTTAACATCTTACCTCATCCCTTTTGGCAACCACAAGCTAATGGCAAAGCAGAATCAGCTGTAAAGATAGTAAAGAATCTTTGCAAGAAGTCCCGCTATGATGGTAATGACCCATGGAAAGCAATTCTACTTTGGAGGAACACCCCAACCAAAGGCATGGACAGTAGTCCTGCACAGCGCTTGTTGTCAAGGAGACTGAAGACTTCATTACCTGTGGCAAACAAATTGCTTAAAACTTGTTTGGTTACAGGTGTACTGGAGAAACTCTGACATAGAAAACAGATCTACAAAATGACATTTGATGTGCCTGTGAAAGACTTACCTGAGCTAAGAACTGAAGAGTCAATCCCTATGAAGCTATTGCCTGGCGACAGGACTGGTCACTGGAGACTGGGCACCTCTGTTCAGAGAGTTGCTCCTTACTCATATCTTATGGATGTGGAAGGCAATCTCTACTGCCGCAATCGAGTGGACCTGCGGGTGGCAGAACAACTCACAGCACAAGCCTATGAGCATCCTGCACATGATCCTCCTGAGGCGCTCAATGCCCCCAGTCCTACAATGTCCCTAGACCTACAATGCCCTGTGTCCTACAATGCCCCTAGTCCTATAATGCCCCTTGTTCTACAATGCCCCTTGTCCTACAATGCCCCTAGTCCTACAATGCCCCTAGTCCTACAATGTCCCTAGACTAGGGATGAGCCGAACACCCCCGGTTCAGTTTGCACCAGAACTTGCGAACAGACCAAAACTTTGCATGAACATTAGAACCCCATTGAAGTCTATGGGACTCGAACGTTCGAAATCAAAAGTGCTCATTTTAAAGGCTAATTTGCATGGTATTGTCCTAAAAAGGGTTTGGGGACCCGTTGGTGTTATATAAATCCTGTATAGTAATAATAATACTTGAAACAGCCGTGTTCACACTACGAGACGTTTCTTCAGCTGTAGTTCCTCTGAGCTCCACAAGGTGGTGATCTCACCTCTACCCAGTAAAAAGGTTTTTATGGAATACAGACAGGAAGTGATGTGAGGTAAATACAGGGCGTTGCATTTGGAAGGACATAGAGAGAAGACGTTGCTGGTTTTGGCAGCAGAGGAAGTAATATGTAGATTAACCCCTTCAGGGGGATCAGTTGATGATTAATATATTTTGCTTCCAAAGCTGGCCATACATGGTTCAGTTTTATCGTTCAGCCAGCGGGATGAGAGGAAAAAACTGAAGTGATTCCCCCATCCACACATTGAAGGGGGATGGGGGAATCCTCCCCGCTGCACTATTGTATTCTGACAATGGGGGGCGCTCCTCCGCTCTCAGAATACACAGATCAGTGATGAAGCTATTGGCTGCAGCTGCTGATCGAGTTGCTTTTATCTGGCAGTGACCACACATGGATGGAAATGTGACCGATCCCTGCTGAACCAGCTGAATTTCCATGTCTCTATGGTCACCATAAGTGACTTCCTCCCCTCCCCCTCATCTCCTTCATTATGTAAGTCATGCTGAGATAATCTCCCATTGGCTGAGCAATATTCTCATTTGTCTCTGAGCTCCTTCTTGCTATTCCTCGTCCTGCCTGTTGTTTCCTTGGATTGATTTTCTGTGTAGTGACCCCGGCTTCATCTCTTGGATGCGCTCGTCTGTTGCTTGTCCTGACCTTTATCCTGATTCCTGGATCTCCTCCTCATCTCTCCTCCATATCCTCTTACACAGCTTTTCTCCACACCTGCAGTGACCCTGGGGGGTGGAAACTTGACACCAGCACTCAACAAAATCCATCCCCACCATTAGGAGCTCTGGAGAAAATTGTCTGCTATTTACACTCCGTTCCTCTGCACATCACCTGATCACATGAGAGCTTACTTTCACAGATTCCTGATAGATTTCTGTATGGTAAAGGTCAAAGTTCACTGTTCAGTTTAGGAGAGGTAGGACACACCCAGGAACTATAATTTGGTTTGCATGGGAGCCTCATATAAAGGACTCCTTAAATCTCCTCATTCAAATGTCCCTCCATCCACAGTCTATATGTCCTATGACATTACACTGACCTCACAGCCCCTCCTCCCAATGTCTCTCCATCCAGAGTCTATATGTCCTATGACATCACACTGACCTCACAGCCCCTCCTCCCAATGTCCCTCCATCCAGAGTCTATATGTCCTATGACATCACACTGACCTCACAGCTCCTTCTCCCAATGTCCCTCCATCTCTTGTTGTTTTCTGATGTTCTTAGGATGTGGACGGACCCTTGGCATCTTCATTTAGAAAGTAGGACTGTTGGTCCTACATTGTATGTAATGACATTAGAATGTCTGCAACACGTTTTTAACCTGAATAGTGTGGGGGTCTTGTGGGGTAAATTATACCTGAGTCTGAAGTGGGGCTTTAATAAAATGGAGACCTGAATGGTGAGGTGAGGAGGATCTTGGGAAAATAATTTCATTTTGTTCTTTGTGTTCAGATCTAGAGTTTTCCTCCTGTGAAGTCTGGAGATCATATGACCATCACATTGCCTCCACCTCCCTCCCTGATAGAATAGAGAAATACAAAGAAGATTATAGAAGTCACCAGAGAGATCATGGAGGAGAGGTGAGCGGTGCTGGGAATTCTGGGACATTATCCAGTAACAGACAAGGGATGTGTCTGGATGGTGACTGTATCATTGTGTGTGTCAGGTTCCTATAAGGTGTCAGGATGTCACTGTCTATTTCTCCATGGAGGAGTGGGAGTATTTAGAAGGACACAAGGATCTCTACAAGGACGTCATGATGGACAATCAGCCGCCCCTCACATCACCGGGTAAGAGGAGACTTTATTGTAAAGGAGAGAGCAGTACGGAGGCTCCACCTAGATCCCCCATCATCTGATAAACACATAGAAACAATGTATTCAGTCAGTGTGTGTGTTTCCTACAGATGGATCCAGTAATGGGAACCCACCAGAGAGATGTCCCCGTCCTCTGTATTCCCGGGATTCCACACAGGAAGGTCACACCATCCCTCACCATCATCAGGTAGATGAGGAACAATCACTGATAGTATCATTAGGATCTGTACATTATATGCATTGTTACAATTGATGTCATTTTTATTATATATTCAGAGAGGAAACCTGAGAGATTCTAAAGTTGAGGTTAAAGAAGAGATAAAAGAGGAGGATGATGAGGATGGGGTGATGGAGGAGTCAGAATTTCTAAAAGAACACAAAGATCTGTACCAGGACACCATGGTGGAGCCATCCAGCTACAGAAACCCACCAGAGAGATGTCCCCGTCCTCTGTATTCCTGGGATTCCACACAGGAAGATCACACCATTCCTCACTGTTACAAGGTTGGTGGGACAGAGGGTATAAAACACACTTATAGAGACAATGTGTACATTGTGGAGATCCAATCGATATAGAATTTGAGGTTAAAGCAGAAGAAGAAGAGAGGTATGTGAGGGATTATCAGCAGTCTATGGAGGAGGATGGAATAACGGGGACATTTATAGAGGAGGACCCTCCTACAGAGATCAGCACAGGTAGATCACACCATCCCTCACCATCATCAGGTAGATGATTGACAATTATTGGTAGTTCTGATTTATACACGAACATGTTTGTTACAATGAATGTTTTATTATAATATTCAGAGTGGAAATCTCAGGGATGATAATATTGATGTTAAAGAAGAGTATAAAGAGGAGGATGAGGAGTATGGAGCGATGGAGGAGTTTTCAGAAGGACACAAGGATAAGATGGAGCCACCAAATACCAGGAACCCACCAGAGAGATGTCCTCAGCCTCTGTATTCCCAGAATTCCACACAGGAAGATCACACCATCCCTCACTGTTACAAGGTTGGTGGGATGGAGCATCTAGAACATGTACTCCTAGAGATGATGTGTGGATTTTTTAATGTGATGTCACAATAATAAATCTTATATCTTACAGATGATATTCACTCTCATTTTCTTGATTTAGAGTGGAGATGCAATCGATATAGAATTTGAGGTTAAAGCAGAAGAAGAAGAGAGGTATGTGAGGGATGATCAGCAGTCTATGGAGGAGGATGGAATAACGGGGACATTTATAGAGGAGGACACTCCTACAGAGATCAGCTCAGGTGGGTCATTAACACTAAATACATTCCTCCACCCATACTGCTCACTGATTGGTCCAGAGTAGGGCAAGAACTGGGTGATGATCTTCCTTCTCTGTGCTGCAGACATAATTTATGTATCTAGACTGGATTTATGGAGTGGCTTCAGCTGGTAGCCAAAGGTTACTTTTCACCATAGATGTTGCTCTACCTAGGCACCTTGCACCCCTACCCACTACCCACCCCTGACCATTCCGAGTACTCCCCATTTACCACCACCCTCTGAACTCGCCCTTGTAGCCAGTTTTCAATCCATGTACTCACCCTATGGTCCATGCCAACTGACCTTATTTTGTACAGTAAACGTTTATGGAGAACTGTGTCAAATGCTTTTGCAAAATCCAGATACACCACTTCTACGGGCCTTTTTTTTATCTAGATGGCAAAAAATGTCCCAGCAAAGGTACTATCTGTTGTATCTTATACAATAAGTTGTACATCACATATCCCTGACTTCTTTTGCACCCATTTCCTACCAGCTGGACATTTTATATCTGATGATATGATTGGAGCACAGACTTTTACATGTTGATAATAATGTGATAACATCCTCAAACTTTGGAACCTTACACAGAAAGTGATAATGAGGGAGGAGTCAATAACCCAGTGATGGTGGTCTTCAGGATCAGTCCAGTCTCCATCTTGGTTGTTCTCCCCCCATCCTCACTCTCTGACCTCCAGTGGGGCTCAGCCCCGCTGTTATTCATGACTAAATCATGGACTAAATAAGGAAGTGCAGGACTTCTTCTGTTGGGAAGATGGCAATGAGTGATAGAGGGGGAGGGGACACTCGTCCTATAATCCCCTCATCACTGTCACTCCCAGTGACAGTGCGTCCATAAAGGGCGCACTGTCACTCCTATAAAAGACAGTTCTCGTTGTTTCCTCACTCTCTGATTAAGGTCCATGAATAAAGAAATGAACTCTTAGGAGATCAGAGGACCCATTTACTAGTTACCTTGAGGGGGGAATTGTAGGATCCTCAGAGACAAAGCCGCCTGATGTGGGCGGAGTCCTGGTTTAGGGGAACCAATCTGCTTATGTCTAGTAATAATCTTTTTTTCTTTCTCGTACATCACGGGACACAGAGCCTCAGTAATTACTGATGGGTTATATGGGTATCACAAGGTGATTGGACACTGGTAACACCCTAGACAGGAAGTTCAACCCCCTATATAACCCCTCCCCTTACTGGGGATACCTCAGTTTTTTCGCCAGTGTCTTAGGTGTTGGTCACGAATAAGATGTGCTGTGCTAAAGCTCTAAAGGGATATCCTATTCTGGGGCAAGCCATGCAACCGGATCCATTCAAAGTGCTTTTTTAGGCCAAATTGGATGGTACCCGGGCCTCGTGTCAGAAGAAACGAGGTTTTACCTGTAACGCTTCTCTTTTTTAGAGAGCTGGACCCCGGGATCCAGTATTTGGTTTTTCTAGCCATATCCCTGGCGGGGTGCTTTACAGGCCCAGAACTGCGGATCCTCCTTTTCTAGGGGGCCCCTGTCTCTGAAGGTTTTCTAAACGGAGCCCACCGTGAGAGGTGATGATTGGGTCTGTATAACAGAACCCTGCAGCTGGATAAGGTAAGGGAGATTCCTCAGAATTTTTTAATTCTAGTAGATTTCTCCTTTAAGTAAATGTATGCTATGCCTATTGTCGCCACCGGGGGCTGCCAAGAGCACATACCTACTCATGATTGATCTGTCTGTCTCAGTGTCCACGCTGTACGCTCCTCCAGCCGAATCTCCAGGTAGGATGGGATGGGGGGGCTCTTTCCTCAGGGATGTCAGGGAGGTTTAGGGGGGCCGGGGTGGCCTGAAAAGCGGTAGTATACTGCGCTACCACCACCGCCGACACTATCTGCAGGTTCCTCATCTGCCGGCCTCTCTCTTTCTCTCCTCCACCCCAGCCTCCCCTCCATGTTTGTCCCGAGGACGGAGCCTCGGCTCACGCAGGAAGGCGCACGTTTTTGCAAAAAAAACGAGGAGGGGGGCGGGAGTGGTGGTCGGAGGAGGGGGGGCGGAGCATTAATGCGACATCCGGCGTACTTAGACGCCCACATCGCCGGCTACACACGCTACAAAGAGCACACTTTTCCAGGTGCACACAGCCTATGATGGGACACAGAGCTGACGGTCACATGTAAGGTGGGACACAGGCATTCTCCCAGGCAGCATTCACTTAGAAACACTAGACTGGGCATTGGTAGCAGCGGCAGTTGCTGTACTACATCGCTCAGCAGTCAGTGTTTCATTTGTGTGATACCTCCACCTTGTTGTTTCGCACTATGGGTAGAAGAGGTACAAATACCCCAAAAACCAGAGGCTCTAGGGGATCTCCCTCAGGCTCTGAGGACCCCCCTTCTGCAACACCTCCCCCCCTCTGAAGGACCTGGAATGGCTGGCCAGGGAGAGCCGTCGGGGTCAGGGGCTGCATCTGCTTCTGGCACTTCAGCCCCTGTATACATTACGCAGGAGGTTTTTTCCTCAACCATTAATGGACTAGAGGAAAGACTAATGGCCTTAATCGCATCTTCACTCAGTGGAAGAAAACGCACTAGGTCTTCCTCTGTTACCCAGGACCCTCAAGCAGAGGAACTCTGGGAAAAAGGAGAGGAATCCCTTTCAGAGGATCGGGATGGGACTGATGATTCCTCTTCTGAGGAATCATGTGGAGAGGGACCCTCTTCAGCTTCTCAGGATGAGAAGGTGTTAGTACAGATTTTTGCTGGGTTGGTCCGCTCCACATTTAAGTTGCCCGTATCTGAGTCATTTAAAGAACCCTCCTCTTCTTTGGGTTCACTGAAGCCTCCTCAAACAACACATGCTTTTCCTGTTCTTAATTTACTAGAAAAGCTCATTTATTCTGAGTGGGATCACCCAGATAAACGTTTTTTTCCGCCTAAAAAGTTTTCAACACTTTATACTATGGAGGAAAAGTTTAGAAAGATGTGGGGTATACCGGCATTTGACGCCGCCATTTCCTCCGTAAATAAAAGTCTGACTTGTCCTGTCGACAATGCTCAGATGCTCAGGGATCCAATTGATAAAAAGATGGAATCCCCGTTAAAAAATAATTTTTCCTTAGCAGGTTCAGTAGCTAGACCTGCAGTAGCAGCGATTGGAGTCTGTCAATACTTGAGAGACCATGTTAAACAGGTCGTCAAAGTTCTACCTGAACAGCAGGCCCGGGGGTTGGCCAACCTTCCAGCGGCCGTATGTTTTGCTGTTGACGCTATCAGAGATTCTATCATCCAAACCTCTTGCCTTTCGCTTGGGTTGGTGCATATGCGTAGAATCTTATGGTTGAAAAATTGGTCAGCCGAAGCACCATGCAAGAAGCTTCTGGCTGGATTTCCATTTCGTGGTGCAAGGCTGTTTGGAGAGGATTTGGACAACTATATCCAAAAGATCACTAGTGGGAAAAGCACTCTCTTACCTGTTAAGAAAAGGAGTAAGCGTCCCTCTTTTAAACGGGCTCTTTCCCCAGTGCCAGGAGCATCAGCCTCCAGGCAGTCGCGACGGCCTCCTCCGTCAGGGTAAAAAAAAAAATTTCAGAGTCGACCCCAGGGACAAAAGAAGTCCTGGGGGAAGAAGCCTACTAGACAAGACGCTAAAGCCTCTTTATGAAGGAGCGCCCCCGCTCGCTCGGTGGGGGGAAGACTGCTACAGTTCTCAAAGCTCTGGCAGGAGGATTTCCAGGACAGATGGGTAATCTCCACGGTAACTCTAGGTTACAAACTGGAGTTCCAAGAATTCCCCTCTTGTTTCCTCAGATCAAATATCCCCAGAGATTCAGAGAAAAAGCAGTTGCTCCTTGTCGCAAAAGGTCATCGTGGTGGTTTCCACTGAAGAACAGGGATCGGGGTTTTATTCCAACCTTTTCACGGTTCGAAAACCGGAGATGTCAGACCCATCCTGGATCTAAAGTATCTAAACCGATTCCTAAAGATTCGATCTTTTCGCATGGAATCAATTCGATCAGTAGTCTCCATCCTACAAGGAGGAGAATTTCTGGCATCAATAGACATCAAGGATGCGTACCTGCATGTACCCATTTTCCCTGCTCATCAAAAGTACTTGTGTTTTGAAATAGAAAAACGCCATTTTCAGTTTGTAGCCCTGCCTTTCGGGCTAGCCACTGCGCCTCGGGTGTTTAAAAAGATCTTGGCTCCTCCTCTGGCCAGATTAAGGGCCCAAGGTATAACTGTCATAGCATACCTAGACGACCTGCTCTTGATAGACTGGTCGATAGCCTGCTTGAGCCGGAACTTGGGGACCACAGTCAACTACTTGAAATACCTAGGTTGGATTCTCAACCTAGAAAAGTCTTTCTTAAAACCAGTAAGAAGACTAGAGTATTTGGGCCTGGTCATAGATACAAGCCAAGAGAAGGTATTTTTACCTCAGGCAAAGATCAGTGCTTTAAGAGAGCTGATTCAGGTAGTCAGGACCAAAAAGGGTCCTTCTGTCCGTCTTTGTATGAGGCTGCTGGGAAAGATTTTGGCTTCATTCAAAGCAGTTCCCTATTCTCAGTTTCATTCAAGACTGCTGCAACACAGTATCCTGTCTGCTTGGAACAAGAAGATTCAGGCATTAGAGTTTCCGATGCACCTGTCTCCTACAGTGCGTCAGAGCCTCAGTTGGTGGTTAATACCCGAAAGCCTGCAGAAAGTGAAATCCTTTTTACCGGTTACCTGGACAGTGGTAACAACGGATGCCAGTTTTTCGGGTTGGGGAGCAGTTCTGGAACAGTCTACGGTCCAGGGGGAATGGTCCGAAATCGAGAAGACCTTACCCATCAACATTCTGGAGATTCGTGCGGCGTATCTAGCCCTAAGGGCCTGGACTCTCAGGCTACAGGGTTGCCCTGTCAGGATCCAATCCGACAATGCCACAGCAGTGGCTTATGTCAATCATCAAGGAGGCACCAAGAGTCGGGCAGCCTCAGAGAGAAGTAAACCAGATTTTAGTCTGGGCAGAAAAGCATGTGCCATGCATATCGGCAGTTTTCATTTCAGGGATAGAGAACTGGCAGGCGGACTATTTGAGTCGCCAGCGGTTAGTCCTGGGAGAATGGTCTCTTCACCCCGATGTTTATTGGGCCATATGCCAAAGATGGGGGGTACCAGATGTAGATCTCTTTGCGTCCAGGGTCAACAAAAAGGTCGACAAGTTTCTGGCAAGAACAAGGGATCCTCTTGCATGCGGGACGGACGCGTTGGTAATTCCGTGGCATCAGTTCTCACTGATTTATGCGTTTCCTCCTATTATGCTACTACCACGGCTCCTTCGCAGGATCCGGCAGAAGAAGAAGTCGGTACTTCTGGTGGCCCCAGCGTGGCCCAGAAGAGCCTGGTATGCAGAAATAGTAAAAATGACAGTGGGTTCCCGTGGACCCTACCGTCATGTCCAGACCTGTTATCTCAAGGTCCAGTGTTCCATCCTGCCTTACAAACGCTAAATTTGACAGTTTGGCTATTGAAACCCACGTTCTAAAGAGTCGTGGGCTTTCAGGTCCTGTGATATCTACCTTAATCAATGCAAGGAAGCCAGCTTCCAGAGTGATTTATCATAGAGTTTGGAAGACTTGTGTATCCTGGTGTGAAGCCAGGGGTTGGCATCCCAGAAAATATGTCATAGGTAGAATTCTTGACTTTCTACAAATAGGATTAGAGATGAAGCTGGCCTTGAGTACCATCAAGGGCCAGGTCGCGGCCTTATCAGTATTATTTCAACGGCCACTTGCTTCACATTCTTTGGTCCGAAGCTTTATGCAGGGGGTGACCCGTCTTCCTCCGGTTAAGGCGCCCCTAAACCCCTGGGACTTGAATTTGGTTTTGTCGGTTCATATGTCAGATTCCCTTGGTCTTATTGACAAGAAAGTTAATTTTCCTGGTAGCCATTTCTTCTGCTAGAAGATTATCAGAAGATTATCAGAATTAGCAGCCCTTTCCTGTAAAGAGCCTTATTTGATCATGCATAAGGATAGAGTGGTATTGCGCCCTCATCCTAGCTTTCTACCAAAGGTGGTTTCAGATTTCCATCTAAACCAAGATATTGTTCTGCCTTCCTTTTTTCCAGATCCCTGTTCCACGGAAGAAAGGTCACTACATTCTTTGGATGTAGTAAGGGCAGTCAAGGTCTGGAAGCAACTGCTCAAGTTTGCAAAACGGATGTTTTGTTCATGTTACCAGAAGGTCCCAATAGAGGGCAGGCAGCGTCTACCCTTTCCAAATGGATTTGACAAATGATTGTTCAGGCTTACGGTTTGAAACGAAAAATTCCACCTTTTCAAATTAGGGCACACTCCACAAGGGCGATAAGTGCCTCCTGGGTGGTGCATCACCAGGCCTCTATGGCTCAAATCTGCAAGGCCACAACCTAGTTTTCAGTCCATACATTCACCAAATTTTATCAGGTGGATGTGGGAAGGCATGAGGATATCACCTTTGGGCGTAGTGTGCTGCAGGCAGCAGTACGAGGTCCTCAGGTCTGATTACACCCTACGTTGTGTGGTCCTCTCCCCTCAAATAGCATTGCTCTGGGACGTCCCATCAGTAATTACTGAGGCTCTGTGTCCTGTAATGTACGAGAAAGAAAATAGGATTTTTTATAACAGCTTACCTGTAAAATCCTTTTCTTTTGATATACATCACGGGACACCGAGGTCCCGCCCCTATTCTAATACACTTATATTGCTTTGCTACAAAACTGAGGTATCCCCAGTAAGGGGAGGGGTTATATAGGGTGTTGAAATTCCTGTCTAGGGTGTGGCCAGTGTCCAATCACCTTGTGATACCCATATAACCCATCAGTAATTACTGAGGCTCTGTGTCCCGTGATGTACATCAAAAGAAAAGGATTTTACAGGTAAGCTGTTATAAAAAATCCTATTTTTTGTAAACCTCTGCCGGCAGCCCGTCCGCCCACGGAGATTTACCAGGAGGGGAGAGGGCCAGAGCCTCTAGTAAATCAGCGGTTGTGAGGGGGGTATTTAACACATCCCTATCAGAACGATCGAGAAACGGCAGAGCGCAGGAGACGCTGGAGGAGTACACTTCTATATAGAAATCTAGGAATGTCACCATCACCCCTGGGTTAGTCACCACCTGGCCTGAAGTGTCCTGAACAGCCGCTATGAAGGAGGGACCTCTACCAGACTTAGACATCATGGTCAACATGTGTTCGGTGTTCTCCCCCTCCTCATAGTATTTTTGATGTTTGTTTTCTGCTTTCGATATTGTCATGTGCTTGCCCAGCTTTTGTGCTTCCAACCATCTCTGTTCGGTATGGTCAGTTGGGTTTGTAGTGAAACCTGACTCCACCTCTCTTAGTTCCTGTAGGACAGATAGCTCCCAGGCCTTGGTCTTATTTTTAATGGAGGAAATTGTTTTGATGAACTGGCCTCTGAGAAAGGCCTTAAGGGCATTCCAGCACATACCTGAGGATGCTGTGTTTTTATTAATGGTGATAAAATCCGCAAGAGCGGTAATTACTGGGTCTGGTGTAGGGAACAAGGAGAGCCAGAATAGATTTATTTTCCATTGTTTCCTCTTGTTGGGGCCAGCGGTGGTTATCATGGCCCAGTATGGCGAGTGGTCAGAGACCGTTCTCGGTTCATACTGAGCATCAGCAATAAAAGCTAACATTTCCTCAAGGTCAATTCTGGAGAGGCCCCTGTGTGATGCAGAGTGGCAGGAGTAAGTCTTAGCCTGAGGGTTTCTTAGGCGCCAAACATCATGTAGTCCCATCTCCGATAGAAGATTGGCAAATGGTGTCGGGTCGTCCGCCTTAAGTCGGTTGGGGCGAGCCATCGTAAATTTATCTAGCTGGAAGTTTAGGTAGTTAGTTATTAAAATCACCCACAATGATGGCTGGGACATTGGGATGGTGGGCTAAGAAACCTGCCAAAATGTTAAGTTCTTCTGCGGAGAAGGGAGGAGGTATGTATACATTGGCTAAAATACATTCTAGTCCTTCCAGGTTACAGCTAAGAAAAATATATCTCTCATTGTCATCTAATACTGAGAGTGAGCAAGTAAAGGGAGTCCCCTGGGGGATCAGTATACTCACTCCCCGCAAGAACGAGGAATAAGCAGAATGAAACTGCTGGCTGAACATACGAGCCGAGAATTGTACAGATTGTTCCTTATACATATGCGTTTCTTGTAGACAAAGTATGGAGGCCTGTAAGCACTTAGCCACATGTGGTACAGCCGGCCTTTTCACCCCGCTACCCAGGCCCCGTACATTCCAACTTAACACCACATGAGATTTAGCCATGACATATTATCCTGAAATATCTGACCGACAAATATCTTACGGGGGAGAGTGTAATCTCCCCCCATATAACTTACACATGTACCAATCCATCTTTCATGTAGAGGGAACACAAGAATTACCCCTTGAGTATGCCAGAGTTCCGTTGTTGCGTGAACGACAATAAGCAGAGAGAGCACCCCTCTAAAATTCTGAGTGGGGTCTTGGTCTGTGGAGGGAGGCAACAAATAGGCCAACAGGGGCTTTGTAAAAAAACTTTGAAAAAAGTTTGTCCCAAGGGGGCTTTCAAGGCGTCGTGGGTGGGGGGGCCGTGTTATTAGGCCTTTCTTCAGTGCAACTCGTAAACCTGAAAGGCGCACCGGGCGACGTGGAGTTGATAACTTCTACTTCTCTCATCTTTTAGGACATCCACCCTGCCAAACTTGATGTAACGGTGGAGATTAGTGTAATGACGGAGTTTGCGTTCAGTACACCATGCGCTTGCGTTCCTTAGGCATTCAGTCTACGATTAGCTGCTTCCTCCCGGATGAAGCGTTCCTCTCTGTCCAGCCATTGCTACACCAGCTTTGGTTTGTGAAAGAAATGGACTTGGTCTCTTGCCACCACATGTAGGCGGGAGGGGTAAAGCATGGAATTTTGAACGTTGAGGGCCCTCAATCGTTTCTTTACGTCGTTGAATTATGCTCTTTTTTTTTATTTTTTTTTTTTTAATTCAATGATCTTTATTAAACTTTTCCTCATTACATAAAAAGGTAAAAATAGCGAAACAGTAATATACAACACAAGTTATACAAAAATACCTTGCATTCTAGAACCTATCAACGCCGCCCCCCCCCCTCCTTCCCAACCCTCCCCTAATAATGTGCTGTATCGAAAGGTTGCCTGGGCTCCGTCTATTGCTAGTATCGCTTCAGCTACTAAGTCTTATGGCATTAAGTCTCCGTTACCTCGAAGCCATCCTATCAGATAGTCCCATATTTTATGCACAATTCAAAGATTAGTTCAGGTCAAGGGGTTATGCCCAACCAATGTAGCCAGGGGCTCCAAATTTTTAAAAATTTTTCATAACTATGTCTCCTGGTATAGACTGTTTTTTCTGCCCAAACTAGTTTATCCACTGTCCTGATCCAATCTTCTATGGTTGGGGGTGTATTGGATAGCCAAGACTGTGCTATTAATTTCCTGGCTTGGTAAAGGCACCTTCCTATGGCAATTTGCTTATTGTTGCTCCCCCCATTTTCCCCCAGCAGTCCGAGAATACATTCCCTGGCCTCCTGCTTCAGCTTTGTTTTAAACCTAACTTCCACAGTTCTAATTATCTCTGACCAATATCTCGTCAGCCTTGGGCATCTCCATACCATATGGATTAGGTCACCAGTATCCAAACATCTAGGGCATTTATCGTCCGGTCTGCGACCAAAGCTAAACAGTCTTAGGGGTATAGTAAACCCTATGTATAAGAAATAGGTGCGATACCTGTTGTGATGGAGATACCGATATCAATGGGCTGGCCTTCAAGATTCCCTTCCACTGGCTGTCCGTAATCTCTCCAACCTCCCCCGCCCATCTCTCCCTAATGACCAGGGTCGCCCGCAGATCAAGTAGCCTTTCGGAGACTTGACCATTTATTAATGCTATCAAGCCCTTGGTGGTATTTGCTCTTATAATTCTATTTAGAAGGGGTATGTTGCACCATTCTAATGGGGATTTACTGAATTGACAGTTAAGTGCATGCCTGATCTGCAGGTAAGTATAAAAAGTGTTATTTGGGATCCCGTATTCACCCCTTAATTCAGAAAAAGATTTCAAATTTTTTCCCTCGTATAACTGTACCAGTCTACTTATTCCGTATATTCCATATAGGCGAGAATTCCGTGTGGCCTCCATATCCCATAATCCTCTTAGTAGCCTTTAAAGATCAATTTATGTGTTGGAGGTCCCTCCTGAAGTGTCCCCGCCTCTAATGCCTCTGCCAGAGACCCATATGGGGAGTCATAGAGCATAAATTTCACGTTGGGATGCAACAGGGCCTGACATTCACAGCCTCCTAGCTGTTGCAATTGTGCCGCCAGGAAGTAGCTATAAGGATGTGGTACTGCCAATCCCCCTTCCCCAACCGGGCGCTGGAGTGTTTGTAATTTGATCCTTGCCTGCCCTTTCTTCCATATTAGTTCTCTAAATAAGGTTTCTATTTTCTTAAACCAACCCTTCCCAATCCAAACTGGGGAATTGTGGAGTACATATAATAATTGTGGCATCCAGACCATCTTGATCAAATTAACTCTACCTGCCAGGGATAAAGGGAGTTGACACCAAACCGCGCTTTTTCTTCTGAATTTTTCCAATAGAGGGACTAGATTATCCACTATATATTGTGCCGGGTCAGTTGAAATAATTATGCCCAGGTATCGCATCCTCTCCACTACCCTCATTCTCGACATACCTCCCCTTTGGATATTATGTGTTGAGTCTAATGGGAGCAACGTTGATTTCTCCCAGTTAACCACCAGGCCTGACGAATCTTTCCACTAGTTGTATTGCCTTTTCAAGGGATGGCCCCGTGTCCCCAAGAAAAATCAGCACGTCATCAGCATAAAGTGCCACTCTTTCCCGCCTAGTTCTCTCCCCAAATCCCTGTATATCAGACGAGTGTCTTATCGCCTCTGCCAGCAGCTCCATTGCTAGAGCGATTAGCAGAGGCGAGAGAGGACACCCCTGCCTCGTCCCTCTCTCCAAAAAAAAACACTCCGTATATTCGCTGTTTATTTTTAACCTGGCTTTTGGATGGAAGTACAGGGTCTTGACCCATTCGATAAATTTAGGGCCAAACCCAAACTTCTCCAGTACCCACCAGTGGTATCCCCACTCCAGGCTATCGAACGCCTTGGCGATATCCAAAGCGAGGACCGCTCTGGAGCCTCCCGCCTCCGCTGGTGACTGGAGGTTCAGGTAAGCCCTCCTGATATTAATACTAGTAGCTCTGTTGGGGATAAACCCTGACTGGTCTGGGTGCACCAGCTCTGATATATATTTTTTTAGCCTGGTAGCCATTACCTTTGCCAATATTTTTATATCAGAGCATAGTAGAGATATGGGTCTGTATGATGCTGCCTCAAGATGGTCTTTCCCCTCTTTCCTTATCAGGACTATATTGGTTTCAGTCATTGAAGGGGGCAAGGTACCATCCATCATCGCCCAGTTCAATGTCTTCAAAAGTTCTGGGAGTAAAGCCTCTCCAAAATACTTAAAAATTTCCACAGGCAGGCCATCCGGGCCTGGGGCTTTCTGGTTCGGCATATCTGATACTGCTTGCTGTACTTCCTCGAGAGTTATAGGAGAGTCCAGACTAATCCTATCATTTTCAGAGAGATATGGCAGGTTAATACCCTCCAAAAGGTTCTCTATCTCTTCTACTTCCAGTTGTTGTTGCGATTTATATAGGTTACTATAATATTCAGAGAAAGCCTTTTTAACCACGGAGGGGTCTGACGAAATTGCCCCACTAGAAGTCCGAATCGCTGCGATCGTTGAGGAGGGTGAATTAGTATCAGCTATTAATGCTAACATACGGCCCACTCTTTCCCCCTCCCCAAAATACCTCTGCCTCTGGAATAGTCTCTTATTTTCCGCATTTTTAAGTGTGTCCATCTTATATTCCTGCTGCTTACTTACCCAAAGCTCCTGTTTTTCTGGACTTGGGTCCGCCACGTACTGTTTTTCTAAATTTAGTAACTCTTTCCTAATCTGATCACCCTTTTCTCTTGACTGTCGCTTAACCCGTGATATATACTGTAAGTGGATACCTCTCAGGAACGCTTTTAGAGAGTCCCAGACCAACGCCTGCGATGCCAACCCTGAGTTAAATACCACGAAATCTTTTATTTTTTCGGATATTTCTTCTTTTTTTCCTATAATCTCTAACCATATGGAGTTCAATGCCCATATTCTCTCCTTGGATCCATTACAGGTGTTTATCGTCAGCGTCAGAGGAGAATGGTCTGACACCCCTCTCGGCCTATACTCTATTTTTCCTAAAAGGGGAAGCACCCCCCTGTTTCCCACTGCCATATCTATACAGGAGAGAGTGCGGTGCGATTCTGAAAAGCAGGAGTACTGCCTCTCCTCTTGATTACGAATTCTCCAGAGGTCGCACCACCCAATCTCTTCGAACAGCTGGCTGAGCCGCCCCTCAGTTGCCTTATCCTCCCTTGCTCTTGGAGGGAACCTGTCAATTTTACCGTTAAGCACCATATTGAAATCTCCCACCACTATAAGTGGGGCATCCCCCTTGTCCTCAACATATTCCAGGAGATGATATAATATCCCCATTTTAAAAGGAGGGGGGATATACACATTGGCTATAACAAAGGATTTACCCTCAATTGTGCAGAATAAGAAAACATAACATCCCAGCGGGTCTATCCTAACATCCCTACAGGAGAACCCTACACCCTTTTTAACCAGTACACACACTCCTCTTGAATAGGAGGTATGCACTGAATGAAATAGTGCTTGGAATTTTTTATTCTGAATTAAAGATTTAGACTCATTGGTGAGGTGTGTCTCCTGTAAGCATACCAGATCCGTACCCAGTAATTCCAGCTCTGAGAATACCGTTGCTCTCTTGATGGGGTCTCTCATACCCCAAATATTCCATGAGGTTATTCTTACCATCCTAACCTTCCTTTAAATTATAAGTATACATACTAGTAAATACCAACTGCATACAACTATATAATGATATAAAACTCTGTTAGTCAAGGAAAAAAGAAAGAGACAAAAAAGGAAAAATAAAAAGAACAAAAAAGAAACGGGAAAAAAGAAAAACACCCTCAAGAACATAGACCCCCCTGTAATAATAAATATTAAAACTTTCTTTACTTAGCCCCACCAGTGTCAAAAAAAAAAAAAAAAAAAATATGTATATGTGTCTCGGATAGAAAATTTCCCATCCTTTTTAATCTAGCTAAACTTTTCTTTACTAATTTAAATTGTAAATAAATGTGTCAACAATCTATGTAACGACTTTATCTTTACCATATGTGCAATTAGAGCTAATACATAACAACCCTTCAATTTTAATTGTAACTTACATATTTCTCTACCCTTGTGCCCTTCCATGCCCCTCCCCCCTGCCTTTCTTGGCCTTCCCTAGGAGCATTCCTTGTGACCCATTTACCCCTCCCAACCATCTCATGTCTCAACTCTGTTCCCCTTTTCCTCAGCAAAACGGGGGTGAGGGAAAAACCCCCTCCCCTGTTAGGCTCCACCCCCCCTCTCGCACTGCCCTCCCCCCCCCACCTCGATCACCAATGCCACTATCGACCATAGAACAATCACCCTCCACCTTTGACAAACTCTCATAGATATTTTACTCCACCACCTCAATCGCCCCCCCCCCTCCCCTCCAATCCCTGCTGCAAAAAAAAAAAAAATATCAATCAGCTAATAATACTCCAACTCTACAAGTCTTTTTTATTTTCTTCCAGCCACTCTGCGGCCTTATCGGGTGAATCAAAAAATAGTGTCCCTCCTGGAGCATCAACGCGTAATCGTGCCGGGTAAAGCAAAGCATAGGATATTTTCATGTTCCTCAGGTTGCGCTTAGTTTCGGCGAATCCTGCCCTTTTCTTTTGCAGATCTGGAGAGTAATCCGGGTATATTGAAATTCTAATGCCTTTATAAAAAATATCCCCCTTTTCCCTAGCTTTCTGCATTATTATTGCTTTATCCCTGTAACTGAACAGCTTCATTATCAATGGTCTAGGGCGGGAACTTGAAGTGTTTAACCTAGTGGGCACCCTATGGGCCCTCTCAATAGCAAAAAGATGGGAAAAAGTCTCTGCCCCGAAAACTTTCCTGAGCCATTTTTCCAGGAACATTTCTGGACAGGCCCCCTCACTTCCTTCTGGAAGGCCTAGGACCCTCACATTCTGTCTGCGGAGACGATTCTCCATTTCGTCCATTTTGCTTTTATAAGTATCCAGCTGGGTCTGCATCAATCTGAATTCTTGCCTCATGGGCTGCAAAGTGTCCTCCACTTGACTTAGCCTCTCTTCCAGATTAGTCCTCACAATAGTATTCTGTAGTTCTTGGCTCATAGAGCACAGTTCCTCTTTAAGGCCCCTCAGTTGATCACATAAGTCGCTCAGTGATCCCCTACAAGCATTAACTGCGCTCAGAACTTCTTTCAATGTAGGTTCGGGCTCACTGGGTACTGCGGCATCAGGATTAGCTTCATTCATTTTTCCCGGGGGGGTTATTTTCAGGACTTTTTTTCTTTTTCCCCTCTTTCACATCTGTTGGCAGTGCTAACGTATTTTTACTTAAGCTTTTTCTATCCCCTGTGCTTCCCGTCTTATCCTGAGGCTGTTGGATAACCTTGGCTGGGGAGTGCGAGGGGGTATGAGCGTATTTCTCCAATTTAGATGCCGCGGCTGCTCAGACGCTGCAAGATTCCCCTTCTCTTTAGCAGCCCGGGTAGCCTGCGCAAGAGACCCCTCTTGAGATTGTTGGGGATGCTCCTCTCCCTTTTTTTTGGTCATTTTTACAAACCGTATCTATTTGCCAGTTAGCCAAACCAGGGAAGGTGACTAAAACAGGTACCCCTGTTACTATTTTCCCCTATGCCTTAGTAAACCCCCAGGTAATGTTCATAAACCGATGCAGCCTTAATGAATCCCCAGATAATGTTCATAAAGCAGTACAGTTTTTACATTAACCATTCATCCAAGAGTTCCTGGGCTCATATCCACAGCTCCTTATACTCCTGTACCTTGATATTAGGCTAGGAAAGGACACAGTTCTTAAGTTGTTACCTCAGTTGTTGCACCGAATATTGCATAAACCACCATGCCGTACAGCCCAGACCGTCCAGATCAGCTCATCCAATGGGACCCCTGGTTGTTCCAGGCTCCGTCCCGCACTCTCGTGGCTTCCCGGTCGAATCACACGCCGTATGCGTCTCCTCACTAGCAGATCACGCTAAGCTCCAAGTCCCGCGAGAGCGCAGAGCGTTGCCAGGCGACCGCTCAAGTTTACTGCAGCCAAGCCGACCCGTGATCGCCGCCACTGTTAGAAAGGTTCTGGGCCAGTGAATTATGCTCTCTGTCTCTGCACTTTTGCGGAGAAGTCAGGGAATAGTGAGATTTTGGAGTTAGCCATCTTTAGGGTATCAACAAGATTCCTAGCTTTTGAGATCTATCTTTATAATTGAGTAGCTTGAATAGGAATGTATGGGGAGGGTTGCCCGAAGGTAATGGTCTCATGGGTAACCTATGGGCTCTTTCAACACAAAACATGGGAGAAAAGGAGTCTTTCCCATATATCTGGAGGAGCCACGGTTCAATAAATTGTACTGGGTTCTTCCCTTCGGTCTTCTCAGGAATGCTGATCGCTCGGACATTGTTTCGCCTCATCCTGTTTTCCTTGTCATCTATGTGGGCAGCTTCCTTGTCTACCGCTATTGAATTGTAGTGCACCTCGCGTTGTATAGGGGCCCAGTCATCCTCCAACGTACTTAATCTGCCCTCTAATGCTGTGGTGCGATCCCGCAGTTTTTGCATGTCCTGCCTAACAAAGGACAGCTCAGCTTTGACTCCTTTGGTTTCTGACATCAGGGCTGCTATAGAAGTATTGCAGGATAACACTGCAGCCATAATGTCTCTAAGGGTGGGTTCTGGGCTGTCATGGTCAGGGTAAAGGGCTGACAATGCATCTGATACACATGCTTGGGTACTCACACTGTCCCATGGGAGAAGCGGTGTGGCAGGGTCCTCCAGGGGGATGGTGTCATCTGCCTCATTATGGAGGTCCTCTGTGCCAGCCTGGGGGAGTGTGGGCTGAGGGGGGTCCTTGGATGCTGTTTTGGCAAAGAGTTTCATTGCTGCAGCCTTGTAGTCTGCCTTAGCTGCACAAGGCTGGTCGCCGCCATCTTGGCCACCTTGGTCCGGAGCGGAACGGGCCACTGATCCCCGCCTGGACATGGTGTACCATGATGCCGCGGACACCGCTTTGTAGATGAGGGTGTCGGCTATCGGTTAGGGTATCTGGGGCCCTGGAATGAGCCATTAATTGCTCAGTTTGGAGGATTATATGCAGGATCTTCAACGGAGCAGAGTCCGGCATTTTGCTGGCGGCATTTCCGATCGTGTGTACGCGGCATTAGAGTAAAAATGACAAAATGAAAAAAGATAGAAAAGGAGAGGATGGGAGCTCACGGTATGAAGATTAAATGGCAAATTTGAAATAAAAACCTGTAATAGCTCAACCAAGCCTGTGGTAGCACATATCTATAGAACTTCACTCACCATACAAACATGATTAGCAAAAAAAGATTTATTGGTGTCAAAGATAAGAAAGATATTAAAAAACATCATGCATACATCAGCATTAAAGCTATAAAAACAAAAGGACATCTCTGGACAGGTGGTGCAATTCCACCCAAGTTGCAGGAGTTGTAATACAGCTGGGATAATATCCCCAGGTCTAAGCGACCTATGAAGATTGACCCAAGTGTTAAACTGATATTGAAAAAGGGAGGATGGATAAAGTCAAAGCACAAAGTGGAAGCTATGAGATGATATAAATGGTTCTGATCTGCATTGGAAAAAGGTGGATAAGTAGATGATTGTATGGATCTGGAAGGTAGGTGTAAAGAAATAGGGGAACGTTGCTGGGTAACAGTGGACAGGAGGAGATGTACAAGTGGAATAGTAATGAATATGGGGGTCCAATAAAGTGATGTGTGGCTCACTAAAACCAGAAGAACATGGTCCTCCTTGGCCTCCCTCTCACTGTACCAGAGTCCCTATGAGGACTCGCTCTCAAACCCCAAATGAAAGAGCAATGTGAAGAGGTAATCCTTTCCAGAAAGTAATAGTCCTTTCCAAAGAATGGTAAATATATTTATACTGTACTTATCAGCTTGTCATCAAGTCCACAGGTCCTGGGGGAAGGTCCTCCCTTGTCTTTGAAAACAGCAGTCTTCTAAAGTGTGTAGAACCATATATGGATCAAAGGCATGTAGTCCAGAGATGGGCCGCGCTGGCCTGACCGCTTTCACCCATCTCTGTCATCTGCATCAGAGGCTGGTTGCCAATGCGCTCCATTGTACTTTTATCCTTCAGTGTCTACTTAACTCACAAGTACATGAGTCCAATCTCAGATATTACAATCAAACCATGACTGACAAATGAAAATTAAGGGCTCTACTAGCCAAAATTTACCTCAGTGATTTCCTATGACCATCAGCTCCATCCAGTGACCATAATGGGGTATTTTTCCTGAAATACCTCAATAAAAATATCACAATACCACATTATGGTCACTAGATGGAGCCAAGGAAATCAGTGTATGAAATAAAATACATCCAATATTCATCACAGCCGGGTGAATGGCGCTCATATTCATTCAAATATTTTTTTTTTTTTTTAATAAACCTCTAAGTGTTTACGAAAGATTACACCACAAAATGTACTCAGCCAATGAAAGGTAATGACTCCATTTTTATTTTTCTCCTGCTATCAATGGCCAACACGGTACAACACTTCATCCATGTCTTTGGTGATCTCTGATCTCCTTATCAACTGTTTCCTACATGATGAAGATCAGCCATGGAGTATATCTGAGTTGTATATCAGGGTGTGCTTCTTCCACACATGAGAGCTGTGATGTCCAGCAACATTCATATAGAAGACATTTCCCGCACTCAAGGCACTAATACACCTCGAGGGTTGTGTGGGATCCCTGATGTACAGGAGGACAGGACTTCAGTGAGGGACAATTCCCTCACTCAGGACAGGAATACGGCTTCTCCCCGTGTGAGATCTTTTATGTCTATTGAGTTTGGATTTAGAAGGGAAACACTTCCTACACTCAGTACAGGAGAACCTCTTCTCTGTTGGAAGGACGGTACCGTCCCTCACAGTCTGAGGTTCCTCAGGATAAGAGGAATATGATGGTCCATCTACACTGTGTGGTGCCGGATGGAAATTTGAGGTAGCCGGGTTTTCTCCTGGACTATTCCCATTATAAGAACTCTGATGTGTGAAAAGTTGTGACTTTAGTACAAAGCATTTCCCGCACTCAGGACAGGAATACGGCTTCTCCCCTGTGTGAGTGAGATCTCTGATGTCTGTAAAGATGAGACTTCACTGAAAAACATTTCCCGCACTCAGGACAGGAATACGGCTTCTCCCCCGTGTGAGATCTCTGATGTGTGGAAAGATTGGACTTGTCTGAAAAACATTTCCCGCACTCAGGACAGGAATACGGCTTCTGCCCCGTGTGAGATCTCTGATGTCTGTAAAGATGAGACTTCCCTGAAAAACATTTCCCGCACTCAGGACAGCAATGCGGCTTCTCCCCCGTGTGAGATCTCTGATGTGTGGAAAGATTGGACTTGTCTGAAAAACATTTCCCGCACTCAGGACAGGAATACGGCTTCTCTCCTGTGTGAGATCTTATATGCCCATTAAGTTTGGATTTAGAAGGGAAACATTTCCCACACTCAGGACAGGAAAATGTCTTTTCCCCCGTGTGAGATCTCTGATGTATGTCAAGATTGGACTTCACTGAAAAACATTTCCACCACTCAGGACAGGAATAGGGCTTCTCCACCGTGTGAGATCTTATATGCACATTAAATTTGGATTTAGAAGGGAAACACTTCCCACACTCAGGACAGGAAAACCTCTTATCTGTTGGAAGGACGGCACCATCCCTCACAGTCTGAGGTTCCTCAGGATAAGAGGAATACGATGGTCCATCTACACTGTGTGGTGCCGGATGGACATTTGAGGTAGTCGGGTTTTCTCCTGGACTATACTGTGTGATGTCCTCATCTTCTACTTTACAGTCTGGAGACAAAGTGAGACAATCCTCTGAGGTTTTCCTCATCTCCCGTCCATCTACTAAAATAGAAATAAAAGGATTATTACTAGACATGAGCAGATTAGTTCCCCTAAACCATAACTCTGCCCACATCAGGAAGTTTTGTCTCTGAGGATCTTACAATTCCCCCCTCAAGGTAACTAGTAAATGGATCCTCTGAACTCCTACCAGTTCATTTCTTTATTCATGGACCTTAGTCAGAGAGTGAGGAAACAATGAGAACTGTCTTTTATAGGAGTGGCAGTGATGAGGGGATTATAGGACGAGTGTCCCCACCTCCTCTATCACTCATTGCCATCTTCCCAACACAAGAAGTACTGCACTTAGTGAGCCCCACCAGAGGTCAGAGAGTGAGGATGGGGGAGAAAAACCAAGATGAAGACTGGACTGATCCTGAAGACCACCATCATTGGGTTATTGACTCCTTCCTCATTATCACTTTCTGTTTAAGGTTCCAAAGTTTGAGGATGTTATCACATTATTATCAACATGCAAAAGTCTGTGCTCCAATCAAATCATCAGATATAAAATGTCCAACTAGTAGGAAATGGGTGCAACAAAAGAGAATACATATTATGTGTATATATAGCAGTGGGTAGAGGGGAGAGAGCAGAAGTCAGGACTATGTAATGTACAACATATTGTATAAGATACAACAGACAGGACTATATAGTATCAGAATGATGTAATGTACAACATAGAGTATATAGTGCAGGGGTCAGGAGTATGTAATGTACAATATAAATTATACAGTGTAATGGGTCAGGACTCATAATATTGGTATTCAGTAATCAGTGGAAGATTAAATGTTTACATGAGACAAGTTGCAGAGGTCCCACACCGCTGCCTCCCATCTCCTGAGACTGCACTTAGTGACTTGGGTCTGAGACTATACAGACATATTCCTCCACCTGGCACAACCAGCAGACAACAGAACAAGTAATCCTGGGAGAATTGATCTATCAGACATCTTGCTAGATGTCTATTTTTAAAATGAACATTTTGCTGCAAGCTGAACCCCAGAATCTCCATAAATCCAGTCTCGACACATAAATTGTGTCTGCAGCCCAGAGAAGGAAGATTATCTGAGAGAAATACAGAAATACAGCTCAGAAAAGTGACCATGGGATTACAGGCTGATATCACCCAGTCCCTGCCCTACTCTGGACCAATCAGTGAGCAGTATGGGTGGAGGAATGTATTTAGTGTTAATGACCCACCTGTACTGATCGCTGTAGGAGTGTCCTCCTCTATAAATGTCCTCGTTATTCCATCCTCCGTAGACTGCTGATCATCCCTCACATACCTCTCTTCTTCTTCTTCTCCTTTAACCTCAAATTCTATATCGATTGGATCTCCACTCTAAATCAAGAAAATGAAAGTGAATATCATCTGTAAGATATAAGATTTATTATTGTGATATCACACAAAAATCCACACATCATCTCTATAAGTGAGTTTTATAACCTCCATCCCACCAACCTTGTAACAGTGAGGGATGGTGTGATCTTCCTGTGTGGAATCCCGGGAATACAGAGGACGGGGACATCTCTCTGGTGGGTTCCTGGTATTGGGTATATCCTTGTGTCCTTCTGAAAACTCCTCCATCTCTCCATACTCCTCATTCTCCTCTTTATACTCTTCTTTAACATCAATATTATCATCCCAGAGGTTTCCACTCCGAATATAGAATAAAACATTCATTGTAACGAACATGCTGTGTATAAATCAGAACTACCAATAATTGTCAATCATCTACCTGATGATGGTGAGGGATGGTGTGATCTTCCTGTGTGGAATCCCGGGAATACAGAGGACGGGGACATCTCTCTGGTGGGTTCCCATTACTGGATCCATCTGTAGAAAACACACACACTGACTGAATACATTGTTTCTGGATTCTATTTCTACTGTTTCTGGTTACTGGATAATGTCCCAGAATTCCCAGCACCGCTCACCTCTCCTGTCAGCATCTTCATCATCTTCTTGGTGACTTCTAGAATCTTCTGCATGTTGTGTCTCTCAGGTTTTAGGGAGTCACATGGAGGCACTGTGATGGTCATATGATCACCTGACTTCACAAGAGGAAATCTCTGTATTGAGGAACCAATAGGAACACGTTATGTTAGAAGCCCAGAATCCTCCTCACCTCTCCGGTCAGGTCTGTTCTATTAAGAGAGATAAGAGTGATGTGATGTGACCTCCCAGAATTCTCCTCACCTCTCCGGTCAGGTCTGTGTTTTATTAATAGAGATAGGATCAAGATAGAGATCAATAGAATGTAAACTCTTGGAGGGGATGATAAGGGACTATATACAAGATTTTAGTAATAAGAATGATATCATTAGCAGTAATCAGGATGGATTCATGAAGAATCGTTCTTGCAAACCAATCTATTAACCTTCTATGAGGAGGTGAGTTGCCATCTAGATAAAGGAAGGCCCGTAGACGTGGTGTATCTGGATTTTGCAAAAGGATTTGACACAGTTCCCCATAAACGTTTACTGTACAAAATACGGTCCGTTGGCATGGACCATAGGGTGAGTACATGGATTGAAAACTGGCTACAAGGGCGTGTTCAGAGGGTGGTGATAAATGGGGAGTACTCAGAATGGTCAGGGGTGGGTAGTGAGGTCCCCCAGGGTTCTGTGCTGGGACCAATTCTATTTAATTTATTCATGAACGACCTGGAGGATGGGATAAACAGTTCAATCTCTGTATTTGCAGACGATACTAAGCTAAGTAGGACAATAACTTCTCCGCAGGACGTGGAAACCTTGCAAAAAGATCTGAACAAATTAATGGGGTGGGCGACTACATGGCAAATGAGGTTCAATGTAGAAAAATGTAAAATAATGTATTTGGGTGGCGAAAATCTGAATGCAATCTATACACTGGGGGGAGAACCTCTGGGGGAATCTAGGATGGAAAAGGACCTGGGGGTCCTAGTAGATGATAGGCTCAGCAATGGCATGCAATGCCAAGCTGCTGCTAATAAAGCAAACAGAATATTGGCATTAAAAAGGGCATCAACTCCAGAGATAAAACGATAATTCTCCCGCTCTACAAGACTCTGGTCCGGCCGCACCTGGAGTATGCTGTCCAGTTCTGGGCACCAGTCCTCAGGAGGGACGTACTGGAAATGGAGCGAGTACAAAGAAGGGCAACAAAGCTAATAAAGGGTCTGGAGGATCTTAGTTATGAGGAAAGGTTGCGAGCACTGAACTTATTCTCTCTGGAGAAGAGATGCTGGAGAGGGGATATGATTTCAATGTACAAATACCGGACTGGTGACCCCACAATAGGGAGAAAACTTTTTAGCAGAAGAGAGTTTAACAAGACATGTGGCCACTCATTAAAATTAGAAGAAAAGAGGTTTAACCTTAAATTACGTAGAGGGTTCTTTACTGTAAGAGCGGGAAGGATGTGGAATTCCCTTCCACAGGCGGTGGTCATTGATAGTTTCAAGACACTATTAGATAAGCACCTGAAGGACCGCAACATACAGGGATACACAATGTAATACTGACATATAATCACACACATAGGTTGGACTTGTGTCTTTTTTCAACCTCACCTACTATGTAAGTATATGTAACTATGTAACAGTGATGTCATGTGACCTCCCAGAATCCTCCTCAACTCTCAGGTCAAGTCTGTGTTTTATTGATAGAGATAAGAGTGATGTTATGTGACCTCCCAGAATCCTCCTCACATCTCTGGTCAGGTCTGTGTTTTATTAATAGAGATAAGAGTGATGTCATGTGACCTCCCAGAATCCTCCTCACCTCTCCAGTCAGCAGGTAGATGATCTCCAGGGTGAGGTTTAGTATCTTCTCAGTCATGTGACTCCGGTCCTCCTCCATCCTCATTGATGCCGTTATTTATGAAGGTTTCCCTGTAGACAGATAACATTGATAACAGAGAATTATCAGGATTGGTTGTACAATAATAGGATGAGGATATCAGGAGGTAATATGAAGGTCAATATATATATATATATATATATATATATATATATATATATATATATATATATATATATATACCTAGATGCCATCCGCCCGCCACAGTTATACGGTGGCAGGTTTGCACTCCTGCTCCAATCGCCGTTCCTGTACGCTGTGGTAGTGTGCCCGCGGGTCGGGCGGATTCGATCTCTGCCGGCGACCTGCGATTGCCTTGTACACAGGCAGAATGTAAAGAAGGCATTCCCCGTTCTGCCTAGTGACATATCAGAGATCTATTTTTCCTAGTGATCGGGAACAGTGATCTCTGTCATGTCACTGGTAGCCTACCCCCTACAGTTAGAACACGCTGAGGGAACATAGTCAACCCCTTGATCGCCCCCTAATGTTAACTCCTTCCCTGCCAGTGTCATTTTTACACTGATCAGTACATTTTTATAGCACTGATCAATGTAATAATGTCACTCCTCCCTAAAAAGTGTCATTTGGGGTCAGATTTGTTCGCCAGGATATCGCAGTTCCGTTAAAAAAGAAAATCGCACATTGCCGCCATTAGTAGTAAAAACAATAAAAAATAAATAAAAGTCCCTAAATCTATCCCCTATTTTGTAGACACGATAACTTTTTCGAAAACCAATCAATATACGCCTGCTGCGATTTTTTTTTACCTAAAATATGTAGAAGAATATATATTGGCCTAAACTGAGGAATAAATTAGTTTTTTTAGATTTATTTGGGATATGTATTATAGCAAAAAGTAAAAAAAAAATTTGTTTTGTTTTTTCAAAATTGTCGCTCTTTGTTCGTTTATAGCGCAAAAAAAAAAACGTAGAGGTGATCAAATACCACCAAAAGAAATCTCTATTTGTGGGGAAAAAAGGACATTAAATTTGTTTGGGTACAGCGTCACACGACCGCGCAATTGTCAGTTAAAGCAACGCAGTGCCGTATCGCAAAAAATGGCCTGATCATTAAGGTGGTAAATCCTTCTGGGGCTGAAGTGGTTAAGCACTATGGTCCCCACTGGGAAAATATTTAATCTGGACAGTTTAGTGTTCACTATGATTCTTGGGCTCCGGGAGTCTCGTAAAATTTGGATCACAAATTTCATTCTCTATGTTGGGTGTTGGATGAGGAGGAGATCCAGGAATCAGGATAAAGGTCAGGACAAGCAACAGACGAGCGCATCCAAGAGATGAAGCCGGGGTCACTACACAGAAAATCAATCCAAGGAAACAACAGGCAGGACGAGGAATAGCAAGAAGGAGCTCAGAGACAAATGAGAATATTGCTCAGCCAATGGGAGATTATCTCAGCATGACTTAAAGTGGTTCTAAAGGCTCCAGGTTTCTTACCTTCATGTATTCTATGATGATACACACATATATAGTGTGGAAACAAGAATACAATAGTGCAGCCATGTAGGGTTGTCCACCTCTTCCCATTAAAACCAAACACATATGAATTACACGGGTTCTGAGGATCATTAAATGCAGATAAGGCACTAAGTGAGTTCAGCCACAGAACCCGTGTAATCAATATGTGTTCAGTTTTTATGGGATATGGTGACAACCCTTGTGCTGATCCCCCCTGAAGGGGTTAATCTAGGTCTCCACACTATATATGTGTGTATCATCATCTGCTGGAGATAAAAGACGTCACAGTGACTATGGAGGAAGAGGACGGACATGACGGGGGTGTGATGAATGAAGAGTGCAGAGAGAGAGCACACAGAGGCAAATCACCAGGAACCCGACACGCCGGCGTTTATTGGGGGACTCGGGGTACAGGCAGGAGGAGAATTAGTACACAGAACAAACAATAGACACAGCAATGAAGAGTGATCCTCAGGGTGGCATTATGGGACATCAAAGGGGAGGTAGTCCACAGGGCAAAAACAGAAGGCACAGCAATGAAGCGTGCTCCTCAGGACAGCAATATGGGACAGCAAAGGGGTGATAGTCCACAGGGCAGAGCAGTGTTTGGTACAGCAGGGGTTAAAGTCCTTGGCAGATGGGCAGAGCAGTGTTAGCACATCAGGGTAGGAAGACACAGTAGAACGAAGCATTCCACCGGGAGGCAATGTAACACCACACAGATAATCCATGTAGGATGGCCCAGCAGAAATGGGAATCCTGTACTCAAGGATAGAGATCCAGGCAGACAGGGGTAGGGGCTGGTAGCTGAAGCAGGGCAGGCAGGGTGAAGTCCATGGGCCCTTGGAGGGGGGCTGGGAGGGTCTGACTGCAGCTCAGCAGCACAGACAATACAGAACTATATGTCCCGGGGTGCAGAGATTAACACCCAGTCCATACTGATCCATCAGACTCAGCAGTTCTAAGCACCTTCCAGTGAGGTCTGCAGCCATCAGCTCCTCTCTGTGTCCATCATGGAAGACGACTCTCACCAGACTGACCCCCTTCTTTGTGTTGTGAATTCAGCCAGAGACCTCACCTCAGATTCAGGTGGTGCCGAGGTGTCTGGCTCTATCCTGATACAATATACAATCATTTTCTTACTGAGGGAGCCTCATGTCCTCCCCCTGTGGGGACCCCGGAAGTCAGACTCCAAATTATACAGATAAACTGACTGCGTTATACATTGTATCCGGATCAGAGACTGTCCATTTTATAAAACTAAATACAAACATCTAATACTTCTGACCTTCACTACAAGGCGGTTACTGGGTGTAAATAGAAAATAAGATTTTATTACCTCCTCTGCTACTTCCAGCAATGTCTTCTCTCTACTTCCTCCCGACTCACCTCTCACCCGGAACTTCCTGTCTTTACCTGACATCACTTCCTGTCCGTACCTGATATCACTTCCTGTCTTCCATAGAGACTTCCTGTCTGGGTAGAAGTGAGATCACCACCTTGTGGAGATCAGAGGAACTGCAGCCCAGAGAAACGTCTGGCCGTGAGAACATGGCCTTGTGCTGTGTGTGTATGTACTGTATATCCTTATAGATGGGTCATCTCCACTCCCAGAAACATATTACTGCTCGGGGGGGGGGGGGGAAGACATTTTGGCCCCTTTGATTTTGCAGTAAAATTGATTGCAGATTTAGTCATGTAGAACATCTGTTATATGGATACAAAGAACCCCAGCCGAGAGTAAAGGGTGGAAATGGCTCCTGATCCCCAGATTTGGGCAATTATGTCACCAATATAAATAGAATAAAACCCGCGCTATGTGTAACAACTCAAATACCTACAAAAATAACTTATACCGGACTGCTGCTGTAACAAAGGTAAGTATTCCCTTTATCAACTAGAAGAGCATTATGTGTCACAGCGCTGTCCTATTGTGTGTGCACAGAAATCATCACAAATACACTAAAATATGTGGAGACATTCATATATAAAGAGCTAGGGGCTCAAATAATATTCTCTGCAGATCTACTGCTTCCACTTTACACCTACTTCATTGATCCTATGGTGTTTATCAATAAATTAAACTGATCCATGTGCAAATTCATATACAACATAAAGTGCTTTGTGCTCAAGATGCTGTTCCCTGCAAATCTACTGCTTCCACTTTACACCTACTTCATTATTATTATAATATTTGTTGCTATATTAAATAAACTAAAAACCTGTGCAAATTCATGGAATCATACAATATTTTATACTCATTATAGTGTTCTCTGCAGGTTCAATGCTTCCACTTTGCATCTACTTCAACAAACTGATTTTCCAAAAAAATAAATAAACCCACCAATCAATGAAAAGTTGATGAGGTGTAAAGTTCTCGGTGCTCCAAACTGTGCCAGCTGTAGTGTAGCCACGCCTTCTTCCACCTCTTACACACGTGATGGTGAGGGCGCCCCCTTAGTAGTGCTTCCCCACTCACCAGAGCAATATGACTCCCAGCTTTTCATCTACCAGAGTCACCAACATCCTTCACACTCTCCTCACCTCCGATGGCAAAGGAACTGGATCCTCCTCGCTCACTCCTGAGAGTCTGCTGTGCTTTCTGTCATCTCCCTCCTAGACTCCTCCTCCGACCGCTGTTCCAGCAGGAGCTCTGCCTCTTCATACACACTCAGAGCTCCTCCTCTTCATACACACTCAGAGCTCCGCCTCTTCATATACACTCAGCGCTCCGCCTCTTCATACACACTCAGAGCTCCGCCTCTTCATACACACTCAGAGCTCCGCCTCTTCATACACACTCAGAGCTCCGCCTCTTCACACACACTCAGAGCTCCACCTCTTCGTACACACTCACAGCTGCGCCTCTTCATACACACTCAGAGCTCCTCCTCTTCATATACAGTCAGAGCTCCGCCTCTTCATACACACTCAGAGCTCCCCCTCTTCATACACACTCACAGCTCCGCCTCTTCATACACACTCAGAGCTCCACCTCTTCATACACACTCAGAGCTCCGCCTCTTCATACACACTCAGAGCTCCGCCTATTCATACACACTCAGAGCTCCGCCTATTCATACACACTCATAGCTCCTCCTCTTCATACACACTCAGAGCTCCGCCTCTTCATACACACTCAGAGCTCCGCCTCTTCATACACACTCAGAGCTCCGCCTCTTCATACACACTCAGAGCTCCGCCTCTTCATACACACTCAGAGCTCCGCCTCTTCATACACACTCAGAGCTCCGCCTCTTCATACACACTATTTATAATATGGAGTTCTGTCAAAAATTTTTACCTACTACACTATGGGAGCCTTATATTCCTTTTTTTTGAGGAAGTTACCATAAATACAACCCAATCATCAACACGGAGACCGGAGACTATCCTGGGTGCCTTAAATAATTACGGTGGTGAGGAGATCGCTGATGATATAATCACACGCTGTATGCCCCTTTGGGGTGATTGGATCCGGTGAGTGGGGACCCTTGAGGGGGAGCACAAAAGTCACTAAGAACATTTGAAAGCACTCCAGTCACGGTTTTGTTTGTAGAAAATCTGAACACGTTTTTTGCAGAAATTCATCACTTTATGGACTATGATCACTATCTATATTTTGTTTGATGTTATGTGTATATGCCTGAATTGTTAGGCAGAGGTGCAGTTTATGTCTTTGTTCAGTGCAAATTCACAATACCATATGTTGTTTTCTTTTTGAAGGTGCATCACTATTAATTCTAGGGGACCAATACAGGTCTCTAACTTTCACTTTTTTAATACTAAATAGCAAATATATGGTAACGTGCACGTTATTTTATTATGATTTCTCTTATCACATAGAGAAGCTAATAATTTGGCACAATCTATTGTTGTTTTTTGCAAACCCTCACTAGGGTATTTATTTATTTGTTTTTTGCAAACCTTCACTAAGGCATCTATTATAGTTTGCAACTATCACTTAATCAGGATACAGGAGGGACACAATCACCTTTCAGTCAGTAGTTAACCCCCCCCCCCCCATGTAGCTGCTCATCCCATATAATCCATTAGACCCCTTTCACACTGGGGCGGTGGGGGCGTCGGCGGTACAACAGTGCTATTTTTAGCGCTGCTGTACCGTCGTTCTTGCAGCTGTATTCGGCCGCTAGCGGTGCGGTTTTAACCCCCGCTGGCGGCCGAAAAAGGGTTAAAATCACTCGTCCAGCGTGGCTATAGCCGCGGTATAGCCGCGCTGTCCCATTGATTTCAATGGGCAGGAGCAGTTTAGGAGCGGTGAATACAACGCTCCTTCACCGCTCCAAAGAAGCGATTTGCAGGACTTTTTTCACCGTCCTGCCAGCGCACCGCTTCAGTGTGAAAGCCCTCGGGCTTTCACACTGAACAAACAGCGGAGGCTGTTTAGGGGCGGTTTGCAGGCGGTATTTTTAGCGCAATACCGCCTGCAAACCGCCCCAGTGTGAAAGGGGTCTTAGGGAGCGCCATACCCCATTGTAGATATATTTGTTACTATCACCTTACAAGACTCACTTCTTGAGGACTTTTAGGACTTATCCAATTTTAATTTTAAACAATTACTTTTATGTTTTGTATCTATGATTGCCGTATTTGAGGAGTCAATTGCCTTTCACAGTATGTAATATATGGTAGTTTCATATTAGCGCTACACATTTTTTTGTTGTTCGATTTCTATTCATATCCCATTTGTTGTGTTAGCTGCTTGGTATTTGGGTAGCGCAGAATCATCTGTATTTATCTAATCAGTTTAAGCAACAATCCTGATTTGGTGATCAAGCCGTCAGATAAGGGCGCTAATGTGGTTCTGATGGACACATTATCATACAGAAACGTGTTGGGACATCTTAAAAAACAGACTTTGGTATAAACCAATTGCTGCCAGTGTCCTTTGATCAGCAATATGATGATCTTCTACAATCTGTATGAAAATAATAAAGTGTGGCGCTAAGAGGTGGTGTAATGTTATTGATCAGATAACAGTGATATCTAAAGGGAAGGTACCAGACCCTGAAGTGTGTACCTAATGGACCAGCGATGGTTTTATGAAAAGATGCACTCTCTTCACAAAACACCATGAAAGCAAAATAACAAAAACAATAAAGAATTAAGTGTATAGATGTGAAAACACATACAAACGGTGAGAGACATATACTAAACCAATATATCAATTAGGTATGAATTATATATGTAAAATAATACATTCCAAAAGTGACTCAAAGATCAAACACAATGAGTATACAGAATACCACAGTGTACTGTGCGTTAGCCCAAAAAAATATTGTGTTCATCAAGGCAAAGCCAGGGTGTGAAACGATGGGTCCATAATGAAAGTGAGTATGTGTAAATACTTAAAGTCTGTTATTAGACAATGGGGTGGTCTCAGTTAACTCCGTGACAGTCTGGATACAAGCAGTCCTCATGTAGGGAAAGTGGGAACTGTTGGGAGTGTCCTTGAATATGAATGGATTCTTCTCTTGTTATGGTGGTATCAACCCAAAGGAATAAGCAAAAAATGCCCCTACCAGACAAGGTGGACTCACAGGCCCTTGGCGGTGAGTCAAACGAGCTTGTACCGTCAAGCGGTGTAGTGCAGCGAGCCGTGTGGTGGTCCTGGGCAGGGTCTCATCAGATGTCACCAGATGTCCCTGGAGGGGCTAGAGTAGACCGGAATCAGGTGTCTTCAATGTTCAGCCTCGATCATCAGGGGAGATCACTTTCTCAACTACCAACTCCTCTACTGCCACTGTTATGGAAATGATTAAGAGCTCCAATCGAGCCCAAGGTTATCTGCTGCTGTCTCTAATTTGAAAAGTGTGGATATGCATGCATATAAAAGTAAACACTCTGAGACACGCTCAGCATTGCTACTCATTCCACTTCTGATTTATTCAAGGCGGTGTTAATGTTTTATACACACAAATACGTCATTGCTATGTTAGTCTAATAGGTACATCTCATTGGTTAAGATAGAAAAAGAAGATGGATAATTTTCATAACGAGGTTTGGCTGTCTTTGGTTTTATCTCCAGTTCCGCGTTCTTCTGATGTGTGGGATGCAGGGGGTACTCGCCATCTTGAGAAAATATAGGAACAGAGCAAACCTGTATACTTATATAATAAGTAAGGAGAAAAATATGTATGCACATAAGAAAATAGACATTTTCAGATTACTATTATTATTATCTACATCACATTCCTTCACAATCCCCCCTAAAATGACTATTTTCTCTTTTCTGTCCCTAATACTAAAGGTCCCATTTTGGCCTGGCCCTTCTCCTCAGCAACTCTTTTAGGCTGTATATAGAATTGGGCAGTAACTGTTCACTTCCCTCCTCGATACAGCTGGAGAGGTGCAGTCAGGCGCTATCTATCCCTATAACCCTACAGGACTGTGAGATTATGGACAGGGAGTGACTGTAGAGGAGTGAAGGGTTTGTCATCTTCCATCATAAGGGGGTCCTCTTCTTCTTGGTGGAGAAATGTAGGTGTGCAATTGTCTACAGCCTTGCTCATTAACTTTTTTACAAAAGGTAGAATACAGCATATAATCAGGGCTAAAAGATCCAGGATTATTAATACCGTTACCCGTATCTGGGCGAGCACCTTCTGCCACCCACTCATCCAGCTAAAATATTGGTCCCATGGGTCTGTGATACCTGAGTTCTTCTTCAACTCTAGTGACAGATCTTCTAATTTCTTTATAGCTAAAGTAACCTTACCATTTGGGCCAATATTATCAGGAATGTATGTACAACAGGTTCCCATTTTTTTCCTATGATTTTACAAAACACCTCCTTTCCCAGTTAGCACCATGTCTAAGGCCATCCGGTCCTGGAATGTCATGTAGGAAGTGGGGGCTAACTGATCAGAAATTCCCTGGAGGGCATCTTTAGAGTAATTTACAAATCTCTGTTGGTTATAATATGTGAAGTGTCAGGTCACCTAGAGGCTGGGTGACAGATGTACACCGTTGGGATCAGGAGTGCACCGCAAGGTAGTGGACCCTACGGGTGACTGCTGCGGATTGAACCCTGGGAGGTTCAGGAAGCAGGTCTACTGGATCACTGACACAGATCCCACTGGGAGCTAGAGCATAGATTCCCCAGGGCGCGGAGTCTAAGAGCCAGCAGGTGTTCACCAGAGCCTCTAGTGGTGAGGATGGACTGCGCTGCAGTCTGGCTCCTGGTCGCGGCCCCCAGGGTCTCACAGCTCACGCTCACGGTAGACTACAGGAGAAGAAGAGGAGGCAGCTGGCTGGAACATCAGGGTCACAGGCAAACAGGGATGGTCGGGAACACGCCAAAGTCGGTAACAGGAATCAGATGTAGGAAACACAGCAAGTAAACACAGAGGCTAACACACAGTGGTTGATCAGCACTGCTGGTTTGCAGTGCACAGGTTAATATAGGGTTCCCTGATAGGGCCTGGGGTGGGGCCATGCTTAGAGGGGAGGTTACAAAAGCTGTCAGGTGAGGGTCAGCTGGTCTCTAGAGATGAACACATGGAGACAGGTATGCTGATCGACAAACTCTATTGCATAACCATGACATGTAGTTAATCCAATCTACATTCTTGCTGACAGTTGTTATGGGGATCAAAGACTCAAAACCAGCTTTTACCTGATCCCTGGCTTTAAATTCATCAGGGACCCCCCTTGTAACCCCTATGACATGTATGTATACATGAGGATCAAAGCTTCCGGAGAGAGCTGCTCCTCTGACTATGTGCTGGGTCAGTGTACGTATCAGGGGTATCTTTGGTTAGGATATGGGGCTTTCTATTTTCATTTTTTTTGTCTAATGCACTCTGTGGTCGCCCATTCTGGCCCTGTGTTCCAACCCACTGGCCCCCACAGAAACCACAACTCTGTCCCCAGTAACTGTCTGTGTGGCATACATATATGTCCTTACCGTCAGGGATATCACTGTACCAATGGCATCACCATGAAGGGTCAAACGGACAAGGTACTATGTCACAGTAATCTAAGGTAAAGGTGGTCACATGTGTACCTGAAGAGTTACACCAAAACGTAATTATGTTATCATTTTTGTGATGGCCACCTCCTGGGCCCCTCCCCCCTAGATCAAACAGAAAAAGGATATGCAGCACCCGAAAACATGCTCTCCTGCAGTGATAAGCGTGCATTCAGGTGTTCTTCCTGGCCAACTTGACTGAGGTGGCTGTGGTCAGCAAAACTTGGAATGGACCATCATATCTTGGTTCAAGGATCTCTAGACAGTAGTTGGTGTGTTCCTGTATCTAATTCAGGATCTGGAATGGAAGAAAACACCTGGACATGCATTCAGGTTAATTCTCGTGATAATGTGGTTACATAATTAGTCAACACATCAGACTGTAACTGTAACTGTTGTGGAAAGTAATAACCAAGTCTGAGAGCTGAACCAAACAAAATTTCATAAGGGGATAGGGCATGTTTCCCCTGGGGGTGTGTCTGACACTGAACAGGGCAATGGGCTAACTGTCTGGCCAACTCAAGTTAGTTAGTCTCTTGGGCCATCTTTAACATCCTGTTTTTAGTGTCCCATTCATCCTTTCTACCTTCCCGCTACTTTAAGGGTGGTATGGGATGTGTAGTGCCAACTGAACCCCCAGTGCTGCCCAAATCTCTTTTGTAAGGGTTGCTGTTAAGGCTGGTCCCTGATCTCTCAATATCACCTCTGGGACCCCAAATCTACATACTATCTCACTCAGTAGTTTCTTAGCTGTGGTCCTGGCAGTCGTGACCACTTCCACTAGGGCGTTTTCGAATCTGCCACTTCTTGGCACTTGAGAATGATCAATTTGCATCCTCTGGAATGGGGTATAGGGCTTTTGCCAGGTGCTTCTTCTGTGCATCCTGGGTTACATTTGGTGCAGATAATGCATGATCTGCAGAAGCTGTCAGTCAGTGGAGTAACTTTTGGTGCAACACTTGTTGATAAGAGAGTTCATAAAAGTCTTTGTCAAGTGGGCAGCTCCATGTGCCCATTGCACCACAGCTGGGTACATACTCCTGGGTAGACAAGGCTTCTTGTTGTACTCGAATAGTCCATTTCTGAGAGTTGCTCCTCTCCGTTTCCAGCTTTCCTTCTTATCCGGACTTGTTGTTTCCTGTAGTTCTTTTAGATAAACTCTGTCCACTGGGAAAGTCTGTAAGGTAAGCACGGGGTGGTCTTCTTCTACCACCCTGCTGTCCACTTCCCGTGGACCACCAGCTGTCTGTTTGGCAGCTGTATTGGCTCGATGATTACCTTAAGCTTCCTTTGAGTTCATTTTGTCGTGTGCTTTACTCAGAATAGTCACTTGGGTTGGGAGAAGCAACGCATCAATCAAGTTTTCACAGGTGTTCCTGCAGCCATCAGGAATCCTCTGTCCTAGATAACACCATAATCATGGGCAATGCTGAAAGCATATCTTGAGTCCATATGAATGTTGGCTCTTTTTCCCTCTGCCCATTTACATGCTGTAGTAAGTATACAGCTCTGCCTCCTGTGTAGACATCACTGGTGGTAAGGCTTCAGCTTGTAGAACAGTGTTTTTAGTGGTGACCGCGTGTCCTGTGTGGTCATGGGGTGACAAGTCAAGACTCTACTCCTCCTCCTCCTTTCCCCCCTCGAGAAGTGTAAGAAGGGTGGTAGGGTTCAGTGTTTGACAACTTGTTATATCCTCTGTGTTGTGAGAGACACAAGACTCTGGTCTGGAACAATGGATGTTTATTTCAGTACACACTGTACACTGCAACATGCATCTCAGGACAGGTACATCTTATATGCTTCCTTACATGTGCTCTAAGATGGCTACTATACCCCTTGACCCTTGTCATCACTCCTGGGTGGAGCCAGCCTTAAAGTGACAGTACATGTGGAACCTTTCAGGTATAACACCTTCCATCCATCCCTAAAAAAAAAAAAAAAATACAACAAAACGAGAAAAGGCACAAAACATTAACTAATAACTGTCCAATAACAGTCCTCCAAACACAGGAGATGCGCCGGATATTTCCTGCATTCAGATGTGAGACCAAGCTTCCAGGGACAGTTGCGGGGATACAATGTCATCGGATCACTTTCGGCGGCCTCGTCGAAAGTCTCGTAAACCGGTCTGGAAGCTGAAACCGATCAGGAGGGCGACAGTGTCGTTGAGGTCGGGCACCCAGCGACTCGGGACCGGAGGAAACAGGGCTGGCCGGAATGGGCACCGGCGGGGCCAAGAAGGGATCCTCCAGCTCAGCGGGTGAACAGACCTCCGGACCAGGGTTGGAGGGCTCTGTTGGAGCTGAGTTCAAAAGTTCAGAGTCCCCCCAATCATCAGTCCCCATGCATTCTGATCCGCTGGGAGCAGATCCTTGCGACACTGGTGGTTCAGCTGGCCTCAGGGATTCGGGCAATTGAAAACGAGGACGCAGTTGGTCTGCATGCCGTCTGCAAATGGAACCATCTTCCAGGCAGACCCTATACATCTTGGGTCCCAAAGTCTCTGCAATGACAGCAGGAAGCCACCGGGCGTGGGAAGCCCCATAAGATCGGGCCCATACCTTTTGTTGGGCTGTGAATCGAGGGAGCTCACCATGTTTGACCATCTTGTCTTGCGACTGCAGTACATGTTCCTGGACTGTTTGAGGACGGAGCATGTCCAAAACAGTCCATGGCTGCCGACCCAGAAGGAGTTCTGCTGGAGTTTTCCCGGTGGTTGCATGTGGTGTGTTTCTGTAAGCAGAAAGGAAGGAGTCCAGCTGCTGGGGTGACAGGGACTGTTGTTTACTTGCAGCCACTGTAGCTTTGAAATAGCGTTTAAAAGTCTGCACAAACCGTTCTGCTTGACCATTAGTAGCCGGGTGGTAAGGTGCAGTCAACTTGTGCTTGATGTTGTGGGCAGTCAGGAAACGCTGAAACTCCTGACTGGTGAATTGTGCACCATTGTCAGTGACGATCTCTCTGGGGTATCCAAACGTAGCAGCGAGATGTAACAGTATGGAAACCGTTGCCTTAGTTGTTGGCTGAGTAACAGGAATTACCTCAGGCCACTTTGAATGGGCATCCACTATGATCAAGAAGGTGTGTCCTCTGATCGGGCCTGCAAAGTCCAAGTGTAGGCGAAACCAAGGAACCGTGGGCCAAGTCCAGGGCTGGACACACCCTCGAGGAGGGTCTCTTGCAGTTTGTGCACATCCAGCACAAGCATTTACATATGTTGTGATATCTGAGTCTAGGTTTGGCCACCACACATAGCCTCTGGCTTTTTGTTTCATACGTGTGCCCCCGGGATGACCAGTATGTAGCAAGCCCAGAATGTGTCTCCGGAGGGTCTGTGGAATGATCACTCGGTCTCCCCATAAAACACAGTTGCCAGCCACAGTTAATTCCATACGCCTACGAAAATAAGGTTCATAATCCTGTGTGACGGTTGCAGGCCAACCGGACCGTACCCAGGAGAATATTGTTTTCAGAAAGGTATCCTTGGCTGTATGGGCTGCTATCTCCCCAGAAGACAAGAAGGACAGGCTGGTGTAACGACAACTCTTGACCGGTGGAGAAGAGTCCATCGACTTCCCTGTCAGTCGGGACATTGCGTCCGCATTCGCATTGGCATCATGACCGCGATACTGGATTTTGTAGCTGTATGCTCCCAAGAATAGGGCATAGCGTTGGAGGCGGGCCGCAGTAGTCTGAGAGATGCCTTTGTCAGGGTTAAAGATCTGAAGGAGTGGTTTATGGTCTGTCAGTATGGTGAATTCCCTACCATACAGGTAAAGATGAAACTTCTTAATTGCCCATATCAGCGCTAGAGCCTCTTTGTCAATGTGTGAGTAATTGCTTTCTGCTTTTGTCAAAGACCTGGAGGCAAATGCCACTGGTTTTTCTGACCCATCTGGTAAGATGTGAGATAGTACAGCACCCAGACCATAGGGTGAGGCATCACAAGCCAAGGTGAGAGGCTTCTGGAGGTCATAGTGCACGAGCATGCGTGACGCCAACAGCTTCCGCTTAGAGACTTCAAAAGCCCGTTGGCATGCATCCGACCAGTCCCATCTTGAATGTTTTTCCAAAAGCTTGTTCAGCGGAAACAAGGTGTGTGCCAGATCTGGCAGGAATTTGTGGTAATAGTTCAGCAAGCCAAGGTATGATCGCAACTGCTGGACGTTGGTTGGGGCTGGAGCTTTGACTAAAGCATCAACCTTGGCTTCCGTGGTGTGTATACCCTCTGCATCCACAAGGTGGCCACAAAACTCCAATTTAGGCACCATGAATTGGCATTTTGCTAAGTTCACTTTTAGACCCTGTTCTTGGAGTCTCTCCAACACAAGCTCCACGTTCCGCTTGTGTTCCTGCTCTGTCCGTCCTGTGATGAGCATGTCATCTAGCAGGCACTGCGTGAAAGGAATGTCCGCCAAAATCTCGTCCATTTTTCGTTGCCAAATGGCTGGGGCGGAGGCTACACCAAACACCATCCGATTGTATTCATACAGTCCCTTGTGGGTGTTGATGGTTAGAAACTTGCGGGAAGAAGGATGGACCTCAAACTGTAAATATGCTTGTCTGAGATCAAGCTTGGTGAACTTTTGGCCCCCTGCAAGAGAGGCAAAAATGTCATCTACTCTGGGTAGAGGATACTGGTCTATCTCCAGTTGGGAGTTCAGTGCCATGCGGAAATCGCCACAAATGCGTAGGTCCCCATTCGCTTTCTTTACTGGTACAACTGGTGATGCCCACTCGCTGTGCTCTACCTTGGAGATGACACCTTGTTCCTCCAGCCGACTTAGTTCTGCTTCCACTCCTGCTCGCAGTGCGAAAGGTACTGTCCGAGCTTTGAAGAACTTAGGCTGAGCGTTGGGTTTCAGCTTGAGTCTTACACAGTCGTGCTTTATTTTCCCCAACTGGTCATCAAAGATCTTTGGGAAACGCTGCTTCAGGGACACCACCCATCCCTCATTATCTCCTAATGGAATTGTAACAGTGTTACAGGGATTTATGGTGATGTCTGGCATACCAAAGTGAGCAATCCAGTCCCTCCCAAAGAGAGGGGGTCCCCCATTTTCTAGGATGTATAATGGCAGTCTCTTTGTCTGACCCTTGTACAATACCTTTACTTTCGCATAACCCAGTGGGTGGAGTATCTGCTTTGAGTATGTCTGCAGTTTGATTGGTGTTGGGCGGACAGTTGTTTGGGTCTGAAGTTGTCTCCATTGTTTCTGGGTGATAACTGAAACTGCTGCTCCTGTGTCTACATCCATCTTGAGATTCTTTCCCTCCACAGTTACCTCTACAGTCATTGCGGAGGGTGCTGAATGCATATGATGTATGTCTAATCTGTGGAGCACTTCCTCATCCTCTGACTCAGATGATGATGTATATCTTCCCACCATATATGTCTTTGTCTTGGGGTTCAGAGGTTGTTTATCTCGCACCTTCTTGCTACGGCAAACTCGTTTAAGATGGCCTGTCCTACCGCAATTATGACAGGTCTGATCCTTAAACCTGCAGACTTTGTGGTCATGGTCTGTATTGCCACAACGGTAGCAGGCTGACTCCCGGCTTGGTGGGGGTCTGTATTTCCAGTTTGCAGCAGTTGGCTTGACTGCTGTTCTGAAAACTTCCTGTTTCACCTCTTCTTTTCTGCCCTGGGGGTTCAATTCCTCTGTATCTTTCACAGCCATTTCCATCACTGAAGCTATTTCAACTGCCTTTGTAAGGGTAAGATCTTTCTCTGTTAACAGTCTCTTTTGGCTAGACTCACAATTCAGTCCCATTACAAACTTATCTCTCAGTGCAGTAGGTAGATACTCCCCGAAAGAACAGGTAGAGGCTAGTCTGCGAAGGGCGAGCACATAAGCTTTAATTTCTTCACCTGGCTGCTGCTGCCGCTGATAAAACCGAAATCTTTCTGCAATCTCTAATGGTTTAGGTTGGAAGTGATCCTCTAACAGTGTCAGGAGCTCTGCCAATGTCTTAGTTGCTGGCTTTACAGGGAAAAGGAGATCTCTAAGCGTGTCATATGTCTTAGCACCAACCACTGTCAGGAATACTGCTACTTGCCTGTTGTCTGTGATGGCATTTGCACTGAAATACTGTTCCAGTCTCTCAACCCAGGAACTCCAGGATGTCTGTTCCCCATCAAATTCACCTAATGTCCCGATCAATGACATTTTCCTGCTGGGCTCTGTGATTGCTTTTATCCAGATGACAATCTACACTGCCTTTGTCTCTCTCTCAGACTGATAGACACTTTGTAAATCCCATCCTCGTCGCCACTGTTATATCCTCTGTGTTGTGAGAGACACAAGACTCTGGTCTGGAACAATGGATGTTTATTTCAGTACACACTGTACACTGCAACATGCATCTCAGGACAGGTACATCTTATATGCTTCCTTACATGTGCTCTAAGATGGCTACTATACCCCTTGACCCTTGTCATCACTCCTGGGTGGAGCCAGCCTTAAAGTGACAGTACATGTGGAACCTTTCAGGTATAACACAACTTAATAGAGTAATGCTGTCCAGTAGGAGGGAACACAGGAGTCTCAAGTGTCTGGTAGTGGACAAGTGTTTCGGCTGGATCTTGGTTGAATATGGCAACAACGTCATGGGGAACAAGCAGAACGAGGCAGTGTCCGAGGACCAAGTTCAAAGTTTTGTCAAGCAAGGCTTGTGTAGCAAATCCAGCTCACAGACACAATAGGCCTCCTCTTGCTACCGCATCCAGCCGACAGGAATAATATCCTATGGGGCGTAGGCTGATGCCGTGTGATTGGGTGAGTACACCTGCAGCATGTCCCAGACGTTCGGATACAAAGAGCTTGAGCGTTTTGTCGTAGGCTGGGAGCCCTAGCGCCGGGGGTGGCGCACTCAAGGGTTTCAAACTTTAGATATTTCTTCAGGAGACATCTGAAAGGGTCTGATTGCAGAGCATCAGTAGGAAGGCTTCTGGAATCCATGCTCTGCACTAGGAAATTAGTCCAAGGAAGGCATGAAGGGATTTCTGACCTTGTGGCAGTGGGATGTCAGAGATTACTTGCACCCTGTCTTCAGTGGGGTGTCATGTCCCATGGGACAAACAGTGTCCAAGGAAAATGACAGGTGTTGAGCACCACTGCAATTTGGGCTTTGAGGCTCTGCAGCCCTGGTTGGCAAGATAGCACAACAGGCTTTCTGAGGTGAATTCAACAGGGGGTAAGTCAGCTGCACAAAGGAGAAGGTCATCAACATGTTGGAAGAGAATCACTTCCGGGTGTTCCTCTTGTCATGTGTCAAGGATGATAGCCATAACTTTTGCAAACTGGCTTGGAAAGTTCTGTGCCCCTTGTGGCACAACTGTTTAGGTATGTTGCCGTTTCTTTCTGTGGATGAATGCAAAAAGGTACCAGCAGGAGGGGTGAGGGTGGACACTGAAGAAAACGTTTGTAAGGTCCACCTCTATGAGGTATTTTGCAGTCAGAGGCATCAACAGTAGGTACCTGGTTCTCTTTTTAGGATTCTCTTCTTGGGGTTATTGTAGTTTCCGGGGCAATGAAGCGCCCTCTTTTAGCTTGACTGAAACTGGTGGCACCTTTAAGTTACCGTTGTCTTCCGGTCCTGTGGACCATAGGCACGCAGGGATTCTGTCAAGTACTTCCTGCAGTATTGAACTTGAAGTTTTTTCCTTCATTAAGTGTCATCAGGAGAGGCAGAGAACACAAAGCAGATTAGTCTTCTAAAGATAGGGGAGTATGTAACTTCATCCCCCCTTCAGGCGTGTCCTGATTGAGGCCTGTAGTCCGGACAACACATCAGCTCCTAGTAGATTCAAGGGACATGTAGAGGACACCACAAATCTGGCAAGCAAATCAGGAAGTGGACTGGAGCGGGGCACCCCATCCATTCCTACGCAGGAAACATCAATAGTGGAAAGGAAAGAATTATCAGGCAGGTTCACCGCCCTCAACACACTTTTGGCTGCACCCCTGTCAATGAGGAAAGTGGTAGGTTTTTCGTCTGGGACATCTTGGGGCTCTGCATTCTTTTCTGAAGTGACCCCGTTTCCCACAGTTGTAACAGGTGATCCTTTCCCTGGTATTGGGCAGTGGTGGTGGACTAGTGTAGGCGGGATCTTCGTCATGGGTTACCATGAGGGGCGTTGGTTTTTTACCTTTTTGATTTTCTATACCTCTGGCCACCAACAATAAATCAGGCATTTTCATTGAACGGTATTCAGGGCGGGCCACCATCAGGCCTTTTCTGATATCCTCTCTGAGCCCTGAAACAAAAGCAGTTGATAACATGTGTGTGTGTGCCTTTATGAGTCTAGCATGATACTTCTTCACAGACTCCCCTTTATCTTGGGTAATATCTTGGATTGTGGTCTTCTGATCCGTCAACTTCTCCTTTGCCCGGTCGTGGAGTTGTGCACAGAACTCCACGCCTGAGGTGTAGGAAGTGGCACTTGTCAGGCAGGCATCATTGAAGGCCATCTGCATGACTGGCCAAAAGACATATCCTGCTTTGATTTGGCATAGGCTGTTTGTGATAGAGTAAAAGCGACATACATCACTGGTGCCCCTTCTGGTAACCGAGACTGTTGTTGGGGCAGGGTCTGGCAAGAAGCACTGTTCCTTACGGTTGCCAGCATGTGTTTGAGATCCTCTCGGAACTGAGAGTCTGGAGCCGGATTGGGAGTTAAATCAGTGGGTGGCCTTGCTGCCTGCTGTCGGGCTTCCCACTCAGATGCTTCTTCATCATTAACATATCCGGCCTGGGAATGTGATGCTCCCGTATTGGGGAAGACAGGTGTGTGATAGGAACCATCTTGGTTTAAAACAGGGAGGGCTGGGTACAGGCTGTTTAAGCTTACTGGGTGTACCAAGATGGCCGCCGGCAGGAAGTGCACTGGACTGGGTAGAAAGTGAAGGCATGGGTGCACTAAGATGGCCGCCGGGCTGAGTTGTCACAGTGGGTTGTGCTTGGGTGGTGAGAAAGGAGTGGTTGTTAGACGGAGGGCAGTGCTGTCCCTCCCCTCCTTTGTTTCAAGTTCCAACATATCATCAGCTCTGTGATACACATACATAATACAATCGCCATCTTTCTTAACTTCCTTTATTCAATTTTCTTTATCACACAGGATTTTTCTCCCTGTCTCTTCAGCAACATAACTTTCGCCATTTCTTTCACTTTGTTAACTATTTCAACATCTTCTTTGCAATATCACTTTCTTTTCCTTTTTGTAAAAGAGAAAAATCACTTTCTTTTTTTTTTTTTTCTCTCGTACAACCAAGGGGTTAATATTTTTCTCAGCGTTCTTATCAGCAAATTCCTTCGGTGTGGGCTGTACGGTTAATCTCAGAACAAGAACAAACACATCAGGGGTAGTGAGGAGCAACGGCCCGCGACCCAACAGATCCCCTGGGCAGCCCCCCTCCGACCTTAACCAGTCCCCACCCCCTCTCGTGTATATAGCAAACAATAAACCACAAATACACTCACGACAGGACATTACACCTGCCACTCTTCGAACTGCAAAATTTCAGCAGGCTAAAATGACCACAAGGGCAGACCACCCTGCAAAATAAACACGTTTATAGACGTTTGCCACAAGGGAAACAATCTCATGCCAGAGGCCGAAAGCTCATCTGGAGATGAGACTACCCATTCACACATGTAGCACTTCAGGCTGCAAAGCCAGCAGCTGAAATACCCCTCAAAGGTTCGTCGAACCCAGAGAAACAAGTCTATAACGTTTGCTACAAGGGAAACAATGTCATGCCAGAGGCCGAAAGCTCATCTGGAGATGAGACTACCCATTCACACATGTAGCACCCTTAGACTGCTGAGTTTCGCAGCCCAAAGAATGGCAGACAGTGAACAAAAAATACAGTCAGCAGAAACCCATTGACAGGTTCGTTAAAACAACCTCAGGCGAGGAAATACCTGCCTCTAAAACAGTCTCAGCATACCGACAGAATCCAGCCGTCAACCGAAAGATAAGAGAGTCGTACAGTGGTAAGAATATCAATCAGACTTACCGTACTGTTAGGGCTGCGCAAAGACCCCCTCTGTTATCTTTCAATTAACGCCCGAATGCTTGTCGCGGTATAACTTCGACTGTAGCCTGAGGTCCCGGGTTTCGGCACCATCTGTTATGGAAATGATTAAGAGCTCCAATCGAGCCCAAGGTTATCTGCTGCTGTCTCTAATTTGAAAAGTGTGGATATGCATGCATATAAAAGTAAACACTCTGAGACACACTCAGCATTGCTACTCATTCCACTTCTGATTTATTCAAGGCGGTGTTAATGTTTTATACACACAAATACGTCATTGCTATGTTAGTCTAATAGGTACATCTCATTGGTTAAGATAGAAAAAGAAGATGGATAATTTTCATAACGAGGTTTGGCTGTCTTTGGTTTTATCTCCAGTTCCGCGTTCTTCTGATGTGTGGGATGCAGGGGGTACTCGCCATCTTGAGAAAATATAGGAACAGAGCAAACCTGTATACTTATATAATGAGTAAGGAGAAAAATATGTATGCACATAAGAAAATAGACATTTTCAGATGACTATTATTATTATCTACATCACATTCCTTCACACCACTTCCAGCAATGCCAGCGGCCTGATCACACAAGAGATTTTTAAAGGTATCCAAGTTGCTCATCCGAAAGTACCCACTTTTTACTCTCTGCCCAAAATTCATAAACACCCTACGAAACCACCTGGAAGTCCATTCGTCTCAAGTATAGGTTCCAAAACAGAAAGAGCGAGTATCTTTGTGGATCAATATCTACGACCCCATGTCACCACTCTACCCTCCTATATAAAAGATACCCCAGATCTGTTAAAAAATCTGGAGGGTCTAACTGTTCCCTATGGATGCCTTTTGGTAACTATTGATGTGGAAACCTTGTACTCATCTATTCCACATGAACTGGGTCTAAACACAGTTGCCAGATTTCTAAATGAAAGAGGACCCACATTTCTGGACCTTAATGGCTTCGTACTGCGACCTTTGTCACATATTCTTTCTAAAAATGTCTTTTCTTTTGATGGCTCCAACTTCCTCCAGGTACAGGCGATTGCTATGGGCACATGTTGTGCACCTTCATATGCGAACCTGTACCTGGGGGGGGGGTGTGGGAGCGGGACCTGTTTGCCAATGACAGACACTCAAATCTTTTTTCCTATGTGCTGCGGTAAGTCATGGTCATCCTAAGTCAGAATGACTACAACTTGAAGTTCACCATGCAGTTTAGTCCTACTACAATTACATCTCTAGACATCACTATCAAAATTAGCCAGGAGGGCCAAATTAATACATGATTGTTTCGAAAACCCACAGCGGGTAACACAATACTACATGCGCGGAGTGCGCACCCACGCCCTCTTGTCCAAAGTACTCCGTTTAGCCAGTACATACGCCTAAAATGGAACTGCTCAACGGATGCTGACTTTAAGTATGAAGCAGACCTTATTTATCAACGTCTCCTAGCGAGAGGTTACACCAAAACCAGTCTTAAAAAAGCCTTTAAAAAAGCTATAACCAGACCTAGAAATGCCGTGCTTTTTCCGGAATCGAAACAAACCAGTCCAGAGGTAGTGAGATTTATCACAACTTATTCTGACCAACACTAAACTATACGTTCAACTATCCAAAAACATTGGCACATTCTAACTACTGATCCCACCATCAGTAAATACATAGGATCCCGCTCGAGATCACTTTTTGGCGTGCGAGATCCATAAAGGACTTTTTAGTACGAAGTCACTACTGCAAAACCACTAATGCAACACAATCCCCTGCAGGCCTCTTTAAATGTGGCAAATGCAACTTCTGCGATTTGTTACTGATAGGACCTTCGGTTCTTCTCCCAAATGGTCATACACACGTCCTACGGCAACACATCACATGTCAAACTCAAGGAGTTATCTACATCATCTTTTGTCAATGTGGAGCCTTTTATGTAGGCAAAACTATCAGGCCCTTCTGGAGAAGAATCAAGGACCATGTATACTATGCTACAAATGGTCTTTTAAATACTACAATGGGTTATCACATAGCTTTTAAGCATATGTACGACCCTATAGTATTTAAATTTGCAGCTCTGGACATTGTTCATGCCGACCCCCGAGGGGGCGATTTTGATAAAAAAGTACTCCAGCGTGAAACGCAATGGATACATAAGTTACAAGCCACGGTCTATCCAGGCTTAAATGATATGATCAGTTTCAAATCCTTTCTCTAATACATTTGTAGCGCTGACAATTTCTGCTTCTAGTCTTATGTGTTGTTGTAAAGGTAATAAGTTGATATAGCGCCATCTAGCGACCAAAATCTAAAAGTACAACACCTTTATTTTTTTTATGTATTATTCAGAGGTGACATGGAAGCATTCTGTTTGTTTACGTTTGGACATTAACTTGACCTACCCAGAATGCACGGTGACTCCCACAAACCTCGGGGAGCAGAACTGCATTGTGGGGAGACTATAAAAGGGCTGGGGGCGGCCATCTTAGGTCTCTTGTTCCTGGGACGCGTGGCCTGCCAGAAGGGCTCTGTGGGTGTGTGTGTGTCTCACTGAGTCGCGGCCTATCTTGTGCAGAGCGGAGCAACAGTCAGTGATCCTGCCTGAAGAACACAGTGTGCTGGAGCAGCAGAGTGATTGTTCCGGAGACCCGTGAAGGAGGTAACCGAGGACTCCTGGTCGTTGGTGAACGGAACAGCGTAGCAGCGCACCTGTAACTTCAGATAGACTGAGAACTGTGGAGCAGAGACATCCATCTGCCCGGATCCAGTGCGGTGAGAGGGTTAACGCCCAGAAGTTTGCATCACACTACACACACTTATATTTATTGCAAAGTGTTACTGGGACTGATAGTCCCACGGAACAAACAGCAGAGGGAGGAGTCATACTTGAGTAGACCTCAGCTTAGACATCATTACTTAAGAATTGATGCTGAATATTTGTTTTCTCATGAAGGATTATACAACAAATCTACCTGGTTGCCATTTCTACAGTGTATTACTTCTCATTATCCTATTGGTCACAAACCCTGGGGATTACAATTATTGATTTTTTTCTAGCTAGCAGAAGACTGAAGAATAACTGAACTATTTTTACCAATACAAGGCCTAGTATTTTAGCCATGATAATAGAGTAATGCACTGTTAAAGCAGGGGGAGCTCCCTAGTGATTTACAACTGTGGGTGTTGGTATTCCAGTGCCTTGCTGACTACCGTGTGCTGGAGGTGGGAAGGTTTCCAGAGTTAAGGCGTTGTCCCTTTGAACACTGGTCCCACCTGGACACATAAAAAGAGAGGGTTTATTCGAGAGAACTATACATGTATGTGTAAGAGTATATGTATTAATATTACTGTAAGTATTCACTGTACTGTCACGCTATGTTGGTGTGATAAGTATAGTCACTGTTATTACTGTTGATATCAGACCAGTAAAAGAAATTACTTTGGTTAACCACAAATTTTGTGTGCAGTGTTGTTTCTCTCCTGCAGGTGGAACAACAAACACTCAGGTATAAGTGATTGTAATAATTATATTGAATCAAAATTGGTGTCAGAATCGTTACCATACTGCACTACAGCTGTGTCAAGGGGATTGAAACCGCCTTGGAAGGGGTGTAAGATAGAAGGGGACAGGCCCGAGCAATATCAGCAGCTCCTTCGGGGGTAATTGCTACACATTTATCCTTCGATATATAGTGCGATTTGTTTTACTTGCAGCTCTGTCTTTTACCCTTCTTGAATTGTTTGCTTTATCCCTTTTCTTCTCCTTGTTCTTTAAGATAAGGTAACATATGTATACATACATAGTTCTTATCTGTATCATTTGTAAGATTTACTATATGATCTTAATGGAGATATTTGATTTATATACTTATATAATATCATGTATGTATAATAAGTATTTAACCGTGAATTTGAATGTGACTTGTTGGAGAATTCACGCATGATTACAGATTAACTAAATCTATGTTTGTAATATATTGTTTATACACTGTGTCATACGCATCTTTGCTCTGTTTTTTATGATGTATCGTGCGCTATCCAATTGTGAGCGATGCTTATGTAATACCTTAAGCTGAGTGCCTTCTGTTTATATTCTTATTATGCAGCTCTTTCGTATATGCACGATTAGGGTAGCATACCGGTAACAATAATAAAAAAAAATTCTCTCTAGCGTCTTCCTACCTTTCGTAAATTGGAGCTGATACAACAGTAATTACACAGAGTTTTTCATAATTGTATATTTTCTATACAACGGCGTCACTATTCTTGCTTTTTCGGACACTGGCAGCCTGTCTATCATCAGACAAATCCAGAGTCTATGAATCGACAGATATAGGAGTTACTACAATGCCCATAATGCACTTGGTAGATTCTAGTAGGGCCGGCGCATGCGCGAGGTTTTCTTCGCCCGGACGCTGCACCTGCTCGGCTCTCTCCCCTTACGTGGATTATGTCTCTCCTTTGGGATACTCCTCTGCACATGCTCAGAGAGTACTGTAACCGATGTCCTACAATTCCCATAATCCCTGGCTAATCCAACCTGTCATCTCTGTATCACATGATGCCCTGCTTCACGATCAGCTGTGACTGATCTAGGATATAAATACCTCTCAGCTGCTGTGAGCCCTGTGTGCAGTGGATTGCTGTCGCCCAGGGGCATGCTGTGTTATTTGTATCCTCAATGTAAGTACTGAGCCATATGTTACCATTTGGCCCTTGCTACAGTAAACTTTTTATATGCTATTACTATTTCTATATTTAGTTTAATTTATTATTGTATGTTTATAGATACAGCGATGGGCTTTTGGGCTGTATTTAGCCATCAGCAATGCTGAGATTAAACCCAGGATTCAATGTGGGATATCCTTTGATATCCCTCTTCCTTTCGATGGCCGTTCCCATAATCAGGAATACTAATTACACACCCCTGTTTATATATTCAGCTATACCGAATATAGTAAGTCTTAGGCTGGCCATACACTATACAATTTTCCTATTCAAATTTCTTTAGATTTACCTTCAACTATGTAGTGCAAGAGCCTGCCTGATTCCATACAAATTGAAAGGGTTTAGGTTTGACCTCATATTATGTGGTTTTGGTAAATCTAAAGGAAAGTTGAACAAGAAAATTGTATAGTGTATGGCCAGCCTTACTCTTTATAAAGCTTATACTTTTTCGCCTGAATACATATTCTCTGTGTTGACACTGGTTGCATTTGCTCTATTTCCAGCTTTCTAACATTTGATTGAACTCTCTCACCCTACCGTGACTCACATGATTTTGCATTTCAAAACCAGGTACTGGCTTGATATTCGTTCCTGTGCTCGCAATTGCTTAGCGCATGATTTTTATCGTGAACAGTTTGTTTATGTGTTAGTTGTATGTGTCTAATGACATTATATCTCATTTTAGATAGAGACATACTCTCTTATCTGTCTCGTCTGTGAACCTTGGCCGTGTCCTGAGGAAGCCTAACGGCGAAACAGGTAGACATACAAGGGCTCACTGCACAATAATCATAGATGCATATATATATTCCAAATTTCATTCCTATCTTTTTATATATTTGTATTTTTCAATAAATTTATATTTTTATACTGCTATATCTTCTCCATTGTTTTTTAGCCTAAAAAGTCAGTTTTCCTGGTAATACTCAGTACTACCCTTTTCATACACACTGAGAGCTTCACCTCTTCATACACACTCAGGGCTCCGCCTCCTCATAAACACTCAGGGCTCTGCCTCTTCATACACACTCAGGGCTCCGCCTCTTCATACAGACTCAGTGCTTCGCCTCTTCATACGCACTCAGGTCTCCGCCTCTTCATACGCACTAAAGGCTCTGCCTCTTCATACACACTCAGAGCTCCGCCTCTTCATACACACTCAGAGCTCCGCTTCTTCATACACACTCAGAGCTCCGCCTCTTCATACACACTCAGAGCTCCGCCTCTTCATACACACTCAGAGCTCCTCCTCTTCATACACACTCAGAGCTCCGCTTCCTCATACACACTCAGAGCTCCGCCTCTTCATACACACTCAGGGCTCCGCCTCTTCATACACACTCAGGGCTCCGCCTCTTCATACACACTCAGGGCTCCGCCTCTTCATACACACTCAGGGCTTCGCCTCTTCATAGACACTCAGGTCTCTGCCTCTTCATAGACACTCAGGTCTCTGCCTCTTCATAGACACTCAGGGCTCCGCCTCTTCATACACACTCAGGGCTCCGCCTCTTCATACACACTCAGGGCTCCGCCTCTTCATACACACTCAGGGCTCCGCCTCTTCATACACACTCAGGGCTCCGCCTCTTCATACACACTCAGGGCTCCGCCTCTTCATACACACTCAGGGCTCCGCCTCTTCATACACACTCAGAGCTCCGCCTCTTCATACACACTCAGGGCTCCGCCTCTTCATACACAAAAGGGTTATTCTCAAAGTTCCGTCCAATCCAGAGTAAAATTCACTTTCTCCTGGGCCACCTGATTTCTGGGGATTAGTTGAGTTACATAAACCCAGCCATGGCGTTAGCTAAGTAAACCCTCACAGGAACCTTCAGCCATGTCAACCAATGCAGGAAAAAAAGACGAAGCACCCCCAGTGATATGCAACAACCCCACCAGTCATATCACAAAATGGAGAAAACAGTCACAAAGATGACAACCATTCCAGACCAAGGTTTTCTGGGGTGAAGAGTTAATAGAATATCTAATGACTGTGACCTCCCACCCCATGATTTGAGGACATTCCACAGTAAAGGACTAGAGTAGAACTGAGAATAGGCCATACTGAGCTAACCCGTGCCCTCTAGTGGCTAAAGGAGACACTGCAACCAAATACTCCTGAGAAGTACACGGAGCATGAAAACCATACTGCCACCCGTGGCCACCAGGAGAACACACAGACAGATATCTTTTTTTTTTTTTTTAAAGAGAAACTGCAAAATGCAGACCTACCATTCCTGCTGCAGGACCCTGAACATAACAGGAGTCCAACCTTAACCTATCACGGCGGGCTTTGTCATAAAAGACCTTCAGGAACTCGGTCCCCCTTAGGGCTCATTTACACTTGCTTTGGTTTCAACACACATGAATGGCTAGTTTACGCTTGCTTCAAAACAAGGTTTTGGACAGGTTTTGTTAAAGCTCTCTGAACACTGTCACAAAAAAAAATGGTTAGCTTACAGTCCTGTTTACACCTGCTTTTGCTTTGCTTCAAAAATTATACTTCTTGCAGCTTCAGTGGTGCTTCAAAGCCTCCATAAAAGTCTATGGCAAAGCTCACTTGAAGCCCCACCAAAGCCTCATCGAAGCTCCACCACAGCCTCATTGAAGCCCCACCGAAGCCTCAAGCAAAAGCAGGTGTAAACAGGACTGTAATCTAAACATTTTATTTAGTGCCATGGGCTTTGACTGGTGTTCAGAGAGCTTTAACAAAGCGTGTCTGAAGCCATGTTTTGAAGCAAGTGTAAACTAGCCCTTAATCTGGGGTCCACTCCCCTTGACCTGTAAAACACCCTACAGGAAAGCACCTTGGTCAGAACAACACTACACAGGGTTCCATTATGCAGGGTCCAGTGCCATAAGATTGCATTACAGTCAAACCTTGAGGAATCTTCTCTCCTATCCAATGAGGCTCAGGTACCATCCATTTTGGCTGACAGCTTTATTGAATGGATCCGACTGAAGTCCTTGATTCTCAGTAGAACCATTCCAGAACCTCCAAGAGCACATGTGGCACATCAGTGAGCACCACCTTACAAACACTGGTGAAAAAAACTGAGGTACTTCCTGTGTAGGAGGGGTTATATAGGGGGAACTTCCTGTCTACTGGTTGCCAGTGTCCATTCACCTATAGGTGGCATATAACCCACATAGTAATTACTATGGATGCTTGTGTCCCGTGATGTACGATAAAGAAAGAAGACATTGACCTCAACTCTCTGCCGTCTAGTAGACATAAGGCCTGCTGACCCATATAGTGGGACTGATGCTGATACAGCGCTCCTGGTCAGCTGAGAGAGCACTGTGCACTGGTTACCCCAGGTGATCACCCAAATAGCCTGTCAGTGCCCATCACTGCTCCCATCAGGAAGGAGTATGTACGTGTTGCTCCAGGTACCTTTTGTGACCAGTCATTGTGTCAACCAGTAGGTGTCTTCCAGGCTGTAATCATGCACATCTGGGGTGTTTTGTCTGTAGGGAAGAAAACTGCCAAAAGCTTATAACACTTGGAGACTCTCCATGAATGCTCTGGATGCATGACTGTGCTGCCCAACATGGACACAGGAACCGCAGAGCTCCTGACGTCCTCTGGCCATACTGCACAAGAACTCATGGAGCCCAGCATTCAGAGGTGGGGCTGGAGAAAGAATCCTGACACTTACCAGCTGAAGTGGCCTAGGCCTCCCTGAGCACCACTTTCACTATGTAGTGCTACGGAGGCCCAGAGTGCAGTGGAGGGACAAGGTCATCCAAAGCCCAGGGCAAACCTGCCAAATTGCGCCCCCCCCTAAAAAAAATATTGCCACTCTACTATATTACTTTTATAGCACAAACCCACAAAACCCCCCCTTCTAGCACAAATCCTCTTCTCCCATCCCTCTTCTTCCCAACACAAATCCCCCTGCCGCCCCCACAAATGCCCCTTCTCAACACAAATCCCCTCCCCTCCCTTCAGCCTCCTTGTGGTGCCCCTCTACCTCACATGATACCGCAGTGCCCAGGGCAGCCGCCCCTCCTGCCCACCCCTTGTCCCGGTCCTGCCAGAGTGTAGTTCCATCTAGTGTCCATAATGTGGTATTACTACTGCATTGCCACTAGATGTTCATAGGAAATCATTACATGAAATAATACAATATTTATCATAGCTGTGCAAATGTGTGACAAATTTATTCAAATGTTTTTTTTTTTTTTTAAACAGACCTCTAAGCGTTGTGAAATCTTCCACCACAAAATGTACTCAGCCAATGAAAGGTAATGACTCCATTTTTATTTTTCTACTGCCATTAATGGCCAACACGGTACAACACTTCATTCATGTCTTTGGTGATCTCTGATCTCCTTATCAACTGTTTCTTACATGATGAAGAAGATCAGCCATGGAGTATATCTGAGGTGTATATCAGGGTGTGCTTCTTCCCCACATGAGAGCTGTGATGTCCAGCAACATTCATATAGAAGACATTTCCCGCACTCAAGGCACTAATACACCTCGAGGGTTGTGTGGGATCCCTGCTGTACAGGAAGACAGGACTTCAGTGAGGAACAATTCCCTCACTCAGGACAGGAAAGTGGCTTCTTCCCCGTGTGAGATCTCTGAAGTTGGTAAAGATTGGACTTATCTGAAAAACATTTCCCGCACTCAGGACAGGAATACGGCTTCTCCCCCGTGTGAGATCTCTGATGTACGTGAAGATGTGACGTCATTATAAAACATTTCCCACACTCAGGACAGGAATACGGCTTCTCTCCTGTGTGAGATCTTTTATGCACATCAAGATTGGATTTAAAAGGGAAACATTTCCCACACTCAGCACAGGAATGCTGCTTCACCCCTGTGTGAGATCTCTGATGTCTGTAAAGATGGGACTTCACTGAAAAACATTTCCCGCACTCAGGGCAGGAATGTGGCTTCTCCCCTGTGTGAGATCTCTGATGTCTGTAAAGATGGGACTTTACTGAAAAACATTTCCCACACTCAGGACAGGAATACGGCTTCTCCCCTGTGTGAGATCTCTGATGTATGGAAAGACTGTACTTCACTGAAAAACATTTCCCGCACTTAGGACAGGAATACGGCTTCTCCCCAGTGTGAGATCTCTGATGTGTGGAAAGATTGGACTTATCTGAAAAACATTTCCCGCACTCAGGACAGGAATACGGCTTCTCCCTCGTGTGAGATCTCTGATGTGTGGAAAGACTGTACTTATCTGAGAAACATTTTCTGCACTCGGGACAGGAATACGGCTTCTCCCCTGTGTGAGATCTTTGATGTCTGTAAAGATGGGACTTCACTGAAAAACATTTCCCGCACACAGGACAGGAATGTGGCTTCTCCCCTGTGTGAGATCTTTTATGCCTATTAAGATGGTATTTAGAATGGAAACACTTCCCACACTCAGTACAGGAAAAGCTCTTCTCTGTTGGAAGGACGGCACCATCCCTCACAGTCTGAGGTTCCTCAGGATAAGAGGAATACGATGGTCCATCTACACTGTGTGGTGCCGGATGGACATTTGAGGTAGTCGGGTTTTCTCCTGGACTATACTGTGTGATGTCCTCATCTTCTACTTTACAGTCTGGAGACAAAGTGAGACAATCCTCTGAGGTTTTCCTCATCTCCCGTCCATCTACTAAAATAGAGATAAAAAGATCATTACTAGACATGAGTAGATTGGTTCCCCTAAACCAGGACTCCGCCCACATCAGGTAGCTTGTCTCTGAGGAGTAACTGTTATGTATGCAGGCCAATTATTTGACCAACTAATTGATTATGAAAATAGTTGACAACTATTTTCTCGATCGATTAGTTGTTTCAGGCTTACATCTCTGAATCTCCAACAGTTCAATTCTTTATTCATGCACCTTAGTCAGAGAGTGAGGAAACAACATGAACGGTCTTTTATAGGAGTGACAGTGATGAGGAGATAATAGGAGGAGTGTCCCCACCCCCTCTATCACTAATTGCCATCTTCCCAACACAAGAAGTCCTGCACTTCCTTATTTAGTCCATGATTTAGTCATGAATAACAGCGGGGCTGAGCCCCACCAGAGGTCAGAGAGTGAGGATGGGGGGAGAACAACCAAGATAAAGACTGGACTGATCCTGAAGACCACTATCATTGGGTTACTGACTCCTCCCTCATTATCACTTTCTGTTTAGGGTTCCAAAGTTTGAGGATGTTATCACATAATTATCCACATGTAAAAGTCTGTGCTCCAATCAAATCATCAGATATAATATGTCCAGCTGGTAGGAAATGGGTGTAACAAAAGAGAATACATATTATGTGTATATATAGCAGTAGGTAGAGGGGAGAGAGCAGAAGTCAGGACTATGTAATGTACAACATATTGTATAAGACACAACAGAAAATACTATATAGTATCAGAATGATGTAATGTACAACATAGAGTATATAGTGCAGGGGTCAGGAGTATGTAATGTACAAAATAAATTATACAGTGTAAGGATCAGGACTCATAACATTGGTATTCAGTAATCAGTGGAAGATGAAATGTTTACATGAGACAAGTTGCAGAGGTCCCACACCACTGCCTCCCATCTCTTGAGACTGCACTCAGTGACTTGGGTCTGAGACTATACAGACATATCCCTCCACCCGGCACAGCCAGCAGACAACAGAACAAGTAATCCTGGGAGAGTTGTTCTGTCAGCGATCTTGCCATACCCAGGTATGGGGCAGAAGACCCAAAACACATACCCCAGGTGCCTAGGTCTAGTAACATCTATGGTGAAAATGAACATTTTGCTGCCAACTGAACCCCAGAATCTCCATAAATCCAGTCTGTAGACATAAATTGTGTCTGCAGCACAGAGAAGGAAGGTTATCTGGGAGAAATACAGGAATACAGGATGGGGAACACAGCTCAGGAAAGTAACCAGGGGATTACAGGCTGATATTACCCAGTCCCGTCTTACTCTGGACCAATCAGTGAGCAGTATGGGTGGAGGAATGTATTTAGTGTTAATGACCCACCTGTGCTGATCTCTGTAGGAGTGTCCTCCTCTATAAATGTCCCCGTTATTCCATCCTCCTCCATAGACTTCTGATCATTCCTCACATACCTCTCTTCTTCTTCTGATTTAACCTCAAATTCTATATCGATTGGATCTCCACTCTACATCAAGAAAATGAGAGAGAATAATATCTGTAAAAGATAAGCTTTAATGTGACATCACTTAAAAAATCCAACTGTGTTTTATAAGCTCCATTCTATTAACCTTGTAACAGTTGGGGATAGTGTGACCTTCCTGTGTGGAATCCTGGGAATACAGAGGACGGGGACATCTCTCTGGTGGGTTCCCATTACTGGATCCATCTGTAGGAAACACACACACTGACTGAATACATTGTTTCTATGTGTTTATCAGATGATGGGGAATCTAGGTGGAGCCTCCGTACTGCTCTCTCCTTTACAATAAAGTCTCCTCTTACCCGGTGATGTGAGGGGCGGCTGATTGTCCATCATGACGTCCTTGTAGAGATCCTTGTGTCCTTCTAAATACTCCCACTCCTCCATGGAGAAATAGACAGAGACATCCTGACACCTTATAGGAACCTGACACACACAATGATACAGTCACCATCCAGACACATCCCTTGTCTGTTACTGGATAATGTCCCAGAATTCCCAGCACCGCTCACCTCTCCTGTCAGCAGCTCCATCATCTTCTTGGTGACTTCTAGAATCTTCTGCGTGTTGTGTCTCTCAGGTTTTAGGGAGTCACATGGAGGCACTGTGATGGTCATATGATCACCTGACTTCACAAGAGGAAATCTCTGTATTGAGGAACCAATAGGAATATCATGTTTGAATCCCAGAATCCTCCTCACCTCTCCGGTCAGGTCTGTGTTTTGTTAATAGAGATAAGAGTGATGTCATGTGACCTCCCAGAATCCTCCTCACCTCTCCGGTCAGGTCTGTGTTTTATTAATAGAGATAAGAGTGATGTCATGTGACCTCCCAGAATCCTCCTCACCTCTCCGGTCAGGTCTGTGTTTTATTTTAATAGAGATAAGAGTGATGTCATGTGACCTCCCAGAATCCTCCTCACCTCTCCGGTCAGGTCTGTGTTTTATTAATAGAGATAAGAGTGATGTCATGTGACCTTCCCGAATCCTCCTCACCTCTCCGGTCAGGCCTGTGTTTTATTAATAGAGATAAGAGTGATGTCATGTGACCTCCCCGAATCCTCCTCACCTCTCCGGTCAGCAGGTAGATGATCTCCAGGGTGAGGTTTAGTATCTTCTCAGTCATGTGACTCCGGTCCTCCTCCATCCTCATTGGTGCCGTCATTTGATCTATACAGGTCTCCTTGTAGACGGATACATTTGGGAAATGAAAGTAAGAATTATTTGGATGGTATTGGCCACACAATAATAGGATGTGAATGTGAGAGGGGTAATAGGAGGGTTGCTGTACATTTAAGGACTACTGCCCCCATGGGAACACATTTATTATTTATAACTATACAGGATTTATATAGAGAGACAACAATTTGCGCAGCGCTTTACAACATGAGGACAGGCAGTACATTTACAATACAATTCAATACAGGAGGAATCCGAGGGTCCTGCTTGTCACAGATTACAATCTAGAAGGGAGGGTCAAGTGATACAAAAAGTAATAACTGGGGCGTGGCTAGTGCTCACAGCGGATGGCTGCCTGAGAGAGGAGCTCCGGAGGCCCGACAGAGACACCAGCGACGACCAGAGAATGAGAGCACTGACCGACCGCTCTAATCCCACACAGAACCCGGACAACGGTGGCTACCTCCCGGAGATGTCGTGGAAAGGGCAGGGTGACTGTAAACCAAAAAAGCTCACATCTTACTTTCACTGGCTTGAAGGTGGAGGAGCTAAAGATGGCGCCGGCAGCCCGGCCCCCTCTTCCACACCATGCAGCAACCATTACTCAGATCTTCCTGCTGCAGATGGAGGTACTGGGAGATCCTCTCCCAGAAGTGCTTCTCCACTCCACAGCCCTGCCTGCTCAAGCCCAGCTAAAGCAAGAATGAGACTGGACCCAGCAGCTACAGATACAGGGTTAAGTCACAGAAAAACCCCCTGCCATATAACAAGCAGAGCTCCAATCCCCCATTGCCAGCTTCCCCACCTCTAACCAGCCTGTATTGGACACCCAGCTTAAAGAGATGCTTCTCACATTACACCGCTCTCTGCATGCAGATTTTACTAACATCACCTATAAATTTTCTAAAGAAATGTCCATGATGGGAGAAAGGGTTAACCAAGTATATTACTAAAACAGTCAATGACATAATTTGTGCCAATGAGGAAAGTGAGGAAGAAAGGCACTGGATGCGTGCAAAAATTGCAGACCTTGAGGATCGCTCGAGGTGCAACAATGTGAAATTAAGGGAGGTACCAGAAACCATGCCTGCCCAAGACATCTCCCAATACTGTGGAAGTCACGTACCTTGGGGAAACTCCTTGATCCCTACTCTTACATACAAATCTGCGCGGACTTATCTATATACACCCTGGATCTACGCAGACAGCTTAATACGATTAACAAATCGCTCCGCAACAACAAAATACCATATAAATGGAAACACCCCACCAAAATAAGGGTGGAACGCAATGGAACCACATATACAATTTCATCTCTAGAACAAGGCCTCTCTCTGCTTGGAGAATGGGGCATCACACCCACCCAAGCCCCCAACATGGAACTCATAACATGCCTGACCCTGGTCCAAATCTCAATCCGGGGTCTGATCTAGAAACCGCTGACAACCAATAAGTGTCGGTGCTATCACACTCATCCACTCAATGTCTCTTTGGTGGCACCTAAGCCGTCACGCTAGTTCCAAGTGAACTGCTTCCCCCCACTCTATATATTTGATTTTGCAAAAGGTTTTCACAGTTATGCAAGTTTTGTTTTTGATCTATGTTGACACCCTTTTCGTTTTACCTCCCATGCATGAGACCTCGGGAACCCCCCCAAGAGACCACAATGAAAAACCACTTAGCAATGCAATCAGCAACCAACCTGAAAACCACCTCTACCGAAGGACCTCCACTGAAGAAACAACTGCCACTCACCCCAACAGAACTATGAGTACACTAATGATCTTAAGACAACACACACTCCATGACACTTAAAATCATTTCACTAAATGTGAAAGGGCCAAACCATCCCGCGAAAAGGACAGCACTGTGGCAGACAGCAAAAAAGTCACGCATAATCTGCACCCAAGAAACCTACTTTATTGAATCTGCCTCCCCTCCATGCGACCACAAAGACTTCCCTCACATCTTCCTAGCATCCAACCAGGACAAAAAGAAAAGAGGAGTGCTGGTTGCAATAAATAAATCCACTGATTTTCTTCTCCACGAGAAAATATCTGACCCCAATGGTAGATATCTATCTCTGATCTGCACTATAGCAGGTTCCAAGTATACCTTAGCATGCATATACAATAGGCCCCAAACTCACATCAAATTTGCTTTTTAAACAAGGCAATGAAAAATATCAACAAACACAGACAAGGCTCCTTGATCATATGCAGGGACTTCAACATAATACCGGACATAAGCACTGGATACCTCCAACTCCACCCCCAGACATTCTTCACCCATGCTGAACTTTCTTCAATCCCATGATCTTCATGACGTCTGGAGATGCCTTCGCACGACACAGAAAGACTACACCTATTTCTCGGCCCCGCACAATTCGTACTCTCGAATCGATTATTTCCTAGTTGACAAGTGGGTACTACAAAAAAATTCATAATTCGACTATAGATCCCATTACATGGTCGGACCATGCTCCAGTGAGCATCACCATTGCACCCTCTACATCCTCAAACCCATCGAGAATCTGGAAAGCCAATACTCAGGTCATGCAAATGTCCCCATACGCTAAACAAATACAAGACCACTTGACAGACTTTTTTCTAAACAACCAAGGATCTATCCCCCACTCCTCTACCCTCTGGATGGCACATAAAAACCTTCATAGGAGGAATATTGATTCAGCTAAGCTCATTGGCAAAAAAGAGGAGGACGCAGCGTCTAGATGAGCTTACCACTGCAATCTCAAACACCAACGCCCAAAACAAGCTAAACCCAACCCACGACTTAAAAATTAAACTGTTAACCCTCCGCCAAGAATTAAGAGCTCTTCTCTTAAATTCTTATGAACAAGCACATCGCAAGCTCAAAGCCACATCCTACTCTTCCTCTAAGAAAGCAGGGAAGGCCATGGCGCAACGTATTCATGGCCAACGAATCAAGACCTTAATCACCCGTATTTTCCACCCTCTTACAAATGAAAAATTAATCAACCCACAAGACATAGCCAATGCTTTTAGCTCATATTATGACTCCCTATACAACCTCAAAATTGACAAAAACACCCCCCCCCCCAACCATCTCAAGACCTAATCCAACAATTCCTATCCAAAATACATCTCCCCACCCTTATTGAAGACCACCTAAAAGAATTGAATTCTCCCTTCTCAAAGCAAGAAATTGCCCAAGCAATCCATTCCCTTCCATCTGGTAAATTTCCTGGACCAGATGGCCTCCCAGGAGAATACTACAAACCGTTTGGTTTTATACTTAGCCCCCACCTTCAAAACCTCTACACTGACACTGCCTCCTCCTCAATGTTTCCCCCTGAAATGATGTCAGCAGTAATTGTCGCCCTACCTAAACCAGGTAAAAGCCCAGAGACCCCCAAAATTTTGGCCTATCTCCTTACTCAATGTAGATTTAAAATTATAAGCAAAAATGTTAGCCTTTAGAATAACCAAATTTCTCCCCCTTCCCATTAATGCAGATCAAACAGGATTCATCAAAGGCAGGCAATCATCGGACGCTACGAGAAGACTCATAGGCCTCATCCACACAGTCAGTACCGACGAAACGCCTTCTCTGCTGCTATCGCTGGACGCAGAGAAGGCTTTCGGCAGGGTTTACTGGGGATACATGAGAGAGGTTCTTATCAAGTTCGGATTCAAGGACACCATATTATCCACCATAATGGCATTATACTCTGCCCCTTCTGCCCGAGTTTACGTAGGAGAAATGCTCTCCACCCCCTTTCAGATATCTAATGGCACACTTCAAGGATGCCCCCTATCACCCCTTATCTGTAATCTATTTATTGAACCACTGGTAGAAAGCATTCAAAATTCCAAACTAATCTCAGGTCTTCTAGTGGGGATTACAATCACAAGATAAGCCTATTCGCCGACGACATCATATTGATGCTCACCAATCCACATTCGTCTCTACCAGCGGTGAACTCTTTACTACTTGAATTTGGTAAACTGTTATATTACAAAGCTAACAAATCCCCCCAAATTCCTCCCATTAACCATGACAGCCACAGTCAGGGCATGGCGTAAACTCACACATCCTAGACCTAGGGGTAGATGGCACAACCTGTAATCTCTTATGCCATGTACACACGGTCAGAATTTACATCAGAAAAAGTCCGATCCTGTGTATGCCCCATCTGACTTTTTCCGTTGAAAATTCAGACGGACTTAGATAGAGAACATGTTCTATATTTTGCCGACTGAACAAATTAATATCGGAAAAACTGCTCGTCTGTATGTTGTTCCGACGAGATTAGCAGAAGGAGCCCAAAGGGTGGCGTACTGGCTATTGAACTTCCATTTTCTAGTCCCGTCATACGTGTTGTACATCACTGCATTCTTGACGGTTGGAATTTGGTGTGACTGTGTGTATGCAAGACAGCTTGAGTGGAATTTCATTGGAAAAACCTTCAGAGTTTATTCCGACGGCAAAACCGGTCGTGTGTACAGGGCATTAGCCTCAAAATTCCCATTTCAATGGGCAGAAACAGGCATAGAATATCTCGAAATCACATTAACAAGACACTTAAAGAACCTTTACAAAGAAAACTACACCAGATATAGACAAAAATGTACCCAGTCTCTTCACCAACTAGGAAAACACGAATTCTTATGGGCCGGCAGACTTACGGCATTTAAGATGACCATTCTCCCTCAACTTCTGTACCTCTTTCGAACCTTACCTATCCCAATACCTAACAGCTTCACCAACTCCCTCCAAGTAGGGGGTTCAGGCCTAGTAGACATAGCAGACTATCATACAGCTAGCATATTAGCCCAACTAAAAGAATGGTTCCTTACAATACCCTCTACTAGATGGGGGACCATAAAAAAATATACAATCCCAGGTAAAGATCTAAAAAATTGAATATGTAGCATACATCCAAAGACAAATCCCCCCAAATTCCTCCCATTAACCATCACAGCCACAGTCAGGGCATGGCGTAAACTCACATCCACCTCCTGGAGAAGCACTCCAACAACTACCCCTATCTGTCCTCAACTCGCTCATCCCTGACCTCCACACACAAAAATGGTCCAAACAAGAAACCCTATCCCTAAATAAACTACTGCACAATGATAAGATCAAACCTTTCCAAAACCTTAAAACAGGAGCTAAATCTAGGCCAGAATCACACTACCAATATCTACAAATCACACACTGTCTCAAAAACAACCTACAACTACTAATCTCTATCCCCACACAGGTTATCACATTTTATTCACCACATGTCCCTGGAAATAAAGGTATTTCCCTATTTTATAAGCTTCTACAGGAAAAAAAAACAATTCCACCACTCCCTGGCTTTTGACCAATGGGAGCGAGATCTAGGCAGATCATACTCAGGTTCAGAATGGCGAGCTCTTAAATCCACATATGATGCCATAAAATGCACAGCACTGTGGGAACTCACGCAAAACATCATTCAAAAGAGGTACTTAACCCCAGATAAAATAGCTACATTTGACCATCAAACATCTCCAGAGTCCTGGAGGAAATGTGGATCAAAGGGATCTTTAATCCACATCCAATGGGAATGCCCACAATTAAAATACCTGCAGGAAGTCTTCTTGATCCTTCCACAAATTACAGGATCAACCATACTACCATCGCCTGATCTAGCTTTACTAAATTTAAATATAGATCTCATACCTATAGCTCACAGGAAAGTAATAACCCACATATTACTGGCAGCTAGGCGCAACATAACAAAACTCTGGAAAACTACTAAACCCCCAGTTGTTCAAGAAGTAGTTACAATGGTTCAGACTCACCACAATTACGAGACACTTCTATTCAACAACAACCAATCTAACACCAAGCTGAGACAAATGTGGAACTCCTGTTCTAATTGGTATAATGAAATCACTATGATATAACTCTTGATAATTACTCATGCATGTTCCCCTCCTTTCCCCCTCCCTCCCCCTACCCCCTTCCCTTTACCTGACCCTTCCCCAACATGAAAAATGCCTGTTGCATTTCTTCTAGAACTTAGTTATATGAATGAGAAACACGGTTACAACCCAGGATAATTATACAGCATAAGGATATTGAACTTATTTACCCAATTATTTGTTCAAAAGATTAATCTACGTACCCTTGATTATATCACATATATGCTTATGTTTATCTGTTTCTTAAAATGCAATATGTCTAACAATGTTTGTAACTTGGAAATGCACAGCAATAAAAAAGTTTGAAATGAAAAAAAAAAGTAATAACATTGGAGAAAATAAAAGTACAGTATTAGGTGGGGGCAGGATAGGCTTCTCTGCAGAGATGAGTTTTCAGGGATTGTCTAAAAGCAAACAGAGTAGGCAATAGTCAGACAGATCGGGGTAGGGAGTTTCATAGGATATGAGAAGTCCTGGAGGTGAGCATGGGAGGAGGTTACAAGGGAGCTAGAGAGCAGGAGGTCTTGGGAGGAACAAAGACAACAATTTGGTTGGTATTTTGAGACTAGGTTAGTGATGTAGGTCGGAGTTGAGTTGTGGATGGCTTTGTAAGTTATTGTTAGTAGTTTGAATTTAACTCATTGGGTGAGTGGAAGCCAATAGAGGGATTGGCAGAGAGGGGTGGAGGACACTGAATGGCAGCCAGTGGCGGGATTGGCAGAGAGGGGTGGAGGACACTGAATGGCAGCCAGTGGAGGGATTAGGAGAGAGGGGTGGAGGACACTGAATGGCAGCCAGTGGAGGGATTGGCAGAGAGGGGTGGAGGACACTGAATGGCAGCCAGTGGGGGGATTGGCAGAGAGGAGTAGCAGGCACTGAGCAGTTTGCGAGGTGGATGAGTCTGGCAGCAGCATTCATGATGAATGGAAGGGGGAGGAGCCTATGTAAGGGTAAGCCAATGAGGAGGGACTTGCAGGTGACCAGGGGGTGAATTAGCTTTGTGGTGTCATTGGTTAGAAAAGGGCATTTCTTGGAAATGTTGCAGAGGTTGAAGCTGCAAGCTGCGGACAGTCAGTGGATATGGGACCTAGGACCTTGGCATGCAGGGACGGGTTTATAGTTGTGCCGTTGATTTTGACAGAGAAATCAGGGGAAGAGGCACATGGGGGAGGAAATATTATTAGCTCTATTTTGGATAGGTTGAGTTTGAGGAAGTGGCAATGTGTGAGGAGCCTGATTCTGTGAGCTAAGAGGTAGAGAGATAGATTTGGGTGTCAGCAGCGTAGAAATGATATTGAAAGCCATGGGAGGCAATCAACTGACCCAGGGAGAAGGGTGTAGACTGAGAATAGGAGAGGTCCAAGAACAGAACCTTGGGAAACCCCACCAGAGAAAGGAAGAGAAGAGGGAGTAGAATTATAAGTGACACTGAAGTTGCGGTGGTATAGGTAGGATGAGAAACAGTGAAAAGTACAGTCATAGAGACCAAAGGGGTAGTTTTTTGAGGAGGAGGGGGTGGTCCACCATATAAAAGGCAGCAGAGAGGTCCAGGAGAAGGAGTACAGAACAGCTTCCATTGGTTTTAGCTTTCTCCATAAAGATAGCAGTTTCTGTGGAGTGTTGAGGGTGAAATCTAGACTGAAGAGGATCAAAAAGTTTGTTCTCAGTCAGATGGTCACTCAGTCAGTTGTAGACCAGACGTTTAAGGAGTTTGGAGGAAAGGTGGAGTAAGGTGATGTGGCATAGGTTGTTAAGATTAATGGGATCCAGTGAGGGTTTTTTAAGAATGGAGGTGACTAGCGCATGTTGGGGAAGATGCCAGAAGAGAAGGAGAGATTGAAGATGTGGGTTAGAGAATGTAGAATTGAGCTAGAGTGTGACCGTAGCATTTGTGAGGGAGCAGGGTCCAGAGAGTAGGTGGTTAGGTGGGCGTTAGAATAAGGATGAACAGCCTCATCAATAGTTGCAGGGTTACATAGTAGGTGAGGTTGAAAAAAGACACAAGTCCATCAAGTCCAACCTATGTGTGATTATGTGTCAGTATTGCATTGTATATCCCTGTATGTTGCGGTCATTCAGGTGCTTATCTAATAGTTTCTTGAAGCTATCGATGCTCCCCGCTGAGACCACCGCCTGTGGAAGGGAATTCCACATCCTTGCCGCTCTTACAGTAAAGAACTTTCTACGTAGTTTAAGGTTAAACCTCTTTTCTTTTAATTTTAATAAATGGCCACGAGTCTTGTTAAACTCTCTTCTGCGAAAAAGTTTTATTTCTATTGTAGTACAGTATTTGTATACTGTACACCAGTACAGTATTTGTATATTGAAATCATATCCCCTCTCAAGCGTCTCTTCTCCAGAGAGAATAAGTTCAGTGCTCGCAACCTTTCCTCATAACTAAGATCCTCCAGACCCTTTATTAGCTTTGTTGCCCTTCTTTGTACTCGCTCCATTTCCAGTACATCCTTCCTGAGGACTGGTGCCCAGAACTGGACAGCATACTCCAGGTGCGGCCGGACCAGAGTCTTGTAGAGTGGGAGAATTATCATTTTATCTCTGGAGTTGATCCCCTTTTTAATGCCAATATTCTGTTTGCTTTGTTAGCAGCAGCTTGGCATTGCATGCCATTGCTGAGCCTATCATCTACTAGGACCCCCAGGTCCTTTTCTATCCTAAATTCCCACAGAAGATCTCCCCCCAGTGTATAGATTGCATTCATATTTTTGCCACCCAAATGCATTATTTTACATTTTTCTACATTGAACCTCATTTGCCATGTAGTTGCCCACCCCATTAATTTGTTCAGATCTTTTTGCAAGGTTTCCACATCCTGCGGAGAAGTTATTGCCCTGCTTAGCTTAGTATCATCTGCAAATACAGAGATTGAACTGTTTATCCCATCCTCCAGGTTGTTTATGAACAAATTAAATAGGATTGGTCCCAGCACAGAACCCTGGGGAACCCCACTACCCACCCCTGTCCATTCTGAGTACTCCCCATTTATCACCACCCTCTGAACTCGCCCTTGTAGCCAGTTTTCTATCCATGTACTCACCCTATGGTCCATGCCAATGGACCGTATTTTGTACAGTAAACGTTTATGGGGAACTGTGCCAAATGCTTTTGCAAAATCCAGATACACCAGGGCTACGGGCCTTCCTTTATCTAGATGGCAACTCACCTTCTCATAGAAGGTTAGTAGATTGGTATATAGTTCCTTATCATCCCCTCCAAGAGTTTACATACTATTGATGTTAGGCTAACTGGTCTGTAATTCCCAGGGATGTATTTTGGGCCCTTTTTAAATATTGGTGCTACATTGGCTTTTTTCCAATCAGCTGGTACCATTCCAGTCAGTAGACTGTCTGTAAAAATTAGGAACAACCGTCTGGCAATCACTTGACTGAGTTCCCTAGGTACCCTCGGATGCAAGCCATCTGGTCCCGGTGATTTATTAATGTTAAGTTTCTCAAGTCTAATTTTAATTCTGTCCTCTGTTAAGCATGGAGGTGCTTCCTGTGATGTGTCATGAGGATAAACACTGCAGTTTTGGTTACCGAAGCCCCCCGATTCACTTGTGAAGACTGAGGAGAAGAATAAATTCAATACCTTTGCCATCTCCCCATCCTTTGTAACCAGATGTTCTTCCTCATTCTTTATGGGGCCAATATGGTCTGTCCTCCTTTTTTACTGTTTACATACTTAAAGAATTTCTTGGGATTTCTTTGCTCTCCTCCGCTATGTGTCTTTCATGTTCTATCTTAGCCGTCCTAATTGCACCCTTACATTTCTTGTTGCAGTCTTTATAAAGTCTGAATGCTGAATTTATAAAGTCTGAATTCTGAGGCTGATACCTCAACCCTGTATTTTTTGAAGGCCTTCTCCTTTGCTTTTATATGCATTTTTACATTGGAGTTAAGCCATCCAGGACTTTTGTTCGCTCTTTTAAATTTATTACTCAATGGGATACATTGGCTAATGCCCTTTTTAATATGCTCATAAAGCAAATCCATCTCTCCTCCGTATTCTTTATTCCTAATATTTTATCCCAACGTATGCCTTTTAGCAAGGTTTGTAGTTTAGGGAAGTTGGCTCTTTTGAAATTCAGTGTCTTTGTATTCCCTTTATATTTCCTATTTGTGTGATTTATACTGAAACTAATTGACCTGTGCCTCGTATTTCCACATCCGTGATCAGGTCTGTATTGTTGGTAATCAGTAGATCCAGTAATGTTTTATTTCTAGTTGGTGCGTCTGACCCATAAAATTGTCCTGCAAGACATTAAGGAACTGGTGAGCCTTAAATGAATGCATGGTTCCCTCCGCCCAGTCTATGTCTGGATAATTAAAATCCCCCATTATGATAACACTTCACATGCTTGCTGCTAATTCAAATTGTGATAGGAGATCTGTCTCCACTTCCTCCCTCAGGTTAGGGGGCCTATAGCATACTCCCAGTATTATTTTCCCTTTAGCTTCATCCCTTTGGAGCTCTACCCATAAGGATTCCACCTCCTCCCTAGCTCCCTCAGTGATGTCATCTCTCACATTCACTTGTACATTATTCTTGATATATAGGCATACCCCTCCCCCTTTTTTACCCTCTCTATCCTTGCGGTAAAGGGTATACCCTTGAATGTTTGCCAGCCAATCATGAGAGCTGTTGAACCAGGTCTCTGAAATTCCCACAAAATCCAAATCCTCCTCGTACAACAGTATCTCTAGTTCACCCATCTTGTCCGCTATGCTCCTGGCATTGGTGAACATGCCACATAGTTTAGACATGAATGAGGGAAAGAATGATTGTACCTGTGGACATGTTGTGTTAAGTGGGGGATGTATATGGGCCTTGGAGATCTTCTCACAAATTGAATCAATCCTATTTTTGAAGTTATTGGCGATGTCCTTGGCAGTGAGTGAGTTAGTACTTGGAGGCTATGGATGATGAAGAAGAGAGTTAAAGGTAGAGAAGAGTTGATGGGGACTGGATGAGAAGGTGTTAATGAAAGTGATAAAATAGGTCTGCTTGGCAGTGAGGAGGCAGGAATTGTATTTTTGGAGGACAGATTTATAGACGTTTTAGTCTTTCTGAGACTTAGTCTTATGCCTCAGGTGCTCAAGAGCGCTGCTATGTTTTTTGAGACGTCTGGTGTCATCTGTTTGCCAGGATTGTAGGGGTCGGGGCCTGGTTCTGTGTGTGTTGAGGGGGGGCGAGCTTGTCTAGGGAGGATGACAGTTAGATGTTGTAGACAGAAGTGGTTAGGTTGGGGCAAGACGGAGATGAGATTTTGTCATAGAGGTGGTCAGTAGCAGAGAAGAGAAGGGTTGAAGTGGCGAAGGTTTCTAGGGGTAACTGTTAGGCAGCTGGAGGGAGAGGAGGTGGAAGACAGGGAGATAGAGAAACTAATAAGTATCAGGTCACCATGAGGTTATGTGACAGATGCACACTGTTGGGATCAGGAGTGCACCACAAGCTAGTGGACCCTACGGCTGACTGCTGCGGATGACAGTCCGGGTATAAGGAAGGCAGGGCCGCTGGAACACCAACACGGATCCCAATGGGGTTAGAGTGTAGGATTCCCTGGGGCACGGAGTCTAAGAGCCAGCAGGTGTTCACCAGAGCCGCTAGTGGTGAGGATGGACTGGGCTGCAACTGGCTCCAGGTCGCGACCCCCAGCTCACACCCACAGTAGGCAACAGAAGGATAGGGATAGTAAAGGAATAAGCCAAGGTCAGGGCCACAAGCAGACAAGGACAACAGAGTACACGCCAAGGTTCAGGGTCACAGGCAAACAGGGATAGTTGAGGACACGCCAAAAGGTCAGGGTCACGAGCAGACAGGAATAGTATAGAACACGCCAAGGTCGGTAACAGAAATAAACATAGCACACACGGCAGGCAGGAACAGGAAGCCAAACACACAAAGGTTGATCAGCAGGGCTGACCTGCAGTGCAGAGGTTAATATAAAGTTCTCTGATAGGAGCTGGGGTGGAGCCATGCTAGAGGAGAGTTAATAAAAGCAGTCAGGTGAGAGACAGCTGGTCTTTGGAGATGAACACATGGAGACAGGTAATCTGACAAACAAACTCTATTGCATACCCATGACAATAAGGTGGTGATCAGAGAGTGGGAGAGGATTGTGTAGAGATGTAGTAGTGGAATGGTGATTATTAATTAATTATTATTATTATAATGTGAGTCATTTCCCGCAGCAAATTATTACTATATTATTATTATACATGATTTATATAGCGCCAACAGTTTACTCAGCGTTTTACAATGTATAGGGGGGACAACACAATTACAGTACAGTTCAATACAAAAGGTACAGGAGGGCCCGGCTCGTGGAGCTTACAGTCTAAAGGGAGGGGGTGGTGGTACAAAAGGTAATAGCTGCAGAGAATGATTTGATGGGGGTGGCTCGGGGACAGTTGTTAGGTGGGTGTGGGGGTAGGCTTCCCTGAATAAATGAGTTTTCAGGGAACTCCTAAAGGTGGACAGGGTAGGGGCTAATCGGACATACTGGGGCAGGGAGTTCCAGAGGATGGGAGAGGCTCTAGAGAAGTCCTGAAGGGGAGCATGGGAGGAGGTAACAGGGGAGCTAGAGAGCAGGAGGTCCTGGGAGGAGCGGAGGGGACGATTTGGGCGATATCTGCAGATGAGATTGGTGATGTAGATGGGGGCGATGTTGATCGCAAATTAGTTCTTCCAGAGAATGCATTTATTGACTCAACAGATGACCAAATCCAACAGAGGTATAAACAAGGTAGATGATGACAGGATATTCAGCAACATTCAGAGAACCCAGTTTCTCCTGTCACATTTTAGCCAAACAGGGCCTTCCCTCTTATACACATTTTCTTCCCATGGGTGATAAAGACAAGCAACTTGATTGGCCAATTCTGTTAGGCCTTTGATCTGATTCTGTCCTTCAGAGTGACAGATAATGACCCTAAGCTGGGAACAGCTGCAGTCATAAAACTACCACTTGGGTTGACCCTTGAGGTGGTCTTTTATTTTTATTATTAACATAGCACAGAGTCATTATTTGTGCCTTTGTTCTGCCTTCTGAGTAACAGACAATGACCCCTAGCTATGGACAGCTGCAGTCATAAACTAATTAACATAGCACAAAGTCACCATCTGTCCCAATTCTGACAAATTCTGGCCTGGTCAATATCTCAGTACTGTAGGTGTACGTATATGCATACATACATATAATATACACACACATAAAATGCACTACAGATTGTTGGTGAGGTTGCATGGAGTTCATAGATAGGAGAATACAAGATCAAGGGCGTTACCATCGGAGTGGGTAGAAGCCTGTATTCATTGCTTCATGTCAAAAGAGGAGTTTAGACTGAGAAGTTTAGAATTAGCAGGAGTATTAGCATTAAAAGGAATGTTGAAGTCACTGAGAATGATTGTGGGGATTTCAGAAGAGAGAAATGGGAGAAAATAGACAAATACAATGTGTCTCTGAAGAGGAAAGTGTCAGAGAGGGAGGTGGGTGAAGTTCCTGATAAGGTGCTGCGTGGGGCTAGAAGGATTCCCACTCTGCCTCACTTCCATCCACTGGGTCTGGGGGAGTGAGTCCAGAGAAGGCCACCATGGCAGATTGAAGCAAGAGAAGCAGTGTCAGATTCATGAAGCCAGGTTTCGGGAATGGGAAGTAGGTAAAGGGAATTTGTGATAAAGAGGTAGTGGAGGGTGGGGAGTTTGTTACAGACAGAGCGGGCATTCCAGAGGGTGCAGGAGAAGAGGAGGCTGGTTTTGGGAACTAGAGGAGTGGAAACCTAGTTCTGTGAATTGAGTCTGCTGCCAGAGGGTGTAGGGTGATGGGAGCATTGGGCACAGTTAAATGATGGAGGACCAGGGTTTGGAGTTATGTCACCAGAGGTTAGGAGAAGCAGAAGGGTGAGAGAGGTAATGTGGGAGTGTGATTTATATAACGCCCCAGCATCCTGGATGTTTTATCAGCATGTGGGTGTAGAATCAGGGGTGAAGGAAAGAGAGTTTAAGGAAAGAGGAAACAGCTGCCAGAAGGAACAGTAGAGAGTGCATGTTACAAAGTGGAAGGACAGAGGAATAAAGAGACAGGGTCATCTGCAGTCTGGTGCTTTTCAGTGCAGTTTGCTATGTATGTTCGCTTTGTGCAATCTCTGAAGTGCAGATCACTTGTATAAAGAATCACTTAGACCCCTTTCACACTGAGGCACTTTTCAGGCGCTTTCACGCTAAAAAAAGCGCCTGAAAAGCCAATGAATGCTTTTACTGGCAGGGCGGTGAAAAAACACCCCTCTCCATTGAAATGAATGGAAAGCTCTTCAAAAGCGCCTGAAAAGCTCTCTGTCATGTCACAAGGCAGAAGAAATGCCTTGTTTACATAGGCACTTCCCCGTTCTGAGGCTCTGTGACACGATCGCCGGGCACAGTCACGCTGTACATGGCATGCGCGCCTGCTAGCCCCGGCTCTTAAAGGGGACGTACAGGTATGCCCATTTGCCCACCGCTGCCATTGTGCCGACATATATCGGCGTGCAGCAACTGGTTAAAGGATTTCTTGGGATTTTATTTGCTCTCCGCTATGTCTTTCGTGTTCTATGAAAGCCTTCTCCTTTGCTTTTATATGAATTTTTACATTGGAGTTAAGCCATCCAGGACTTTTGTTCGCTCTTTTAAATTTATTACCCAATGGGATGCATTGGCTAATGCCCTTATTTAATATGCTCTTAAAGCAAACCCATCTCTCCTCCGTGTTCTTTGTTCCTAAGATTTTATCCCAATTTATGCCTTCTAGCAAGGTTCGTAGTTTAAGGAAGTTTGCTCTTTTGAAATTCAGTGTCTTTGTATTCCCCTTATGTTTCCTATTTGTGTGATTTATACTGAAGCCAATTGACCTTTGATCGCTGTTACCTAAATTGCCCCGTATTTCCACATCCGTGATCAGGTCTGTATTGTTGGTAATCAGTAGATCCAGTAACTCTTTATTTCTAGTTGGTGCGTCTACCATCTGACCCATAAAATTGTCCTGCAAGACATTTTAGGAACTGGCGGTGGTTCCCTCCGCCCAGTCTATGTCTGGATAATTAAAATCCCCCATTATGATAACACTTCCCATCCTTGCTGCTAATCCAAATTGTGATAGGAGATCTGTCACCCCTTCCTCCCTCAGGTTAGGGGGGCTATAGCATACTCCCAGTATTATTTTCCCCTTAGCTTCATCCCTTTGGAGCTCTACCCATAAGGATTCCACCTCCTCCCTAGCTCCCTTAGTGATGTCATCTCACATTCACTTGTACATAATTCTTGATATATAGGCATACCCCCTCCCCCTTTTTACCCTCTCTATCCTTGCAATAAAGGGCATACCTTTGAATGGTTGCCTGCCAATCTTGAGAGCTGTTGAACCAGGTCTCTGAAATTCCCACAAAATCCAAATCCTCCTCGTACAACAGTATCTCTAGTTCACCCATCTTGTCCGCCAGGATCCTGGTATTGGTAAACATGCCACGTAATTTAGACCGGTCGCATATTATCCCAGACATCTCAAGTCTCCCGCTAGCATCTCCCGCATTTGGTTGCGGGCTCCCGGACACCTGCGGATGCAGGGCGATCTCCTGGCTGGACCTGTCACTCAGTCACAGACAGACAGAGCAACCCGAGCAGCCGTATGGAGTACGGCCGCTCTGTCTGTGGCTAAATGACAGGCGGATGTAGGCTGCGAGCTGAGGCAGAGGGGGGACAGCCCATACTACTGCTTGGGTACTTTTTTTTCAGTTCGGGTCGGTCCGGTCAATACAGCAGGAAAGGGAAGGAGGGGGGTGGGCAGAGGCAGAGAGAAGACACCCGTGATCTGCAGGCTGTAGCAATTAAAAGAAAAAAAAAAAACTTTCCCCTGTCAAGCGGACTCTTTCTCCACTTTCAGGTGCCGCTGCGCAGTGATCTCCTGTGCGACAAGTACAACGTTTTCTTTTAATCACTACAGCGTAAAAATCACGGCTCCCAATCTTCTCTCTGCCTCTGCCCATCCCCCCTCCTGCTGGGAATTCTCTGACTGGGATGGCTCCCCAACACCAGCAGCTAGACCCCAGGACCAGCAGCCAGACACCAGACCCCAGCACCAGCAGCCAGACCCCAGCACCCAGACTCCAGCACCAGCAGCCAGACCCCAGCACCAGCAGCCCAGCTCCAGCTGCCAGACCCCTGGCCCCAGCAACCAGACTCTTGGCCCCAGCAACCAGACCCTTGGCCCCAGCAACCAGACCCCAGGACGAACAGTCCAGCTCGAGTAGCCAGACCCTTGGCCCCAGCAACCAGACCCCTGGCCCCAGAAACCATACCCCAGCACCAATAGCCCAGCTCCAGCAGCCAGACCCTTGACCCTAGCAACCAGACCCTTGGCCCCAGCAACCAGACCCCTGGCCTCAGCAACCCAGCTCCAGCAGCCAGACCTTGGGCCCTAGCAGACAGACCCCAGGCTCCAGCAGCCAGACCCCAGGACCAACAGCTGTGTGATCAGGCTGCATTTCATGGGCACTGGTAAGGCTGCATTTCATTAGCACTGATCAGGCTGCATTTAATTGGCACTGGTAAGGCTATATTTTATTTGGGGGGAGCGCAAAACGTCACCTCCTTGAAATGAGTTTAAAACCTTCCTGAAATGAGTTTTTTCAGGTTAGGATGTCTGCTATACTCTTATTGGGTGTTCCAAGATTGCAACTAGGACTTGTTACTATGCTTACCTTGGGTTTATGTGCTTTAGTCAACCTACCACTAATGCCTCCAATACTATTCTCTGGAATATGTTCCACCAGGGGCATTGCTAGGTGAGAAAAAGACCAGGGGCTTCAGCCCAGCTCACCTGCTGGTTGCTGCATGGCTTACCAGTGCCCATCAATGCTGACCACTAAAAACTGACATACCTGACACACATTGACCTCCCTGACACACACTGACCTACCTGACCCACACTGACCTACCTGACCATTACACTGAATATAAATAATAAATATTTATGACATTTATTTATATTAAAATTTATGACATTTATAATGCCCATCCCCTCTTATAGGGCACATGGTGTATAGGGACGTACAATGTAAAACATGATTGTATTTCCCCACCCAGGGAAAATACAACTGGGTGAAATGCTCTGCAGTCTCTGTAGAAAAAAAAATAAAATTAAATCCCTGCCAAATGCAGCCACTGCGCCCCCTCAAATGCAGCCACTGCGCCCCGTCAAATGAAGCCACTGCGCCCCGTCAAATGAAGCCACTGCGCCCCGTCAAATGAAGCCACTGCGCCCTGTCAAATAAAGCCACTGCGCCCCGTCAAATGAAGCCACTGCGCCCGTCAAATGAAGCCACTGCGCCCCGTCAAATAAAGCCACTGCGCCTGTCAAATGAAGCCACTGCGCCCGTCAAATGAAGCCATTGTGCCTGTCAAATGAAGTCATTGTGTCCGTTAAATGAAGCCATTGTGCCTGTCAAATGAAGTATTTGTGCCCGTCAAATAAAGCCACTGTGCCTGTCAAATGAAGCCATTGTGCCCGTCAAATAAAACCACTATGCCCGTCAAATTAAGCCACTGCGCCCATCAAACGAGAGAGAGAAACACAGAGACAGAGAGTGACCCCTATTTTTCTTTAACCTTCGTTCTGTCCCACTCCCAGTCACAGCCACCACGGCCGTTATTCAGCGTGACTCTGGAAGTTGAGGGAGAAGGGGGTGTCACCACGCTGGTTATCTCCTGCTGCTTTCCTCAGGCCGGGTGGCATATCACTCCGCCTGTCAGTCAGTGCAGTGGGTGATGCCACAATGGCCGACTCACACAGGTAAGCTGTGGCTTCCGCCGCCGCTGCTGTCTGTCCTTTTTTCTCTCCCTTTCTCTTCACTGCTGGACCTGGCACTTAGACACTCGGGGCTATTGGCCCCACATTCAGGGCTCTAGCCTCAACAGCCCCCCCTTAATGACGCCTATGTGTTCTGCACTGACTATCTCTACCTCTGGGCCCTCCCCCTCATCGCCTAGTTTAAAAACACCTCTAACTTTTTGGGTTTATCTAGGTTTCCACACTATATATGTGTGTATCATCATCTGCTGGAGATAAAAGACATCACAGTGACTATGGAGGAAGAGGACGGACATGATGGGGGTTACTGGGTGTAAATAGAAAATAAGATCTTATTACCTCCTCTGCTGCCTCTTCCAGCAATGTCTCCTCTCTACTTCCTCCCGACTCACCTCTCACCCGAAACTTCCTGTCTGTACCTGACATCACTTCCTGTCTGTATTCCATAGAGACTTCCTGTCTGGGTAGAAGTAAGATCACCATCTTGTGGAGTTCAGAGGAACTGCAGCACCGGGAAACATCTCATAATAACCATTCCTGTATAATATGTATTTTACAGGGTTAAGTTAAAAACAAAGCATTTGGCAAACAAGTTACAGCCACTTCAAGACTGCAAAGTCGGACTGCTGATCGGTTACGATTGCCCATCAGCACTGGCTCCCTTGGAGGTCGTTACTGGCTCTGAAGATGAACCCTTTGCTCAAAAAACTATGCTCGGCTGGAGCATCATAGGATCAGCAAATCCACATCTTGATTGACAGGGTAGCCAGAGCTTTGTACACAGAGTCGCAGTAAAAGAAATGCCAATGGTCACTGATGTGTTAAAGGCTCTAGAAATGGACTTCTCTGAAAGAAATTATGAAGATAAGTACGTGTCTCAAGATGACATCCGTTTTGTGCAGTTTCTCTCTGAAACCATAATGAAAAGGAAAGATGGACACTATGAGATGCCATTACCCTTCAAAGACAACAGTCAACTGGCACTACCAAACAATAAGAGGCTGGCCATTATTTGACTTCTGAAGAAAAGGTTAAAGGCCAATAAACAGTACTACGAACACTACACTGCATTAATGGAAGAAAGGATCAGAAAAGGTGATGCAGAACCATTATCATTATCAGAGGAAGAAAGTGTGGTACATCCCACATCATGGGGTTTATCACCCCAAGAAGCCAGACAAGTTAAGAGATGTCTTTGATTGTTCAGCAAATTTTAAGACATCTCCCTAAACAACACCTTATTGACAGGTCCCAACCTGATAAATTCTCTAGTGGGAGTCCTCTGTCGCTTCAGGAAGGAAGCAGTTGCTGTGATATGTGACATTGAAAAGACGTTCCACCAGTTCTACATCCCCCAGAAATGCACAATTACTTAAGGGTCCTTTGGTGGGAGAACGGCCAGAAATAGAACCCAAAGAATACAGAATGGCAGTTAACCTTTTCGGCGCCAGTTCCTCTCCAGGATGTGCCAACTTCGGCCTCAAGTATCTTGCACAACACAAGGCAGAAAATCCTTTAGCATCAGCTTTCATTGAGAAGAACTTTTATGTCGACGACGGCCTAACCAGTGTTTCAACAATCAGTGAAGCTACAAATCTAATCCTCGAAGCGCAAGGATTATGTAAAAATGCTTGTTTAAGATTGGATAAGTTCAACTAATAACTAACTAACAACTAATAAAAGGGAAGTCCAGTCTTGTGTAGCTCCATCAGAAAGAGCAACAACTAGTGAACCTCTCAAACTTAACCCAGATTTAACATCAGAAGCATAAGTACTTGGCATTCAGTGGTCAATTGAAAACGACACCTTCAGCATTGACATGAAGGATCGACCCTCAACTCATCATGGTATCCTGTCAGTCACAGCTTCTCTTTATGATCCTCTATGCTTCCTAGCTCCCTTCATACTGAGTGGCAAGTGCATTCTCCAGGAGCCTTGTTGCAGGGGCATCATATGAAGCACTTCCTGAGAGCTTAAGCCCACAGTGAGAGGCCTGAAAGAGTCTGCAAGCTTTAAGGGAAATCAAGATACCTAGATGTTACCATCCTCCTGACTTCGGTAACATAGTGAATGCAGAACTTGAAATAGAAACTTTCCTAGCTGATAAACAATGTGAGTTTATCCTCAATGCTCCTTCTGCAAGTCATGCAGGTGGAGTCTGGGAGAGACAAAGTAGAACCATTCGTAATGTGCTAAGTGCTACAACGGTCCAATGTTCAAGTAGACTAGATGATGCTTCCCTTAGAGCACTATTTTATGAAGTCATGGCCATTGTCAACCTTTCATCCTTTAACTGTCGATGGAATCAAGGGACCAGAACTTCTAAGTCCAAACCACCTCATCTTGATGAAATCCAAGGTTGCATTACCTCCACCTGGGAAATTCATAAGGGAAGATGTATATGCAGCTGAACAGTGGCGTAGAGTAAAGTACAGTATTTAGCAGAACAGTTCTGGAGTCGGTGGAAAAGGAAATACCTCATGAGTGTTTCCACAGGACAGAAATGGCACACACCTCGACGTAACCTGAAAGTAAACAACATAGTTATAATCAAGGAAGATATGTTTCTGAGATGCCAGTAGCAGCTAGGACGTGTGACTGAAACTACAATAGAAAAGGACGGTCTAGTTCGTCGAGTCAAAGTTTTAGTGGGTGACAGAAGATTGCAAGCTAAGGACTATGTATTAAAACCCTCAATTATTTAACGTCCTCATAGAAATTAAATTAGTTGCCAATTTAGTGATACACTAGCATACCACCGCAATACAGGAGCCAGTTACAGAGGTACCTACAAGTTAAATTGTGTAAGACTCATTTTTAAAGCGGCCATGGTTATGTTCTGTAAATAATGTATGAATCTAAGTCATATTCGTCATAACATAATTTGGTGGGAGTGTAACTGTCCGCCTGTCACTTTAAACTCTTGTTCAGCACTGACTGACAGGTGGACCCTTTATTGCCTTCTTCTTGTTTCCCTGGGGAATGTTTTAATCATTAGACACTTCCTCCTTCCTAGTTTTGGAGAAAGGAGGCTCTCATTGTTTCAGCATTCACAGGCAAGCAAGCCAGCAATACCTCGTGGGAAGGCGATTGTTTAATGAAGTTTTCTAAAGTTTAAAGTTGCACCCCTTGGCAAGCGGAGCAAGGTATGCAGCAAAGGTGCATTGTCTATAAAAGTATTTATGTTTTTAGGCATAAATTGAGTCCATGCTGTTAGTTAAAAGATGTGCCGTAGACAGTCCACATCTTTGAACATATAGTCATGTTTCCTTAAATGTTTAATGTTAATTTAGATATATGTGTGCAGATATCGGAACACCACTTTGTAACTCCACATTTGTAGTTCTGTTGTAACTCCCTTTTTGGTGATCTCTGTAAACTGATGTATTGTATGTCATTTTACAGTTTTCACGGTGCAAATGGTACTTAAGGTGTTTAAGGAGTTAAAAAGATTAACCTGAAAACATTACACTAAACTGATGACCTATAGTGGGGTTTTTAAAGCGTCCCCTATAGAAAATATAGGGTATGGAAGTTTGTCTCCATTTCATTGGTGCACACAAATTGAAAGTTTAAGTTCACCTTTAAAAAAAAATCTGTAATGTGAATTTACACAGGTCACCCTCCTTCTGATGGGGGACGTTTTGGACATTCAGCTGAGAGGATTTCTAACCCCCTGACACCTGGCATGGATATACCGGGGCTTATAACCAGAGATTACTGTGGTCCAGCTCAGCGGGACCAGGGGGCAAGGAGGGGGACCTGAGTAAGTTCACCTTACAGAGTTTTCTTTAAAAGGTGAACTTACCCTTTAAGGTTTGACATGTTGGTTATCTATTTACTCGGTGCAACCTTGGCGTTTATATGTTACCAAAAAATTGGGTCATTTATTGTATTTTTGTGATTGGAAACAATTCAACGCATGCTCAGAAGCATTGAACTTCAATTTCTCGGCTCGCTGTAGTGTTGTATGTCACCGCGTTCTTGACGGTCATAATTTCAGCGAACTTTTGCATGACCGTGTGTATGCAAGGCAAACTTGAGCGGAATCCCGTCGGAAAAGCCGTCATATCTTTTTCCGACGAGAAGTCCAACCGTGTGTACGCGGCATTAGAGAGCAAATTTTCCAAGGATGAGGGCTGCTCTCCAGGGCTTAGACTGGGAGGGAATATTGGCATTAATGGACACGGAACAGAAATGAGAATTCTTCAAAGTGACTGTATGTAAACTCACTGCAAAGTATATTCCCATGCGCAATAAGTTCAAAAAAGGCTAAAAAATAAAACCTATGTGGCTCACGGCCAAAGTTAAAATGGCTATAAATAATAAAAAAAGAGCTTTTAAAAAATATAAAAATTAAGGAACACTATCATCATTTAAATGTTACAAAGAATATAACAGAATATGTAAAAAGGAAATCAAGGATGCAAAAATTCAAAATGAACGAAAGATTGCAAAAGATAGTAGGACAAACCCCCAAAAATTCTTCAAATATATTAATAGTAAAAAGGTCAGGTGTGAACATGTAGGCCCTTTACAAAATAATCTAGTGTGGGTGACTGGGGACAATGAGAAGGCAAATGTATTAAATACTTTCTTCAGCTTTGTGTATACAAAGGAGCATGGGGGAGCCCATGTCCATAATGGGGGTGGTAGTGATACAGCCCCAAATGATCCTCAATGGCTCAAAAGTGTTTCTCATTTTTAGGGACTCGTTGAAGACTGGAATGGTACCACTGGATTGGCACAGGTCCAATGTGGTGCCTATATTTAAAAAGGGAACAAAGTCTTTACCAAGTAACTATAGACCTGTTAGTTTAACTTCTATAGTCGGGAGAGAGTTTAATAAAAGACCACATAGATGAGTTCTTGCTGTTAAAAAATATTTTAAAGCGGAGTTCTGTGGAAAAAAATAAAAGTCAGCAGCTACAAACTCTAAAATAAGGACACTTACCTTTCCTCACCCAAATTTGACCCATCCCTCAGCTCCGGGTCCATTTTCAGTAAGGGAATCAGGAAGTGAAGCCTTGCGGCTTCACAGCCTGGTTCCCTACTGCGTATGCACGAGTCGCACTGCACGTCCTGACTCTGGTCCCTGCTGTCTTCTAGGATCTGTGTGTCTCCCAGAAGACAGCAGGGGGGGGTGGAGGAGGGGCCGGACATGGTGTAGATCGCCACTGATTCTGTCTATCTGATCTATTGCCAGAAGGGGGATTAAATACTTGTATTAGACAGGTATCTTCTCCCCCCTCCCCCATGAAAGGTGCCAAATGTGACACCGGAGGGGGGAAGGAACTGGATAAGTGGAAGTTTCATTTTTTGGTGGAACTCCGCTTTAAGCAACAGACAGATGGATTCATGAAAGACAGAAGTTGTCAAACAAACTTGATTTCTTTTTATGAAGAGGTAAGTAAAATGTTAGATAGAGAGGTGGCTGTGGATGTTGTACACTTGGACAGAGGGGTGGCTGTGGACGTGGTATACTTGGACAAAGGGGTGACTGTGGACGTGGTATACTTGGTTAGAGGGGTGGCTGTGGAAGTGGTATAATTGGACAGAGAGGTGGCTGTGGTACACTTGGACAGAGGGTTGGCTTCGGACGCGGTATACTTGGACAGAGGGGTGGCTGTGGTATACTTGGACAGAGGGGTGGCTGCAGACGCGGTATACTTGGACAGAGGGGTGGCTGTGGACGTGGTATACTTGGACAGAGAGGTGGCTGTGGTACACTTGGACAGAGGGTTGGCTTTGGACGCGGTATACTTGGATAGAGCGGTGGCTGTGGACGTGGTATACTTGGACAGAGGGGTGGCTGCGGACGCGGTATACTTGGACAGAGGGGTGGCTGTGGACGTGGTATAATTGGATTTTGCAAAAGCATTTGACACAGTTCCCCACACACAGCTAATGGTTAGGTAAAGTCTACAAGCTTGGATATATCAATTTGAAAATGGATCGAAAACTGGCTAAAAGACAGAATTTAGAGAGTTGTGGTTAATGATTCTTACTCTGAATGGTCTAAGGTTATCAGTGGTGTACCCCAAGGTTCAGTGCTGGGACCCTTACTTGTTAATATCTTTATAAATGATATTGGGTCTTGGATTAAAAGTACCATTTCAGTCTTTGCAGATGACACCAAACCATGCAGTGGAATAACGTCCTTACAGGATGTCTACAATTTACAAGCCAACCTCAAGCCTCTAATTGGGCGACTATGTGGCAGATGAGGTTTAATGTTGATAAATGTAAAGTTCTGCACTTGGGGGCTAAGAATATGCATCATACATACTAGGGGAGTACAACTGGGGGAATCAATGGTGGAGAAGGATCTGGGGGTTTTGGTAGATCATAAGCTCAATAATAGCATGCAATGCCAAGCTGCAGTTTCCAAAGCGAGCAAAGTCCTTTCTTGTATAAGAGAGGTATGGACTCCAGAGAGAGAGATATCATCTGTACAAATCATTAGTAAGACCTCATCTGGAATATGCAGTTCAGTTTTGAGCACCAGTTCTCAAAAAGGATAATCGGGGAACTGGAGAAAGTGCAGAGAAGGGCAACCAAACTGATAAGAGGCATGAATTTTTTGCCTTCCTCTGGATCAACTGTGGGTATAGGATTGTGTATATGGGATTGCATTATTATTTTTTTTGGTTGAACTAGATTCTCTTTTTTCAACCTGAATAACTATGTAACTATGTAACCAGGTATGCCAATCAGTGCCCATCAGGGATGCTTGTCAGTACCTCCTTATCAGTGCCACCCATAAGTGCTGCATATTAGTGCCTCCTCATCAGTACCCATCAGTGAAGGAGAAAACTTACTTATTTACAAAATTTTATAACAAAGAAAAACTTATTTTTTTCATAATTTTCTGTCTTTTTTCATTTGTAGCACAAAAAATAAAACCCCCAGTGGTAATCAAATACCACCAAAAGAAAGCTCTATTTGTGGGGAAAAAAAGATTAAAATGTAATTTAAAAAAGATAAAAATGACATATGAGAACAGTGTTGTAATTGCTATTTAAAGTGTGAGAATGCTGAAGATGAAAATTGGCCTGGGCAAGAGGGGGTGTGAAAGTGCCCGGTATTGAAGGGATTAAACATGTGGGCAAAAAAAATGTATCTGGCAGTGAAAGGGTTAAAGGAAATGTTCACCTTCGGGAAGATGTTACATGTTCCTGTTCATGCAGCGGTTCAGCGATCTGAGTCCTCTGTGTGACAGCAGTGCAGGGAGAAGTTCCCCGTACCGGCTGTCACTTTATGAAAAGAGCGCGGTCGTGCCATTCATTCACAGAGTTCTGTCCTTTGCCGATGTTGGCTTGTAGTTTTCAATGAACTCCCACTCCCTTTAAAAATGTCCACACCCCTGGAACTGTTTCTTAAACGATGAAGATAAGCCATGAAGTATATCTGAGGTGTATATCAGGGTGTGCTTCTTCCCCACATGAGAGCTGTGATGTCCAGAAACATTCATTTCCCGCATTCAAATCACTAATACACCTCGAGGGTTGTGTGGGATCCCTGATGTACAGGAAGACAGGACTGCAGTAAGGAACAATTCCCTCACTCAGGACAGGAATATGGCTTCTCCCCGTGTGAGATCTCTGATGTGTGTAAAGATTGGACTTCTGTGAAAAACATTTCCTGCACTCAGGACAAGAATATGGCTTTCCCCCCCCGTGTGAGATCTCTGATGTGTGTAAATATTAGACTTCTCTGAAAAAAATTTCCTACACTCGGGACAGGAATACGGCCTCTCCCCTGTGTGAGATCTCTAATGTGAGTAAAGACTGTACTTCATTGAAAAACATTTTCCGCACTCAGGGCAGGAATATGGCTTTTCCCCTGTGTGAGATCTCTGAGGTCTGTTAAAACTGGAATTGTCTGAAAAACATTTCCCGCACTCAGGACAGGAATACGGCTTCTCCCCTGTGTGAGATCTTATATGCACATTAAGATTGGATTTAAAATGGAAACACTTCCCGCACTCAGTACAGGAAAACCTCTTCTCTGTTGGAAGGATGGCACCGTCCCTCACAGTCTGAGGTTCCTCAGGATAAGAGGAATACGATGGTCCATCTACACTGTGTGGTGCCGGATGGACATTTGAGGTAGTCGGGTTTTCTCCTGGACTATACTGTGTGATGTCCTCATCTTCTACTTTACAGTCTGGAGACAAAGTGAGACAATCCTCTGAGGTTTTCCTCATCTCCCGTCCATCTACTAAAATAGGAATAAAAAGATTATTACTAGACATGAGCAGATTGGTTCCCCTAAACCAGGACTCCGCCCACATCAGGCAGCTTTGTCTGTGAGGATCTTACAATTCCACCCTCAAGGTAACTAGTAAATGGGTCCTCTGTAGGGCGGCAACTAATGATTATTTTCAGAATTTATTAGTTGGCTGATTGTTGTTTCGATTAATCGACTAATTGGATAAAAACCTTAAAAAAAGGTTGGTATATAATTGAGTTAATATTCTTGAATATCTATATACAGCGGTAAATATAAATATCCAGATATATAGTTGGATATTTAATCCACTCTGAGAATAACAGACAGATAGATGTATTATTAGAGGGAGAATTTGCTACATATCAGAATCAGAGATCAACATTATTAAAATGTAAAAAAGATGTAAAACGCTGTTTTACAGATGATCAGACAGGAGTGTAATATAATATGATGGATGACAGACTCCCTTGTCATAGACAGATAGGTGGGTACAAGCTCCCTGCACCTGATGTCACTTATGCTGGCCGTACACAAACTCATTTTTCTTTAAAAAAAACATTCATCCAATTTTCTAACCATTAGTGGGGTCAAATCGGCGTTCATTTTCCACCACCTATGCCACCTTCTCTGGGGTCAGATGCTGATCTTCCCTGCACAGAGCCCTTAAAGTCATTGTAAATGTTGGATTTCTTTTTTAAACAAACTTGTCATACTTACCTGCTCTGTGTAATGGTTCTGCACAGAGCAGCCCTAAATATCCTCTTCTGGACCCCCACTCCCCCGCGGCACTTCTGGCTCCTCCTGCCTTCAGAGTTCCCATATAGGAAGGCACAAAGTATAGTACAGAGTTCTCCTACAGGAAGATAAAAAACCTTCTGCATTTAGAATCACTTGCTTCCTTCTCTTGCCCAGGACTACATGTCCCATGAGGCAGTGCTCCTCACACATTCAAGTTCTCAGGAATTTACTGACATGTATGAATGGTGTACTGAGCTGTATTTTCTGATATATGTAAAGAAATAATGCATTCTGTATGCAGGCCAATTAATTGACTGACAAACTAATCGATTATGAAAATAGTTGACAACTATTTTCATAATCGATTATAATAAACAACGAGAACTGTCTTTTATAGAAGTGACAGTGATGAGGGGATTATAGGACGAGTGTGCCCACCTCCTCACAAGAAGTCCTGCACTTCCTTATTTAGTCCATGATTTAGTCATGAATAACAGCGGGGCTGAGCCCCACCAGAGGTCAGAGAGTGAGGATGGGGGGAGAACAACCAAGATGAAGACTGGACTGATCCTGAAGACCACCATCATTGGGTTATTGACTCCTCCCTCATTATCACTTTCTGTTTAAGGTTCCAAAGTTTGAGGATGTTATCACATTATTATCATCAACATGTAAAAGTCTGTGCTCCAATCAAATCATCAGATATAAAATGTCCAGCTGGTAGAAAATGGGTGTAACAAAAGTGAATACATATTATGTGTATATATAGCAGTGGGTAGAGGGCAGAGAGCAGAAGTCAGGACTATGTAATGTACAACATATTGTATAAGATACAACAGATAGGACTATATAGTATCAGAATGATGTAATGTACAACATAGAGTATATAGTGCAGGGGTCAGGAGTATGTAATGTACAATATAGAGTATATAGTGCAGGGGTCAGGCGTATGTAATGTACAACATAGAGTCTATAGTGTAGTCAGCCTTCAAATTTTCCACTCAGCTACTCGCATTTTGCAAGTGGAAAATTATGGCTGCCTTGGAGGAGGGGGGCGAGCACCAGAGGTTGAACGGGAGCTGTTGTCCTAGCCAGGGGAAGAGGAGAGGAAGAGTTGAGCTGGCCGATCATCAGAGAGCGGGGATTGCCCACTGTAACAGGTTTAATTTGAATTGATGGGTTCCCAGCGCGGCTCACCGTCACACAATCCCGCCTCCTCGCCGCACACCGTCACATACAGTCCCATCTTCTCACCCAGCACCGCTCACGTCACACAGTCCCGCCTTCTCATCCAGCGCATTTGATAGACAGAACATTGGTCCAATGCCGGGAGGCGCCGGGCGAATAGGCGGGACTGTGTGATGTGAGTGGCACCAGGAACCCAGCAATTCAAAAAGCTGTTACAGTGGGCAATACCCGCTCTCTGATGATCGGCCAGCTCGACTCTTCCTCTGCACAGGTGAGGCTGTACTGATGAGCACAGTTGAGACTCTATTGATGGGCACTAGTGAGGCTGTCTTTAGGAGCACTGATAAAGTTGCTGTTAATATTTATTTTTGTAACCTAATTCTGCATAAAACATTTAAGTGTCATTTCATGAGATAATTTCTGAGGGTGTGTTTAGGGGCGGGGACTGATTGGGTTGGGTGGAGCAACTGGTGGTAAATAACCCTTAAGGCCTGGTTAGTAGCTTAGGCTTGAAATTTTGAGCCCTGGTGTAAGGGTCAGGACTCATAATATTGGTATTCAGTGGAAGATTAAATGTTTACATGAGACAAGTTGCAGAGGTCCCACACCACTGCCTCCCATCTCCAGAGACTGCACTCAGTGACTTGGGTCTGAGACTATACAGACATATCCCTCCACCCAGCACAGCCAGCAGACAACAGAGCAAGTAATCCTAGGAGAATTGTTCTGTCAGAGATCTTGCCATACCCGGGTATGGGGCAGAAGACCCAAATCACATACCCCAGGTGCCTAGATCTAGTAACATCTATGGTGAAAATGAACATTTTGCTGCCAGCTGAACCCCAGAATCTCCATAAATCCAGTCTAGATACATAAATTGTGTCTGCAGCACAGAGAAGGAAGACTATCTGAGAGAAATACAGGAATACAGGACGGGGAACACAGCTCAGGAAAGTGACCAGGGGATTACAGGCTGATATCACCCAGTCCCCGCTCTACTCTGGACCAATCAGTGAGCAGTATGGGAGGAGGAATGTATTTAGTGTTAATGACCCACCTGTACTGATCTCTGTAGGAGTGTCCTCCTCTATAAATGTCCCCGTTATTCCATCCTCCTCCATAGCCTGCTGATCATAACTCACATACCTCTCTTCTTCTTCTGCTTTAACCTCAAATTCTATATCGATTGGATCTCCACTCTAAATCAAGAAAATGAGAGTGAATATCATCTGTAAGATATAAGATTTATTATTGTGACATCACATAAAACATCCACACATTGTCTCTATATGTGTGTTTTATACCCTCTGTCCCACCAACCTTGTAACAGTGAGGGATGGTGTGATCTTCTTGTGTGGAATCCCGAGAATACAGAGGATGGGGACATCTCTCTGGTGGGTTCCTAGTATTAGGTGGCTCCATCATATCCTTGTGTCCTTTTGAAAACTCCTCCATCACTCCATACTCCTCATCCTCCTCTTTATATTCTTCTTTAACGTCAATATTATCATCCCCGAGGTTTCCACTCTGAATATATAATAAAACATTCATTGTAACAAACATGCTGTGTATAAATCATATCTACTAATAATTGTTCATCATCTACCTGATGATGGTGAGGGATGGTGTGACCTTCCTGTGTGTAATCCCGGGAATACAGAGGATGGGGACATCTCTCTGGTGGGTTTCGGTAGCTGGATGACTCCACCATGGTGTCCTGGTACAGATCCTTGTGTTCTTTTAGAAACGCTGACTCCTCCATCACCCCATCCTCATTATCCTCCTCTTTTATCTCTTCTTTAACCTCAACTTTAGACTCTCTCTGGTTTCCACTCTGAATATATAATAAAAATGACATCAATGGTAACAATGCAGATAATGTACAGATCCTAATGATACTATCAGTGATTGTCCCTTATCTACCTGATGATGGTGAGGGATGGTGTGATCTTCCTGTGTGGAATCCCGGGAATACAGAGGACGGGGACATCTCTCTGGTGGGTTCCCATTACTGGATCCAACTGTAGGAAACACACACACTGACTGAATACATTGTTTCTATGTGTTTATCAGATGATGGGGGATCTAGGTGGAGCCTCCGTACTGCTCTCTCCTTTACAATAAAGTCTCCTCTTACCCGGTGATGTGAGGGGCGGCTGATTGTCCATCATGACGTCCTTGTAGAGATCCTTGTGTCCTTCTAAATACTCCCACTCCTCCATGGAGAAATAGACAGTGACATCCTGACACCTTATAGGAACCTGACACACACAATGATACAGTCACCATCCAGACACATCCCTTGTCTGTTACTGGATAATGTCCCAGAATTCCCAGCACCGCTCACCTCTCCTCCATCATCTCTCTGGTGACTTCTAGAATCTTCTTTGTATTTCTCTATTCTATCAGGGAGGGAGGTGGAGGCAATGTGATGGTCATATGATCTCCAGACTTCACAGGAGGAAAACTCTAGATCTGAACACAAAGAGCAAAATCAAATGATATCCCCAGAATCCTCCTCACCTCACCATTCAGGTCTCCATTTTAATAAAGCCCCACTTCAGACTGAGATATAATTTACCCACACAGGACCCCCACACTATGCAGGTTAAAAATGTGTTGCAGGCATTCTGATGTCATTACATACAATGCAGGACCAACAGTCCCACTCTGCTAGTTAGGATGCCAAGGGTCCGCCCATATCCTAAGAGCATCAGAAAAAAAAAACAGATAGAGGGACATTGGGAGGAGGAGCTGTGAGGTCACTGTGATGTCATAGGACATATACTCTGGATGGATGGACATTGGGAGGAGGAGTTGTGAGGTCAGTGTGATGTCATAGGACATATACTCTGGATGGATGGACATTGGGAGGAGGAGCTGTGAGGTCAGTGTGATGTCATAGGACATATACTCTGGATGGATGGACATTGGGAGGAGGAGTTGTGAGGTCAGTGTGATGTCATAGGACATATAGACTCTGGATGGAGGGACATTGGGAGGAGGAGCTGTGAGGTCAGTGTGATGTCATAGGACATATAGACTCTGGATGGAGGGACATTGGGAGGAGGAGCTGTGAGGTCAGTGTGATGTCATAGGACATATAGACTCTGGATGGAGGGACATTGGGAGGAGGAGCTGTGAGGTCAGTGTGATGTCATAGGACATATAGACTCTAGATGGAGGGACATTGGGAGGAGGAGCTGTGAGGTCAGTGTGATGTCATAGGACATACAGACTCTGGATGGAGGGACATTGGGAGGAGGAGCTGTGAGGTCAGTGTGATGTCATAGGACATATAGATTCTGGATGGAGGGACATTTGGATGGGGAGATTTAAGGGGTCCTCTATATAAGGCTTCTATGCAATCTAAATCATTGTTCCTGGGTGCGTCCTACCTCTCCTAAACTGACGAGTGAACTTTGACCTTTACCATACAGAAATCTGTCAGGAATCTGTGAAAGTAAGCTCTCATGTGATCAGGTGACGTGCGGAGGAACGGAGTGTAAATAGCAGACAATTTTCTCCAGAGCTCCTAATGGTGGGGATGGATTTTGCTGAGTGCTGGTGCCAAGTTTCCACCCCCCAGGATCACTGCAGGTGTAGAGAAAAGCTGTGTAAGAGGATATAGAGGAGAGATGAGGAGGAGATCCAGGAATCAGGATAAAGGTCAGGACAAGCAACAGACGAGCGCATCCAAGAGATGAAGCCGGGGTCACTACACAGAAAATCAATCCAAGGAATCAACAGGCAGGACGAGGAATAGCAAGAAGGAGCTCAGAGACAAATGAGAATATTGCTCAGCCAATTGGAGAATATCTCAGCATGACTTACATAATGAAGGAGATGAGGGGGAGGGGAGGAAGTCACTTATGGTGACCATAGATTAATGGAAATTCAGCTGGTTCAGCAGGGATCGGTCACATTTCCATCCATGTGTGGTCACTGCCGGATAAAAGTCACTCGATCATCGGCTGCAGCCAATAGCTTCATCACTGATCTGTGTATTCTGAGAGCGGAGGAGCGCCCCCCATTGTCAGAATACAATAGTGCAGCGGGGAGGATTCCCCCATCCCCCTCCAATGTGTGGATGGGGGAATCACTTCAGTTTTTTCCTCTCATCCTGCTGGCTGAACGATAACATGTATGGCCAGCTTTGGAAACTGATCCCCCTGAAGGGGTTAATCTACATATTACCTCCTCTGCTGCCAGATCCAGCAATGTCTTTTCTCTACGTCCTTCCAAATGGAATGTCTGTCAGTACCTGACATTGTTTCCTGTCTGTATTCCATAGAGACTTCCTATCTGGGTAGAAGTGAGATCACCACCTTGTGGAGCTCAGAGGAACTGCAGCCCCGATAAATGTCCGGTATTGTAAACAGGGCCTTGTGCGGTGTGTGTATGTACTGTATATCCTTCCCCTTTCTCTCCCCCCTGAGTGTGTATGAAGAGTCAGAGCTCTGAGTTCCGGGGTCCCCACAGGGGTAGGACATGAGGCTCCCTCAGTAAGAAGCACATAAATGATTGTATATTGTGTCAGGATAGAGCCAGACACCTAGGCCCCACCTGAATCTGAGGTGAGGTCTCTGGCTGAATTGAAAACACAAAGAAGGGGGTCAGTCTGGTGAGAGTCGCCTTCCATGATGGACACAGAGAGGAGCTGATGGCTGCAGACCTCACTGGAAGGTGCTTAGAACTGCTGAGTCTGATGGATCAGTATGGACTGGGTGCTACTCTCTGCACCCTGGGATATATAGTTCTGTATTGTCTGTGCTGCTGAGCTTCGGTCAGACCCTCTGATAAGGTTGGAAATAATGAATTAGAGTTCTACTTAAGTTGTTTATCATTTCTCTGCATTATGTGTACCTGTCAATATATGTTGCAAGACGTAGCCTGAGGTTTTCGCCTAAATGAGTGACCATCGCGTGATGTATGTTAAAATAAACTGCTTGTTACCTTATATGGAAATTTTGCTGAAACCTATGCTTGTGTAACCAGCCCTATAAATGTTTTGAGGTCAATAAAGAAGGGCAGCAACAGTACGGGAGAACTTGTGCTCGGAACTGATATACAGATACTTTTGACTCTGTGTCTTACTTCTTTAAGAGCTTAAGATTTGGCAAAGCAATATAAACTAGAGAGCAATTTAGTTGACAATTGCACCTAACAGTTCTGGCGCCCGAACAGGGACTCACCAATGATACTACAAGAGGTGGACGAACGAGGCTGACGGAACAAAAGTAACAGGCATTCCGGGAACCACAGATCGAAAACCTGCGCAGGTAAGAAAAAGCTTTATTTTTCTTATATTCTGTGCTCCCCTGATTTGTGCCTATCCGTTCTGTCAGTTACGGTTCTCCTGGTTTTAAAACACCAGCCTCTGTAGTGGTGAGTCTAGAATTACTGTATATTTTGGTTTATATTGCTGGAATTATTTGTTGTTTGTTGTCTGTCTGTCTTGTTGAGAAAGTGAATGAGCCTTGTCAAGGATGGTATGAGTTAGAAGGGGATTGCCGAATGAAGCAACGGAATGCGCCCTTTCGGGGGGGGTCTGACGCTTATGCTTAACCTCACATCTAACTCATAAACCATAGGCGGGTTGAGAGTATAAGCCCTGTCTGCTCCATAAAACAGGGATAAGAGTGCACGAGAGGGATCCCAGATACGGGGGGGAATAAGGTCTCCATAAAGTCCGGAGATCTAGTCGGATACCTGGCCACTTAAAGGAATGCTTGTATATGTTGTAGCCGTCAGTCTGGTCATAATATTTGTCAGTTGGCTAGCATATAAGGTAATTCGGTTTCAGAAATCTCATCCAGGAGAGGTTTTTAGTATTCTGGCACCCTAGGAGGAAGGCAATGAGGAACTAGTGTAGATTTTTCAGTACTTAATATTGTACACTAAGTGTCCCACACGCTACCTAGGCACGGACTGTCAGAATGGGCCAGCGGAACACAAAACCCCGTCAGGGAATTGTGGCCAATTACACGGTGCCACAGATAATTAAAAACATCTATGGGAAAGACGAAGCACAGGACTTAAAGGATGTCCTTTGTAAATTTAAGGTGAAAGGAGCAGCGGGCTTAGACCCGGATGTATGGAGTGAAATAAAAAGGGACAGACAAGGAGAGGTGTTGGAGAAGCAATGGATGCGTCAGCTTCAATGCTTAATTAAGGTCTCAAATAGAGCGAAAGAAGAGGGGTGGAAATATAATCCAGATTGTGATGGTTGGGATATGAAAGATAGAAGAACAAAAAATGTTGAGGCTCTGATTGACCCCAGCTCAGCCATCCCACCCCCATATACTGACGTAGAACGCAAACCACACAAGATATATCCTGTACTTGAGGGGAGAGGATGGGTTTGTCAGGTTTGTGGAGCACAAAATCCAGAATGGGCAGTAGAATGTGTGCATTGTGGGGCACAAAAACCTCATCCAGAAACTGTAGCCCCCGTACGCACTGATACACGCATTGTACAGATAAACAATCCAGACTTCGGAGCAGCCCATCCAGACGTCCCAGCTACTATTACTCGTAGGATGCAAATAAGGACTTGGCACCATGGTCAGCAGACACCCTTATGGCATTAATACAGAGCGCCCCAGACCCGGTGGCAAAGCCAGCTGCTTTCTGTAGATTTGTGACACAGTTGATGAATACCCATGAAGCAACCTGGCAGGATGGGGAGGATTTATGCAGACATAAAATGACTCTGACCTTGTTTAACCAGTTTGTGACCGAAATAGGTCCACACCGACCTGCAGACCGAGCTGACGGGGATGGCAACCTGGAGGCAGGACACGTCAGACACATAGACTCAAGGGCCCCTTTTATTGCTAGATTAGAAGCTTTCTGTCAGGCAAAACAACAGGAGAGGGGGTCCATATCACCCATGAAACAAATGCCAGGACAGACTGTATCGGAATTTTACTTATCTATGGAAAGTATGATGGCAGATGAGGGATTGGATTTGGCTCTGCCAGTCACGATCCGAGCCTTCAATAGACAGTTTATGGAAGGATTAATTCCACAGATAAGTGAAAGACTGAAAGCCTGCACACCAGAGTGGAGGGCAACTAGAGATAGAGGGACGTTGTTACAGAAGGCACAAGGCATAGAGGCGGACTTAGCAGAAAACAAAGGTACGAAACATCATGCAATCAATGTGATTGTGGGTCCCCAAGAGCAAGCTAGAGGTTTCTCCCGCAAACCCCTTACCTGTTACTACTGTAACAAGATTGGTCACATCAGACACAACTGTAGGAAAAGAATAAGGGATGAAGGAGAGGAAGGTGTTGAATCTCCAGTTAATCAGAGAAGGAACCAGCCCAGGGGCAATAACAATGGTGATATAAGGCGGCAGGGAGATGATCCACGGGCATGACTCGCCCCGGTTTAAGAAAAATCCAAAACAAAAATGCTTAAAACTACTATAACGGTTGGTAATAAGAAAATGTCTTGTTTAGTTGACACAGGAGCTTCACGCTCACTACTTTCTGATTCTGTACTACTCCCTGAGCAAAAATCACCTGACACTTTATTGATAACTGGATATGATGGCATTTTAGCCGACGCCCCGCTGACAAAACCTCTAAAAGTTAAAGTAGGGAACCACATGCTCCTTTCACGATTTCTGGTATCTAGAGGAGCCCCCACTAATTTGCTAGGAGCTGACATTTTGCAGAAAATAGGAGCTAACATTACCTATCATCCAGATGGCACTGTCACCTTAGCTATAGGGAATAATCAAGAACACATGGAGATGTGTAACCTGATACAATACCTAGAGGAGGAATCGGAACTGTCCGGTCCATCTCCTTCAGACTTAGATCAGATTTTGTCGTCCCTTCCAGAAGAACTATGGGAGAAACATCCAGCTGATGTTGGGCTTTTGCCCATACCTTCGGTTACCCTACAACTGATTCCAGGAGCAGTGCTTCCCCAACAAAAGCAGTATCCACTTAGTGCACCCCAAGAGGCGGCCATAGAAATACAGGTCCAATCCTTGTTGAAAAGTGGAGCCCTAAGGGAGGTAAAATCACCGGCGAACACTCCTTTGTACCCGGTCAAAAAGAAATCAGTAGCCGGTAGTCTGGTTAAGTATAGAATGGTCCAAGACCTTAGAGCGGTCAACAAAATACTAGCCCCGATGACACCTTTAGTACCCAATCCACATACATTACTGTCACAAATACCATCAACCAGTATGTACTTTACGGTTATAGATTTGGCCAACGCTTTCTTTTCCATCCCACTTGCGGAAGAATGCCAACTATGGTTTGCATTTTCCCTCAAAAATCGACAACTAACCTGGACACGCCTACCGCAGGGTATGGCGCATTCACCTACCTTGTATTCGCAAGCATTGCAAACAGTATTGGGAGAATGGGTACCACCAGATTCCTGTGTATTGTTACAATATGTGGATGATTTATTGTTATGCTGCCCTGACAAGGAAACTTGTTTGGCCACCACCCTTAATTTGTTGCGATTTTTGGCAGAAAAAGGTTGCAAGGTTAATAAGAAAAAGTTGCAAGTGTGTCAGAAAAAAGTTATCTTTTTGGGACATTGTGTATCACAGGGTACAAGACATCTCACTGAGGAGAGGGTTCAAGTGATAAAGGGAATGTTACCCCCACGGAAGTTCAAACAATTGCGTATGTTTTAAGTATTATGTCATATTGTAGACAATGGATACCACACGCTAGCTCTTTGATGCAGCCATTATACGATTGTTTGAAAATCGTGCCATATATGCTTACGGAAGTAGCTTATGAGTCGTTTGTCACTCTGAAAAAGTTGTTGATTTCTGCACCGGCTATCGGTATACCAGATTACACCAAGACATTTCATCTATACATTGCTGAGATCACCGGACATGCCACAGGTGTTTTGACACAGTCACATATAAAACAAAGACCCGTTGCCTACTTCTCAGCAGCACTAGATCCAGTATCCAGAGGTTCACCGTCCTGTGTACGGGCGGTAGCTGCAGTGTCAATTATCATAGATAAGTCATCAGAAATTGTTCTAGACAATCCAGTTGTAGTGCATACCACACACGACATACATGCAATCTTGTCTCAGGTACAGCCCAAACACATTTCCATGGCCCGACAACTAAGGTTACAGTGTACTTTACTCTTACCTCCAAATGTCACTTTTCAGCGCTGTACAACTTTAAATTTGGCCACCTTTTTGCCTCTTCAGTCTTCAGATTTGGCAAGGGGGAATGATAGTGCTAATAGTACTAATAAGGAAGGAAATGGGGAAACTGACACTCTTTTGTTTGAAGAGATAGATGAGCACGATTGTTTTCAGCTCATGGAACAGGAGACAATGGGATTCCCACATGTTACAGATACACCAATCTTAAACGCTGAGCACACTTTGTACATAGATGGCAGCAGGTTTGCTGATGACAAGGGTAAATATCACACAGTGTATGCTGTAGTGACTGATACACAGGTGATTGAAGCACAGCCCTTACCAGCCCACATGTCAGCACAGGAAGCAGAATTAAAAGCTTTAGAACAAGCCCTAGAATACTTAAAAGGACGAGAAGGAAATATTTACACTGACTCTGCCTACGCTTATGGTGTAGCGCACGATTATGGCCACATATGGAGGGCTAGAGGTTATCTGACAGCAGCAGGTACACCTGTAAAACATGGAGAAGGAATAAAGAAAGTTCTGAACAATCTTCAAAAGGTTAAACGAGTGGCCATCATGAAGGTAGCGGCACACACGAGCGCAAAAAAAATGGAGGCAAAAGAAAATGCATTTGCAGATTTGACTGCAAAACAGGCAGCTCTAGGGGAAGGAAGCCCTGAGACCTTAGCAGCGGTAGAGGTGAGTATCCCAGAACCAACATGGCAGCAGCTGAGTAAATTACAGGAGCAAGCAGGGGAGAGCGAGAAAGATAAGTGGGTCAGGATGGGAGCAGCACCAGACCTTGACAATGTATGGAGGGAAGGAGGCAAAGTATGCCTACCTGCCTCTCTGTACCCAGCAATGGCAGTGGCAGTTCACCTACCTACACATGTCAGTTCCAATTCCATGTATAGGATTGTGAACCAAGGATGGCTCGCCCCTGGATTCAGTAGTACTGCGAGAAACTACTGTGCAGCCTGCCAAATCTGTCTCCTGAATAACCCAGGACAGAAAGTAAATACCCCACGAAAACACCAGGTCCGGACCCCTTCCAGAGACTGCAAATTGACTACATACAAATGCCCAAGAGCGGCCCCTGTGAATTTGTCCTCGTGTGTATCGATTTATTTTCAGGCTGGCCCGAAAGTTATCCAGTAAAATTAGCTACAGCAAAAGCCACAGCCAAGAAACTGATCACTGAGTTAATACCTAGGTTTGGTCTTCCTGAAACCATAGAATCAGATAGGGGGACACACTTTACAGGAGAAATCATGCAGAATGTGATGACCATGTTAGGGGTTCAACAAAGTTTCCACACCCCTTACCACCCACAGAGTTCAGGATCAGTGGAGAGAGTAAATGGGACAATAAACTTAAAAATACAAAAAGCCATGCAAGAGTTAAACAAGCCATGGCCAGAATGCCTGCCTTTGGCTTTGTTCTCCATAAGATACACTCCAACAGGGAAAACAGGATTGTCCCCATATGAAATACTTTTTGGGAATGCACCTAGACTAGGTTTATACTTTCCACAGAGTATGCAATTGCAATGTGATAGTTTGACTGCATATGTGATACAATTACAACAACGTCTAACTAAGATCCACAAAAGTGTGTATTCTTCTCTTCCAGACCCTAACTCAATAGCAGGTACACATACACTGCTACCAGGAGATTATGTATATGTTAAGAAACACACCAGAAAGACATTGGAACCTAGATTTGAAGGTCCTTATCAAGTGCTTTTGACCACAGCCACCTCAGTGAAATTGGAAGGAAAAGCAGCCTGGATCCACGCATCACACTGCAAAAAGAGTCCTGAACCGAGAGAAACAGAATGACGATCCTTCTAACTATGATAATAGTGCTTGAATGTTTTCAAATGTTTGTTTACACATGGACTCCCGGTATCAATGTAACAGTTCATGAAAATAGTACTGATCTTAGATGGGTAAATCAGGATAAGAGTATAACGCAATATCCTTACTATGAATGGTATACGGTAGGAAATTTCACGGTGTCAGGGCAGGAGGGTCCTTTTTACATGATGCAGAATATGGATTCACCAGTAGTGTGGATAAAAGCCAAATCACAAGCACAAGTAAACATAACTTTCCATTGGAGGGACAATTTAACATGGCCCTTTAATAACACACCGCATAAATGTCATAAGTTAGGTCCATCTGAAACATGGAGGGAAGTAAAAGACAAATTACTACAGTTACTTAGAACTCCGAATTCAAAAGAATACGAGACAGCACAGAGGGGAAAAGGTCCTAGACCAGCAAGGGGAAGTGGGCAATTCAATCTAATAGGTCCTCTTAGTACCAATCAATCTGCAACTTATATTTGTACAGCATGGTATTTTGTACCAGTAAGGAAATGGGACAACACAACAGGAGGATATATACAATGGCAACATTATGGTTTCAATATAAAGATAGAGAACGCTCTACCCACCATCTTCAAATCCTCTGTATTAACTCCTATTCCTAGATCTTGCATAAATGTTTCGGTATCACAACAGAAAACAAAAATCAAATTTAATGTAACTTTTCCCCAGCTACCAGAATGTAGGTATCGCCGAGAATGGTATGATACAGTTCTCGGGGCTGCAGGAACCGGAATGGGAGTAATGAATGGGATACAGATGGAAATGATACAAAATAAGTGGAAACGTGCAGGAAGTCACATAGCTGATAGTTTAATAATCACAAGCAAATGGTTACCTACAACATTCGAAACACAAATTAGCCAGGTACAATTAACTAAATATCTCAATATTATGGTTAATCACACAGCACTAGCCAGTCTGGAGTTGTGGAAAGCAAATCAGAAGTTCATAAACATTACTCAATGTGCTTTTTCTACACTATCTTATCACATTCAAATTAATAGAGCTCGAGATGAGCTACGATTAGGGAATTATCACACTTGGATGAACTATTTCAAGGGTTTAAATTTAGAAAGTACATGGTTTGAAGTACCAGGAAAAGAAGTTTAATGTGAGGAAAGATGGTGTGCTGGAAGGTTTGATGTATACAAAGTGGAGGAGGTCCAGGTAATGTGTAAGTTAATAGTGATGCCACTCCTGATAGGAAAGGATCTATCTGAATTTTGGTACCCTGAGATTTATGGACACTATGTAGATACACAAAACATGACTCATGATCTAAGTCTATGTGCTAAAACTAATAAGGGAATAGTCTGCGGAAGAAGTTCTCCAGTCTATGAACCTTGCTTATTGAAACATCAATCTAACATATGTAAGTTTCAGAGATTACCAGTAGGTGTAGGAAACAGATTTATGGAGATAGGACCACAACATATTTGTTTAGTCACAAATGATCAGGAAACTATGGAAAGTTTAAATAAAACGGCCCCTTTTTCAGGATGCGTAAAGAATGTTAAAATGCTTAAATGGCAGAATGACACTTTCCTTTTTGAACCAGATGCACATAGAATATTTAATCTAGAATGGACGGTAGATAATCTTACTGATACTACACCTTTTATGATATCACTAGAGCCCTTACGGCAAATCTTAAATAAGTCCGAAATACTTAGAAAACACATAGAGACACAAGAACATACCCTTCAAAATAATCTAATATCTGCGGTTATAGATAAAGGGAAATTAATACATCTGTCGTCGCAGATAAGAGATGAAACCACACATCATTGGTATGATATATTTGCTGGATGGTCACCCACTGCTACGGCAATTCTTAACTGGTTGCTCAATCCGATGCTTATTCTAATTTTAGCTTTTGTACTGCTTATTGTGATAAACTGTTGCTTATATAGGAAGATTAAGGCACGAGCAGACAGAATGGAAAGAGAAAGGTATTAGGAACTCTAATGATAAAAGGGTATCTTGACATCACCCCTTTTCTATTCTCTTTGCTTATAAGATGCTGGTATGGATTTGAGGGATGAGGGTAAATAGAGAAGACTTATCCTACTCTGACAACCCGCGGTCAGGGATAGTACTCTTTGAAGTATCGGCTGTTCACTTGTTTGCAAGGACCCAGAATCGTGGAGGGGATGATGTCAAAGGGGGAAATTGATAAGGTTGGAAATAATGGATTAGAGTTCTACTTAAGTTGTTTGTCATTTCTCTGCATTATGTGTACGTGTCAATATATGTTGCAAGACGTAGCCTGAGGTTTTCGCCTAAATGAGTGACCATCGCGTGATGTATGTTGAAATAAACTGCTTGTTACCTTATATGGAAATTTTGCTGAAACCTATGCTTGTGTAACCAGCACTATAAATGTTTTGAGGTCAATAAAGAAGGGCAGCAACAGTACGGGACAACTTGTGCTCGGAACTGATATACAGATACTTTTGACTCTGTGTCTTACTTCTTTAAGAGCTTAAGATTTGGCAAAGCAATATAAACTAGAGAGCAATTTAGTTGACAATTGCACCTAACACCCTCCCAGCCCCCCTCCAAGGGCCCATGGACTTCACCTTGCCTGCCCTGCTTCAGCTACCAGCCCCTATCCCTGTCTGCCTGGATCTCTGCCCTGTTCTGGACTTAGCCCTGTCTGCCTGGATCTCTGCTCTGTTCTGGACTTAGCAATGTCTGTCTGGATCTCTGTCCTGTTCAGGACTTAGCCCTGCTTGCCTGAATCTCTGCCCTGTTCTGAACTTAGCCATGTCTGCCTGGATCTCTGTCCTTGAGTACGGGATCCCCATTTCTGCTGGGCCAGCCTATGTGGACTATCTGTGTGGTGTTACATTGCCACCCGGAGGAATGTTTCTTTCTACTGTCTTGCTACCCTGATGTGCTAACACTGCTCTGCCCATGTGCCAAGGACTTTACCCCCGCTGTACCAAACACTGCTCTGCCCTGTGGACTATCACCCCTTTGCTGTCCCATATTGCTGTCCTGAGGAGCACGCTTCATTGCTGTGCCTTCTGTTTGCCCTGTGGACTACCTCCCCTTTGATGTCCCATATTGCCACCCTGAGGATCACTCTTCATTGCTGTGTCTATTGTTTGTTCTGTGAACTAGTTCTCCTCCTGCCTGTACCCCGAGTCCCCCAATAAACGCCAGCGTGTCGGGTCCCTGGTGATTTGCCTCTGTGTGCTCTCTCTGCACTCTTCGTACAGCACACCCCCGTCATGTCCGTCCTCTTCCTCCATAGTCACTGTGACGTCTTTTATCTCCAGCAGATGATGATACACACATATATAGTGTGGAGACCTAGATTAACCCCTTCAGGGGGGATCAGCACAAGGGTTGCCACCTCATCCCATAAAAACTGAACACATATTGATTACACGGGTTTTGTGGCTGAACTCACTTAGTGCCTTATCTTTTTTTTTAAAGATATATTTTTTATTGCATTTTCCTAACATACATACATACACAAAAAAACTCACACAAAGTACAGAATGCTCCTATTCCAGCTTATAACAAAGGGGATTGTGCATGATAAAGACACTATACTAGGCAGTGCAGAAATACGTCTGATACGGGTATCAATCTTGAGAGGTAAGTGCTATAGTTCCAAACATTATCAGCATTGCAAAGTTCAGGGTAGTAGTACAATACAAATTTCACAGTAAAATCTTTGATTATGGCAGTATGGGGGAGAGGATCAGAGGACTAGCTAGCCATCTGCCCCAGATTTTGTGGAATGTTTTTTTTCCTCTTTTGGATATCAAAGGTAAGCTTGTATAGAGGCAGGCACTCATTTACCAGTTTTAACCAGAAATTACTAGTTGGGATCTCTGATCCCTTCCATGTCAGTAAAAGGGACTTCTTTGCATTAAAATAGAGGATACAAAGCAGTCTCTTGGCCTGAGAGGGAATAGTGAGGTCGCCAAAGATGCCCAGAAGACAATTCAATTAAGTGGAAAGCTTTGCTACTACAGTTTGGAACAGGGAGAGGGAGGTACGTATAATAGACATGCCTGGTCCAGGTGGTGTGCATCCTCTATATACAATGTTATGGAGAGTTTTAAATGAGGAGACTATAGCTCCTTCAGTAGTGGTACAGGAATTATTAGAGTTGAGGTGAAGCCAATCGTGAATATTAACCAGCTGGGATGCTAGATAGTAAGGGTAGAAGAAGTAGAATAAGCCAAGCCAGCGATGTGGGATGGGTGGTGCAGTGTCTCCAATGCAACTCTAGGGGGTCGCCCAATCCAGAGGAGTGCAGTACAAATAGAATCAATACTTTTAAAAATGGATTTGGGAATTCTACAAGAGGAATTAGCTATGACATACAGTAATTTAGGCAAGTAAATCATCTTAAGGATATTGGCTCTTCCCATGAGGTCTAGGGGCAAATCCTTCCACTGTTTGGTTTGTGTTTTGTAATTGGAGCAGTTTGGTTACATATAGGGATAATGGAAATTGAATTGTGACTCCTAAGTAGGGATGAGCTTAGAGTTCGAGTCGAACGTAAGTTCGACTTGAACATCGGCCGTTCGACTGTTTGTTGAATTACGAACATTATGGGCCGTTCGCACCAAATTCGAGTGGCCCGTCACGGCCCATAATTCACTGCAGCATCGCAGTGCATTGCTGGCTGATGATTGGCCAAGCATGCATTATGACCCGCATGCTTTGGCCAATCACAGCGCGGTAAGAACAGAGAACCATAATTGGCCAAAGGCAGGGTGCTTTTGGCCAATTATGCCTCAGGGGATTTAGTACACGCCCCACACTATATAAGGCCGTCTGGAAGTTGGTACAGTATATATGCATCCCAGGTGTTGTGTATATATATATATATATATATATATATATATACATATACACTGTATTCATTTTAGCTAGATCCGTTCCTGTTATTCTCTTCCTAATATACTTACAGGCAGGCAGCTGCAGTATTTTCAGTCAGTGTACTGAATCCTGTGCACAGTGTGCAACTAAAGCTAACTGCAGACAATTGCTGGTGTTCTCTTCCTAATAAAACCACAGGCAGGCAGCTGCAGTATTTTCAGTCAGTGTACTGTATCCTGTGCACAGTGTGCAACTAAAGCTAACTGCAGACAATTGCTGGTGTTCTCTTCCTAATAATACCACAGGCAGGCAGCTGCAGTATTTTCAGTCAGTGTACTGTATCCTGTGCACAGTGTGCAACTAAAGCTAACTGCAGACAATTGCTGGTGTTCTCTTCCTAATAATACCACAGGCAGGCAGCTGCAGTATTTTCAGTCAGTATACTGTATTGTGCACAGTGTGCAACTAAAGCTAACTGCAGACAATTGCTGGTGTTCTCTTCCTAATAATACCACAGGCAGGCAGTTGATTCAGCTAGCTGCAGTAAATTAGTGTACTGTATACTGGGCACAGTGTGCAGCTAAAGCTAACTGCAGACAATTCCTGTTGTTTTCTTCCTAATAATACTACAGGCAGGCAGGCGATTCAGCTAGCTGCAGTATAATCAGTATATATATACATCCCAGCTTTGTGCAGCTACATCTCACTGCAGGCCATTCCTTGTGTACCTATTCCAATGCATCAAAGATAGTATGTCTGGAAGGCCAACAAGGAGAGGCAGACAGTCACAGGCCAATAAAAGAGGGCAAGCAGGCTCTGTGTCTAGAGGCAACAGCATTATGACAAACCTCTCTCCTCCACCCCCTCCTCTTCTTCTTCCTCCATGGCCTCTTCCTGTGCTGATTTGTCCTCGGAACCGGCGGTGCTCCGTAGGCGTTCAAGGGGCTACACAAGTACGCAGGCAAAAAGATGCCATGCGGTGCTTGAGCTGGTGTGCTTGGGGGACAGGAGCCACACTGGGGCAGAGATTCTGTCAGCTCTGCAGGGGCAGGCTCAGAGGTGGTTGACACCACACCAGCTTAAGGCAGGAATGGTGGTTTGCGACAATGGCACCAACCTCCTCTCCGCCCTCTGACAGGGACAACTGACCCATGTGCCCTGTTTGGCTCACGTCCCTAACTTGGTGGTGCAGCGGTTCTTGGGCAGGTACCCAGGCTTACAGGATGTCCTGAGGAAAGCCAGGAAAGTGTGTGCATTTCTGCCAGTCATATGCTAGTGCTCGGCTGGCTGACCTCAAAAAGGAATTTAACCTTCCCAAGAACCGCCTAATCTGTGACATGCCCACCAGGTGGAACTCAAAGTTGGCCATGCTGCAGAGGCTGCACACACAGCAGAGGGCCATCAATCATTTGAGGAGGCCACGAGGATGGTGAGCAGTGACAGTGCATGCATCAGTGACACTGTCCCTCTTGTCAACCTGTTGGAGCACACGCTGCGTGGAATAATGGACAGGGCACTTGAGGCAGAACAGAGGGAGGAAGAGGAGGACTTCCTTACCTCTCCAGGCCCCCTTTATCCAGACAGTGTTCCTACTGACCCGGGAAGAGGACGAGGAGGATTGTGTCAGCATGGAGGTGGAGCCCAGCACTCAGCATCAGCAGCAGTCTTCAAGGGATCATTTACAGTCCGAAGAAACCCATGGACTTGCACGTGGCTAGGAGGAGGTGGCTGCGGATCATGTCGTCCTTAGTGACTCAGAGGACTCCGGACCGAATGCCTCAGCAAACCTATGCTGCATGGCCTCCCTGATCCTGCAAAGCCTGCGGAAGGATTCTCGTATTCGTGGTATCAAGGAGAGAGATCATTACTGGCTGGCAACCCTCCTTGATCCACGTTACAAGGGTAAGGTTGCGGACCCTATCTTGCCATCGCAGAGGGAGCAGAGGATGAAACATCTTCGGGAGGTCTTGCAGAAAGGTTTGTGCAACGCGTTTACAGAGCCTGGGAGATTAAAAATTCCTGGTCCTGGACAATGTGTTGCTGAGGCTTCGGTCAGTCACAGAAGGAGCGGCGAAGAAGGTGGCCGTCTGACCGATTCATTCAGACAATTTTTTTAGTCTGCAGCCCCAAGGTATGATCGGTTCCAGCAACCATCGCCAGCGTTGGATTTACATGGTGCATGAATACTTAGGGGCAAGATCAGACTTGGACACTTTTCCCACCGAAAATCCTCTGGGTTACTGGGTCTTAATGATGGATAACTGGCCAGAGCTTGTGCAGTATTCAATTGAGCTACTGGCCTGTCCTGCATCCAGCGTTCTTTTGGAACGCACATTCAGTGCTGCTGGAGGCTTTGTAACCGATCACAGGGTGCACCTGTCCACCAAATCGGTCGAACGGCTGACCTTATGTTGTGCTGATGTAATCAAATTTTTTTTTTTAATGTGAGATCCCTTCAAGACTGCCTATGCTGATGCTGAGTGACTATCCTGTTATGCTGAGTGACTATCCTCTTCCTCCTCAATTTTCATGCTAATAGCTTGTAAGAACATTTTTGGTTCTGGGCACCAATTTTTGTGCCCCTGTTTAACAGGGGCGTGTAATTACAATTTTTTATGCAATACTTTGCAGCAGGTCTCATTCCTGCGCTCCCACTAGAGTATCTGTGAGGGGTTGCAGTGTTGTGGCACCAGCACCAGTGCCTAAGGCCCAATTTTTCAGCCCCTGTTTAACAGGGGCATGTAATTACAATTTTTGATGCAATACTTTGCAGCAGGGCTCATTCCTGCGCTCCAACTAGAGTATCTGTGAGGGGTTGCAGTGTTGTTGCACCAGCACCAGTGCCTAAGGCCCAATTTTTCAGCCCCTGTTTAACAGGGGCGTGTAATTACAAATTCTGATGCAAGATTAACTATAGTATCTGTGAGGGGTTGCAGTGTTGTGGCACCAGCACCAGTGCCTAAGGCCCAATTTTTCAGCCCCTGTTTCACAGGGGCATGTAATTACAATTTTTGATGCAATACTTTGCAGCAGGGCTCATTTCTGCGCTCCAACTAGAGTATCTGTGAGGGGTTGCAGTATTGTGGCACCAGCACCAGTGCCTAAGGCCCAATTTTTCAGCCCCTGTTTAACAGGGGCGTGTAATTACAATTTTTGATGCAACTCCAACTATAGTATCTGTGAGGGGTTGCAGTGTTGTGGCAGCAGTGCCTAAGGCCCAATTATTCTGCCCCTGTTTAACAGGGGCGTGTAATTACAATTTTTTATGCAATACTTTGCAGCAGGGCTCATTCCTGTGCTCTAACTAGAGTATCTGTGAAGGGGTTGCAGTGTTGTGGCACCAGCACCAGTGCCTAAGGCCCAATTTTTCAGCCCCTGTTTAACAGGGGCGTATAATTACAATTTTTAATGCAATACTTTGCAGCAGGGCGCATTTCTGTGCTCCAACTATAGCATCTGTGAGGGGTTGCAGTGTTGTGGCAGCAGTGCCTAAGGACCAATTTTTCTGCCCCTGTTTAACAGGGGCATATAATTACAATTTTTGCTGCAATAATTTGCAGCAGGGCTCATTCATGCGCTCCAACTAGAGTTTCTGTGAGGGGTTGCAGTGTTGTGGCACCAGCACCAGTGCCTAAGGCCCAATGTCATGGTTATGCAATAGTGTTGTCTATCAGCTTACCTGTTTCCATGTGTTCATCTCTAAAGACCAGCTGACTCTCACCTGACTGCTTTTATTAACTCTCCTCTAGCACGGCTCCACCCCAGCTCCTATCAGAGAACTCTGTATTAACCTCTGGCGTGTCCCCGACTATCCCTGTTTGCCTGTGACCCTGAACCTTGGCATGAACTCTGTTGTCCTTGTCTGCTTGTGGCCCTGACCTTGGCTTATTCGTTTACTATCCCTATCCTCCTGTTGCCTACTGTGGGTGTGAGCTGGGGGACCCTGGGGGTCGCGACCTGGAGCCAGTTGCAGCCCAGTCCATCCTCATTACTAGAGGCTCTGGTGAACACCTGCTGGCTCTTAGACTCTGCGCCCCAGGGAATCCTACGCTCTAACCCCGGTGGGATCAGTGTTGGTGTCCCAGCGGCCCTGCCTTCCTTACCACCCGGACTCCCATCCGCAGTAGTCAGCCGTAGGGTCCACTGCCTTGTGGTGCACTCCTGATCCCAACAGTGTGCATCTGTCACCCAGCCTCTAGGTGACCTGACAGTTTGATCAGCCATGGACCCGGCTGACATGTCGCTTCCTGCAGCCGATCCATTGCAGGGCATAGTTCGCAGACTCGAGGCCCAGGAATCTAATCAGACTCAGGTGAAGCTATTCCTTAAGGATCTGGCTTCCTGCTTCGAGCAGCTCCAGGCCTCCTTGGGAAACCCGAACCTGCAGCCTCAAGTGCAATCAGCAGCTGCACCTATCGCACCAGTCGCAGCCACACATTCATATTCACACCCAGCTCCGTCCCGTTTTTCTGGGGACTCCAAGGCCTGCAGGGGCTTCCTCAGCCAATGCACCATTCATTTTGAGCTCCACCCTCATTTTTCCCTCCTCCCTGGTGAAGCTTTAGCTTGGGCTGTCCCCCTGTGGGAGAAGAATGACTGGGTGGTTTGCAGCCTGTCCAACTTCTTGAAGCTTTTTTGTAATATCTTCGAGGAGCCAGCTCGGGTTTCTTTAGCGGCTAGTGCCCTTTTACGCCTTCACCAAGAATCTTGTTCAGTGGGACAATATGCGCTTCAGTTCCGTATTCTCACAGCTGAATTGAGCTGGAACAATGAGGCCCTGGTCGCAACCTTTTTACATGGCCTCTCTGACCGAGTGAAGGACGAATTAGCAGGAAGAGCCATCCCCGCCGGTCTGGACGATGTAATTTCCTTGTGCAATCAGATTGACATTCGTTTCCAGGAGAGGTCCCTAGAAAAAAGACGCCAGCACCCTCTAGGTCCTAGTCAGCCAGAACTCTTCTCCCGTCGCCCTGTGGAGCATCCTCTGCCTGCTGAGGAACCTATGCAGCTGGGGCGGACCAGACTAACCCCCAAAGAACGTGCTAGACGCAGTACTCTGGGCTTGTGTCTTTATTGTGGGGGCAAGGGTAATTTTCGTGACTCCTGCTTGCTTCGTCTGGGAAAAGCTCGGGTCTAATACATTTAAAAGGTGAAGTATTGGACCCAGAAACATCACCTTCTCGTCTTCTTTTTCTGTTGTTCCTCCATGTAGGCCCTTCTCCCCAATCGGTGCTAGCATATCTGGACTCCGGGGCTGCCGGCAATTTTATGGATTGGAGAACTGTTTCTTCTATGAAGCTTACCCTTTCTCCCCTCGCTACACCACTGGTAGTCTCGGCAATTGATGGCACTGTGCTCCCAGGGGGCCCTATCCGTTTCCAGACGCTAAATATTAGGATGTCGGTAGGGATACTCCACCAGGGGTGGATTTCATACCTCATTTTACCCAAGGCCTCTACCCCCATTGTATTAGGCCTTCCTTGGTTACAGTTCCACTCTCCACATGTGGACTGGGTCTCTGGGCAGATCCTGGCTTGGGGCCCTTCGTGTTTCTTGTCCTGTCTTCTCAAGGTGGTCCCCAAGGAGAGACTTCCCATTGCTACCACATCCGTATCTTCTGATCTTCCCTCGGCATACAGCGATTACCGGGATGTGTTCTGTAAGAAGTCTGCTGAGGTGCTTCCTCCCCACAGATCTTTTGACTGTGCCATTGACCTCGTGAAGCCTTTTCGTTCCGGCTTCCGAGGAGAGAAGACATCAAGTAAGTCTGCACCAACACTACACGTACAGTAGAACACTCTAGGCACACTTTTCACCCCCCATCACCCCCCTGTCACAGTGACACTAATAGCAGTTTTTTTTTCTGATTATTGCATTGGTGTCATTTTGTGACAGTTATAAGTGGTATGGCAGTTAGTGTTAGGCTCCTTTAGGTCTAGAGTACCCCCCTAACCCCCAATAAAGTTTGAACCCCTTGATCACCCCCCGTCGCCAGTGTCACTAAGCGATCGTTTTTCTGATCATTGTATTAGTGTCACAGGTGACGCTAGTTGGGGAGGTAAGTATTTAGGTTAGTCGTCAGCGTTTTATAGCGTCAGGGACCCCCATATTCTACCTAGTAAAGGTTTTAACTCCCTGATTGCCCCCTAGTTAACCCTTTCACCAGTGATCACCGTATAACTGTTACGGGTGACGCTGGTTAGTTAGTTTATTTTTTATAGTGTCAGGGCACCCGCCGTTTAGTACCTAATAAAGGTTTAACCCCCTAATCGCCCAGTGGGTGATATAAGTTAGGTTTTAGGGTCAGATAGGGTCTGCGTTGCCCCAGGCAGTGTCAGGTTAGTGCCAGTACCACTAACACCCATGCACGCAGCATACACCTCCCTTAGTGGTATAGTATCTGAACGGATCAATATCTGATCCGATCAGATCTATACGAGCGTCCCTAGCAGTTTAGGGTTCCCAAAAACGCAGTGTTAGCGGGATCAGCCCAGATACCTGCTAGCACCTGTGTTTTGCCCCTCCGCCCAGCCCAGCTCAGCCCACCCAAGTGCAATATCGATCGATCACTGTCACTTACAAAACACTAAACACACATAACTGCAGTGTTCGCAGAGTCAGGCCTGATCCCTGCGATCACTTATGCCGTGTACACACAGGCGGACTTTCCGACCGGACTGGTCCGACGGGCCGAATCTGGTGGACAATCCGACCATGTGTGGTCTGCATCAGACTTCCGATGGACTGTTTCAGTCGGAAATCCGATGGAATTTAGATTTGAAGCCTGCTTCAAAGCTTTACGTCGTAACTCCACCGGACTCAGTTCCCAACGGAAAGCCCGTTCGTCTGTATGTTGGTCCGACGGAACAGATATGATGCAAGGGCAGGGTACTGCATCTCGCGCTCGCTGCAATAGGAAAAACAAATTTTCCTATTGCGGCGAGCATGAGGCAACAATGTCCCTCAGGTCTTGTATGGGTTTTAAGGGGAACCCCCTACGCTGAAAAAATGGCGTGGGGTCCCCCCAAAATCCATACCAGACACCTATCTGAGCACGCAGCCCGACCGGTCAGGAAAGGGGGTGGGGACGAGCAAGCGCCCCCCCTCCCTCCTGAACCGTACCAGGCCGCATGCCCTCAACATGGGGGGGTGGGTGCTTTGGCCCCACGTGCCCCCCCTCCCCCAAAGCACCTTGTCCCAATGTTGATGAGGACAAGGGCCTCTTGTCCTCATGTTGATGAGGACAAGGGCCTCTTCCCGACAACCCTGGCCAATGGTTGACACGACGCTCTCTCTTATATAAGTCATCACGCACCGCTCACACACCATTACAGCGGGAGAGATCGTTGTGTCAAAATCGGAAGAAGAGAAGAGGGGAGAAGACGACGCAGAAGTCTGGGCCACCGCTAGCAAAAGAGCGGCAAAAGAGCAGAAGATAATGGAGGAGCCCGGCAGAAGAACCGGAGAGCGAGAGAAGAGGCCGAACACTGGGAGAAGAACCGAACATCGGGAGAAGAGGCCGGAGAGAGCGGAGAAGAATCGGACATCGGGAGAAGACGCCGGAGAGACCCCCAAAGTCGGAAGAAGACCCCCGGAGCTGTCTAATAAATTACTTTAAAAACCTGTGTAGTGTTTTTTTTATTGACACTTTTTCCCTAGGTGAATGGGTAGGGGTACGATGGACCCCATACTCATTCACATAGGGTGGGGGGCCTGGGATCTGGGGGCCCCCTTATTAAAGGGGGCTCCCGGATTCCGATAAGCCCCCCGCCCGCAGACCCCGACAACCAACGGCCAGGGTTGTCAGGAAGAGGCTTGCAGTAACGCAGTTGGGGGGCGGTCCATGCCTGATGTGTTCTCCTCCTCTGTCTCTCACTCCCGCCCAAGCCTGTTTCCACCTGCTCTCTACCCGGGTGGCGTGGCTGCACACTGTCCTCCCCTCACCGGGTGTTTTTATGTACACTAATGGAGAGTGGGGTCTCTACTAATAGAGGGGGGTCTGTACTAATGGAGGGGGGGTGGTCCTGGGGGGTCTGTACTAATGGAGGGGGGGTTGTCCTGGGGGGATCTGTACTAATGGAGGGGGGTTGTCCTGGGGGGTCTGTACTAATGGAGGGGGGTTGTCCTGGGGGGATCTGGACTAATGGAGGGGGGTTGTCCGGGGGGGTCTGTACTAATAGAGGAGGGTTGTCCTGGGGGTCTGTACTAATGGAGGGGGGTTTGTCCTGGGGGGTCTGTACTAATGAAGGGGTGGCGGTTTGTCCTGGGGGGTCTGTACTAATGGAGGGGGGTTTGTCCTGGGGGGTCTGTACTAATGAAGGGGTGGCGGTTTGTCCTGGGGGGTCTGTACTAATGGAGGGGGGGTTTGTGCTGGGGGTCTGTAGTAATGGAGGGGGGGTTTGTCCTGGGGGGTCTGCACTAATGGAGGGGGGTTTGTCCTGGGGGGTCTGTACTAATGGGGGGGGTTTTGTCCTGGGGGGTCTGTACTAATGGGGGGTTTGTGCTGGGGGGTCTGTAGTAATGGAGGGTGGGTTTGTCCTGGGGGGTTTGTACTAATGGAGGGGTTTGTCCTGGGGGTCTGTACTAATGGAGGAGGGGTTTGTCCTGGGTGGTCTGTACTAATGGAGGGGGGTTTGTCCTGGGGGGATCTGTACTAATAGAGGGGGGTTTGTCCTGGTGGGGGTCTGTACTAATGGAGGGGGGGTGGTTTGTCCTGGAGGGGTCTACACCCAGGAAAGTACACCCAGTACTCCAGAGGGAGAGGGCAGTGCTGAAAGAACACCATCAGAGAGAGAACCCCATTGCCCTGCGCCACCAGAGGGAAAGCCACACAGCCTAGCGCCATCCCTGGTGGAGAAAGGAATGGAGTAATTTTAGGAGTACAGATCTGGGTGCTACCCAGTGGAGTCGTCACGGGCAATTCAGAGTGAGCTGACTCCTGATCAGAGGAACAATTGCTGTATTGCTGGGTCAGGTGACAGGGCCGATCGGCCATTATCTACTAACGTCCATAGGAACTCCAGTCTCTGACCATCTTCTGTATTATATCTGCAGTCTCTGACCATCTCCTGTATTATGTCTGCAGTCTCTGACCGTCTCTTGTATCATGTCTGCTGTCTTTGACCGTATTATGTCTAGGGGCTCTTTCTAACAGCCAGCCCTCTGTGTGTGCATCAGAGAGACTCCCCTCAAGGTCTCATTAGTGTACTCTCTTCCTGTATTTTCTTTATTGTTAAGAGATCATGGGAGGATCCCAAGGTAACAAAGACTTCTAAGGGGAGCATCTCTGTGTTTTATTCCTTGCCATAGAAACATTTGTAAAGGGGAGGAGTTGGTAAGATGACCACGCCCATGTGGGGGCGCCAGAAATATTTCTGCACCCAAGCATCTGTGACCCTAGGATCGGCCCTGGTTATACCAGAATGATGCCTGCAGGTTTAGGTATCATCTTGGTATCATTCTTTTCAGCCAGCAGTCGGCTTTCATGTAAAATCAATCCTAGTGGCTAATTAGCCTCTAGACTGCTTTTACAAGCAGTGGGAGGGAATGTCCCCCCCTCCCACCATCTTCCATGTTTTTCTCTGGCTCTCCTGTCCCAACAGGGGACCCGAGAATGCAGCCGGTGGTTTGGCCAGCTGACCATAGAGCTGATCAGAGACCAGAATGACTTCAATCATCGCATTTTGTGACTTAGATTTCGCCGGATGTAAACAGTGCCATTGGGAAAGCATTTTATCACACCGATTTTGGTGTGGTCAGATGCTTTGAGGGCTGAGGAGAGATCTAGGGTCTAATATACCCCAATTTTTTCAAAAAAGAGTACCTGTCACTACCTATTGCTATCATAGGAGATATTTACATTCCCTGAGATAACAGTAAAAATGATTAAAAAAAAAGCACCCCTGTCCCTCCCTGCTTTCGCGCAAAAGCGAACGCAAGCGTCAGTCAGGCGTCAAATGTAAACAGCAATTGCACCATGCATCTGAGGTATCACCGTGAAGGTCAGATCGAGGGAAGTAATTTTAGCAATAGACCTCCTCTGTAAATCTAAAGTGGTAACTTGTAAAGGCTTTTAAAAATGTATGTAGTTTGTCGCCACTGCACATTTGTGTGCAATTTTAAAGCATGTCGTGTTTGGTATCCATGTACTCGGCCTACGATCATCTTTTTTATTTCATCAAAAATGTGGGCAATATAGTGTGTTTTAGTGCATTAAAATTTAAAAACTATGTTTTTTCCCAAAAAAGATGCGTTTGAAAAATCGCTGCGCAAATACTGTGTGAAAAAAAATTAAACACCACCCATTTTAATCTGTAGGGCCTTTGCTTTAAAAAAATATATAATGTTTGGGGGTTCAAAGTAATTTTCTTGCAAAAAAAATATTTTTTCATGTAAACAAAAAGTGTCAGAAAGGGCTTTGTCTTCAAGTGAATAGAAGAGTGGGTGATGTGTGACATGAGCTTATGTTGTGCATAAAATGCCAGGACAGTTCAAAACCCCCCCAAATGACCCCATTTTGGAAAGTAGACACCCCAAGCTATTTGCTGAGAGGCATGTCGAGTCCATGGAATAATATTAAATATTTATATAAATATTATTAATATTATTAAATATTTTTTTTTTGCACAAAGTTATCACTAAATGATATATTGCTCAAACATGCCATGGGCATATGTGAAATTACACCCCAAAATACATTCTGTTGCTTCTCCTGAGTACAGGGATACCACATGTGTGAGACGTTTGGGGAGCCTAGTCGCGTACGGACCCTGAAAACCAAGCACCACCTTCAGGGTTTCTAAGGGTGTAAATTCTTGATTTCACTCCTCACTGCCTATCACAGTTTCGGAGGCCATGGAATGCCCAGATGGCACAACCCCCCCCCCCCCTGGGGGTCCCACGCCTTTCCTTTTTTAAATTTGGGTGCGGGGTTCCCCTTAATATCCATACAAGACCCAAAGGGCCTGGTAATGGACTGGGGGGTACCCATGCCGTTTGTCTCACTGATTTTCATCCATATTGCCAGGACCAGACATTACATTAAAGCCGCAAGCAGTTTTAAATGACTTTTATTCTTTTACAAATGTCATTTTGTGCAGGGACTGTTCTAAGCACGGGAAACACACGCCACTTTACAGGCATACTATAGACACCCCCCAGGCACGATATTTAAAGGAATATTTCACTTTTATTTTTTCACTTTAAGCATCATTAAAATCACTGCTCCTGAAAAAATGGACGTTTTTAAAACTTTTTTTGCATTAATACATGTCCCCTTGGGCAGGACCCAGGTCCCCAAACCCTTTTTAGGACAATAACTTGCATATTAGCCTTTAAAACTCGCATTTTTGATTTCTCACGTTCGAGTCCCATAGGACTTAACGGGGTTCGAAAGTTTGCACAAACTATCGGTCCGTTCGCAAGTTCTGGTGCGAACCGAACCGACGGGTGTTCGGCTCATCCCTACATGGCCGTTATTTGTTCTTATCACTAAACTGATGAGTGGTAAGTGCTTTTAAGTTCCACTTGACCACCTGTAGGTTCCGCCCCCTTTCTGACCAGGCCATATTCTGCTATTTAGCACGCTGCAGCTTTAACTGAAAATTGCACGCTCCTGCGATGTACTACCCAAATGAAATTTATGCCCTTTTCCCGCCACATATAGAGCTTTTATTTGGTGGTATTAGATCACCGCTGTTTTCATTTTTTGTTATTGAAACAATGCCATGCATGCTCATAATAAATTAAAAGATGAAAGCTATTGGTTACTGCCCCGTTTATAGTCCCGACGTACGTGTTTTACGTCACCACGTTCAGAACGATCGGATTTTCCGACAACTTTGTGCGACCGTGTGTATGCAAGACAAGTTTGAGCCAACATCCGTCAGAAAAAATCCATCGATTTTGTTGTCGGAATGTCCAATCAATGTCCGACCGAGTGTACCGGGCATTACGGTTTCTGAGCTTAACCAGCTTGTGGAGCCACCGTATGTTTACTATGGGAGGGTACGCATACGCAAGTGGAAAGAAAGGAAAATTCCACCATACAGTTCACACAAGCGTGTAATTAGAAAGGTGGACTGGACATCTATTCACTCGGCACAATCCTGTCTTTTATATTTTATTGTGCACCAAAAAGCATACGTTTTTCATTTTTCTTAAAATAAATTTGGTTAATAAACAAATGTGCAAATCTTGTGCTACATGAAAAAATGTGCCTAATCCTAAAATTCCATTTGCATTGTTTCATTCTACGGGTTCATTCTACATTTGTTTCATGTGTTGATGTCATTTTCAGATTACAATTGTAGATTATTTATGGAACCCGTTTCTCTTCTCGTTTTGCAGCGCCATAGCGAGTAAACGCAGGCAGGTGGGGCGCAGAGGGAAGCAGGTTCCCATCCTCCTCTACGAGGCCGATATGACATGACATGTTCCTGACCACTGCACTCTATACACAGGAATGTATATGACATGTTCCCGACCACTGCACTCCATACATAGGACTGTATGACATACTCCTGACCACCGCACTCCATACACAGGGCTGTATATGACATGTTCCTGACCACTGCACTCTATACACAGGGCTGTATATGACATGTTCCTGACCTTTGCACTCTATACACAGGGCTGTATATGACATGTTCCTGACCACTGCACTCTATACACAGGACTGTATATGACATGTTCCTGACCACTACACTCTATACACAGGACTGTGTATGACATGTTCCTGACCACTACACTCTAAACAAAGACTGTATATGACATGTTCCTGACCACAGCACTCTATACACAGGAATGTATATGACACGATCCTGACCACTGCACTCTATACACAGGACTGTATATGACACGTTCCTGACCACTGCACTCTATACACAGGACTGTATATGACACATTCCTGACCACTGCACTCTATACACAGGATTGTATATGACATACTCCTGACCACCGCACTCCATACACAGGGCTGTATATGACATGCTCCTGACCACCGCACTCTATACACAGGGCTGTATATGACATGTTCCTGACCACTGCACTCTATACACAGGACTGTATATGACATGTTCCTGGCCTCTGCACTCTATACACAGGGCTGTATATGACATGTTCCTGACCACTGCACTCTATACACAGGACTGAATATGACATGTTCCTGACCACCGCACTCTATACACAGGACTGTATATGACATGTTCCTGACCACTACACTCTATACACAGGACTGTGTATGACATGTTCCTGACCACTACACTCTATACACAGGACTGTGTATGACATGTTCCTGACCACTACACTCTAAACAAAGGCTGTATATGACATGTTCCTGACCACAGCACTCTATACGCAGGACTGTATATGACACGTTCCTGACCACTGCACTCTATACACAGGACTGTATATGACACATTCCTGACCACTGCACTCTATACATAGGATTGTATATGACACGTTCCTGACCACTGCACTCTATACACAGGACTGTATATGACACGTTCCTGACCACTGCACTCTGTACACAGGGCTGTATATGACATGTTCCTGTCTATCGCACTCTATACACAGGACTGTATATGACATGTTCCTGACCACCGCACTCTATACACAGGACTGTACATGACATGTTCCTGACCACCGTACTCTATACACAGGACTGTATATGACACGTTCCTGACCACTGCACTCTATACACAGGACTGTATATGACACATACCTGACCACTGCACTCTATACACAGGATTGTATATGACATACTCCTGACCACCGCACTCCATACACAGGGCTGTATATGACATGCTCCTGACCACCGCACTCTATACACAGGACTGTATATGACAAGTTCCTGATAATTGCACTCTATACACAGGACTGTATATGGCATGTTCCTGACCACTGCACTCTATACACAGGACTGTATATGACATGTTCCTGACCACCGCACTCTATACACAGGACTGTATATGACATGTTCCTGACCACTGCACTCTGGCCGTTATTTCTGGTTATATCTAAACTGATGACCTGTAAAGGATTTAAAGCGTCATCTATGAGCAATTTTGGGTAACAAAGATTTTCCTCATTCCACCGATACACAACTTTTTGTTCAAAACATTTTTTATTATAATTTTACTTATAACAAGTTTGAAGTCATAAAAATCAGGAAATAGTAAAGGAAGAAATCCAATTGGTCAGGAAAATGACGTGTTTGGAATGTGGAGGCGGAGTCATTATTAATTTGTGTACAATACAATACACAACGTGTTACATTATTATAACAATGTATTGTAGAAAAGATCACACCATAGAAAATGGGGGAAAGTAGAAAATAAACCCGGATATAAAGGTGACATTTGTGTACGAGGAACACCTTAACAATTACCACCATTTTATTCTCCAGGGCCTCTGCTTTCAGAAAATATATGTTTGGGGGTTTTATCTAATCTTCAGACACAAAATCTCCATATTACCATGTGTGCAAAAATAATGTAAAATCAGCTCTGGCAGTGAAAGGGTTAATGTGAGCTAGATGGGATCACTCTGCTGTGGTCACACTCTAAACGTTAGAGCTCCCCCTAGCTGCAGCCTAGTAATAACATTGCTAGGAGGTCTATTTGTTTATCAGCTACATCTTTATATAAACGTCTCCTGACATTTAGGGGTCTAGTCATAAATAATTTACATAATAATTCACCCAATGAAAATACATGTACATTCCTTCTGTGTGAATAAGGGGAAAATGGAGTTTAATTGGCTATTTGCTGGTCGAATAATTTCCATTTATTTAAAATGGAAAATACTACATTTGCCACTAGCTGGAGATAATTGCTATTATACTTAGTGCCATCTAAAGTCCAAACATAGTATTTTTCATTTTAATTTAATGGTTAGTCTAATAGTGTTGGCTTATTTAGGTTATATCCTTCAGTGTGTACTGTACTGATAAGTGTATGATCTCAGGTATTAGTATGAAGACATGTCTGATGAAGGAAAATAAGAGTTCTATTATTCAAAAAGATTATTAGATGTGACAATCGTTCAACCAGCTGTTACAATTTCTGGCTGTGATTTAACACAGTGATTTCCTATGATCATCAGCTCCATCTAGTGGCCATAATCTGATATTTTTCCTGAAATACCTCGATTAGTGCAATACTGCATTATAGCCACTAGATGGAGCCAAGGAAATCAGTGTATGAAATAAAATACGGCCAATATTCATCACAGCTGGGTAAATGCCGGTCATAACTGTTCAACTATTTTTTTTTTAATTAAACCTCTAAGTGTTTGTGAAATTTTCACCACAAAATGTACTCAGCCAATTTTTATTTTTCTACTGCTATCAATGGCCAACACGGTACAACACTTCATCCATGTCTTTGGTGATCTCTGATCTCCTTATGAACTGTTTTCTTACATGATGAAGATCAGCCATGGAGTATATCTGAGGTGTATATCAGGGTGTGCTTCTTCCCCACATGAGAGCTGTGATGTCCAGAAACATTCATATAGAAGAGATTTTCCACACTCAAGGCACTAATACACCTCAAGGGTTGTGTGGGATCCCTGATGTACAGGAAGACAGGTCTTTAGTGAGGAACAATTCCCTCACTCAGGACATGAAAGTGGCTTCTCCCCCTTGTGAGATCTCTGATGTCTGTAAAGATTGGACTTACCTGAAAAACATTTCCTGCACTCAGGACAGGAATACGGCTTCTCCCCCGTGTGAGATCTCTGATGTGTGGAAAGATTGGCCTTCTCTGAAAAACATTTCCCACACTCAGGACAGGAATACGGCTTCTCCCCCGTGTGAGATCTCTGATGTGTGGAAAGATTGGACTTCTGTGAAAAACATTTCCCACACACGGGACAGGAATACGGCTTCTCCCCGGTGTGAGATCTCTGATGTGTGTAAAGACTGGACTTCACTGAAAAATATTTCCCGCACTCTGGACAGGAATGCGGCTTCTCCCCTGTGTGAGATCTCTGATGTGTGGAAAGATTGGCCTTCTCTGAAAAACATTTCCCACACTCAGGACAGGAATACGACTTCTCCCCCGTGTGAGATCTCTGATGTGTGGAAAGATTGGACTTCTGTGAAAAACATTTCCCACACACGGGACAGGAATACGGCTTCTCCCCGGTGTGAGATCTCTGATGTGTGTAAAGACTGGACTTGCTTGAAAAACATTTCCCGCACTCAGGACAGGAATACGGCTTCTGCCCCGTGTGAGATCTCTGATGAATGGAAAGACTGGTCTTCTGAGAAAAACATTTCCCGCACTCAGGACAGGAATGCAGCTTCTTCCCCGTGTGAGATCTCTGACGTTTGCAAAGATTGCACTTCAGTGAAAAACATTTCCCGCACTCTGGACAGGAATGCGGCTTCTCCCCTGTGTGAGATCTCTGATGTGTGTAAAGATTGGACTTCTCTGAAAAATATTTACCGCACTCAGGACAAGAATATGGCTTCTCTCCTGTGTGAGATCTTTTATGCCTATTAAGTTCAGATTTAAAACAGAAACACTTCCCGCACTCAGGACAGGAATACGACCTTTCTCCTGTGTGAGATCTTTTATGCCTATTAAGTTCAGATTTAAAACAGAAACACTTCCCGCACTCAGGGCAGGAATATGGCTTCTCCCTCGTGTGAGATCTCTGATGTGTGTAAAGACTGTAATTCTGTGAAAAACATTTCCCGCACTCAGGACAGGAATATGGCTTCTCTCCTGTGTGAGATCTCCGATGTCTGGAAAGATCGGACCTCTGTGAAAAACATTTCCCGCACTCAGGACAGGAATACGGCTTCTCTCCTGTGTGAGATCTTTTATGCTCATTAAGCTTGGATTTAAAACGGAAACACTTCCCACACACAGTACAGGAAAAGTCCTTCTCTGTTGGAAGGACGGCACCGTCCTTCACAGTCTTAGGTTCCCCAGGATAAGAGGAATACGATGATCCATCTACACTGTGTGGTGCCGGATGGACATTTGAGGTAGCCGGGTTTTCTCCTGGACTATACTGTGTGATGTCCTCATCTTCTACTTTACAATCTGGAGACAAAGTGAGACAATCTTCTGAGGTTTTCCTCATCTCCCGTCCATCTACTAAAATAGAAATAAAAAGATTATTACTAGACATGAGCAGATTGGTTCCCCTAAACCAGGACTCCGCCCACATCAGGCAGCTTTGTCTCTGAGGATCTTACAATTCCTCCCTCAAGGTAACTAGTAAATAGGTCCTCTGTAGGGCGGCAACTAATGATTATTTTCAGAATTGATTAGTTGGCCGATTATTGTTTTGACTAATTGTATAAAAACCTCAAAAAAAGGTTGGTGTATAATTTAGTTAATATTCTTGAATATATATACAGCGGTAAATATAAATATCCAGATATATAGTTGGATATTTAATCCACTCTGAGAATAACAGACAGATAGATGTATTATTAGAGGGAGAATCTGCTACATATCAGAATCAGAGATCAACATTATTAAAATGTAAAAAAGATGTAAAACACTGTTTTGCAGATGATCAGACAGGAGTGTATTATAATATGATGGATGACAGACTCCCTTGTCATAGACAGGTAGGTAGGTACAAGCTCCCTACACCTGATGTCACTTATGCTGGCCGTACACAAACTCATTTTTCTTTCCAAAAAACATTCATCCAATTTTCTAACCATTAGTGGGGTCAAATCGGCGTTCATTTTCCACCACAGTGACGGGAACAAATTTTCACATTTATACTGTGAAATAGTGAAAGTAATATATCTTATATCATATATATAATAATAAATATACCCAGAAGTAGGATATATGGGGATTTTACCTGGGAGTCACACATGAAGATATATGGAGGTTAGAGGGGGAGGGGGGGGCTTTTATATTAAAGTAATACTGAAAGCTGAGACTTTTTTTCATGGATATAATAATTTTATATATAATGCACAATACTAGTAAACTTTTACTTTATGTAATAGTAATGCCTTCTATCACCTCCAGTCTATCAGCCCCACCTTCTCTGACTTCTCTGGGGTCAGATGCTGATCTTCTCTGCACAGAGCCCTTAAAGTCATTGTAAATATTGGATTACTATTTTTTAAACAAACTTGTCATACTTACCTCCTATGTGTAATGGTTTTGCACAGAGCAGCCCTGATTCTCCTCTTCTGGACCCCCCCGGTACTTCTGGCTCCTCCTGCCTTCAGAGTTCTCTTATAGGAAGCCGCAAAGTATAGTATAGCGTTCTCCTATAGGAAGCTACAAAGTATAGTCTAGAGTTCCCCTATAGGAACCACAAAGTATAGTATAGAGTTCCCCTATAGGAAACTGGAAAGTATGGTATAGAGTTCCCCTATAGGAAGCTGTAAAGTATAGTATAGAGTTCCCCTATAGGAAGCCACAAAGTATAGTATAGAGTTCCCTTATAGGAAGCCACAAAGTATAGTATAGAGTTCCTCTATAGGAAGGTACAAAGTATAGTATAGAGTTCTTTTATAGGAAGCCACAAAGTATAGTATAGAGTTCCCCTATAGGACGGTACAAAAATTCTGCCTTTAGAATCACTTGCTTACTTCTCTTGTGCAGAACTACATGTCCCATGAGGCATTGCTCCTCACACATTCAAGCTGTATTTTCTGATATGTAAAGAAATAATGCATTCTGTTTGCAGGCCAATTATCGACTGACCAACTAATCAATTATGAAACTATGACAACTATTTTCATAATCAATTATAATCAATTATGATGATTAGTTGTTTCAGCCCTACATCTCTGAATCTCCTACCAGTTCATTTCTTTATTCATGGACCTTAGTCAGAGAGTGAGGAAACAAGGAGAACTGTCTTTTATAGGAGTGACAGTGATGAGGGGGATTATAGGACGAGTGTCCCCACCCCCTCTATCATTCATTGCCATCTTCCCAATACAAGAAGTCCTGCACTTCCTTATTTAGTCCATGATTTAGTCATGAATAACAGCGGGGCTGAGCCCCACCAGAGGTCAGAGAGTGAGGATGGGGGGAGAACAACCAAGATGAAGACTGGACTGATCCTGAAGACCACCATCATTGGATTATTGGCTCCTCCCTCATTATTATTATTATTCTGTTTAAGGTTCCAAAGTTTGAGGATGTTATCACATTATTATCAACATGTAAAAGTCTGTGCTCCAATCAAATCATCAGATATAAAATGTCCAGCTGGTAGGAAATGGGTGTAACAAAAGAGAATACATATTATGTTTATATATAGCAGTGGGTAGAGGGGAGAGAGCAGAAGTCAGGACTATGTAATGTACAACATACTGTATAAGATACAACAAATAGGATTATATAGTATAATAATGATGTAATGTAAAACATAGAGTATATAGTACATTGGTCAGGAGTATGTAATCTGCAAAATAAATGATACAGTATAAGGGTCAGGACTCATAATATTGGTATTCAGTAATCAGTGGTGACCTAAATGTTAACATGAGACAAGTTGCAGAGGTCCCACACCGCTGCCTCCCATCTCCTGAGACTGAATACATTGTTTTTATGTGTTTATCAGATGATGGAGGATCTAGGTGTACCCTCCGTACTGCTCTCTCCTTTACAATAAAGTCTCCTCTTACCCAGTGATGTGAGGGGCGGCTGATTGTCCATCATGACGTCCTTGTAGAGATCCTTGTGTCCTTCTAAATACTCCCACTCCTCCATGGAGAAATAGACAGTGACATCCTGACACCTTATAGGAACCTGACACACACAATGATACAGTCACCATCCAGACACATCCCTTGTCTGTTACTGGATAATGTCCCAGAATTCCCAGCACTGCTCACCTCTCCTGTCAGCAGCTCCATCATCTTCTTGGTGACTTCTAGAATCTTCTGTGTGTTGTGTCTTGTAGGGATCGGGGATTGAGGTGGGGGGATGGTGATTGGATTCTGGTTTCTCGAGGATCTAGTGGTCATATAATGAGATCTCCTTCTTGTCTCATTTTCAGTAGATTTCTTCACTATTACTGTACAGTTCTGTGTTATACAAATATAAATATCGTAATAATATAGTTTTGGCGCTTTGTAAGAGTTAAGGAACAACCCCGAGGTGGAGCGTCTTACTATTGCTCCTGAGGTCGGCATGTGTACTGCTCCGATCACATGGGATGAATAGGAGAGGAGGTCCGGTGGGGATCAGAGCTGTACACATCCCACCCATACAAACAACAATAGTAAGATGCTCCACCTCGGGGTCCTTTCTTAACTCCTGGAAAGTAGTTGGGGGGAATGTCATTCTGATTGTAGATTTGGCCCAGTGACAGGCTGCTGCTGTACCTACAGACCAGATTCCGGGACGCTGCCTGGGACATGGCTATCCTGGGACAGCTTAGTAAAAAGCTTGACTGACTGTCCCGGAATATTGGTATGATGTAACATTATCAAGGGGCCCCTGGGCAGTGCCCCATGCATTAAAGTGGAGCTCCACCCAAAAGGGGAAGATCCACTTGCTTGCCTCCCCCCTGTTACATTTGGCTCCTTTTGGGGAGGAGCGGATACCTTGTTTTTACAGAACTCAGTCTGAAGTTTGGCACCCTCCTCCCTCCCCCGCTGCTGAGCCATTCAGAAAGCACAGCATGCTTCGCGCATGTGCAGTAGAAAACTGGCTGTGAAGGTGCAAGGTTTCACTACCGATTCCCTTAGCCCAGATGGCGGCTGCAGCACCCGAGAGCAGATTGAAAAATCGACTCTGGTGAAGACACCGCTTGGTTGGTGGAGAGGTAAGTGTCCTAATATTAAAAGGTCAGCAGCTACAGGATATGTACAGTATTTGTAGCTGTGGACTTTTATTTTTTCTGAAGGAGCCTGGAGCTCCTCTTTAAGACGGCTCTGCTCTCCCATAATCCCTCACCTCTATGATTGAGCAAAGGACAGACATCTCCATCCATTGATATGATTACAATGTGGTCAGATTAATAGATTCTTCTAGAAGTCATATAATAGAGTCACTAATGTTCTACTAGTAAGGCTCACTAACCCACCAGGAAATGTTACTCATGGAATTAGTGGTCAGTGGGCGTGGCATGCTGGTAATCATGAGTCTCACTGATTGGACTAAAGCTGACATTATTATCTCCTATACCCAATGCTGCCATCTTGTGCTATAACCAAATATCATAGAGTATGTACACTTCATGTATTCATAGTACTTGTGTGGATGTCCTTATTGATTAGCAGAACATCAGAAGACTTAAAGTGACTCAGAATACAACCCAGTGTACAGCTGAGTCAGATTTAACCCCTTCATTACACTCACCTCTCCAGTCAGCAGGCTGAGGATCTCCAGGGTGAGGTTCAATATCGTCTCATTCCAGGGAAATTCCTTCCTTACATTCTTCACAAAACTCAAATTCTGCTGATTGTCCATCATGACGTCCTTGTAGAGATCCTTGTGTCCTTCTAAATACTCCCACTCCTCCATGGAGAAATAGACAGTGACATCCTGACACCTTATAGGAACCTGACACACACAATGATACAGTCACCATCCAGACACATCCCTTGTCTGTTACTGGATAATGTCCCAGAATTCCCAGCACCGCTCACCTCTCCTGTCAGCAGCTCCATCATCTTCTTGGTGACTTCTAGAATCTTCTGCATGTTGTGTCTCCCAGGTTTTAGGGAGTCACATGGAGGCACTGTGATGGTAATATGATCACCTGACTTCACAAGAGGAAATCTCTATATTGAGGAACAAATATGAATATTATGTTAGAATCCCAGAATCCTCCTCGCCTCTCCGGTCAGGTCTGTGTTTTATTAATAGAGATAATAGTGATGTCATGTGACCTCCCAGAATCCCCCTCACCCCTCCGGTCAGGTCTGTGTTTTATTAATAGAGATAAGAGTGATGTCATGTGACCTCCCAGCATCCTCCTCACCTCTCCGGTCAGATCTGTGTTTTAAATAATAAGGTGATTTTGCGCAAATATAAAAATAGTGTCTAATTATTAAATAAAATATTTCAGGAGAGCTTCTAAATTATTTCCATAATAAATAAACCCCGTGGTATATATAAAAATTTAAACAATGTGTATATATAAAAATGTTATATCTCTGATCAGAAATATTCAATATATAATTTAAATAACAATGATAATGTCCGTGTGTGAATTCTCAGTGCTAGACGTATAATAGTGCCAATATTAAACAGATAAAAAATAAATCCCAATCAATAAAATGTATATAGATGAATTACATTAAATCTGGACTTGATGAATTGCACTTTGAATGTCTCTAAAGCAATGGTGTGGAGCAGTCTAGAGAGAGTCCAACAAGTATCATAGTAGGTAGAGGATAATAAAGTTTTATAAATATAAAATCAGGTGAGGATGATCGTTCCAAATATTTCTGCCGTAGCTCCTTTGTGTATCTGGTCTCCCAGAACTCTTACCTTGAGATTAATAATAACATGCAATTGCCACAGTCATCACTGGGGGGATCCCTCGCTCTTCCTAGATAGTAATCGTCACTTCTCTGGACGGCATATCGTGATGCTGTTTTCTCTCTCAGCTTCGTTCAGTCAGTTTCTCCTGTTAAATGGGGCGGTACCTCCGTGGAGAGGGGACAGGGAGAGAAAGGGAAGGGGGGAGAGCATCCAATAGTGCAGTATATCAGGGTTTTCTTGAAAAACGTATTTATTAAGAGGCTTATACTCTTACACAAAACAAAGTTAAAAAACACAGGGAACAAATTAGGCGTTGTTCCTCGCCTTCTCACGTCACTTCCGGTCGCGGCTCCATCCGGCCAATCCCTACGCGTTACGTTGTCTCACACAACTTCATCTGGGGAACCGGATTGTCTATTGGACCATGCTTTTATTATTAAATACCGGAAGTAGTGTGGCAGCCATTTTAGGAATGGGCGATATGGGAACCTCGTGACCATTTTGTTGTAGTCAATTGTAGAGGTGTATTACAGTCACTGTTTCACTTAATGCTTGATCTATCGTCGGCCATTTTTTGTAAGTTTAGTGTCTGCAATGAAGGTATGAAACCGCGGCCATTCTTACAGTCGCAATCTTAGACTAGTTAAGCTGCACTCTGTATTTTTGGATTTGTTTGTGGCCTGTAAGTTTGAATATACAATTCTTATTCTTGAATAAATACCTCACTAGTGGAATTGGTGACTGATATAGTCGCTTCGCGTCTGTTTGGTGAGATAATATACCGTATTTATCGGCGTATAACACGCACTTTTTTCCCCTTAAAATCAGGGGAAAGTCGCAGGTGCGTGTTATACGCCGATCCCCTGCGATCCGACCTGTCAAATTTTCAAAATCGCCGATCGCGATTTGAAAATGGCGCCGCCGGCGCCGAAATACACAGAGCCGGTCCTCGGCTCTTTCCGGCGGCTGTCGTTCATTTTCGGCTCCACTCGTAGTCCCGAGCGGAGCTATCCGAACCTACTCGGCTAGGTTCGGATAGCTCCGCTCGGGACTACGAGTGGAGCCGAAAATGAACGACAGCCGCCGGAAAGAGCCGAGGACCGGCACTGTGTATTTCGGCGCCGGCGGCGCCATTTTCAAATCGCGATCGGCGATTTTGAAGCCCAGAATGGCTGGGATCACTGGGGGAAGGCTGCACTGGGGAAGGCTGCACTGGGTAAAGCTGCACTGGGGAAGACTGCACTGGGGAAGGCTGCACTGGGTAAAGCTGCACTGGGGAAGACTGCACTGGGGAAGACTGCACTGGGGAAGGCTGCACTGGGTAAAGCTGCACTGGGGAAGTCTGCACTGGGGAAGTCTGCACTGACAAGGCTGCACTGGGGAAGTCTGCACTGGGGAAGGCTGCATTGACAAGGCTGCACTGGGGAAGGCTGCACTGACAAGGCTGCACTGACATGGCTGCACTGACAAGGCTGCACTGACAAGGCTGCACTGACAAGGCTGCACTGACATGGCTGCACTGACAAGGCTGCACTGACATGGCTGCACTGACAAGGCTGCACTGACATGGCTGCACTGAGAAGGCTGCACTGACATGGCTGCACTAACAAGGCTGCACTGGGGAAGGCTGCACTGACATGGCTGCACTGAGAAGGCTGCAATGATGGGCGTTTAAATGTAAGTTTTTTTCCCTTCAACTTCCCTCCTAAAAGTTTTTTTTCCCTTAAAATTCCCTCCTAAATTGGGGTGCGTGTTATACGCCGGTGCGTGTTATACGCCGATAAATACGGTATTCATTTTCAATATCCATAGTGTAAAACATTCTTGATTGGACCATCCAATTAATCTTGATTACATTTTATATCATTAAATATGTAATATGCATTTTACACATCTCTTAGTGCATAAACAAATACAATCTAATGTTTTTTATATCTCAATAATAGATTAATACATGTTAAAATTAATTTGTTAAAATGTTTGGTAAATAATTAAAATTTCTTAATAAATGTGTCCCAGAGCAACCCTATGGTATTGTAATATATAATACATGCAGACTATATAGTTAGTAATCTCCTCTTGGAGGTGTCTATATGTTTCCAGCTATACTAGCTGCGTATCAGTCCATTCTATTGTGTAGTTACTTGTGTAAATGGGGTATGGGTATAAAAGATAGGATAAGTAGAATAAAATTATATATATTAAAAGTTACTTAAAAAACAGTTCAAATCAAATTCTACGTTCATTCCCCCAGGTGTTAGTGTGCGCATAGCGTATATCCATTTAGATTCCTTTTGGCTTATTGTTCTAATTTTATGGCTACCTCTCCACGCTTTTTGATATTTGTCGATGCCCCAAAATTGGAGTTGTGAGGGATCCTTGTTGTGTTTCAATAGGAAATGTTTTGATACGCTATGTTTTGGAAAGCCATTTTGTATATTCTGTATGTGTTCCTTTATTCTTACTTTCAGTGCTCTCTTGGTCCTTCCAACATACTGTAAGTTACAGCTGCACTGGAGGACATATACAACTCCTTCTGTATGACAGTTGATAAAGTCTTGAATCCTATGTATTTGGCCCGTGTTCGTGGCTGTAAATTCCGTTCTTTTGCTCTGAAACTTTTTTGCATGACGACAGGCGTAACAATTTTTGCAAGGATAAAATCCTTTGCCATTGAAGAAGGTAAAGCTTAGTTTCCTTGGTGGTTCTATTACTGATTTAACAATCAGATCCTTGATCGTAGGGGCTTTTTTATAGATAATGTTCGGACGTTCTGGTAGTATCTTGTTTAAATCTTTGTCATTCTTGAGGATGTGCCAGTGACGTTTAATAATCCTGGCCACATCCTTGTATTGGGCATTGTAGTCCAATATTAAGCTTGGTGCTTCCGATAGCATTTTCTTTTTTGTTTTTTCTTGTAGCATCTGGGTTCTCTCGATCTTTTCAACATGTTGTATTTGATCTTTTATCCATGAGTCGTTATATCCTTTAGCTTTAAATCTCTCACCTATTGTTTGTGCTTGAGATAAATAGTCTTCATTTTTGGTGCAGTTCCGTTTCAACCGAATGAATTGTCCTTTTGGTATGTTGTATAACCACGGTTTGTAATGACAGCTCTTTATGGATAAGTAACTGTTAGCATCAACATTCTTGAAGTACGTTTTGGTGGTTAGTTTGTCCTCCTCTATGCAGATATTTAGGTCTAGGAAATCTATCGATTTCTCATCTATCTTCCACACCAATTTAATATTTTTGTTGTTTATTATTGAGCTTGGTTAGGAAGGAGGATTCTAGTTTGTCTCGATCTTCATTCCAAACTATTATTAGATCATCTATAAATCTCTTATATAGGTTCCCTTGGGGTGTCTGTATAAATCGCTGTCTCCTCCCATTCCGCCATAAAGGCATTCGCAACTCCCGGTGCAAACTTTGCACCCATAGCAATCCCTATTGTTTGTTTGTAGTATTTTTGGTCATGCCAGAAGTAATTAGATTTCAGGCAGAAATCAAGACATTTAGTAATGTATTTTCTTTGTATACATGGCAAAGTGCTGTGGTGTCTAAGGAGCCACTTAATCGCTGAACAAGCTTCATGGTGTGCTACAATCGTATATAACGATGTCACATCCGCTGTTGCTAGGATAGTTCTTCCTTCTAGTACTTGTGTATTCTCTAGCAACTGCAAGACGTGTTTGGTATCTTTGAGGTAGGATCGGGTTGATTGTATTGCTGGTTGGATAAAATAATCTATGTACTGTCCCATTCTCGATGTTAGGGAATCTATCCCATTCACAATGGGTCTACCGGGTGGGTTTACCATTGATTTATAGATTTTTGGAACTGTAAATATTACCGGTATTTGGCAAGACTCAGGGATAAGATATTTTGATTCTTTTTTGTTAAGTATCTCTTTTTTTGTACCTAGATTTACAAGGGACTCCAACTCTTTCTTGTATTTCAACGTGGGATTACCCATCAGTTTGATGTAGGTTTTTTCATCGGATAATTGTTGATTTAGTTCACTTAGGTATTGTTCTTTTGATTGTGGAACCACTGCCCCTCCTTTATCGGCCGGTCGTATTACTATATCTTTTCTTTCTTGAAGTAATTTGATCCCGTTTCTTATATGGATCGGGTCTGATTTCTTCTTCAATTTCAAAGATTCCAGATCTTGTGTTACCAGTTGTTTAAATACCTCTATGTGTTGGTTGTTTGATATCTGTGGATTGAAAACCGAGTTGTTACGTAGTGTGCTCTGTGTCTTGTTTAAAGTGGTATTTTTCCTTGTGTTATCTGGCGGATGATTCATAATGCTTTTCTTGATGTTGATTTTTCTGAGGTATTTTTGTATACCTATGTAGGTGTCAAACTTATTTAGATTCTTAATCGGTGCATGTTTGAGGCCTTTATCCAGAACGGCTAATTCATCTGTCGTTATGGATTTTCCACTTAAATTGACAACATTTCCCCCTATTATTCTCTTTTTCTCTTGGAATCTCTTGCCCGCTCTGTGTCCTCTCTTTGTTCTGGGCTGTTTGGTGTTCTTTCGTCTTGGGGCTTTCTCCTTGGTGATCGATATGTGTCTTGTCTTGATCTTCCAGGGGAGTGATCTCTCCTCTCCCTGTCTAAAAAAGGAAGCTGTGGGTTTTCGTTGTATTGGTAGTCATTGTAATATTGGTCATTTCTTTGGTCCTGATAATTCCTAATGGGGTCATATCTATTGTGTATTGGTATTGGTGTTCTATTTTGTCCTCCATACTCCCCTGGTTGTTGAGGGTATCTTCTCTGGTGGTTCTGTTGGTAGGGGGAATCTCTATGGTAATTTTGTTGATATGGGGGTCCCCTATAATCCCCATAATTCCTATCATGATTTTGTCGGTTATTGTAAGGTTTCTTGAAATGCTTTTTGAAAGGTTTCCTTCCTCTATTTTTCGGGGTATGATATCCCGTATTTTCTTTTTTTGAAAATTGACAATTTTTATTAAATATTTCCATAAATGAACACAAATAATAGATTGAAGTACAAGGTGATACATAATAAAGTGCAGTGATTATTTCCAGAAAAGAGCCCAGCTCTAATAACAATCATAACATGAAGCTAGTGTCTCTGTACATGTCTGCCTGAATGAATGAGAAATAAGAAATAATTATACTAGGTGGACAAACTTTAGTTTTATACCACTGGTTGTATACCTTGTACAACATAACAAAACAAACAAAAAAAGAAAAAAAGGAGTTGATAGGAGAAAGTTCAAGATTAGGGAATATAGAGAAGAGTTGAGAAGAAGGGGGGTTAGCAGAAAGTCCAGGATGGGGTGAGTAGAATTGGGTAGGGAAGTAGGGAAGAAGAAGAATGAAGGCACCGGAATCACGCCCCGCCCCAGGAGCCCAGCCCCCCCCCCACCAAAGGAAAATACCAACCCTCCCGAGACCGTCTTGTGACGGTTTAGGTTATGGGATTTTCAAAAAGGACCCATAGTTCCCATACTTGATTATGTTTCTCAAGATTGTCAGTTAAGGAGGCTGTGAGGTACTCCATCCTCTTGACCTCCCTGATCCTGGAGTGCAGTTCCGACACCGAAGGTGGTTCCCTCTGTTTCCATTTTAATGCCACCAAACAGCGTGCGGCAGTTAGTATATGTGATAGAAGTTTCTTGGATCTTTTGGGAAGGGAGATTGGTGGGAGACCCAGCACAAAAACCTTTGGATCGAATGGCACTTTCGCACCAAGGATGGCCCCTAGGAGTGAACCATTTCCCAATATGGCACAATCAGGGGGCATGTCCAGTAAATATGGTATAACGTCCCCTTGTCCTTATGGCACCGCCAGCAGCGAGAGTCAGACAGTGGATACATGGAGTGGAGCAAGTCAGGGGTCTGGTACCAATGAAACAAAATCTTGTACTGGTTCTCTTTATATAGCCTACACATAGAGCTTTTAGTAGCTTGAGACCAGATACGCTGCCATATGGGAAGAGGTAGATCTACACCCAGAGCTTGCTCCCACTTGCCCATGTATGCATGCCAGGGACCTGCTGGTGAAAAATCATGCGTTAGGAGCTGGTAGGTTTGTGAGATCATGCCTTTAGGGGATGAGCTCTCTAAACATAACTTTTCGAACTCAGTTAGCAGGGAGAAATGAAGGTCAGGGACTAAGGATTGTGCATAATGTCGTATTTGTAAGTAGCTAAAGAAGGCCTGTTTGGGGATATCAAATTCTCTTTGCAGATCTTGAAATGACCTTAAAATGCGGGTCCTGGGGTCTATCAATTGGCCATAGCGGAATAGGTTCTTTTCCATCCAGAAATGGGACATCTGAGAGGTCAGACTGTCCGGGATGTTGGGAGTAAATAAGAAGGAGGTAACCGGTGATGAAGAGGTGGTGAGTGGGTATGTCGATCTTGCACGCCTCCATAGCCGACGTAGGAGGGACATTGGCCCCAGTAACTGCAAGTTTTCGGAAGTTACATCAGAACTCCACAACAGTGAATTTGGATGTACAGGGGCTAACCATAGCTTTTCGATTTGTGTCCAGCGGTTGAAGGCGTGCAGGGTACACCAAGAGGCTACAGGGCGTAGTTGAGCTGCCAAGTAATATTTGGCTATGTTAGGAAGCGCTAGGCCTCCCTGATTGCGGGGAGCATAGAGAACCGATTTAGCAATCCGGTGTCTCTTGTAGTTCCAGAAGAAATTAATCAGGTCACCCTGCAGTCTCTTTAGGTGTGTGGCTGGTGTAGGTATTGGAAGCGTCTCAAATAAGTATAGAAGTTGGGGTAGAATCATCATTTTAAGGGTAGCTAGTCGCCCAAAAAGGGACAATTTCAGGGGTTTCCATTTAGTCAATGAGGCTCTAATAGTAGTGTATATGTGGGGAAAGTTAGCTTTATATAGAGAATCATATGTAGTAGTGATATGGACTCCAAGGTATTTTAAGGAGGAAGTTTTCCACGAATAATTAAATACTTGCGAAAGGGCCGCTTTTGTTTGAGGAGGCATATTGATAGGGAGAGCCTCTGTTTTAGAGTTATTTATCTTATATCCCGATAGGACGCTGTATCTATCCAGTTCTACATGTAGATTCGGTAAGGAGATGTGAGGTTGCGTGAGTGTAAGGAGAACGTTATCGGCATATAGGGAGATCTTAAAGTCTCTGGTTCCGACTGGGATACCATGTATGTTTAAGTTTTCCCTAATGTGGGCTGCCAAAGGTTCTATGCAAAGGGCGTAGAGGAGCGGTGAGAGCGGGCATCCCTGTCGCGTTCAGTTTGAGATCGAGAAGGTATTGGAAGTTGCGTACTGGGTGCGCACCATGGCTGATGGGGATGAATATAGGTGATGGATGGCTCGCAAAAAGGGGCCCATAATTCCGGCTCGCTGTAGGGTCGCAAACAGGAAAGGCCAACTTATTATTATTATTATTATTATACGAGATTTATATAGCGCCAACAGTTTACTCAGCGCTTTACAATGTATAAGGGGGACAACACAATTACAGTACAATACAAAAGGTACAGGAGGGCCCTGCTCGTAGAGCTTACATTCTAAAAGGGAGGGGGTGGTGGTACAAAAGGTAATAGCTGCAAAGAATGATTTGATGGGGGCTTTTTCAAAGGCTTTTTCTGCATCAAGACTGAGCAGAAGTGCCTCTACTTTAGTCCTGTTTGCTACCTCTACTAGGTCAATAACCTTACGGGTATTGTCCCCTGCTTGCCTCATAGGAATAAAGCCTACCTGGTCTTAATGGATCAGCGATGGCATAAGATTGTTTAATCTGTTAGCTAGTAATTTCGTAAAAATTTTAAGATCAGCGTTAAGTAGCGCAATCGGTCTATAGTTTGAAGGTAAGCTATGGTCTTTGCCAGGCTTGGGAATCAGCGTAAGGTAGGAATTTTGCATATCTTGTGGTATAGGTGTCTCAGACAAAAATGAATTAAACAGTGTTGTCATATAGGGGAGTAGGTGCAGTAGGAAAGTTTTGTAGTACTGATATGGAAGCCCGTCAGGGCCTGGGGCTTTATTGTTTGGAAGTTATTTAATTGTTTCCGTGATCTCCTCCTCTGTAATGGGTTAGTTTAAGGTGGTCAGGGTGGAGGGGGTGAGTCTCGGTGTGTCGCATTCCTCCAGGTAGGAATGAATTCTTTGGGAGAGGTCTTGTGGGGGGGGGGGTTGTGTGGAACTTCCGGATTATTATACAGGGTCGAATAATAGTCATGAAAGATCTGAGCGATCTTCGTGGGGTGAGTTTGGGGAGTTCCCTTTCCATCGTTAAGATGGGCAATAGAGGCAGTCGCGATTTTATCCCGTAATTGTCTGGCTAGTAGTGTATGTGGTTTGTTTGCCTTGTCATAGTAGGTTTGCCGTAGTCGTATTAGCGCCTTCTCAATTTTACCTACGTCTATATCGCTGAGACCGGCCCGTACCTGTACAATCTCTCTAAGAGTTTTTAAGGACGGAGAGGAAAGTAACAGTGATTCCAATTGTTTGAGCTTAGCCAATAGGGCTGCTCGAGCCGTATTAGCTTTCCTCTTGAATGCCGTGGATAGCGAGATACATTGGCCTCTGAGGACAGCTTTATGACCCTCCCAGAGAGTAGCAATGGAAACCTCCGGTGAGCTGTTTTCTGCAAAATATAATTTCATTGTTTTTTCCAGGTCTTCTCTGGAGGGGTCATGTTTAAGCAGAAAATCATTCAAACGCCAATGACATGTACAAAGGGTTCCCGGGGACAATGCCAGGGACAGGGTTATTGGGGCATGGTCCGACCATGAGATAGCCTGAATATCCGAGCTCCCGTGTGCTCTCAGGGTCGGGACATTCACAAAAAAATAGTCTATGTGCGAGTGGGACTTATGCGGCTGGGAGTAAAAAGTGAATTGTTTAGATGAGGGGTTTGCAGTTCTCCAACAAACAGGGCGTATTTCCTGGTCAATTGGCGGAAGAGAGAGGACCTTCTTTCAAGGGCTTTAGTAGCCTGACTCTGCCCGAGAGAATGTCTATCTAGGCAGGAGGAGAATGCCAGGTTAAAATCTCCGCCAATGACCAGGTACTGATGGGGAAATGCAAATAGTCGTTTATACACTTTAGATAGAAAGGAAGTTTGATTAGTGTTAGGGGCATATATATTACAGAGTGTAAGGTTAGCATCCTTCCACATGCCTCTCAGGATGATATAATGTCCTAGGGGATCCGAAATTAGTGATTGTAACTTGAAAGGGGAGTCTTTTTTGAACAGAATAGCCACGCCTGCTCGTTTACGAAGATTAGAAGCTAGGTATATCTGGGAGTAGTACTTAGTGGCAAATGCCATATTGTCGGTCTTAGTGAGGTGCGTTTCCTGGGTGAAAATAATGTCAGCTTTAGATCTTTTAAATTCCCTTAGGGCTAAGCTTCGTTTGGTGTTGGAATTAAGACCCTTCACATTTAATGATAATATGTCAATCATTGGGTGATAAAAATATAAGGAGCGTTAGCTTACCAAGATGAATGGAGCACACTTGGGTGCAGAGGATGATAGTCGACTGAACTTTCAAATAAGGTACATACCCAACCAGAAACATGCTCCTACGGACCAGACCTGGGCTCCAGAGGCGGGGGGCGCCCACCATACAGCAGATTAGGGGGAAAGAGAGGGGAGAGAAGCCAGGGGGGAGAGGATAGGAGAAGAAGTGGACGACAAAAAAAACAGAAATTAGTACAAAATCAAGTAGTAACCAAATGAAGTTTAACCCACTCGAAGCGAGTGGTGGGTTGGAAACCCTCGGAGGGCCCCCCCCACGCGGGGAATGAAAACACTATTCTCCACAAGGGTTATAGGGGAAGCCATTCGAAGGTCTCCCAGGGGAGGATAGGACAGGTCCAGACTGGCCGTTATCCCCTCCCAGATCCGCCTGCAGTGAAATAATTATGCAGCACACCGCGGTGAAGCAGCAAAATAAAGAAGAACTTTCATTTAACAGCTATTAACCAGATAACTATGTGGTCTAGACCAAGGCAACAGATAAATTCAGCTAGTGCTGTTTATACTTGGTGATGGACCGACCAAACTAATATAGGGGATACTGGCAAGGTAGAGATCCAGCGACCCTTCCCAATAGCCCTTTAGGAGCCCGGGAAGGGCGAGGACCGTTAGGTACATATGTTAGTACACTCTAGTGGGGTATAGGGTGGGAGGACAGGGAGGGATAGGGGGGGTGAGGAATGGTAAGTATGGGGAAGGGGGGGGAGAGAAAAAGGACAAGGATGGCGGGATGGAAGGGGAGGGGGAATAATGGAGAGGGGGACCCCATTGATAGTTTATGAGAGTTAAAACATAACCGTAGTATATCAACGATAATATTGTACCTTAAAGTTGTATGATTGCTAAACCTTTAACCCGTATTCCCACCTAGTGGAAATGAAAGATTGAAAATTAAGGTCTAACCCTCTATAATGGGAACAAGAAAAACAGATTATTTCCTGAGTTCTCAGCATAATAAGCAATATTCGTGACTTCTCTGCTAGTGTCTTATCCTGATCTGGAGCCTCTCAGTCAGCAAAAAGTCATCTCTGGTGGGTGTTTGCCGAGGGGCTATTGGAATGCGGCCTCTGTCGCTTTCTCCCGTTCACCTGAACCCAAGGCTCTGGGCGAGGTGGTGGAGTGGGTAAGGGGTCCCACCCTGGTGTGGGGGGAACCGGAATGTCTAAGTCCTTGCAGAATAAGTGGAGGTCCTCCGGGTATCGCAGTGTGGTGGATCTCCCATCTTTCTTTGCTGTGAGGCTAAAGGGGAAACCCCAATGGTATCGGAAGTCATGTTTTTAGCTTCTTTTAGCTGTTTGCAGGCGGATCTGGTCAGGAGCTCTAAGGAGACGCCATCCAAGCCACGCCCCCGATATCCCGTATTTTCATGATTGCGCTGGTGTGTCTGTTGTCCACCATAGTTGTTGGTGTTGTTACCTTGTTGGTATTGATTTTGTTGATCCATGTATTGTCTATGGTGGTAACTATCTTGTTGATAATATTGAGGTCCGTTATTGCTGTATTGATTGTAATTGGGTCTAGTGGTTTCATACTGTGATTCCCTCTTTTCCCGTCTATTGGGAATTTCTATCTGGGACGTGGTGGGATCCTGTATTTTAACTTCCCTTTCTGGTGTGGAGTATGTGGAACTCAGTTGTGGTTCTTCTATTTTACTCTGCCACTTAAAAACGTTTCCTGTTTTGTAATCCGTCATATCTCGTTGATATTTTTTCCTCTTCCGTTGTTGAACTTCTAAATCTTTCGTTATTAGATCCTTGTTAAGTTGTGTTGTATATTTCTTAAAGTCTTGAGATTCTTTATATGGTTCCAATTTTATCTTAATCTCTTCTATTTGTTGTTCTAACATCCTTGTTTTCTTTTGTTTTCTTTCTAATACAAACTTGAGGCATTCCATACTTTTATTGTTAAAAAATTCATACCATTCTCCCATCGATTCCTTGTCTAATAGGCCATCATTGGGTGGTATTTCCCATCTCAGCCGTCTGGGGACAATATTTTCTCTATATATATATATATATATATATACAATATTTTCTCTATATATATATATATATATATACCGTATATACTCGAGTATAAGTCGACCCGAATATAAGCCGAGGCACCTAATTTTACCACAAAAAACTGGGAAAACTTATTGACTGGAGTATAAGACGAGGGTGAGAAATGCTCAGCTACTGTAAGTGGAAAAGAGGGTCAACAATGCCCATTTGCAGCCTCACTGTGCCCATTTGCAGCCATAGGTCCCCTGAACTTCAAACTCGGTAGTTAAGGGTTCCTAGATGCCCCCTAGCTGCAGCCAAAATTTGGGGTCTCTGGACCCGCAGGGTCCCAAAATGACATTGCTGCAGTTGGACACAGTTGACTGACATTGGGGCCCCTTAGTGCTAGTAACCCCATGTTTGGTGTGCAAACCCAGTGGAACTTGCACCACAATATACCCAAAGCTGGGATTTCTGGCACCAAGTGGCCCCGAGATACAGGGCCTCAAAAACTGGTTCAGAAAATGTCAAGCACTTTTCTGCAGCAAAGAATGGCATTTTCCGAACCAAATTTGGGGCCCCGTATCTCGTGGGCCACTTGGTGCTAGGAACCCCAAATTTGGCATGCAGACCCAGTGGAACTAGCACCACAATATACCCAAAGCTGGCATTCCCAGCACCAAGTGGCCTCGAGATACAGGGCCCCAAAATCGGTTCAAGAAAATGTCAAGCACTTTTCTGCAGCAGAGAATGACATTTTGTGAACCAACTTTGGGGCCACTTGGTGCTAGAAACCCCAGCTTTGGGTATATTGTGGTGCTAGTTCCACTGGGTTTGCACACCATTTGGGGTTCCTAGCACCAAGTGGCTCCAAGATACGGGGCCCCAAAGTCGGTTCGCAAAATGCCATTCTCTGCTGCAGAAAAGTGCTTGACATTTTCTGAACCGATTTTTGGGGCCCTGTATCTCGGGGCCACTTGGTGCTAGAAACCCCAGCTTTGGGTATATTGTAGTGCTAGTTCCACTGGGTTTGCACACCATTTGGGGTTCCTAGCACCAAGTGGCTCCGAGATACGGGGCCCCAAAGTCGGTTCGGAAAATGACATTTTTGCTGCAGAAAAGTGCTTGACTCGAGTATAAGCCGAGGGGGACCGCTTTTTTTATTCCTATTACATGGAATGTACACATCCCTTGTAATAGAAAAAAGCATGACAGGACCTCTTAAATATGAGATCTGGGGGGTCAAAAAGACCTCAGATGTCATATTTACACTAAAATGCAATAAGAAAAAAGTCATTTTAAAAAAAAAATTCCCCTTCAAGACCATTGGGTGGAAGTGGCATTTGACGCCCTCCAATGCTATGGAGCCGAGTGGGGGGCCATCTTCCCTTCCCATCCAGGCTCAGAGGAAAGCGGACACGATCGTCTCCACCGCTACCAAACGGCTCCGGTAAGCGGCGGAGACGACCGGAGTTTGGCGGGAGAAAAGGGGGGCCTCTCCAGCCCCCGATAAAAATAATCTGGCAGCAAATCCGCCGCAGAGACCACTTTCATCTGAAAGCGGACCGCCCGCTCTTGAAGAGGATTCCGGGGTTATGGTAGTTGTTGCCATCTTCAAAGTGCAGACGTATAAAAGTGCGACGGTGGGCGGTCCAGAAGTGGTTTAAGAGGACCTGTCATGCTTTTTTCTATTACAAGGGATGTTTACATTCCCTGTAATAGGAATAAAAGTGACTCAAATTTAGTTTTTTAAAGGGACAGTGTAAAAATAAAAAATAAAAAAAATAAAAAAAATAAAAACTGTAAAGTGCCCCGTCCCGCCGAGCTCGCGCAAAGAAGTGAACGCATACATGAGTCGCGCCCGCATATGAAAACGGTGTTCAAACCACACGTGAGCTATCGCCGTGATCGGTAGAGCGAGAGCATTAATTCTAGCCCTAGACCTCCCCTGTAACTCAAAACTGGTAACCTGTAGAAATTTTTAAACGTCGCCAATGGAGATTTTTAAGTGCCAGTGTTTTTCGCCATTCCACGAACGGGCGCAATTTTGAAGCATGACATGTTGGGTATCAATTTACTCGGCGTAACATCATCTTTTCACAATATAGAAAAAAATTGGGCTTACTTTACTGATGTCTTTTATCTTTAATTAAAAAAATGTATTTCTTTCCAAAAAAATGTGCTTGTAAGACCGCTGCGCAAATACGGTGTGACATAAAGTATTGCAACAACTGCCATTTTATTCTCTACGGTGTCTGAAAAAAAAAAAAAAAAATTATATAAATATATATATAGATATATAATGTTTAGGGGTTCTAAGTAATTTTCTAGCAAAAGAAAATGATTTTAACTTTGTAAACAACAAATCTCAAAAAGAGGCTCGGTCCAGAAGTGGTTAAACAGCACAGAGACCCTCCAAAGGTCCCCCAAATACATAGAAGAACCTCGGGGGGGTCTGTGTGCAATTTTTTCCTTTGTAAATGTCAGCTCAGCTGCATCACTTTCTGTACATCACAGAGATGTTCCTTCACAGCCATGATTAGGACCCCCCAGGATTAGAACCCCCCAGGAATGTTTGACAAATAAGCGTGAACTACGTGTATTATCACACGGTGATGCTGTGGATACACAAATAACAATGTGCCAACGTCCCGGTATTGTTTAGAAGAAATTGGAATAGAGACATGGACTTTGTAGGTACACGTTTTTAATTGGATAAAGTTAAAACCATTGTATACAAATGTGTGCCTACAAAGTCCATGTGTCTATTCCAATTCCCCCCAGGAATGTTATTTAACCAGTTCAGCTCTTTGGACGTACATCGTACACCCAGACAGTGACGGGTTAATCACTTTCCTTTATGTTCCCGATAACTCGCGAGGACTACCCCCCCCCCCCCCTGGAGTGGGGTCTTCTGGACAATGCTAGGCACCTGTAACAGGGTGATTGCCTCACACATTGGGTACCTTTACTCTGTGCCATCAATGTCCTGAGACAAGGCTGAGGCCGCTGTGGGGGAATACTCGACCTTAAGGTGGGCCTCCATCCTTACAGGTGAACACACACTGTGTACACTTGCACAAAAACTGTCCTCTAGGTAACTCTCGGGTTCTCGTATTAATGTACATCTTCCTCTGTAGCATGCAATTAGGAGGGACACACAGGCCCAATGACCATAACCACCGGTCCAGGGTTTGCCACTACCGTGTTATTTATATGAATCTATGCTTGATGATGGAAACTAAGGAGTCTACTTATAGAAAATGTATTCAATGAGACAAATATTCATTCAACCATTACAAAATCTGGCATTAATGCAGCACAGTAATTTCCTATGATCGCTGGCTCCATCTAGTGGACATAATGGGATATTTGTCTTGACATATCTCCATTAGTAAAAAAAGTACAATACTGCATTGTGGCCACTAGATGGAGCCAAAGAAATCAGTATATGAAATAAAATACATCCAATATTCATCACGGCTGGGTGAATGCTTTCAACAAATAAAAAAATAAAAATAAACCTCTAAGTGTCTGTGAAATCTAACACTAGAAAATGTACTCAGCCAATGAGAGGTAATAACTCCATTTTTATTTTTCTACTGCTATCAATGGCCAACACGGTACAACACTTCATCCATGTCTTTGGTGATCTCTGATCTCCTTATAAACTGTTTCTTACATGATGAAGATCAGTCATGGAGTATATCTGAGGTGTATATCAGGGTGTGCTTCTTCCCCACATGAGAGCTGTGATGTCCACCAACATTCATATAGAAGACATTTCCCACACTCAAGGCACTAATACACCTCGAGGGTTGTGTGGGATCCCTGATGTACAGGAAGACGGGACTTCAGTGAGAAACAATTCCCTCACTCAGGACAGGAATACGGCTTCTCCCTTGTGTGAGATCTCTGATGTGTGGAAAGACTAGAGTTCACTGAAAAACATTTCCCGCACTCAGGACAGGAATACGGCTTCTCCCCTGTGTGAGATCTCTGATGTGTGAAAAGAATGGACTTCTGTGAAAAACATTTCCCGCACTCAGGACAGGAATACGGCTTCTCCCCTGTGTGAGATCGCTGATGTATGGAAAGAATGGACTTCTGTGAAAAACATTTCCCACACTCAGGACAGGAATACGGCTTCTCCCCTGTGTGAGATCTCTCATGTATGGAAAGACTGGACTTCCGTGAAAAACATTTCCCACACTCAGGACAGGAATATGGCTTCTCCCCCGTGTGAGATCTCTGATGTATGTAAAGATCGGATTTCACTGAAAAACATTTCCCGCACTCAGGACAGGAATACAACTTCTCCCCTGTGTGAGATCTCTGATGTCTATAAAGATCAGACTTCACTGAAAAACATTTCCCGCACTCAGGACAGGAATACGGCTTCTCCCCCGTGTGAGATCTCTGATGTATGGAAAGAATGGACTTCTGTGAAAAACAGTTTCCGCACTCAGGACAGGAATACGACTTCTCCCCCGTGTGAGATCTCTGATGTCTATAAAGAATGGACTTCTGTGAAAAACATTTCCCGCACTCAGGACAGGAATACGGCTTCTCTCCTGTGTGAGATCTCTGATGTGTGGAAAGACTGGACTTCCGTGAAAAACATTTCCCGCACTCAGGACAGGAATACGGCTTCTCTCCTGTGTGAGATCTTTTATGCTCATTAAGCTTGGATTTAAAACGGAAACACTTTCTGCACTCAGTACAGGAAAAGCTCTTCTCTGTTGGAAGGACGGCACCGTCCCTCACAGTCTGAGGTTCCTCAGGATAAGAGGAATACGATGGTCCATCTACACTGTGTGGTGCCGGATGGACATTTGAGGTAGTCGGGTTTTCTCCTGGACTATACTGTGTGATGTCCTCATCTTCTACTTTACAGTCTGGAGACAAAGTGAGACAATCCTCTGAGGTTTTCCTCATCTCCCGTCCATCTACTAAAATAGAAATACAAAGATTATTACTAGACATGAGCAGATTGGTTCGCCTAAACCAGGACTCCACCCACATCAGGCAGCTTTGTCTCTGAGGATCTTTTTTATTGCATAAACATTTTACTGAGAAAACACAGAATTAGCGTATACATCCATGGCTCAGTGAGCCTGTCTTTTCAATACATATTCGACTACAATTCAGTCAAATAGGAACATTCTGAGCCGGAATTCGACATCTCTATATTATGGGCAGAAAATCAGGGATGATTATGACATCTAGTCGTATATATATTCAGGAGGAGGTTCTAGCGGGGAAAGGGGGAAGAAAGGTGGAGAAAGAGGGGTACACGAGGAGGGGGGGGGGAGGCTGGGAACGAGCGGGGGGGGGGTAATGCGGAGGAGAGGGGGTAAATTCGGCACCAACTACCCTCTCCAGCTTCTAGTGTTCAGTACCCTCCGAGTATTATGACTGGGCTAGAGTTTGAATTTGGCTTCACGCCCAGGGGTGAAGTCGCCCCATTTGGGAGTTGAGTTACTTTGAGGCGTTTCTAAGATCTTGATACGATTGGGTTTTTTTTAAGGTTATCCATGCTTCCCAGGTGTCTGTGTATTTGGAAATATTATCCAAGGTAGTATAGATCAGCTCCTTTATCTCAGCAATACGATTCACTCTGTTAAGCCATTCGGGGATGGAAGGTGGGGATGTGGACCACCAGTGGTCTCTGAGGATCTTACAATTCCTCTCTCAAGGTAACTAGTAAATGGTTCCTCTGATCTCCTACCAGTTCATTTCTTTATTCATGGACTTTAGTCAGAGAGTGAGGAAACAAAGAGAACTGTCTTTTATAGGAGTGACAGTGATGAGGAGATTATAGGACGAGTGTCCCCACCCCCTCTATCACTCATTTCCATCTTCCCAACACAAGAAATCCTGCACTTCCTTATTTAGTCCATGAATTAGTCATGAATAACAGCGGGGCTGAGCCCCACCAGAGGTCACAGAGTGAGGATGGGGGGAGAACAACCAAGATGAAGACTGGACTGATCCTGAAGACCTCCATCATTGGGTTATTGACTCCTCCCTCATTATCACTTTCTGTTTAAGGTTCCAAAGTTTGAGGATGTTATCACATTATTATCAACATGTAAAAGTCTGTGCTCCAATCAAATCATCAGATATAAAATGTCCAGCTGGTAGGAAATGGGTGCAAAAGAAGTCAGGACTATGTAATGTACAACTTATTATATAGGATACAACAGTTAGGATTTTATAGTATCAGAATAATGTAATGTACAACATAGAGTGTATAGTGCAGGGGTCAGGAATATGTAATGTACAACATATATAGTATATATAGTGTAAGGCGGCCCTCAAATTTTCCACTCGCCTACTCGCATGTTGCGAGTGGAAAATGATGGCTGGCAAACGCGGGCTGCCTTGGAGGAGGGGGGCGAGCACCACCAGCAGGCTGGGGTTGAACGGAAGCCGTTGTCCTAGCCAGGGGAAGAGAGGAGAGGAAGAGTCGAGCTGGCCGATCATCAGAGAGCGGGGATTGCCCACTGTACCAGGTTTCAATTGAATTGCTGGGTTCCCAGCGCGGCTCACCGTCACATACAGCCCTGCCTCCTCGCCCTGCACATTTGATAGACAGAACACCGGTCCAATGCCAGGAGGTGTCGGGTGAGGAGGCGGGAACCCAGCAATTCAAATGAAAGCTGTTACAGCGGGCAATCCCCGCTCTCTGATGATCGTCCGTCTCGAATCTTCCTCTGCACAGGTGAGGCTGTATTGATGGGCACAGGTGAGACTGTATTGATGGGCACTGGTGAGACTCTATTGATGGGCACTGGTGAGACTCTATTGATGGGCACTGGTGAGACTCTATTGATGGGCACTGGTGAGACTCTATTGATGGGCACTGGTGAGACTCTATTGATGGGCACTGGTGAGACTCTATTGATGGGCACTGGTGAGACTCTATTGATGGGCACTGGTGAGACTCTATTGATGGGCACTGGTGAGACTCTATTGATGGGCACTGGTGAGACTCTATTGATGGACACTGGTGAGATTCTATTGATGGACACTGGTGAGACTCTATTGATGGACACTGGTGAGACTCTATTGATGGACACTGGTGAGACTCTATTGATGGACACTGGTGAGACTCTATTGATGGACACTGGTGAGACTCTATTGATGGACACTGGTGAGACTCTATTGATGGACACTGGTGAGACTCTACTGATGGACACTGGTGAGACTCTACTGATGGACACTGGTGAGACTCTACTGATGGGCACAGGTGAGACTATACTGATGGGCACAGGTGAGACTATACTGATGGGCACAGGTGAGACTATACTGATGGGCACAGGTGACACTATACTGATGGGCACAGGTGACACTATACTGATGGGCACAGGTGAGACTCTATTGATGGGCACAGGTGAGACTGTATTGAGGGGCACTGGTCACGCTGTCCTGAGGGGCACTGATAAAGATGTTGTTAATATTTATTTTTGTAACTTAATTCTGCATGAAACATTTAAGTGTCATTTCATGAGATAATTTCTGAGGGTGTGTTTAGGGGCGGAGACTGGTTGAGTTGGGTGGAGCAACTGGTGGCGAGTAACCCTTAAGGCCTGGCTAGTAGCTCAGGACTTGAGATTTTGAGCACTGGTGTAAGGGTCAGGACTCATAACATTGGTATTCAGCAATCAGTGGAAGATTAAATGTTTACATGAGACAAGTTGCAGAGGTCCCACACCGCTGCCTCCCATCTCCTGAGACTGCACTCAGTGACTTGGAGCAGACAACAGAGTAAGTAACCCTGGGAGAATTGTTCTGTCAGACATCTTGCCATACCCGGGTATTGGGCAGAAGACCCAAAACACATACCCCAGGTGCCTAAGAATAGTAACGTCTATGGTGAAAATGAACATTTTGCTGCCAGCTGAACCCCAAAATCTCCATAAATCCAGTCTAGATACATAAATTGTGTCTGCAGCACAGAGAAAGAAGATTATCCTAGAGAAATACAGGAATACAGGACGGAGAACACAGCTCAGGAAAGTGATCAGGGGATTACAGGCTGATATCACCCAGTCCCCACCCTACTCTGGACCAATCAGTGAGCAGTATGGGTGGAGGAATGTATTTAGTGTTAATGACCCACCTGTGCTGATCTCTGTAGGAGTGTCCTCCTCTATAAATGTCCCCGTTATTCCATCCTCCTCCGTAGACTGCTGATCATCCCTCACATACGTCTCTTCTGATTTAACCTCAAATTCTATATCGATTGGATCTCCACTCTAGATCAATAAAATGAGAGTGAATATCATCCGTAAGATATAAGCTTTATTATTGTAAAATCACATATAAAATCCACACATTGTCTCTATAAGTGTGTTTTATAACCTCCGTCCCACCAACCTTGTAACAGTGAGGGATGGTGTGACCTTCCTGTGTGGAATCCCGGGAATAATGAGGATGAGAACATCTCTCTGGTGGGTTTCTGGTATTAGGTGGCTCCATCATATCCTTGTGTCCTTCTGATAACTCCTCCATCACTCCATACTCCTCATCCTCCTCTTTATACTCTTCTTTAACATCAATATTATCATCCTTGAGATTTCCACTCTAAAGATATAATAAAACATTCATTGTAACAAACATGCTGTGTATAAATCAGAACTACCGATAATTGTCAATCATCTACCTGATGGTGGTGAGGGATGGTGTGATCTTCCTGTGTGGAATCCCGGGAATACAGAGGATGGGGACATCTCTCTGGTGGGTTTCTGTAGATGGATGACTCCACCATGGTGTCCTGGTACAGATCTTTGTGTTCTTTTAGAAACTCTGACTCCTCCATCACCCCATCCTCATCATCCTCCTCTTTTATCTCTTCTTTAACCTCAACTTTAGAATCTCTCAGGTTTCCACTCTGAATATATAATAAAAATGACATCAATGCAGATAATGTAAAGATCCTAATGATACTATCAGTGATTGTTCCTCATCTACCTGATGATGGTGAGGGATGGTGTGATCTTCCTCTGTGGAATCCCGGGAATACAGAGGATGGGGACATCTCTCTGGTGGGTTCCCATTACTGGATCCATCTGTAGGAAACACACACACTGACTGAATACATTGTTTCTATGTGTTTATCAGATGATGGGGGATCTAGGTGGACCCTCCGTACTGCTCTCTCCTTTACAATAAAGTCTCCTCTTACCTGGTGATGTGAGGGGCGGCTGATTGTCCATCATGACGTCCTTGTAGAGATCCTTGTGTCCTTCTAAATACTCCCACTCCTCCATGGAGAAATAGACAGTGACATCCTGACACCTTATAGGAACCTGACACACACAATGATACAGTCACCATCCAGACACATCCCTTGTCTGTTACTGGATAATGTCCCAGAATTCCCAGCACCACTCACCTCTCCTCCATCATCTCTCTGGTGACTTCTAGAATCTTCTTTATATTTCTCTATTCTATCAGGGAGGGAGGTGGAGGCAATGTGATGGTCATATGATCTCCAGACTTCACAGGAGGAAAATTCTAGATCTGAACACAAATAGTAAAATCAAATGATATTCCCAGAATCCTCCTCACTTCACCAATTTAATTGTCCAATTTATTAAAGCCCCACTTCATACTGAGATATAATTTACCCACACAGGATCCCCACACTATGCAGGTTAAAAGCTTGTTGCAGGCATTCTGATGTCATTACATACAATGCAGGACCAACAGTCCTACTTTGCTAGTGAGGATGCCAAGGGTCCGCCCACATCCTAAGAGCATTAGAAAAAAAGCCCAATGGAGGGACATTGTTAGGAGGAGCTATGAGGTCAGAGTGATGTCATAGGACATATAGACTCTGGATGGAGGGACATTGGGAGGAGTAGCTATGAGGTCAGTGTGATGTCATAGGACATATAGACTCTGGATGGAAGGACATTGGGAGGAGGAGCTGTGAGGTCAGTGTGATGTCATAGGACATATAGACTTTGGATGGAGGGACATTTTTAATGGGGAGATTTGAGGGGCCCTCTATATGAGGCTCCTGTGCAAACCAAATCATTGTTCCTGGGTGTGTCCTTCCTCTCCTAAACTGAAGAGTGAACTTTGACCTTTACCATACAGAAATCTGTCAGGAATCTGTGAAAGTAAGCTCTCATGTGATCAGGTGACGTGCGGAGGAACGGAGTGTAAATATCAGACAATTTTCTCCAGAGCCCCCAATGGTGGGGATGGATTTTGCTGAGTGCTGATGCCAAGTTGCCACCCCCCAGGATCACTGCAGGTGTGGAGAAAAGCTGTGTAAGAGGATATGGAGGAGAGATGAGGAGGAGATCCAGGAATCAGGATAAAGGTCAGGACAAGCAACAGACGAGCGCATCCAAGAAATGAAGCCGGGGTCACTACACAGAAAATCAATCCAAGGAAACAACAGGCAGGACGAAGAATAGCAAGAAGGAGCTCAGAGAGAAATGAGAATATTGCTCAGCCAATGGGAAATTATCTCAGCATGACTTACATAATGAAGGAGATGAGGGGGGAGGGGAGGAAGTCACTTAGGGTGACCATAGAGACATGGAAATTCAGCTGGTTCAGCAGGGATCGGTCACATTTCCATCCATGTGTGGTCACTGCCGGATAAAAGTCACTCGATCAGCGGCTGCAGCCAATAGCTTCATCACTGATCTGTGTATTCTGAGAGCGGAGGAGCGCCCCCCATTGGCAGAATACAATAGTGCAGCGGGGAGGATTCCCCCATCCCCCTCCAATGTGTGGATGGGGGAATCACTTCAGTTTTTTCCTCTCATCCCGCTGGCTGAACGATAAAACTGAACCATGTATGGCCACCTTTGGAAGCAAAATATATTAATCATCAACTGATCCCCCTGAAGGGGTTAATTTACATATTACCTCCTCTGCCGCCAAATCCAGCAACGACTCCTCTCTACGTCTTTCCAAATGGAATGTCTGTCAGTACCTGACATCACTTCCTGTCTGTATCTGACATCACTTCCTATCTGTATTCCATAGAGACTTTTTTACTGGGTAGAGGTGAGATCACCACCTTGTGGAGCTCAGAGGAACTGCAGCTGAAGAAACATCTCGTAGTGTGAACACGGCTGTTTATAGTATAAGTATAAATTAAGACACTGCAAACTGTTTGAGGAGTCATATTGAATTGTATAACAGGAACAGAAAACACAGAACAGGAAACAGGAAGTAAAAGCAATGCAATATTACCATAGAATGTATTACAATAGAGTCACTGTATTTGTAAAAGAACTCCATAACTCCCTTTTTTTACATTCAATCCAAAAATGTGTAAACCTAAAAACAGATTGTGAATAGTCTTAAACATAACATACTGTGTTACTGGTAGATACACTACAGATGGAGTCTATTTGGTGGTCTTGAAACTCAAACCCTGCGCAAGGCCACAGTGATTTTGCCTGGGGAATGCTGTTCAGCTCCAGAAGGTGTTGAAGAGCTGCTCTCTTTCCTGGCTGATGTGTTTGGTACAGAAGAACTTACTGGTATATGTGTAGAGTTGCCACCTCATGCCGTTAAACCCGAGCACATATGAATTACACAGGTTCTGTGGCTGATTAAGGTGGTAATTAAACTCACTTGGTGCTTTATCTGCATTAAATTAGCCTCAGAACCTGTGTAATTCATGTGTTCGGGTTTAAAGGGATGAGGTGGCAATCCTATATATGTGGCTTCATTATGTCATCCTCGTGGTATCCTTCAGATTTGACCGTAGTATTGTCCCTGCCTTGCTTATGTGGTGCAGTAGGACAAGGGGCATTGTAGGACTAGGGACATTGTAGGTCTAGGGGCATTGTAGGACAAGGGGCAATGTAGGACTAGGGGCATTGTAGGACAAGGGGCAATGTAATACTAGGGGCATTGTAGGACTAGGGACATTGTAGGACTAGGGGCATTGAGCGCCTCAGAAGGATCATGTGCAGGATGCTCATAGGCTTGTGCTGTGAGTTGTTCTGACACTCGCAGGTCCACTCTATTGCGGCGGTAGAGATTGCCTTCCACATCCACAAGATATAAGCGAACAGAGGTGCCCAGTCTCCAGTGACCAGTCCTGTCACCAGGAAACAGCTTCATATGGATTGACTCTCCAGTTCTTAGCTCAGGTAAGTCTTTGGCAGACACATTAAATGTCAGTTTGGAGATCTGTTTTCAATGTCAGACTTTCTCCAGTACACCTGTAACCACACAAAGTTCTAGCAATTTGTTTGCCACAGGTAATGAAGTCTTCAGTCTCCTTGACAACAAGCGCTATGCGGAACTACTGTCCATACCTTTGGTTTGGGTGCTCCTCCAATGTAGAATGGCTTTCCTTACTATCATATTGGGACTTCTTGCAAAGATTCTTTACTATTTTTACAGTTGATTCTGCTTTGCCATTAGCTTGTTGGTGCCGCAGGGTTGAGATAGGATGTTCAAACCCCCATATCTGTAGAGAACTGTCTGAATTGCTCACATGCAAATTGAGGTTCATTATCCTAGATTACTCTGTCCGGCAGGCCAAAATGTGCAAACTGTACTTCACAACTCTTGATTGTAGTTTCAGCAGACAGGTCAGGAAGGTGCTCAATTTCCCAAAAATCAGAATAGTGATCCACAATCATTAGAAAATTTTGCCCGGCATAATTCAGTAAATCAATGCTTACAATTTGCCAAGGCCAGGTGGGCAGCACATGTGACATTATGGGTTCTTTCTGTTGTGCCTGTGCATATTCATTGCATGCTGAGCAATGGCTAACAAAGTCTCTAATCTCATTTTGCATGTTGGGACAATATAAGGTATCTCGTGCCTGCCTATAGCATGCTTCTCCACGAATGTGACTGGCATCAATGCATGTCTCTGATCTTAGAGATTTAGGAATGATGACTCTTGGTTCCTTGTAAAGTATGCCATTCTGAATGTTGATTTCATTATTATTATTATTCACAATTTATATAGCGCCAACAGTTTACGCAACGCTTTACAATGTATAGGGGGGACAACACAATTACAGTACAGTTCAATACAAAATGTACAGGAGGGCCCTGCTCGTAGAGCTTACATTCTAAAGGGAGGGGGTAGTGGTACAAAAGGTAATAGCTGCAGAGAATGATTTGATGGGGGGTGGCTCGGGGACAGTTGTTAGGTGGGTGTGGGATAGGCTTCCCTGAATAAATGAGTTTTCAGGGATCTCCTAAAGATGGACAGGGTAGGGGCTGATTGGATATACCGGGGCAGGGAGTTCCAGAGGATGGGAGAGGCTCTGGAGAAGTCCTGAAGACAAGCATGAGAGGAGGTAACAAGGGAGCTAGAGAGCAGGAGGGCCTGGGAGGAGCAGAGGGGACAATTTGGGCAATATCTGCAGATGAGGTTGGCAATGTAGATGGGGGCGATGTTGTGGATGGCCTTGTATGTTATGGTTAGCATTTTGAATTTTACACGGTGGGGTAGGGGAAGCCAGTGAAGGGATTGGCAGAGAGGAGCAGCAGTCACGGATCGGTTAGTGAGGTGTATTAGTCTAGCAGCAGAATTCATAATAGACTGAAGGGGGAATAGCCTGCTTAAGGGTAGGCCATTAAGGAGAGAGTTGCAGTAGTCAAGGCGGGAAATAATCAAGGAGTGAATAAGTTGCTTTGTGGTGTCATTAGTCAGGAAGGGTCGAATTCTGGAGATGTTGCGGGGGTTAAGGCTGCAGGATTTAGTAAGTGATTGGATATGGGGGCTGAAGGAGAGGTCAGAGTCAAGAATTACACCCAGGACCCTCTGCATGTGTGGAGGGACCTAAGGTTGTGTTGTTGATATTAATGGTGAAGTCACAGGAGGGGGACCGTGAAGGAGGAAATATAACAAGCTCAGTTTTAGAAAGATTGAGTTTGAGGACGTGGTGTGACATCCATATCGATATTTCATTCAGTTTGAGATCCATGAGGAGATAGAGGGGGTGAGTTGAGGAGTGGAGAGATAGATCTGGGTGTCATTGGCATAGAGGTGGTATTGGAAGCCATGGGAGGTTATCAACTGGCCCAGGGAAGAGGTATAGAGTGAGAATAGGAGAGGCCCAATGACGGAGCCCTGGGGTACCCCAACAGAAAGAGGAAGGGGAGTGAAGAAGATGGAGTTGTAAGTGACACTGAAAGTGTGCTGAGATAGGTAGGAGGAGAACCAGGATAAAGTAGAATCATGGAGGCCAAGGGATTGTAATTTGCTGAGGAGGAGCAGGTGGTCAACTGTGTTGAAGGCAGCAGAGAGGTCTAAGAGTATGAGTATGGAGTAGTGCCCATTGGTTTTAGCAGTAAGTAGGTCATTGGTGAGTTTTAGTAGGGCAGTTTTAGTAGAATGTTGTGGGCGGAAGCCAGACTGTAGGGGGTCGAGAAGGTTGTTGTCCGTGAAGTAGCGACTCATTCGGTCATTAACAAGGCGTTCAATGAGCTTTGAGGTAAACTGGAGCAGGGAGATGGGTCTTAAGTTATTCAAACAGGTGGGGTCTAGTGAGGGTTTTTTGAGTATGGAGATAACCAGTGCATGTTTGAGCGGGGAAGGAAAGGTGCCGGAGGAGAGGGAGAGGTTGAAGATGTGGGTTAGGGAGTTGAGGATAGAGTGGGAAGGTGGTCGCAGTAACTGAGAGAGGACAGGGTCCAGGGGACAGGTAGTGAGGTGGGCCATGGAGAGGAGTTTATCAACTTCATCTGTGGTAACTGGGCAAAAGGAGGAGAGTATTGAGTGTGGTGTTGGACCTGATATGTTGGGTAGGGGAGGAATTTGAATGCTGGACATCTCCTTGCGAATTGTGTCGACTTTGCTATTGAAGTGGTTGGCAATCTGTTGAGCGGTAAGCAAGTTGGTGGGTGGGGGCAGTGGGGAGGTGAAGTAAGGAATAAAGGGTAGAAAAGAGTTGACGAGGCTTGGATGAGAGGGTTTTGATGAGAGTGTTGTAATAGGTTTGTTTAGCAGCGTGGAGGTAGGCGTTGTATTTGAGAAGGGCAGTTTTGTAGAGGGTAAAGTCTTGCAGGGATTTAGATTTAGATTTATGCCATGCTCGCCCAAGAGCACGGCTGTCTCTTGAGACTTCTGGTGTCGTCTGTTTGCCAGGCTTCTCCATGTAGAAGGAGGAGCAAGTACATCTAGGGAGGATGACAACGTGGTGTTGTACATGGAAGTGGTTAGGTCTGGGCAGGACAGGGGTGCGATTTTGTCATAAAGGCCATCAGTAGCAGAGTGAAGAAGGGAAGGGTTAAGGTTGCGAAAGTTCCTGCGGGTAGTGGTTTGTGGGTTGACAGCATGGGATGTAGGAGACAAGGAGAGTGTGAAACGGATAAGGTTGTGATCAGAGAGAGGAAAGGGTGTGTTAGAGAGATTTCAGGGAGTGCAGCGATGAGAATACGAGGTCGAGAGGAGGTTAGGTTGAGTAGTTTAGAAGTGGTAGCAGTATTAACATTGATTGGAATGTTAAAGTCACCTAGGATGATGGCAGGCACTTTGGATGAGAGAGAATGGGGTAGCCATGCAGAGAAGTCATCCAGAAAGCGTAACACTGGTCCAGGAGGCCGATAAATGACTGCGACCCTCAGACAAGCTGGAGAGAAAAGACGAATGCAGTGCATTTCAAAAGAGCAGGGGGAAAGAGAGGGAGGTGTGGGAAGTACCTGGAAGGTGCATTGTGGGGAGAGAAGTCCGACACCACCTCCTTTACATCCATTGGGTCTGGTGGAGTGAGTCCAGAGGAGGCCACTGCGGGACAGGGCAGCTGGAGAGGTAGTGTCAAATTCCTGGAGCCAGGTTTCGGTTATAACAAATAGCTTAAGGGATTTGGAGAGGAAAAGGTCATTGACAGAAACTAGTTTGTTGAAGACTGAGCGGGCATTCCAGAGGGCACATGAAAGAGGGGAATGACTTGTGGAATCAGGGAAATTGGGATGAGAAGGTTGAAGTTACGACTACTGTTGGAGGAGGTAGATGGCCAATCTTGGTGTTGGGAATTGGGTGTGGGAGGGCCGGGGTTTGGTGCGATGTCCCCAGACATTAGGAGTAGTAGGAGGGCGAGGGTGGTAAGGCAGGAGTGGGATTTATAAGAGGGCAGATGCTGTGGTGGAATGGACGTGGTGATACTGTGTGGGCTTAGAATGAGCTGGAGGTGGTAAGTGGAGTAATATTGAGTGGGCAGAAGAGAGGGAGATATGTAAAGGTTGGGGGCTGGAGAGGGGGTGTCACGGAACGTCCCTCAAATCGCTTGAGTGCTTCCGTCAGTATACCGCTTCCTAAGTTCTGGAACACGAGTCCAATGGATCTGGCTATAGGAACCCCCAAGAACTAGACAACACCAGTCTTGGAGTACATCAGGACTAACTCTTTATTTGAGATGTCACACACATTTATACAGCAGGCTGACTCAAAGCTAACCTAATTAACATGAGCTAATTTACTACAAAATTTACCCAGACCAGATGACAGACTTGTGGGCACCGAGCTTCACACAGTAGAACAAACACAATAGCTGGAGCTAATTACAATTAACAATACAAACAACACTCTCCCCCCCCCCCTCAGCCTATTCATCAACAGTTCATCTCCTAGCCAGTCCTGGAGGCTAATGTGATCAGCTCACTCAATTAACAGGTTGAGTTCAGAATCAACCAAACCAATAATAGTCTCTACATACATCCTGGGAAATATTGTGGACAAATATTACTGTCCCATTTTAAGTAGTCCAAGATATATTTTCTCACTTACCCTGTGCCAGGATGGCACAGGGTGACTTAGACATAAGATGTATTCTGAGTTCCACGGGCCCTCCCGTCACATCTCTCCCCTTTCGGCAGAAGACTAACATAGGAGGAGACCCCAGACGGGTTGACTCCGAAGTTAGTAAGTAGCTCCAGTCCTCTAATGCCTGTACCCACACAGTACCCCAAATAAATTGTTCCAAACAAAGCATTACTCACCCAGCCAACCTCTGCCTCTCTCAGAGAACATATCTGCCGCTAGGGAGAGGCCTGAACTGGCCCTTCTCCCTGGAGTCCTTTCTGCCGCTGGAGAGAAGACAGGGTGTCTGGGCTCACTCTGTCATGCTGTTGGGGATCTGAGCCAACTGCCCAGCATCCCTAGGGTATACAGGTGGAGACTGAAGTCCCATCCACCTTCACAGGAAATCCATCCTCTGTTAGTTGAGGGCAGAGTCCAGCAGTCCTCCGCCCTGTTGCCAGCCATTCTGCTGCAAACCCCACACCATCTGTTCCAGCTAACTGTTGGGGAGGGAGGCCGACTGCCCCGCCTCCCTGGAACTCTGTAGTTGTTGCCGGTGCTGGGCAGAGGTTGGTAACACTCTGCCCTGTTGCCAGCACTTCTGCTGGGGACTCCGCATCCTCCGCTCCGGCTAACCATTGGGGCAGGAGGCTGGCTTCCTCCACTCCCAAACTGTGTAGCTGCTATTGGGGAGTTGAGCCGGCTGCTTCCTTTTCCATTCCCTCATCTGGTTGCTTGGATGACATGTCTATGGTACTGTCTCCCAGGTGCACTGATCTTTGCTGGGGAGGGAAGGCCGCTTCCTCCACCCTGGCCAACTGTTGGAGAGGGACAACACACACCTCCTCTCCCTTCTCCCCCTGTATCTGCTGCTGGGAAGTGATTGCCACCTTCTCACCCTGGGCCTCCAAAACTGCCACCGGTGTGGGGCAGAGGTCTTGGACCCTCTGTCCGGTTGCCAGATCTTCAGCTGGAGAAGTTTGTTGTAACTCCACAGATACTGCTGTTGGTGCTGGGCAGAACACAGTGAAGTTTGGCCCTAATACCAGCTCTTCTGCTGGAGGCTCATCAGGTTGTTCTTCCTCAGCAGAAAAGTCTATTAAATCCCATATCTCTATAACTGTTGTCTGGGGATAGAGGTTCACCATCTCCTGTCCATGGAAATCCAGAAGATGTTATCAGTGCTGGACAGAGGTTAGCAGAGCTCTGCCCTGTTGTCAGCACTTCAGGTTTGGGGACGGCAATCTCCGGATTTTCCACTGCTGATTCTCTGGCATGGTGCTGAACATGTTCTAGCAGTTTCCTGTATGCCCTTTCCAGATGCTGTTCCTTCCTTAGCAAATGGTCCAGATCAGGTTTGAGCTCTGAGACCCCTGCAAGACCGAGCATAGCCTCTCTATATTCTCGCAGGTCCTCATGGTCAGGCTCCCCTTCACCCCGAATTTGCTGCCTAAGCTCCAGGTATTCATCCTCAGACACAGTCCTGGTGTATGTTGAAAGGATGATCCGCAGCAGCCCCGGGAACTCTGATGCCAGGTCCATATCTTCGCTGGGGTGACTGAAGTCTGCTATCCTGATCTTGGATCCAGGTGGAGGTTTAGATTTCCCAGACTGCAGGAAGCTTTCCCGCTGCTTGCCACCAATGTCACGGAACGTCCCTCACTTCGCTTGAGTGCTTCCGTCAGTATACCGCTTCCTAAGTTCTGGAACACGAGTCCAATGGATCTGGCTATAGGAACCCCCAAGAACTAGACAACACCAGTCTTGGAGTACATCAGGACTAACTCTTTATTTGAGATCTCACACACATTTATACAGCAGGCTGACTCAAAGCTAACCTAATTAACATGAGCTAATTTACTACAAAATTTACCCAGACCAGATGACAGACTTGTGGGCACCGAGCTTCACACAGTAGTATAAACACAATAGCTGGAGCTAATTACAATTAACAATACAAACAACACTCTCCCCCCCTCCTCAGCCTATTCATCAACAGTTCGTCTCCTAGCCAGTCCTGGAGGCTAATGTGATCAGCTCACTCAATTAACAGGTTGAGTTCAGAATCAACCAAACAAATAATAGTCTCTACATACATCCTGGGAGATATTGTGGACAAATATTACTGTCCCATTTTAAGTAGTCCAAGATATATTTTCTCACTCACCCTGTGCCAGGATGGCACAGGGTGACTTAGACATAAGATGTATTCTGAGTTCCACGGGCCCTCCCGTCACAGGGGGGATAAAGAAATGAGAGTTTGAGGAGAGAGGACGTTATAACAAAGATTAGTGTGAGCATTTTGGAGGGTGGGGATAGGCTAATAAAAGGAAGGCAGAGGGAAGTTAGAGAATGAAGGGGAACTTCCAGAAAAATAGCTGTGGAACAATAATGTATGTACTTACTTTTTTGTAGCAGTGCCTTAGTCAAAGTGCCAAACACCGGCGTGACACTTTGTGCAAGGACTGACCATTATGGTGCACTGATAATTGTGGGGTATTCCTGCGCTATCGTGAACGGGGTTGGGGAGAGAGGAGGAGGGACACCCAATCTCAATAAACACAAGGAAAAGCAGCATACACCGAATGGGGTACAGCCTGTCCCCAGTTAAAACAAAATGAAGTAAAGTGTGGTGCTGCGCTAATCCCAATGAGATAGGCGCATATTAGCTCTGTGCTCGTGAGCGTCTTATAGTGCACCAAAATAGGCTTTACAAATGTAACAATAAAAAGATAACCTCATATGACAAATGTGTCCTTATGTGCTGATAGTGTGTATGGTCAAGAAAATCGTAATAAATACACAATAAATAATAATAAATATAACGTGCAAAGTGATTAGTGCTTAAACATCACAGTAGCAAACATAAATGTATGGGTGCATATAGCTACGGTAAAAATAGCAGCTGGCTAAAACTATCACCAAAACTATCTACAATGTGTAGATTTATATTGTTTTTAGCTAGTTGGCGATTGGTGATAGTTTTAGCCAGCTGCTATTTTTACCGTAGCTATATGCACCCATACATTTATGTTTGCTACTGTGATGTTTAAGCACTAATCACTTTGCACGTTATATTTATTATTATTTATTGTGTATTTATTACGATTTTCTTGACCATACACACTATCAGCACATAAGGACACATTTGTCATATGAGGTTATCTTTTTATTGTTACATTTGTAAAGCCTATTTTGGTGCACTATAAGACGCTCACGAGCACAGAGCTAATATGCGCCTATCTCATTGGGATTAGCGCAGCACCACACTTTACTTCATTATGGTGCACTGTTAGTTTAAATGGAAATCCCCATCTGTATCTTATATGAGCAGACTGCAGAATGGAGGTGACTTCCCTCATCCTGCGTCTTCTTTCAAGTGTGGCTTGAGATATATCTGGGAATATCTGAATCTTTGTGCCATTTAATTCTATATTGTGTGAGTTTCTTGAGGCTCTTAAGATATTCTCTTTTGTAATGAAGTCCTTCATGCAAAGTATGATGTCTCTTGGGTGTTTATCAGGAGGAGGTTTAGGACAAAGGGCTCTATGTATCCTGTCACACACAAATGAAGATGGAGGATTTTCAGGAAGGAGAGATTGAAATAGCTTGGAGACAGCAGGCATCAATTCTGTAACTGACTCAGGGATACCGCGGCGTCTTAAATTGTTCCTGCGATTTCTGTTGTCCAAATCTTCGACTTGAGATTGGAGCTGTGAGTAATTATCTGCTAAAAGCTCAAAATCCTTCCTTAGATCATTGTGTGCCAGGGATAATTTGTCATGCTTAGCCTCTACTATGTCTGTGCGCCCTCCCAGGGAAGCTATCTCCTGCTTGAGTGTGCTGGTTGATTTATGCAGTTCTGACTGGATTTTATTGGCCAGTTTATCATAAGAGAGACTGGCATCTAGGTCTGCTTTAGTAAGTTGAGAGGTGTACTCACTGTCTTTTTGTGATGCAGTCTTCCCTGGAGAGGCACATGAGGTAGCAGGGAAAGCATGGGGAGAGTGACGGACGCCATCTTGAGACATCTTGTTCTTTTCTTTAGTCCGGAGCAGATAATGAATTTGGAAGTGCTGTTACCAGCGACCGCGCACCTTTCTGCCTAGTGGCATGCACAAGGTTATCCTGCAGGGGTGTAGCTGAAATTTGGGTGTCTGAAGCGATGTTTAGCCCTGCGGGTTAGGCCGTAAACTCCATGATCGGCAGAGCTGCTAAGGAGAGCTGCTGTTCCTCATCGCGCCGTGCATGCGCCCCCCCCACGTGTTGAGTTATTTTGAGGGGACAGCAAATTTACACTGTTATACAAGCTGTACACTCACTACTTTACATTGTAGCAAAGTGTCATTTATTCAGTGTTGTCACAAGAAAAGATATAATAAAATATTTACAAAATGTGACTGAGGGGTGTACTCACGTTTGTCAGATACTGTATATAGGAACAAGATTGTTCCTAAGTTGCTTATGAAAACACAAAACATATGTAAAAAAATTAATATTATTTTGGCCTTATAGATTAATTCTTTCAACCTCCATAGTTTTGACAACCCTCCCCCCCCCAAAAAAAAGAAAAAATCTGAGCCCCCACACATTGGGGCGCCTACGCCTGAAAACGTTGATTGTTATACACAGGTTACATATTGCTGGAATGAGAGCAATAATTCTATCACCAGACCTCCTCTGTAACACTAAACTGATGATGTCAGGGGATGTCATACACAGACATCCAATAGAGGTGATCAGATCATTGGGCTGCACCAACGAATCGGGAAAAAACATGTAAGTGAAAAAAGTAAGTCTATTTAAGATAAAGACACACGTGCAAACTAAACAGCAAACTATAAACCAGTAATAACTGCAAGACACAGCAAAACCCCAAAACACCTAACTAAATAATTATATGTTCAAAAGCACAGTAAACAAACATAAATAACCCAGGCAGGGACAAAGGCAAAAGGGGAACAGAAGCCAGGTATAAGGAAACAGACTGTAATGGGAGAAGGGAGCAGGTACAGGGAACAGGTCACAAGGTCGGGGTACAAGGAACGGAATTCAGGACAAAAGCAGGAACAAAGCAGGTTCAGGCAGGGACAAGGCTAGCAGACGGAATTCTGAAGCATTTGATCTTTGGTTCAGGGCGGGCTTATATAGTTCAGCAAACCCCAACAGGTGTGCTTGATAGCTGGTTCAAAGTCCTGACAGGGAGACATCCGCTGGTGACCACTAGAATTACACCCTTTGGTGCTGAGTGTAACAGTGCCACCAGTAGGTGAAACCAGTAATGACACCGTTCCTACAGATGACCTATAGGGGGCTTTTAAAGCCTCACCTATAGAAAATATAGAGTACTGAAGGTTGTCACCATTTCACAGGTGCACAAAAATTGAAGGTTTGACATATTGGGTATCTATTTACTTGGTGCAACCTCAGCTTTTATATTTTACTTAAAAAATGGGTAATTTATTGTGTTTTTGTGCCCTCTAAAATGGACTTTAGTGTGTTTTTTTACTGAAATGTTGCATTTCATAGACTTTTGCAATAATATCATGTGCATAAAAAATTGAAACTACCACTATTTTATTCTCTAGGGTGTCTGCTTTCAGAAAATATATCATGTTTTGGGGGCTTTATATAATCTTCAGGCCTAAAATGATTTTTTAACTCCCGCCCGGCCTATAGCAGAATGACAGCCAGGCGGGGGTTCCATTATCCTGATGAGGCGTCATATGTCGGCCAGAAGAATAAGCCGCTCGGGCGTGCGGCGATCGTTGGTGTGTCGCTCTGACACGACATCTCCAATCTCAGTAAAGAGCCGATGACCTAGGCTCTTTACCATGTGAGTAGCTGTGTCCAATCAAAGCTAATCACATCATAACCATGAAGTGTCGGTTATCGGCTTTCCTTTATTCATGCTGACAAGGTGTGAGTAGAGGAGAGCAGATCAGCGGCTCACCTGACATGGGGGATCTGCACTGATATTCAGCATTGATTATCAGTACAGGCCCATCAGTGATGATCACCAGTGATGACCACAACTGCCCCACCAGTGATGCCAATCAGTGCCCATCAGGGATGCCAATCAGTGCCCATTAGTAATGCCTGTCAGTACCTCCTCATCAGTGAAGGAGAAAACTTAATTATTTTTTTACATTTTTTTCCATAAAACATAGAAAAAAAATTTTCCCCCAAATTTTCTGTCTTTTTTTTATTTGTAACACAAGAAATAAAAACACCAGATGTGATCAAATACCACCAAAAAAAAGCTCTATTTGTGGGAAAAAAAGATAAAAATGTCATATGGGTGCAGTGTTACATGACCGCGCAATTGTCATTCAAAGTGTGAGAGTGCTGAAAGATGAAAATTGGTGTGGGCAGGAAGGGGGTGAAAGTGTCCGGTATTGAAGGGGTTAAACATGTGGGCAAAAAATAATAATACAAAACCATCTCTGGCAGTGAAAGGGTTAAAGGAAACGTTCACCTTCGGGAAGATGTTACATGTTCCTGCAGCGGCTCAGCGATCCGAGTCCTTTGTGTGACAGCAGTGTGGGGAGAAGTTCCCCATACCGGCTGTTACTTTATGAAAAGAGTGCGGCCGTGCCATTCATTCACAGAGTTCTGTCCTTTGCCGATGTCGGCTTGTAGTTTTCAATGAACTCCCACACTGCTGCTGAGATCTCTGGTAAATGAGGAACAAGGAGATTGTCATAAGGGACGAGGAGATTGTCATAAGGGAGGAGGAGATTATCATAAGAGACGAGGAGATTTTCATAAGGAACAAAGAAATTGTCATAAGGGACGAGGAGATTGGGACCCTGATTGAGTCCCTTGGACAAGTCAATTTTTCAAAAAATGTCCACACCCCGGGAACAGTTTCTTACATGATGAAGATCAGCCATGGAGTATATGGGAGGTGTTTATCAGGGTGTGCTTCTTCCCCACATGCAGAGCAGCCATCAGAAATTTTTGGGCCCCTTACACAGCTTTAGGCCTGGGCCCCCAGCCCCCCCCCCCGAGCCTGACCACCAACATTCCCCAGGGCAATCCTACCGAATCCGCACACCAGCCACCTCACCTGTAAGCACTCAGCCCCCCACCCTCAATCCTGTATATATGTCAGCCCCCCACACCTGTATATATGACAACCCCCCCACACCTGTATATTTGTCAGCCCCCCTCACACCTGTATATATGTCAGTGGCCCCCCTCACACCTGTATATATGTCAGTGCCCCCCCCACACACACATGTATTTATGGCTGCCCCACATACACAAATCTGTACACACACAAGCCTCTGGCCCCTCACTCTACACAAACAGCCCCCCTCCCTTACCTTCACAGCCCCTACTTGTAGTTTCCTACCTGGTCCCAGCTCATTTTTACAAAGCTGACATGTTGCTGAGAAGCACAGTACAGGCAGATCACTCTCACATGAGGGGTGCACATGCACATAGTAGCCAGAGGTGGCAGTAAAGAGCTTGATGTCTGAGTCAAGGACACGAGAACATCAGAAACTGTGAGATCGTTTCTGTACTGCACAGTCCTGCCTTCTTCTGGATCGGGCGGGCCCCTTACAGTTGTAACGGCTGTACCCCCTGATAGCGGCCCTGCCCACACGAGAGCTGTGATGTCCAGCAATATTCGTATAGAAGACATTTCCCGCACTCGAGGCACTAATACACCTCGAGGGTTGTGTGGGATCCCTGATGTACAGGAAGACAGGACTTCATTGAGGAACAATTCCCTCACTCAGGACAGGAAAGTGGCTTCTCCCCCATGTGAGATCTCTGATGTCTGTAAAGATTGGACGTCTGTGAAAAACATTTCCCACACTCAGGACAGGAATACGGCTTCTCCACCATGTGAGATCTCTGATGTGTGTCAAGACTGGACTTCACTGAAAAACATTTCCCACACTCAGTACAGGATTACGGCTTCTCCACCGTGTGAGATCTCTGATGTGTGTCAAGACTGGACTTCACTGAAAAACATTTCCCGCACTCAGGACAGGAATGCGGCTTCTCCCCCGTGTGAGATCTCTGATGTTTATAAAGACTGGACTTCAATGAAAAACATTTCCCACACTCAAAACAGGAATACGGCTTCTCCCCTGTGTGACATCTTTTATGCTCATTAAGTTGGGATTTAAAACGGAAACACTTCCCACACTCAGTACAGGAAAACCTCTTATCTGTTATAAGGATGGCACCGTCCCTCACAGTCTGAGGTTCCTCAGGATAAGAGGAATATGATGGTCCATCTACACCAGGGATCCTCAAACTACGGCCCTCCAGCTGTTGCAAAACTACACATCCCATGAGGCATTGTAAAGCTCTGACATTCACAGACATGACTAGGCATGATGGGAAGTGTAGTTCCTGAACAACTGGAGGGCCGTATTTTGAGAACCCCTGATCTACACTGTGTGGTGCCGGATGGACATTTGAGGTAGTCGGGTTTTCTCCTGGACTATACTGTGTGATGTCCTCATCTTCTACTTTACAGTCTGGAGACAAAGTGAGACAATCCTCTGAGGTTTTCCTCATCTCCCGTCCATCTACTAAAATAGAAATAAAAAGATTATTACTAGACATGAGCAGATTGGTTCCCCTAAACCAGGACTCCGCCCACATCAGGCGGCTTTGTCTCTAAGGATCTTACAATTCCACCCTCAAGGTAACTAGTAAATGGGTCCTCTGTAGGGCGGCAACTAATGATTATTGTTTCGATTAATCGATTAAATGGATAAAAACCTCAAAAAAAGGTTGGTGTATAATTGAGTTAATATTCTTAAATATCTGTATACAGCGGTAAATATAAATATCCAGATATATAGTTGGATATTTAATCCACTCTGAGAATAACAGACAGATAGATGTATTATTAGAGGGAGAATCCGCTACATATCAGAATCAGAGATCAACATTATTAAAAGATGTAAAATGCTGTTTTGCAGATGATCAGACAGGAGTGTAATATAATATGATGGATGACAGACTCCCTTGTCATAGACAGGTAGGTGGGCACAAGCTCCCTGCACCTGATGTCACCTATGCTAACCGTACACAAACTCATTTTTCTTTCAAAAAAACATTCATCCAATTAGTTGACAACTATTTTCATAATCGATTATAATAAACAACGAGAACTGTCTTTTATAGGAGTGACAGTGATGAAGGGATTATAGGACGAGTATCCCCTCCCCCTCTATCACTCATTGTCTCATCTTCCCAACACAAGAAGTCCTGCACTTCTTTATTTAGTCCACAATTTAGTCATGAATAACAGCGGGGCTGAGCCCCACCAGAGGTCAGAGAGTGAGGATGGGGAGAGAACAACCAAGATGAAGACTGGACTGATCCTGAAGACCACCATCATTGGGTTATTGACTCCTCCCTCATTATCACTTTCTGTTTAAGGTTCCATAGTCATAGTTTGAGGACGTTATCACATTATAATGTATAATAATGTAAAAGTCTGTGCTCCAACCAAATCATCAGATATAAAATGTCCAACTGGTAGGAAATGGGTGCAAAACAGGTAAGGACTATGTAATGTACAACTTATTATATAGGATACAACAGTTTGGATTTTATAGTGTCAGAATGATGTAATGTACAACATAGAGAATATAGTGCAGGGGTCAGGAGTATGTAATGTACAATATAGAGTATATAGTGAAAGGCAGCCCATAAATTTTCCATTCACCTACTTTGCGAGTGGAAAATGATGGCTGTCGATCGTGGGCTGCCTCGGAGGAGGGGGGTGAGCACCACCGGCAGGCGGGGGTTTAACGGGAGTCATTGTCCTAGCCAGGAAAAGAGAGGAGAGGAAGAGTCGAGCTGGCCGATCACCAGAGAGCGGGGATTGCCCACTGTAAAAGCTTTCATTTGAATTGCTGGGTTCCCGGCGCCGCTGACCGTCACCGCTCACCGCCACACAGCCCTGCCCCCTAGCTGCTTACCGTCACACACAGCCCGCCTCCTCACCCAGCACCACTCACGTCACATAGTCCTGCCTCCCCTCCCGGCGCATATGATAGACAGAACATCAGTCCAATGCCGGGAGGCCCCAGCCCCGGGCGAGGAGGTGGGACTGTGTGACGGTGAGTGGCATCGGGAACCCAGCAATTCAAATGAAAGCTGTTACAGCTGCTACGGCTCTCTGATGATCGGCCAGCTGGACTCTTCCTCTGCACAGGTGAGGCTGTACTGATGGGCACTAGTGAGACTGTATTGAGGGGCACTGGTGAGACTGTATTGAGGGGCACTGGTGAGACTGTATTGATGGGCACTGGTCACGCTGTATTGAGGGGCACTGGTGAAGCTGTCCTGAGGGGCACTGATAATTTTGTTGTTAATATTTATTTTTTAACCTAATTCTGTATAAAACATTTAAGTGTCCTTTCATGAGATAATCTCTGAGGGTGTGTTTAGGGGTGGGGACTGGCTGGGTTGGGTGGAGCAACTGGTGGCAAGTAACCCTTAAGGCCTGGCTAGTAGCTCAGGACTTGAAATTTTGAGCCCTGGTGTAAGGGTCAGGATTCATAATTTTGGTATTCAGTAATCAGTGGAAGATTAAATGTTTACATGAGACAAGTTGCAGAGGTCCCACACCGCTGCCTCTCATCTCCTGAGACTGCACTCAGTGACTTGGGTCTGAGACTATACAGACATATCCCTCCACCCAGCACAGCCAGCAGATAACAGAGCAAGTAACCCTGGGATAATTGTTCTGTCAGAGATCCTGTTAGAACTGGGATATGGGGCAGAAGGCCTATACTCCAGGTGCCTAAGTGTACTAATGTCTATGGTACAAATGAACATTCTCCTGCCAGCTGAACCCCAGAATCTCCATAAATCCAGTCTAGATACATAAATTGTGTCTGCAGCACAGAGAAGACAGATTATCTGAGAGAAATACAGGAATACAGGATGGGGAACACAGCTCAGGAAAGTGACCAGGGTATTACAGGCTGATATCACCCAGTCCCTGCCCTACTCTGGACCAATCAGTAAGCAGTATGGGTGGAGGAATGTATTTAGTGTTAATGACCCACCTGTGCTGATCTCTATAGGAGTGTCCTTATCTATAAATGTCCTCGTTATTCCATCCTCCTCCACAGACTGCTGATCATCCCTCACATACATCTCTTCTTCTTCTGATTTAACCTCAAATTCTATATCGATTGAATCTCCACTCTAGATCAAGAAAATAAGAGAGAATATCATCTGTAAGATATAAGCTTTAAAATAAAGAGTTAATTTGAGTCTTCCTGACTCATCCTTGAGGTGAGCAGATTAATTAGCTGGTGGTGGTTTGCACAAGCAATAAGAACTATTGAGAAGCATGGTGATATGATAATAACACTGGAGCACTACTATCAAGATTGATATTGATTTATGGGACATATATTATGAATTTTTTATGAATTAGAATGTTATTGCATGTATACATAGCACTAAGTATAGCATTGCATTATCACTGTAGTAGCGCTGCACTGTGTGTGTGTGTATGTGCGTCTTTTGGTACACATACACACATATATATATATATATATATATATATATATATATATATATATATATATATATATATATATATATATATATATACACCAGTATGTTGCTGGTCCTTGTTGGGCATATATCGTAATGTTCTTTTTTTTCCATGCAGCCTGTGGCTGAACGAAAAAAAGAGATTGATCGGTGGGTATGCCCACCATTGGAATACTGCCCTGCATCCACCCACTTCTAATGATGGGCATACATGCACCGTTTTCTTTTTAACTGTGGTGGTGAAATCACCTCCTACAGCGCTGGAGTTGCTGATTTACGTATCGTGAGAGAAAACCCTGTTGCTGTCAAGAAAAATAAATAAGTGCTGCAGCTGAATGGCGTACCTGAAAAATAAACCATGGTAACACAAAAACATTAACTCAATAATACAACTTTTATTTATTGCAATATGTGCCTAAGAAATATATGCCAAAGCATGGGGGCAATCCACGCCTAATGTTAGGAGCAAATCACCCCTCCACCCCTACCCCCATGCTTCGGCGTATATGGTTTTTTTTTTAACTGTGGTGGTGAAATCACCTACAGCGCTGGAGTCGCTGATTTACATTTCGTGAGAGCAAACACTGTTGCTGTCAAGATAAATAAATCAGTGCTGCACTTGAATGGCGTATCTACAAAGAAAATAATGGTTAACAAGAAAACATACTAAACAGTAAAGTATAAAAGCATTACATACTTGCAAAGTAAACATGATAAAACATAGTAACATTAAAACATTGCAGTTATAAATAGAGTGAAACAGAGCAGAGCAATAGAGAGAGAACAACAGAGAGAGAAGAACAATAAAACGACAACTATTTTGGGCTTTTTTATTTTATGATTTTTTTTTTTTTACTTTTTTTTACACTTTTATTTGTAACTGTAACTGTAAAGGTTCCAGGTTTGAGTCTCTCAAAATGCGATGGCATCATTGAAAACCCTGTGAAAGTGTGTCCTATAACTGTGCAGTGCTGTACAATACACTAATACTTCACTAGTGTGTGGTAGCGTTGTAAACATTCACTCCACGTGACTATCTTTTCCCTCGTAAACCATAAAACTATATGTGTAGCCTGCTGCCCTGTCACAGAGCTTATACATCTTGACCCCATATCTGGCACGCTTGCTGGGAAGATACTGTTTGAAAGACAAGTGGCCAGAAACTTAATCAGGGACTCATCAACGCAGACAACTTGATCAGGAGTAAATAAGGCTGCAAACTGTTGGTTGAAGTGGTTTACGAGGGGCCGAATTTTGTGGAGCCGACCAAATTCAGGGTCACCCTGAGGACGACAGAGTTCATTGTCATTAAAATGCATGAACTGCAAGATCTGCTCATATATAGCCCTGGCCATGGATGCAGAGAACACGGCATATGGTGATTTGGGTCAGTGGACCAATATGACCACAACTCGCTCTTTTTAGTTATGCCCATGAGAAGGGATAGGCCCAGGAAGGTCTTAAATTAATTGGTTTCCGATCTTTGGCAAGGGTCAACTGGGGATTAGCGGTGATGAATTGACCAGCATACAGATCTATTGTGGACCAAAGCAATTTGTATGCTGGTCAATTCATCACCGCTAATCCCCAGTTAACCCTTAATATAGTGTATCTCTTTTCTGATCACTGTATTTAGTGTCACGGGTGATGCTAGTTAGCTAGTTACTGTCACCGTCAGGTTTTTATAGCATCAGGGTACCTGCCATATATTGCTGAATAAAAGGTTAACCCCCTGATCACCCCCCAGTACAGGTTTTAGCATCAGGGTCACCCCCAGGGAGAGTCAGATTAGTGCCAGTAGCGCTAACAACCACACACGCACCATACATCTCCCTTACTAGTATAGGGTTTGAATGGATCAATATCTTTGATCCGATCAGATCTATAATAGTGTCCCCAGTAGTTTAGTGTTCCCAAAAATGGGTCGTTAGTGGGACAGATGAGAGCGAAGAGGAAGTCACCCGTCAGATTCAGGCTCAGAATATGAACCAGTAGAGAGCAGCGGCACCCTGACAGATAGCTCTGACCCTGCTTAGGTCCCTGCTTAGGTCAAGCGTACCCGACCCCGTTCTTCTGTTGTTGAGGTGCAAGAACCACAGGGCTCTCATATGGAGCAGAGAGCCAGTACTACTGTCGCTCATCCTTCTAGTGAACTGGCAAGCATCAGCGGCCTAGTACACCCTGGTTGTAGACAAACCAGCACTGCAGTATCACATGGTGACGTGGCAAGTCCCATAAGTGCAGTTTAAGCTGGTATGGTGGCTAGCACAAATAGTGCCCCACAGGCACCAAAAAGACAAACACAGGCCCATCAAGCCCATAGTGCCCTTCCTGCTGCATTTGCCATCCTAATTGTGAGCCCGCCACTTGTGCAGTGCCCATACTTCCCCCATTCACTGGCCAACCCGGAATTCAGGTGGAAACAGTTGATTCTTACATCACTTGATTTTGAGTCCCTGTTTTTCATGGAAGATCATTGGCCTGGACCGGAAGACGGATCAGTTCTGTAGTGAATCCGATCGCTGGGGGCACTGTGGGGGCACCATCGTGCCCCCTAGCCGCGGACACGAGCACTGTACAGCTACGGCGATTTGCGCAGCAGAACCATTCTGCCGCCGTCAAACGACGGCAGGCAGTCTTAAAGTGGTTAATATGCTTTTGATACAAATAAAAATCCTAATAAGTGTATGTTGATTGGTTTTCTTGAAAGTTTTAGCGCCTACAAACTTTGGGATATGTCATTTTTATTTTTTTATTTGTTTTATACTACAATTGGCGGAGATAAACAACTTATGCCCCGTACACAAGGTCTGATTTTCCGACGGAAAATGTGTGATAGGACCTTGTTGTCGGAAATTCCGACCGTGTGTGGGCTCCATCACACATTTTCCATCGGATTTTCCGACACACAAAGTTTGAGAGCAGGCTATAAAATTTTCCGACAACAAAATCCGTTGTCGGAATTTCTGATCGTGTGTACAGAAAAGAGATGAAAGCTATTGGCTACTGCCCCGTTTAGAGTCCCGACATACGTGTTTTACGTCACCGCGTTCAGAACGATCAAATTTTTCGCAACTTTGTGTGACCGTGTGTATGCAAGACAAGTTTGAGCCAACATCCGTCGGAAAAAATCCTAGGATTTTGTTGTCGGAATGTCCAACCGTGTGTATGGGGCATAATAGTGAGACTGTGATAGTGGGATCTGACACTAACTGCCACTGGGGGGAACTGACTAATTGCCATTGACATCACCAGTGACACTAATACAGTGATCAGTACTAAAAATATATGACACTGGTTGGAAAGGGGTTAACATCTAGGGGCGATGAAGGGGTTAAATATGTTCCATAACTCGGTGTAATGTGTGCACAGTGTGCTGCTTTATAATAATGATCACTGACAGATCACTCCCTCTGTACACAACCCAACACAGAGCTCGGGCTGTGATTGGACATAGTTGATCATCAGCTGGTCCTGAGTGTAAATCATTGGCCGGGACTTGCTGACAGGCTCTGTGTACAATTACAGCGGAAGCCGGGTGGGGGTGAACATGTGCGGCCCTAAACCTGGGAGTAGGCAGAGACGTACCAGCACATCGCTATGCCTACAGTGCCCAACCCCCCGTCCTCAGTACAATGCGGCCAGGCGATCGTTAAGTGGATAATGTTTGCACCAGAACAGATATGGTTTTCAATAAGATGGAGGTTTAATGCCGACATACCCCTGAACCGTAAAAAAAATTTGTGTGGAGATCCGTGTGTGGTCCTGTTAGTTGGCATGAACGTGGAGCAAACAAGGACAATGAGATTGTGATTAGAGACATTGTATTCTTCTTCCAACATAAACTTCCATCATCACCAAAAATGTAAATTGGTAAATGTTAAACAATCGCTTTTACAAACAAATCCAGTTTACAAAGTTAACTTAACCACTTGCCGCCCACCCAACGTCGAATGACGTTAGGAGCAGTCCGTGTCTCGTTCTGGGTGGATGTCATATGAAGTCGCCCCAGAATGGCCGCCCTTGCACGCCTGTGGGGGCGCGCAGCGTGGTGATCACGGCCTAGCCGTGTTCCTAGGACACTGCGCGACCCTGATCTCTTACCCATGTGCTCGGCTGTGTCCAATCACAGCTGGTCACATGTAAATGCTGACGTGCCGGTAATCGGCTCTCATCGCCTCACACTGACAGAGTGTGTGGTGGGGACAGCCAATCAGTGGCATCTCCTCACAGGGAACACCCGGACAGGTAATCAGGGCACTGATCAACAGTGCCCTGATTACAGTAAAGCCCACCAGTGCCACCAATCAGTACCTATCAGTGCCACCAATCAGTACCTATCAGTGACGCCAATCAGTACCCATCAATGACGCCAATCAGTACCCACCAGTGACGCCAATCAGTACCCACCAGTGACGCCAATCAGTACCCACCAGTGACGCCAATCAGTACCCATCAATGACGCCAATCAATACCCACCAGTGACGCCAATCAGTACCCATCAATGACGCCAATCAATACCCATCAGTGACGCCAATCAGTACCCATCAGTGACACCAATCAGTACCCATCAGTGACACCAATTAGTACCCATTAGTGATGCCAATCAGTACCCATCAGTGACACCAAATAGTACCCATTAGTGATGCCAATCAGTACCCATTAGTGATGCCAATCAGTGACCAGTGACGCCAATCCGTACCCATTAGTGATGCCAATCAGTCTCATCAGTGACACCAATCAGTGCCTGCTCATCAGTGCCGCCTATCAGTGCAACCTCATCAGCACACATCAGTGAAAATGTACTGACAGAAACTAAGAAAAACTTTTTTTTAAAATTAAATTTAACATAAATAACCCAGCAGTGATTAAATACCACCAAAATAAAGCTATATTTGTGTAAAGAAAATGATTAAAAACTCACATGGGTACAGTGTAGCACGACCGCGCAATTGTCATTCAAAGTGTGAGAGCGCTGAAAGCTGAAAATTGTCCTGGGCCGGGAAGGGGGTGAAAGTGTCCGGTATTGAAGTGGTTAAGGACAGCACTTTACAGAAAGTACAAAACCTACCAAAAATATCTTCTTGTATTTCTGCACATCCCGGGCTCAATGAATAAGAACAACAGAATGGATCAGTGTGTGCTGGAGACTGCCGTCACTGGAGCTCCACTCTACACAGAAATCACGTGACCTCCACTTCCTGTAGCATTGTCTATTTGTTGGTTGTTACAATAAAGTTCATTTGAAAATAAAAAAAAGTGGAGTTGTGGAGGACACATGTTTCCTGTGACAGTGGAGATCCAGCTGCAGAGATTCACAATAAAGTTCAGGTTAAAAAAAAAAAAAAAAAAAAAAAAGTGGAGTGGAGGACACATGCTTCCTGTCAACGGTGGCGCTTGGAAGACAGGAAGTGATGTCATGGTACAGACAGGAAGTGATGTCAGGTACAGACAGGTAGTGATGTTGGGTACAGACAGGAAGTTCCGGGTGAGAGGTGAGTCGGGAGGAAGTAGAGAGGAGACATTGCTGGAAGAAGCAGTAGAGGAGGTAATAAGATCTTATTTTCTATTTACACCCAGTAACCCCCCGTCATGTCCGTCCTCTTCCTCCATAGTCACTGTGATGTCTTTTATCTCCAGCAGATGATGATACACACATATATAGTGTGGAAATGTAGATTAACCCCTTCAGGGAGGATCAGTTGATGAATAGTGATGGTCTTGGGTGTGTTGGAAACCCCACATTCCAGATCCCAGCAGGATGCCGACACAGCACAGCGCTAATCACAGGCAGTGAGAGATTTCCTGGTCCACAGCTGTACAGATCAGGAAATGTCTCACTGCCTGTGATTATCATAGAGTTGCCACCTCATCCCTTTAAACCCGAACACCTTTGAATTACACGGGTTCTAAGGCTAATTTAATGCAGATAAGGCACCAAGTGAGTTTAATTACCACATTAATCAGCCACAGAACCCGTGTGATTCAAAGGTGTTCGGGTTTAAAGGGATGAGGTGGCAACTATAGATTAGCGCTGTGCAGTGTCGGCTTCCTGCCGGGATCGGGAACGTGGGGTTTCCACCCGATCTGTGAAGTGAGGAGTGGACTGGACAGGACAGCGGCATGAGAGGACTCATCTCACTGAGCTCCCGCTGCCGATCTTTCTCCTTTCCGCGGCCGCATTACTGTCACCATCGGCTCCTGCTTCCAACCACAGCTGCCTGTGTCCCTGCAGAGCCCTCCGGCAGAACAGAGAGGAAGGAGAGGACCGAATCTCCAACATGGCGCCGCCTCGGCACTGCCACAAAGATCTCCACAAGGGGCTGAGAAGCAGGACTACAGGGTCCTTACAGGAGTAACCAGGACAAGCCTGCAAAGCAGCCAGCTAAGAAACCAGCCAGGGAGGGACATGCTGCTTTATGTACACAAGATGTCCTCTCCATCCACTCTGCTCCCACACACTGCTAGGGGAGATGTACAGGACATGCAGGAGAACACAGGGGGGGGGATTACATTACTGTCCTGCATTCTGCACCCCATGTTCTGTTTTCTGCACCCCATGTCCTGCAATGTTCTGAACCCCATGTCCTGCATCCCATGTACTGTGTCCTGCACCCTTCATTCCATATGCTGCACCCTGCACTGTGACAGACCTACCCAGGACAGAGGCTTTTGGAGGGGACTGAATGCCAGCATCTTGCCTACCCATTATGGGCCCTGGCATTTGGGGGAACGGTGCTCTTTGTGAGCTGTTTGCCTAGGGACCCTTGAGGTGGCGTTACTTTGGATTCAGGTCCATATCCCCCCAAGACACACAGACTATGGGAACCCTGTATATGCCATATTAGAAATAGTGACTGATTCATACTGTTGGGACACATACTGTTAGATGCCAATGTCATCAACTTCAGCCACCTGTCTGCTATAATGTAAATAAGTCTAGTCTGGCTTGCCACAGTCTTTAACCCATTGTTATTTGTGCTAATTAACTCTGCAATTGTATGAAGGAGTTCTGTGTTGATATTTATGATAATGTGTGTTGTATAGTCAGTGAGCTAGGAGACATGAAGTCTACCCTGAGGGGTCACATCTCTGAGTCACCTAGTCTGGGTAAATGATTTAGTAAATTAGCTCATGTTAATTAGGTTTCTGGTTACAGATGTATTGTTAGAATAATATGAGCAGGAGGGAAGAACCTCCTCTTCTACTGTATATAGGACTTGTATTTTGGTTCTAATAAAAGAGTCCATGTTCAGCAACTAAACAAGTATTGTCTTGTTTTGTGCTTGTGAGCGGTTGGAATATCTGATCTCTATATTCAGACTGGGAGGAAGCGGTATATGACGAAAGCACTCAAGCGGAGTGTGGGACGTTTTGTTACACGCACGTCACCCGCTCACATGAGAACTTACTTTCACAGATTCCTGACAGATTTCTGTATGATAAAGGTCAAAGTTCACTCTTCAGTTAAGGAGAGGTAGGATGCACCCAGGAAAAATGATTTAGTTTGCACAGGAGCCTCATATAGAGGACCCCTCAAATCTTCCCATCCAAATATCCCTCCATCCAGAGTCTTTATGTATTATGACATCACACTGACCTCACAGCTCCTCCTCCCAATGTCCCTCTATCTGGCTTTTTTTCTCTGATACTCTTAGGATGTGGGCGGACCCTTAGCATCTTCTCTAGCAAAGACTGTTGGTCCTGCATTGTATGTAATACCATAAGAATGGCTGCTACAAGCTTTTAACCTGCGTTGTGTGGGGGTCCTATGTGGGTAAATCATACCTCAGTCTGAAGTGGGACTGTGATAAAATTGAAACCTGAATGGTGAGGTGAGGAGGATTCTGGGAATATCATTTGATTTTGATATTTGTGTTCAGATCTAGAGTTTTCCTCCTGTGAAGTCTGGAGATCATGTGACCATCACATTGCCTCCACCTCCCTCCCTGATAGAATAGAGAAATACAAAGAAGATTCTAGAAGTCACCAGAGAGATCATGGAGGAGAGGTGAGCGGTGCTGGGAATTCTGGGACATTATCCAGTAACAGACAAGGGATGTGTCTGGATGGTGACTGTATCATTGTGTGTGTCAGGTTCCTATAAGGTGCCAGGATGTCACTGTCTATTTCTCCATGGAGGAGTGGGAGTATTTAGAAGGACACAAGGATCTCTACAAGGACGTCATGATGGACAATCAGCCGCCCCTCACATCACCGGGTAAGAGGAGACTTTATTGTAAAGGAGAGAGCAGTACGGAGGGTCCACCTAGATCTGATAAACACATAGAAACAATGTATTCAGTCAGTGTGTGTGTTTCCTACAGATGGATCCAGTAATGGGAACCCACCAGAGAGATGTCCCCGTCCTCTGTATTCCTGGGATTCCACAAGGGAAGGTCACACCATCCCTCATCATCATCAGGTAGATGAGAAACAATCACTAATAGTATCATTAGGATCTGTACATTATCTGCATTGTTACAATTGTCATTTTTATTCTATATTCAGAGTGGAAACCTGAGAGATTCTAAAGTTGAGGTTAAAGAAGAGATAAAAGAGGAGGATAATGAGGATGGGGTGATGGAAGAGTCAGATTTTCCAAAAGAACACAAAGATCTGTACCAGGACACCATGGTGGAATCATCCAGCTACAGAAACCCACCAGAGAGATGTCCCCGTCCTCTGTATTCCCGGGATTCCACACAGGAAGATCTCACCATCCCTCAGGTAGATGATTGACAATTATTGGTTGTTCTGATTTCTAGACAAGTGTGTCTGATACAATTAATGTTTTATTATATATTCAGAGTGGAAACCTCAGGGATCATAATACGAATGTTAAAGAAGAGTATAAAGAGGAGGATGAGGAGTATGGAGTGATGGAGTTTTCAGAAGGACACAAGGATATGATGGAGCCACCTAATACCAGGAACCCACCAGAGAGGTGTACCACACAGGAAGGTCACACCATCCCTCACCATCATCAGGTAGATGAGGAACAATCACTGATAGTATCATTAGGATCTGTACACTATCTGCATTGTTACAATTGATGTCATTTTTATTATATATTCAGAGCGGAAACCTGAGAGATTCTAAAGTTGAGGTGAAAGAAGAGACTTATGTGAGCAAAGATCAGCAGTCTATGGAGGAGGATGGAATATTGAGGCTAATTCTAGAGGACGGCACTCTTACAGAGATCAGCACAGGTGGGGCACTAACACTAAATACATTCCTCCACCCATACTGCTCACTGATGGGTCCAGAGTAGGGCGGGGACTGGGTGATATCAGCCTGTAATCCCCTGATCACTTTCCTGAGCTGTGTTCCCCGTCCTGTATTCCTGTATTTCTCTTGTATAATCCTTCTTCTCTGTGCTGCAGACACAATTTATGTCTCTAGACTGGATTTATGGGGATTCTGGGGTTCAGCTGGTGGCAAAATGTTCATTTTCACCATAGATGTTACTAGACCTAGACACCTAGGGTATGTGCTTTGGGTCTTCTGCCCCATATCCGGGTATGGCAAGATCTCCGACAGACAATTCTCCCAGGATTACGTCTGTATAGTCTCAGGCCCAAGTCACTGAGTGCAGTCTCAGGAGATGGGAGGCAGCGGTGTGGGACCATTTGTGTAAATATTTAATCTTCCACTGATTACCAATATTATGAGTCCTGACCCTTACACTATATAATTTATATTGTACATTGCATACTCCTGACCCCTGCACTATATACTCAACACGGGGGATGAACAGAGAACAAGAAGTGAGCATTAATAGAGATGTCATCCCCAATAAATAACTGTGGTTAGTGCTGAGTAAAGGCCCATAGGGCTTCTGTGAAAAAATAAAGTGTATCAGCAAAGTGACTACACAATGAATGATTGGGGAAGATATGAAAACCATTACCAAAAGGAAGAAAGCTTCCACTGATTGCTGAATACCAATATTATGAATCCTGACCTCTGCACTTTATAAATTATATTGTACATTACATACTCCTGACCCCTGCACTATATACTCTATGTTGTACATTACATACTCCTGACCCCTGCACTATATACTAAAAAGAGAGGAGGGAAGGGGAATGGGGGAGGGTTGGAACTTTATATGAAGCACACCACCAGGACCAAATGAATCAATTAGTATATATCATGTAATGGTACACATGAATGCATGTGGGACAATAAATTGCATATAATAAATAACATTAAATAAATACATATATATACACACATATAAGTGTTCCTACATAGTGCATGGTTGATATTAAAAATGTATTAAATGTAACCCAAACTTACATATAGACATGATTGATTGCACACATGATAGTATAAAAATTTTTCAAAATTCTTCAAGGTAGTCTCATGGTAGACACATAGTAGCTGTGGCAATGCATTGATAGAAAGCTCTACGCACGTTTCGTGGATAACTTCCACTCATCAGGAGAAAATGTGATCTAGTTATGTCTGTAATGAAATATAAATGCTAAATAGTATAGTAACTAAAATAAAAGGAAGAGGGGGAACCACGTCTTAAATCCAACACTCTTACCTATAAGTAAGCTACAGTATTCAACAACATGGGTAGTATTGCTAGCTGGAGGCACTATGGGAACATCATCCCAGAAACTGAGGTGGCGATAACAACAGCAACATGGGGGGTGAACAGAGAACAATAAGTGAGCATCGATAGAGATGTCGTCCCCAATAAATAACTGTGGTTGTAATAAGTGCTGAGTAAAGGTCCATAGGGCTTCTGTGAAAAAATAAAGTGTATCAGCAAAGTGACTACACAATGATTGATTGGGGAAGATATGAAAACCATTACCAAATACTGATTGTTGAATACCAATATTATGAGTCCTGACCTCTGCACTATATAAATTATATTGTACATTAAATACTCCTGACCCCTGCACTATATAAATTATATTGTACATCACATTCTCCTGACCTCTGCACTATATAAATTATTATGTACTTTACCTACTCCTGACCCCTGCACTGATACACTCTATGTTGTACATTACATTATTCCGATACTATAAGATCCTAAATGTTGTATCCTATATAATAAGTTGTACATTACATAGTCCTGACTTCTTTTGCACCCATTTCCTACCAGCTGGACATTTTATATCTGATGATTTGATTGGAGCACAGACTTTTATATGTTAATAATAATGTGATAACATCCTCAAACTTTGGAACCTTAAACAGAAAGTGATAATGAGGGAGGAGTCAATAACCCAAATGATGGTGGTCTTCAGGATCAGTCCAGTCTTCACCTTAGTTGTTCTCCCCCCCATCCTCACTCTCTGACCTCTGGTGGGGCTCAGCCCCGCTGTTATTCATGACTAAATCATGGACTAAATAAGGAAGTGCAGGACTTCTTGTGTTGGGAAGATGGCAATGAGTGATAGAGGGGGTGGGGACACTCGTCCTATAATCCCCTCATCACTGTCGCTCCTATAAAAGACAGTTCTCATTGTTTCTTCACTCTCTGACTAAGGTTGATTAATAAAGAAATGAACTGGTAGGAGGTTCAGAGATGTAGGGCTGAAACAACTAATCAATTATAATGGATTATAAAAATAGTTGTCAGCTATTTTTATAATCGATTAGTCGGGCAGTCGATTAATTGGCCTGCATACAGAATGCATTCTTTCTTTACATATCAGAAAATACAGCTCAGTATACCATCCATACATGTCAGTAAATGCCTGAGAACTTGAATGTGTGAGGAGCAATGTCTCATGGGACATGTAGTCCTGGGCAAGAGAAGGAAGCAAGTGATTCTAAAGGCAGACCTTTACCTTCCTATAGGGGAACTCTATACTATACTTTGCGACTTCCTATAGGAGAACTCTATACTATACTTTGTACCTTCCTATAGGGGAACTCTATACTATACTTTAAGGCTTCCTATAGGATAACTCTATACTATACTATACTTTGTACCTTCTTATAGGGGAACTCTATACTATACAGCTTCTGATAGGGGCACTCTTAAGGCAGGAGGAGCCAGAAGTGGGGGGAGGGGGGTCCAGAAAAGGAGATTTATGGCTGCTCTGTGCAAACCAATTACACGGAGCAGGTAAGTATGACGAGTTTGTTTAAAAAAGAAATCCATCATTTACAATGACTTTAAGGTCTCTGTGTAGGGAAGATCAGCATCTGACCCCAGAGAGGGTGGAGGCTGATAGACTGGAGGTGATAGAAGGCATTACTATTACATAAAGTAAAAGTTTACTAGTATTGCGCATTATATATAAAATTATTATATTCATGAAAAAAAGTCTCCGCTTTCAGTACTACTTTAATATAAAAGTCCCCCCTCCCCCTCTAACCTCCATATATCTTCATGTGTGACTCCCAGGTAAAATCCCCATATATCCTACTTCTGGGTATATTTATTATTTTATATATGATATAACATATATTACTTTCACTATTTCACAGTATAAATGAATCCCTTATAGTAGTGATTATCGGCTGTTTTTGTACTATAAAGGATTTTTTTTAACCCCATCATAACAGATGATTAAACAAAATCATGCTGCTGCTACTAAATGTTCTATGCTGGCCATACACGGATCAATTTTTGGATGAGAATATTCACACAAATATTTGTATGAAAATGATTTGTACATTCGATGAATGGATGAGTGTAGTTCGAAAATTCCACTTGTCTTTAACATTCAATTATAAAATGAATGTAACTTCTGAGCAAAAACCACATACACGATGTGAAAATTTGTTCGATGGAGAAAAGTTTTCTGTTCTGCTCCTTCGTATTTTCCCATCACTGTGGTGGAAAATGAACGACGATTTGACCCCACTAATGGTTAGAAAATTGGATGAATGTTTTTTTGAAAGAAAAATGAGTTTGTGTCCGGCCAGCTAAAGTGACATCAAGTGCAGGGAGCTTGTACCCACCTACCTGTCTATGACAAGGGAGTCTGTCATCCATCATATTATATTACACTCCTGTCTGATCATCTGCAAAACAGCGTTTTACCTCTTTTTTACATTTTAGTAATGTTGATCTCTGATTCTGATATGTAGCAGATTCTCCCTCTAATAATACATCTATCTGTCTGCTATTCTCAGAGTGGATTAAATATCCAACTATATATCTGGATATTTATATTTACCGCTGTATATAGATATTCAAGAATATTAACTCAATTATACACCAACCTTTTTTTGAAGTTTTTATCAATTTAATCGATTAATCGAAACAATAATCATTAGTTGCCGCCCTACAGAGGACCCATTTACTAGTTACCTTGAGGGTGGATTTTTAAGATCCTCAGAGACAAAGCTGCCTGATGTGGGCGGAGTCCTGGTTTAGGGGAACCAATCTGCTCATGTCTAGTAATAATCTTTTTATTTTTATTTTAGTAGATGGACGGGAGATGAGGAAAACCTCAGAGGATTGTCTCACTTTGTCTCCAGACTGTAAAGTAGAAGATGAGGACATCACACAGTATAGTCCAGGAGAAAACCCGGCTACCTCAAATGTCCATCCGGCACCACACAGTGTAGATGGACCATCGTATTCCTCTTATCCTGAGGAACCTCAGACTGTGAGGGACGGTGCCGTCCTTCCAACAGAGAAGAGGCTTTCCTGTACTGAGTGTGGGAAGTGTTTCCGTTTTAAATGTCGTCTTAATGTGCATAAAAGAACTCACATAGGTGAGAAGCCATATTCCTGTCCTGAGTGTGGGAAATGTTTTTCACATAAGTCCCATCTTTCCACACATCAGAGATCTCACACGGGGGAGAGGCCGTATTCCTGTCCTGAGTGCGAGAAATGTTTCCATTCTAAATCCAATCTTATTGTGCATATAAGATCTCACACGGGGGAGAAGCTGTATTCCTGTCCTGAGTGCGGGAAATGTTTTTCACGGAAGTCCCATCTTTACACACATCAGAGATTTCACACGGGGGAGAAGCCGTACTCCTGTTCTGAGTGCGGGAAATGTTTTTCAGTGAAGTCCCACCTTTCCACACATAAGAGATCTCACACGGGGGAGAAGCCGTATTCCTGTCCTGAGTGCAGAAAATGTTTTTCACGAAAGTCCAGTCTTTCCAGACATCAGAGATCTCACACGGGGGAGAAGCCGTATTCCTGTCCTGAGTGCTGGAAATGTTTTTCAGTGAAGTCCCATCTTTCCACACATCAGAGATCTCACACCGGGGAGAAGCCGTATTTCTGTCCTGAGTGAGGGAATTGTTCCTCACTGAAGTCCTGCCTTCCTGTACATCAGGGATCCCACACAACCCTTGAGGTGTATTAGTGCCTTGAGCGCAGGAAATGTCTTCTATATGAATGTTGCTGGACATCACAGTTCTCATGTGGAGAAGAAGCACACCCTGATATACACCTCAGATATACTCCATGGCTGATCTTCATCATGTAAGAAACAGTTCCAGGGGTGTGGAGATTTTTTGAAAAAAACAACTTGTCCATGGGACTAAATTGAGTCCCAATCTCCTCGTCTTATGACAATCTTCTTGTCCCTTATGACAATCTCCTCGTCCCTTATGACAATCTCCTCGTCCCTTATGACAATCTTCTTGTCCCTTATGACAATCTCCTTGTCTCTTATGATAATCTCCTTGTCCCCTATGACAATCTCCTTGTTCCTCATCTACCAGAGAGCTTAGCAGCGGTGTGGAGTTCCCTGAAAACTACAAGCCGACATCGGCAAAGGAATGCCGATGAATGAATGGCACGGCCGCACTCTTTTCATAAAGTGACAGCCGGTACGGGGAACTTCTCCCCACACTGCTGTCACACAGAGGACTCGGATCGCTGAGCCACTAAAGGAACAGGAACATGTAACATCTTCCCGAAGGGGAACGTTTCCTTTAACCCTTTCACTGCCAGAGCTGGTTTTTTGGGGGTTTTGCCCACGTTTAATCCCTTCAAAGCTGGACACTTTCACCCCCCTCCTACCCAGGACAATTTTCATCTGTCAGCACTCACACTTTGAATGACAATTGCGCTGTCATCTAACACTGTACACACATGACATTTTTAGTTTTTTTTTCCCACAAACAGCTTTCTTTTGGTGGTATTTGATCATCACTGGGATTTTTTATATTTTGTGCTACAAATAAAAAAAGAAAATTCTGAAAAAAAGTTTTTCTTTGTTTCTGTTATAACATTTCGTAAATAAGTAAATTTTCTCCTTCACTGATGAGGAGGCACTAATATGCAGCACTGATGGTTGACACTGATGAGGAGGTACTGACAGGCTACCTGGTGGGCACTGATTGGCATCACTGGTGATCATCACTGATGGCCCTGCACTGATAATCAATGCTGAATGTCAGTGCAGATCCCCTGTCAGGAGATCGGCTCTCCTCTACTTGCGCCCTGTCAGCATAAATAAAGGAAAGCCGATAACCGGCACTTCCTGGTTATGATGTGATTAGCTTTGATTGGACACAGCTGATCACATGGTAAACATCCTACATCATAGGCTCTTTACTGAGATTGGAGATGCGGTGTGTCAGAACGACACACCATACCACCGATCACCGTGCGCCCGAGCAGCTTATTTTTCTGGACCTCATATGACCTCCAGTCAGGATAATGGAACCCCCACCTGGCCATCATTCTGCTATAGGCCGAGCAGGAAGGAGTTAAAAAAATTATTTTAGGCCTGAAGATTATATAAAACCCTCAAAATATTATATATTTTCTGAAAGCAGACACCCTAGAGAATAAAATAGCAATAGTTTTTTTTATGTCACACAATATTATCGCAAAAGTCTATTTCAGTAAAAATCACACTATAGTTTATTTTAGGGGGCACAAAAACAAAATAAATTACCCCATTTTTTGGTAAAATATAAAAGTCAAGTAAATAGATACCCAACATGTCAAACCTAAAATTTGTGTGCACGTGTGAAATGGTGACATACTATAGTATCCTATATTTTCTATAGGTGATGCTTTAAAAGCTCCCTATAGGTCATCAGTTTAGTGTTACAGAGGAGGTCTGGTAATAGAATTATTGCTCTCATTCTGGTGATATGTAACGTGTATCACAATCAACGTTTTCAGGTGTAGGTGCCCGAATGTGTGAGTTTATGTTTGTACATGCGTGGGGGGGGGGCCTCAGAGTTTTTTTTTGTGGTGGGGGGTTATGTGCCTGGGTTTAAATTTAATTTTGTACAAAAAAAAAATGTTTTTTCATTAAATAGAGCAGCCTTTTTCAACCAGGGTGCCTTGAGGTTTCTTTAGGGGCACCTTGGCAAAATGCCGAACAATTGCCCCAAAATTGTATACAAGCCGGAGGGGGGATGAAGCCTTTTAGTTACACAAAGCCTCAGGTTTTCATTGTACACCATTACAACCTTCTAGCTGCCAACCTCCTAACGACCAATGACATCATGAGCCGATAAGGAGGATGTCAGTTGTCTGAATATCATCCTTGTGTGACCCTCCCCCGCCTCTGTCAGTCAGCTTTGGGGTCTCATTAACTAAATGAGCGAGAAGAGAAACATTTGAATACTAGTCAGTACCAGTTTGCAAAAGTGTATTTGCTTAGGACGAATAAATCACTTATAACGCTGGGTGTCCTACGTGTGTTGATGTTGTTGCATTATGTAAAACTATTAGAATAGTTTTTACATTTTAGATTGGGGAGCCTCAAGACTGTCCATAATTTTGGTGGGTGCCTTGGCTGAAAAAAGGTTGAGAAACACTGACGTAGAGGACAAAAAGTCCCCTATGTGATGATTTTTTGGTGACAGGTTCTCTTTAATAAGACATCCAGGGTCTAAAAGACCCCCCGATGTCTCCCCTGTGCTCCACTGAATGTAATGTAATACAGATCACACTGCATTATATTCTTTGCCGGCCTTGATAGCTGGGAACAAGAAGGGGAGGAGAGCGGATGTGTGTCCTCTCTCCTCCCTCCCCTCTACCCATCATCACCCGCTATGCTGGTCCCGGGTCCTCAGATGGGTAAGAGGAGCCCCGGATACATAGCGGGTGTGTGTCGGGGGGGGGGGGTGTGGAAACATTCGCTCAGCCACCTGAATGCTTCCATCTGACAAGTAAACCTGCTCCTTGCTCGCCCACAGCAGGGCTAAATGTAAAAAAAACAACCTGTCCGGCCCTCAGAACTGCATGTCCCGGGTGTTAGGCGATAGGAATTGTACATCCCTGAGTTCATAAGGAGATCAGAGATCACCAAAGACATGTGGAGAGGCGACCCCAGGTCACGGTGTGTATTAGCACCTTCTGCCTGGTTTTTGCAAAGACAGGCATGATGATTGCACACCTGTGGGCTGGGTTTATATTCCCCTCAGGAAGACATCTCAGGGCTCACACTTGGGAACAGCTCCACCCTACAGGCAGGTGGAGACGGCTCCACGAAAGAGAGACAGGCGGTCTCTAGGAGTCTGAGCGTGTATGTCTGCAGGAGGCAGATGTGACCCACGACCAAGCAGCATGCAGCTGAGCAAGTAAGCTCCAGGAGGGAGTTTGACTAAGTAAGAGTGAGCGGGAGGCTGAAGTTTTTCTATTATACAATGATGGTGGAACCCCCTGCGAGGGAAGACTTTCTTTGAAGTTTGTTTTGTTTAAATAAAAATGGGCTGACATGCCCTTAAAAATACAGTCTGGACCGACCAGTGTTCATGAAAACGCATGCACCACAGGAGCTTAATCACCTCAGATCGTTACATATGGATGAAGTGTTGTACCGTGTTGGCCATTGATAGCTGTAGAAAAATAAAAATGGAGTCATTACCTTTCATTGGCTGAGTACATTTTGGGGTGTAAGATTTCACAAACACTTGGAGGTCTGTTATAAAAGAAAAAAAGTTGAACGAATGTAACCGGCATTCGCCCAGCTGTGATGAATATTGGATGTATTTTATTTCATACACTGATTTCCTTGGCTCCATCTAGTGGTCATAATGCTGTATTGTGCTATTTTTACTAATGGAGGTATGTCAGGAAAAATACCCCATTATGGCCACTAGATGGAGCTGACAATCATAGGAAATCACTTTGCTACATTATAACCAGAATTTGTAACAGCTGGATGAACGCTTGTCACATTCATCCCATGAATTTTCTATAATTTTCTATAATTTTTTTTTCTATAATTTTCTATAAGTAGATCCCTTAGATTCCTTCATCAGACATGTCTTAAAATTGACAGAACAGCACACAGACCGCCCGTGGTTCTTCTATGTATTTGGAGGACCTTTGGAGGGTCTGTGTGCTGTTTAAAAAAAAAAAAAAAAGAAGAAGAAGCCGGCAATGAAATGTAATTTTCTGGCAATTTAAACTGATTCTTTTTTTCTTTGTAATGTTGATAAGGACAAGGGCCTGTATGTTTTTTGTCTGCATGTTAGGATTTCCCTATCCTTGAGGGCAGCAAGGCTGAAAGCTACCATCCATCGAGAACTTTGAACTGTCGGGCGTATACATTTATGCGCAAGAGTTTTTGTTTTGTTTTGTTGTATTGGCCTCACCCCTACAACCCTGGCCTGGTGGTTGTGGGGGGCCTGTGGGCAGGGGGGCTTATCAGAATCTGGAAGTGTCCAGACAAAGCCCTCCTCCCACATTAATGAGTTTGGGGTACATAGTACATAGCACCCCATACTCATTCACCAAAAAATAATAAGATAAAGACTCTCAATGTCCTTGATTAAAAAACACCCCAAAAGATGCCAACCCCCCACTTACTTCCCAATAACCCGCCACACAGGAGCGATCTCCAACGGTAACACTCGCTGACTAATAGCATCCTGAACTGTCATCAGATATATAAAGGAAGGGGCAGGGATGATATCATTGCCCAGATATGGTCATATTCAGACAATGATGTCATGATCTATGCCCCACCCATTTGCCTACGTGGTCATGTAAGGGAATGGGCGGGGTGAAGTCAGCGGTTGCTAAGGACGCAGCCGTTGCTTCCCTAGAAACCAGTGACAGCCAGAAGCCATCACATTCGTCTGCACCAAATGCCGTAAACGTTTGATGTTCAGAAGAATGTGGGAGGAGCCAGTGTTCATCCAATCTTCTGCTCAGACACGGAGCTCCTACCTAATGCAGATTATTATCATTGTGTGGAAGTGATTGTATCTGGCAGACAGGGATCTGTATGTGTGTGTGTATCACTGCCCGGTACACCACTCACATCACACACTTCAGTCAATCTGCCCTAAATCATGGGGGGGGGGGGGGGGTCAGTGGAAGAAGTCATCACACCAGGATTCTACAAGAAAAACAGAAATGGAAGGCGCACACAGCCAGTGCTGTGTTTTTTGTAACGCCAGGATTCTAGATTGAAGGAATTGGGGGATCCTCTGACGTGTGTGGGGATCACTTGTCTCCTCCACACTCCTTAGATTGTATGAAAGATTTGTATCTGCCTGTGTGTTTCCAGCCAGATAAATGTGGGAGAGTCTTCCTCCAGTGGTGGTCAGCAGTATTGCAGGTTTTGAGAACTGTACAGTACTATAGCTGGTTTTATCTTCCTAAATAAACCAATTCCTCCTCCACCAATCAAGACTCTCACTTCAGTTAGCAAGTCACTGTGGGCATAATTTCCTTGTCATCCAACATTGGTGTCAGTGAGATAAAATAAGCCCCATTGTTGGTGTCAGTGAGAATAAAGTGTAACCCCAGCCCAGCATTGGTGGTCAGTGGTGGTACTTACCTGATCACATATCTCCCGCTGCCTCTCTGCTGATGTCGGAGTTCTACTATCACTGTCAGAAAGGAGATCACTGCTCCCCCACAGTCTGCTATAATTGCAGTGCCTGGTGATGGGACCCAGAATCTATTTCAGCCATTATCCCCTCACTGACACTCTGCACTCTGAGTCCTGGAACCTGTGAGATGAGGACATGATGGGACAGAGGACTAAATCTCAGGAATGTCCATCATCATCAGGAAGCAATGGCAAGGCTGTAATCACACTACGAGACATTTCTTGGGCTGCAGTTCCACTGAACTCCACAAGATGCTGATCTCACTTCTACTGAAACAGGAAGTCTGGAATACAGACAGGAAGTGATGTCAGGTACAGACAGGAAGTTCCGGGTGAGAGGTGAGTCGGGAGGAAGTAGCGAGGAGACATTGCTGGAAGTGGCAGCTGAGGAGGTAATAAGATCTTATTTTCTATTTACACCCAGTAACCCCCCGTCATGTCCGTCCTCTTCCTCCATAGTCACTGTGATGTCTTTTATCTCCAGCAGATGATAATACACACACATATAGTGTGGAAATGTAGAATAACCCCGTATATTACTATAGCGCTGGTAGATTTGCGATCTACCATAAGTTAGGTACATTTAGTACCATATATACTCGAGTATAAGTCGAGTTTTTCAGCACATTTTTTTGTGCTGAAAGTGCCCCCCTCGACTTATACTCGAGTCAAGCACTTTTCTGCAGCAAAAAAATCATTTTCCGAACTAACTTTGGGGCCACGTATCTCAGGGCCACTAGGTGCTACGAACCCCAAATTTTGTATGCAAACCCAGTGGAACGGGTACCATAACATATCCAAAGCTGGGGTTCCTAGGACCAAGTGGCCCCGAGATACGGGGCCCCAAAGCTGGTTCGGAAAATGTCATTCTCTGCTGCAGAAAAGTGCTTGACATTTTCTGAACTGATTTTGGGGCCCTGTATCTCGGGGACACTTAGTGCTAGAAACCCCAGCTTTGGATATTATATGGGGCTAGTTCCACTGGGCTTGCACACCAAATGTGGGGTTCCTAGCACTAAGTGGCCCCGAGATACGGGGCCCCAAAATCGGTCAACTGTTTCCATCTGCAGCAATGTCATTTCGGGACCATTTGGGTTCAGAGACCCCAAATTTTGGCTGCAGCTAGGGGACATCTAGGGACCCTTAACTACCGAGTTTGAAGTTCGGGGGACCTATGGCTGCAAATGGGCACAGTGAGGCATGCAAATGGGCACAGTGAGGCTGCAAATGGGCATTGTTGACCCTCTTTTCCACTTACAGTAGCTGTGCATTTCTCACCCTCGTCTTATACTCGGGTCAATAAGTTTTTCCCATTTTTTTGTGGTAAATTAGGGCCTCGACTTATACTCGAGTATATACAGTAATTTGTTCGTTAGGGAAGTTAGATTTGCCTCTGTTCCAGCTTGGCTGACGTTGTGTGTGTTTTCATACTGAGCCGTGAGTGTCGCTGTTACCGCTGGCTAGTGTTGGAAAGGCAACGTGTTGAAGCGTATGGATGCTCTTCTGTCCTGGGGACAGCTCGGTGGAGGTGGTCCTCCAAGTTGCATTCTGGGCGAGGGTATTTATGGGACAGACGCCATATTCTGGCGTTCGTTTTTACAGCCACCTGCTGGCCCTCCTGGCCGACAGGTATGCGTTAGAGAGCTATTTCGTGGTCCTCCGTTCCAGAGGCCCACGTTGCTGCGGCGCAGGGGTGGGGCCAGAAGCTTGTCTGGGGCCTACCACAGCGGCCGAGGAATGGTCCTGAGCTGTCTATCCAGAGTGAAGAAGCTGGACAACTGAGGAGATCCCAGGGGAGGACCCATCATGGAAGGATCACGCAACATGCTGGTCTGGAGAGGGGCCTGGTGACTCGGTTGGAGGATGTATCCTAAAGTAACTATAAAGCATAGTGTTGCCGGGTTGGCTTAAAGATTCAGGCACTGTGACTGACTTTCACCACAAAAACCAATACATCCTGTGGCAGAGGATCGTACGGGTTCATCCCGAACAAGTCTGTGGCAGAGACTTTTTTTAATGCTGCGTACTGGCTGCTAGGCTAGTGAGAGAGGCCTATCCAGGCATGCAGGGAGTGTGTCCCACCAAGGGAGTGCATTCTACTGAAATATCCAACCCCAAAGGACATTTGTCAAGAATCTTACTAAAAAGGTATTTGAGTTTTTCTCTGCAGTTTCCCTTCTGCCTCTTTCCTACTACTTCCTTTGTTGATGGTTTAATAAAGCATTGAAAACGTACTCAAGTGTTTGTGCGTGTGTCGTCCAGAGGTAAACTCAACGGAACCCCTAGACCCAGTGCCAGTGAAACAGAGGGAAGGAGAGTGAAGGTAACAAGCCCGCTTAAACCAGCAGCTCGACCGAGAGTTATTGCTACATTACAATGAGGGAATTTATGGTTTGTACCACGAGGGGAGTTATTGATGTCAGTAAATGTCGGTTCCAGACATTGTATTTGGTGGGAATAAAATGATAATTAAAGGTTGGGATTAGGGAAGATTTCTGTTAGATTTTACACGGGAATGATCAGCGCCCCTCCAGAGACACTATGATGAGTCTCTCAATAGGAGTCTGAAAGGGACTGGATATTGGGGGGATGGGATGTGAACTTGGATTGGGGGGCAATTTTATAAAAAAAGACGTCCAGATGGGAATTAAAATAGATTTTTGAGCTGAATACAATTGTTCCGGCTGGACTGAATATTGATATTGAGCTGTTTGCTTTTGATTCCTCTATTTTATACATTTTTATAGTATTTTTATATTGTGTTACCACATATTGATGATTATAAATAAAGTTTTGTATGAGTTTAGAGAAATATGATGATATAGAAGATGTATTAAAGGGGTTGTAAACCTAGTTACACCACTTTTATATACAGGTAACCCTATAATAAGACTTACCTGTAGGTACTGTAAATATCTCTTAAACCTGCATGGTTTAGGAGATATTTACCATATACTCTTGCACTGACATCAGCGGCGCATGCGCTGTGAAGAAATGACCCTCCGAGCCGTTTCTTTACCAGCAAGTGCTAGGACTGACGGCTCCCGTGTGCATGCGCAGGAGTGACGTCACGCAACTCCGCCAAGTCACAGAACCTAAGTCCATGGCCCTGGAAGGAAGAGGGGCGAAGATGGATGCGGCCACCAGCGGGGACAGCGCAGGCTTCGTTTGCAGATTAGTGCCACATAATGGGCTAGTGTGCGATACATAGTAGCCCATTATGCTTTTACTTTGCAGGGGAAAAAAAGAGGAAGTAAAACCCACCAGGGTTTACTTCCTCTTTAAGCTATTCTGGGCTATAAATGGTTAAGGAATCTCAGCGGAGGTAGGAATGTTTTTTAGGACCTCTTCGCCTGCCAATAGCCCTTCTGGACAGAGATTGGCATTTTCCAATCCAAACATGTCAGATGTCACCAGGTTAGGAGAGGCGCCCTCTCTGGTTACATCTAAGTGGTATCCGGCCCGCCATCCACTGGAGTATCTGCAGTCAGGACCCTGTTGGTGGATTGGCTCTTCTGCTCCTAATGCTGGCATTCCCTATTTACTGCTATAGAGGTGTCTATTGCTTCACAGGCACCACAAATTCTGTGGGACTACAGAGCCCAGCACACCTAGTCATCTATAGCCGGAGGGGTTTTCTGAGTAAGTGCTACCAGGTTACCCCAGGAGTTGTCTGACACTTTGTTATCAGAAAGTTTTATTGGAACTGTCGTGTTGTGAATTCAGATTTTTTGTCCATAGTGCAAGCGCTGCCCAAACACTTATTATTTGTAGATTAACCCCTTCAGGGTCAGAACATCTCCCCATTTATGGGGCCGGAACATTCTCTTCATTTTTGGAGATAAATTCTAATGATATGGTCCTCTAAACAAACAGCACTGACAATAAATAGACAAGACAATGACCATCCTGACCATACATGGCCTACAAAGGGCAATTATTACACTACACAGGCAGCCAATGGGCAATCATTAAACTATGCAGCCAACACAATGATGAAGTGCAGGGGTCAGGAGTATGGAGCATAGAGACCCTTACATTGCTGGTCAGAAGGAAGAAAACTTTCCCCAGCCTGCCATGAAGAATATGTTCCATCATTGGTGTCAGAGGGAGGAAAATACTGAGATCTCTGAGGGAAGTAGAAGAACTGAGGGGCTGTGAGGGTTTAGTAAAGCTGAAAGACTCAGGGGCCTCTGAAGGGGTAATGTAGCTGAAGGACTCTGAGACCCTTGAGGGGGTAGTCAGGCTGCAGGGTTCATAGGGGGACTCTGAAGGGAAAGAAGGGGTCTCTGGGTCTGTGATGGCCCTCCCACCCCAACTGCACCTTTTCAGACCTTACAGAACTGGCAACCTTAGCTTATCTCATTTGTCTCAGTGGTCACGTGATTTGTTCTGGAATATCAAGTAAGATGAAGAAGGGAGTTCCTTCACTCATTGGGGAATTCTGTTTCAGCTGCAAACCAGTTCAGAAAGGAAACAATCCCAACAGTGGAAAGAGAATATCTGATCCAGTAAGCGAAGAGGGTACCAGGTCCTCTAAGACGTAACAAACACTAAACAGTCCAGACTAAATGTGTTCCCATGGCCTCAGTAGTTCTTAAATATAAAGCAACCCTCTTATTACCCCTCTCACATCCACACCCTATTATTGTGTGACCGATACCATCCAAATAATTCTTACTTTCATTTCTCAAAGTTATCCATCTACAAGGAGACCTGTATAGATCAAATGACGGCACCAATGAGGATGGAGGAGGACCGGAGTCACGTGACTGAGAAGATACTAAACTTCACCCTGGAGATCATCTACCTGCTGACCGGAGAGGTGAGGAGGATTCTGGGAGGTCACATGACATCACTCTTGTCTCTATTAAAAAAACACAAACTTGACCGGAGAGAGGTGAGGAGGATTCTGGGAGGTCAAATGACATCACTCTTATTTCTATTAATAAAACACAGACCTGACCGGAGAGGTGAGGAGGATTCTGGGAGGTCACATGACATCACTATTATCTCTTTTACTTATTACACATACCTGACCGGAGAGGTGAGGAGGATTCTGGGAGGTCACATGACAACACTCTTATCTCTATTAATAAAAAACACAGACCTGACCGGAGAGGTGAGGAGGATTCTGGGTTTCTAACATGATATTCCTATTGGTTCTTCAATACAGAGATTTCCTCTTGTGAAGTCAGGTGATCATATGACCATCACAGTGCCTCCATGTGACTCCCCAAAACCTGAGAAACACAACACGCAGAAGATTCTAGAAGTCACCAAGAAGATGATGGAGCTGCTGACAGGAGAGGTGAGCGGTGCTGGGAATTCTGGGACATTATCCAGTAACAGACAAGGGATGTGTCTGGATGGTGACTGTATCATTGTGTGTGTCAGGTTCCTATAAGGTGTCAGGATGTCACTGTCTATTTCTCCATGGAGGAGTGGGAGTATTTAGAAGGACACAAGGATCTCTACAAGGACGTCATGATGGACAATCACCCTCCCCTCACATCACCAGGTAAGAGGAGACTTTATTGTAAAGGAGAGAGCAGTACGGAGGGTCCACCTAGATCCCCCATCATCTGATAAACACATAGAAACAATGTATTCAGTCAGTGTGTGTGTTTCCTACAGATGGATCCAGTAATGGGAACCCACCAGAGAGATGTCCCCATCTTCTGTATTCCCAGGATTCCATACAGGAAGATCACACCATCCCTCACCATCATCAGGTAGATGAGGAACAATCACTGATAGTATCATTAGGATCTGTACATTATCTACATTGTTACAATTGATATCATTTGTATTATATATTCAGAGTGGAAACCTGAGAGATTCTAAAGTTGAAGTTAAAGAAGAGATAAAAGAGGAGGATGATGAGGATGGGTTGATGGAGGAGTTTCTAAAAGAACACAAAGATCTGTACCAGGACACCATGGTGGAGTCATCCAGCTACAGAAACCCAACAGAGAGATGTCCCCGTCCTCTGTATTCCCAGGATTCCACACAGGAAGGTCACACCATCCCTCACCATTAGGGATGAGCTTCCCGTTCGAGTCGAACCCATGTTCGACTCGAACATCGGCTGTTCGATCAATTGCCGAATTGCGAACCTTATGGGCCGTTTGCGCCAAATTTGTGTGGCGCGTCACGGCCCATAATTCACTGCGGCATCGCAGGACATTGCTGGCTGATGATTGGCCAAGCATGCACTATGACCCGCATGCTTGGCCAATCACAGCGCCGTCAGTAGAGAGAGCTGTAATTGGCTAAAGCCAGGGTGGCTTTGGCCAATTATGGCTCAGGGGGTTTAGAACATGCCCCACACTATATAAGGCCGCCTGCACGGTGGCCCTGTGTAGCGTGTTCCAGCGTGCTTAGATAGACAGAGAGACCGTGTAAGTTAATTTGAGTTATCTAGATTAGGCAGGACAGTCAGTGAGTTAGCTGCACTTACAGTGTATTGTGTATATATATGCATCCCAGGTGTTGTATGTGTATATATATATACACTGTATTCAGTTTAGCTAGATCCGTTCCTGTTATCTTCCTACTGACAGGCAGGCTTGTCTTGTTACAGTATTTACAGCTACCTGAAGAAAATTGCTGGTGTTTTTTTGATCCTATTAGTACCACAGTCAGGCAGCTAGACTATTTGGAGTTAGTGTAGTGCGTCCTCCTCACAGTGTTCAGTTAAAGCTACACGTTAGTTTAGTGTGACCTCTGCACAGTGTTCAGCTAAAGCTACAAGTTAGGGTAGTGCGTCCTCCTCAGTGTTCAGCTAAAGATACAAGTTGGTGTAGTGCGTCCTCCTCACAGTGTTCAGCTAAAACTACAAGTTAGTGTAGTGCGACCTCTGCACAGTGTTCAGCTAAAGCTACAAGTTAGTGTAGTGCGTCCTCCTCACAGTGTTCAGCTAAAACTACAAGTTAGTGTAGTGCGACCTCTGTACAGTGTTCAGCTAAAGCTACAAGTTAGTGTAGTGCGTCCTCCTCACAGTGTTCAGCTAAAACTACAAGTTAGTTTAGTGCGTCCTCTGAACAGTGTTCAGCTAAAACTACAAGTTAGTGTAGTGCGTCCTCCTCACAGTGTTCAGCTAAAGCTACAAGTTAGTTTAGTGTGACCTCTGCACAGTGTTCAGCTAAAGCTACAAGTTAGGGTAGTGCGTCCTCCTCACAGTGTTCAGCTAAAGCTACAAGTTAGTTTAGTGTGACCACCGCACAGTGTTCAGCTAAAATTACAAGTTAGTGTAGTGCGACCTCTGTACAGTGTTTAGCTAAAGCTACAAGTTAGTGTAGTGCGTCCTCCTCACAGTGTTCAGCTAAAACTACAAGTTAGTGTAGTGCGACTTCTGCACAGTGTTCAGCCAAAGCTACAAGTTAGTGTAGTGCTTCCTCTGAACAGTGTTCAGCTAAAACTAGAAGTTAGTGTAGTGTGACCTCTGCACAGTGTTCAGCTAAAGCTACAAGTTAGTGTAGTGCGTCCTCCTCATAGTGTTCAGCTAAAACTACAAGTTAGTGTAGTGCGACCTCTGCACAGTGTTCAGCTAAAGCCACAAGTTAGTGTAGTGCGTCCTCCTCACAGTGTTCAGCTAAAACTACAAGTTAGTTTTTTGCGAGCTCTGCACAGTGTTCACCTAAAGCTACTTGTCGAAGATTGGTGGTGTTTTCCTGATCCTATCACTACCGCAGGCAGCTAAATAAGCTACAAGTTAGTTTTTTACGAGCTCTGCACAGTGTTCACCTAAAGCTACCTGTCGAAGATTGGTGGTGTTTTCCTGATCCTATCACTACTGCAGGCAGCTAAATAAGCTACAAGTTAGTTTTTTGCAAGCTCTGCACAGTGTTCACCTAAAGCTACCTGTCGAAGGTTGGTGGTGTTTTCCTGATCCTATCACTACCGCAGGCAGCTAAATAAGCTACAAGTTAGTTTTTTGCAAGCTCTGCACAGTGTTCACCTAAAGCTACCTGTCGAAGGTTGGTGGTGTTCTCATACTACAGGCAGGCAGTTGATTTTTCTAGCTGCAGTATCAGTATGTATGTATGTATGTGTGTGTATAAATATATATATATATATATATATATATATATATATATATATATATATATATATATATATATATATATATATATATATATATATATATATATATATATATATATATATACCAGCTTAGTGCAGCTACAGGCCATTAGTATGTCTGGAAGGCCAACAAGGAGAGGCAGACAGTCACAAGGCAATAAAAGAGGGCAAGCAGGCTCTGTGTCTAGAGGCAACAGTGCTGGTCGTGGAGATGGTGCATCCTCATCAGCACGTGGCCGTGGGACACGCTTGGCCTTTTTTTCGGCAGCTGGCCGTGTTGAGCCGCAACATGCGGAAGACTTGGTTGAGTGGATGACCAAGCCGTCCTCATCCTCTCTCACCCATGCTCAGGGTACTTTTCTAGCAAAGCAGCTGCCAACGCGGCCTCTTCCCTCGGCTCAATGGCATCAGTGACTCCTTCCCTAGCCCCACCATGTTCTCCTGAGGAGTCCCTCGAACTGTTTGACCACAGTGTTGGGTACATGCTCCAGGAGGATGCCCAGCGTTTAGAAGGCTCTGATGATGATACTGAGCTAGATGAAGGCCGTAACGTGAGCACGGACAGAGGGGGTGCCCAAGAAGCACAGCAATCTGGCAGTCATGCTCCCCCTGCTGCAGCATACTGCCAGGTTTGCTCCAGTGATGAGGAGGGAGGGGATGATGAGGTCACTGGCTCAACGTGGGTGCCTGATAGGAAGGAGGAGGAGGCACATCACCAACGAGGCAGGATGCCCTCTAAGGGCAGCACACTGACTGCATCACACCCCAAAGCTCCGCATGTGCAGGGCGCTGCTGTCTCATGTTATTCAAAAAGTTCTTTGGTGTGGGCCTTTTTTGAGACGAGTGCATCAGATCGCACCGCTGCTATTTGCAACATATGTCTCAAGCGTATCTCGCGTGGACAAAACATCTCCCGCTTGGGCACCACATGCTTGACCAGACATATGTTGACCTGCCATGCAGTTCATTGGCAAGCGTATCTAAAAGACCCACACCAAAAAACAAAGAGGACCTCTCCTTGGTCCTCATCAGCTGAGATCTCCAACCCCACTATACCTTCATTCCTCTCTGAGACCTGCACTGAGAGGAATGAAGGTGTAGAATTAGGTGTGTCACAGCCAAGTACTTGTGGGCAATCTGCTTTCGGTACACCGACGTCAGATTGTACCAGGCAAATTTCCCTGCCCCAGCTGCTGCACCGCCGAAAGAAGTTCGCTCCCAGCCATCCACATGCCCAGCGGTTGAATGCTAGCTTGGCAAAATTGCTAGCACTTCAACTGCTGCCTTTTCAGTTGGTAGACTCTGCCCCCTTCCGTGAGTTTGTGGAATGTGCGGTTCCTCAGTGGCAGGTACCCAAATGCCACTTTTTCTCACGGAAGGCGATTCCGGCTCTCTACCGGCATGTGGAAGGCAATGTCTTGGCCTTGCTGGACAGGGCGGTCAGTGGTAAGGTGCATATTACCGTTGACTCATGGTCCAGCAGGCATGGACAGGGACGTTACCTAAGTTTCACCGCGCATTGGGTGACTTTGCTGGCAGCTGGGAAGGATGCAGGACAAGGTGCAGTAGTGTTGGCGGTTGTTCCGCCACCACGCCTCCAAAATGCCACTACTAATGATTGTGACACACCTCTCTCCTCCACCCCCTCCTCTTCTTCTTCCTCCATGGCCTCTTCCTGTGCTTTGTCCTCGGAACCAGTGGTGCTCCGTAGCCGTTTAAGGGGCTACGCAAGTATGCAGGCCAAAAGATGCCATGCGGTGCTTGAGCTGGTGTGCTTGGAGCCACACTGGGGCAGAGGTTCTGTCAGCTCTGCAGGGGCAGGTTCAGAGGTGGTTGACGCCACGCCAACTTAAGGCAGGAATGGTGGTTTGCGACAATGGCACCCACCTCCTCTCTGCCCTCCGAAAGGGACAAATGACCCATGTGCCCTGTTTAGCTCACGTCCTTAACTTGGTGGTGTAGCGGTTCTTGGGCAGGTGCCCGGGCTTACAGGATGTCCTGAGGCAGGCCAGGAAAGTCTGTGTGCATTTCCGCCGGTCATATAATGCTAGTGCTCGGCTGGCAGACCTCCATAAGGACTTTAACCTGCCCAAGAACCGCCTAATCTGTGACATGCCCACCCGGTGGAAATTAACGTTGGCCATGCTGCAGCTGCTGCACACGCAGCAGCGGGCCATCAATGAGTACCTGTGCGACTATGGTACCAGGAAAGGGTCAGGGGAGCTTGTTTTTTTTCCCAACGCGAGTGGGCCATGATCAGGGATGCATGCACTGTCCTGTCACCATTTGAGGAGGCCACGAGGATGGTGAGCAGTGACAGTGCATGCATCAGTGACACTGTCCCCCTTGTCCACCTGTTGGAGCACACGCTGCGTGGAATAATGGACAGGGCACTTGAGGCAGAACAGAGGCAGGAAGAGGAGGACTTCCTTAGCTCTCAAGGCCCCCTTTATCCAGACAGTGTTCCTGCGTGCCCGCCGATCACGCAGGAAGAGGAGGGGAGGATTGTGTCAGTATGGAGGTGGAGCCTGGCACTCAGCAGCAGTCTTTAAGGGATCAGTCCCAAGAAACACATGGACTTGTACGTGGCTGGGAGGAGGTGGCTGCGGACCATGTCGTCCTTAGTGACCCAGAGGACTCCGGACCGAATGCCTCAGCAAACCTACACTGCATGGCCTCCCCGATCCTGCAAAGCCTGCGGAAGGATCCTCGTATTCTTGGTATCAAGGAGAAGGACCAATACTGGCTGGCAACCCTCCTTGATTCACGTTACAAGGATAAGGTTGCGGACCTTATCTTGCCATCGCAGAGGGAGCAGAGGATGAAACATCTTCGGGAGGCCTTGCAGAAAGGTCTGTGCAACGCGTTCCCAGAGACTGGGAGGTTACAAACTCCTGTTTCTGGACAACGTGTTGCTGAGGTTTCGGTCAGTCAAAGAAGGAGCGGTGGAGAAGGTGGCCGTCTGACCGATGCGTTCAGACAATTTTTTGGTCCGCAGCCCCAAGGTATGATCGGTTCCAGCAACCATTGCCAGCGTCTGTTTTACATGGTGCAGGAATACCTAGGGGCAAGATCTGACTTGGACACCTTTCCCACCGAAAATCCTCTGGGTTACTGGGTCTTGAGGATGGATCACTGGCCAGAGCTTGCACAGTATGCAATTGAGCTACTGACCTGTCCTGCATCCAGCGTTCTTTCGGAACGCACATTCAGTGCTGCTGGAGGCTTTGTAACCGATCACAGGATGCGTCTGTCCACCGACTCGGTCGATCGACTGACCTTCATAAAAATGAATCAGTCTTGGATCACCACCAGCTACCAAGCACCTGATGTTGATGTAACCGAATAATTTTTTTGAAATCTCAGATCCCTTCAAAGACTGCCTAAGCTGATGCTGAGTGACTATCCCTGAGTAATTATCCTTTTCCTCCTCAATGATCACGCTGATAGCTTGTAAGAACATTTTTGGTTCTGGGCGCCACCACCAGTGCTTAAGGCCCAATTTTTCAGCCCCTGTTTAACAGGGGCGTGTAATTACAATTTTTGATGCAATACTTTGCAGCAGGGCTCGTTTCTGCGTTCCAACTAGAGTATCTGTGAGGGGTTGCAGTGTTGTAGCACCAGTGCCTAAGGCCCAATTTTTCAGCCCCTGTTCAACAGGGGCATGTAATTACAATTCTTGATCTAATATTTCACAGCAGGGCCCGTTTCTGCACCCACCAAGAGCGAATGAGGACTTACAGTGTTGTGGCACTAGCACCACCACCACCAAAGGCCCAATTTTTCTGCCCCTGTTCAACAGGGGCATGTAATTACTGTGAGGGCTTACAGTGTTGTGGCCACAACAACACCTAAGGCCCAAATTTCTGCTGAGCAGGCCCGGATTGGCCATAGGGCAAACCGGGCATTTGCCCGGTGGGCCGCGGCCGCTGGGGCCGCCAGGCTGCAAGTCCTTGCATGGCCCAAGGCTTGAGCTTGTGCCGCTCATCCAGCCTCTCCGCGGCCGCCCGGAGCTCAGCCATCGGCGCCGGGGGGAGGAGCTAAATGAGACGCCTTCGGCCTCACCACGGCTGCACGGCCGCACGTATAGGTCAGCCGTCAGTGCCGGGGGGAGGAGCCAGAGCAGACACCTTGGAGCCGGTATTATGTCGAGAGGTGCCGGAACAGAAAACGTAAGTTCAGCCTCCCCTGTGAACTAGATAGGAGGATCGGTGGGGGTGGCTGCATATAGAACAATTATTTTCTCCATCTTCCTCCTGCAGTATCGGAATGCCTGTGAGAGGTAGAGGAGAAGCAGGCATTACGAGACTGCAGGAGGAAGATGGAGAAAATGATTCTTCTATATGCAGCCGCCCCCCACCGATCCTCCTATCCTGCTTCTCTCTGCTGCTCCCGCAGGGCTCTCCACCGCACCCATACTCTCTGCCACCCCCATGCTCTCTGCCACCCCCCATACTCTCCACCTCCCCCCCATGCTCTCTGCCACCTCCCATGCTCTCTGCCACCCCCCATGCTCTCTGCCACCCCCCATGCTCTCTGCCACCCCCCATGCTCTCTGCCACCCCCCATGCTCTCTGTCACCCCCCATGCTGTCTGCCACCCCCCATGCTGTCTGCCACCCCCCATGCTGTCTGCCACCCCCATACTCTCCACCCCCCCCATACTCTCCACCTCCCCCCATGCTCTTTGCCACCCCCCATGCTCTCTGCCACCCCCCATGCTGTCTGCCACCCCCCATGCTGGTCTGCCACCCCCCATACTCTCCACCCCCCCCCATACTCTCCACCCCCCCCCCCATACTCTCCACCTCCCCCCATGCTCTCTGCCACCCATACTCTCCACCTCCCCCCATGCTCTCTGCCACCCCCCATGCTCTCCACCTTCCCCCCATGCTCTCTGCCACCCCCATACGCTCCACCTACCCCCCATACGCTCCACCTACCCCCCATACGCTCCACCTCCCCCCCATGCTCTCTGCCACCCCCTCATAGTCTCCACCTTCCCCCATGCTCTCCACCTCCCCCCCATGCTCTCTGCCACCCCCCATGCTCTCTGCCACCCCCCATACGCTCCACCTACCCCCCATACGCTCCACCTACCCCCCATACGCTCCACCTCCCCCCATACGCTCCCTGCCTCCCCCCCATGCTCTCTGCCTCCCCCCCATGCTCTCTGCCACCCCCCATGCTCTCTGCCACCCCCCATGCTCTCTGCCACCCCCCATGCTCTCTGCCACCCCCCATACGCTCCACCTACCCCCATACGCGCCACCTACCCCCCATACGCTCCACCTTCCCCCCATGCTCTCTGCCACCCCCCATACGCTCCACCTACCCCCCATACGCTCCACCTACCCCCCATACGCTCCACCTCCCCCCATACTCTCCACCTCTCCCCATACTCTCCACCTCCCCCCATACGCTCCCTGCCTCCCCCTCATAGTCTCTGCCAGCCCCCATGCTCTCTGCAAACCCCCCATGCCCTCTGCAAACCCCCCATGCTCTCTGCAAACCCCCCATGCTCTCTGCCACCCCCCATGCTCTCTGCCACCCCCATGCTCTCTGCCACCCCCCATGCTCTCTGCCACCCCCCATGCTCTCTGCCTCCCCCCATGCTCTCTGCCACCCCCCATGCTCTCTGCCACCCCCCATGCTCTCTGCCACCCCCCATGCTCTCTGCCACCCCCCATACGCTCCACCTACCCCCCATACGCTCCACCTACCCCCCATACGCTCCACCTTCCCCCCATGCTCTCTGCCACCCCCCATACGCTCCACCTACCCCCCATACGCTCCACCTACCCCCCATACGCTCCACCTCCCCCCCATGCTCTCTGCCACCCCCTCATAGTCTCCACCTCCCCCCCATGCTCTCTGCCACCCCCCATGCTCTCTGCCACCCCCCATACGCTCCACCTACCCCCCATACGCTCCACCTACCCCCCATACGCTCCACCTCCCCCCATACTCTCCACCTCCCCCCATACTCTCCACCTCCCCCCATACTCTCCACCTCCCCCCATACGCTCCCTGCCTCCCCCCCATAGTCTCTGCCACCCCCCATGCTCTCTGCAAACCCCCCATGCTCTCTGCCACCCCCCATGCTCTCTGCCACCCCCCATGCTCTCTGCCACCCCCCATGCTGTCTGCCACCCCCCATGCTGTCTGCCACCCCCCATGCTGTCTGCCACCCCCCATGCTGTCTGCCACCCCCCATACGCTCCACCTACCCCCCATACGCTCCACCTACCCCCCATACGCTCCACCTACCCCCCATACGCTCCACCTCTCCCCCATGCTCTCTGCCACCCCCTCATAGTCTCCACCTTCCCCCATGCTCTCTGCCACCCCCCATGCTCTCTGCCACCCCCCATACGCTCCACCTACCCCCCATACGCTCCACCTACCCCCCATACGCTCCACCTACCCCCCATACGCTCCACCTCCCCCCATACTCTCCACCTCCCCCCATACTCTCCACCTCCCCCCATACTCTCCACCTCCCCCCATACGCTCCCTGCCTCCCCCCCATAGTCTCTGCCACCCCCCATGCTCTCTGCAAACCCCCCATGCTCTCTGCCACCCCCATGCTCTCTGCCACCCCCCATGCTTTCTGCCACCCCCCATGCTCTCTGCCACCCCCCATGCTGTCTGCCACCCCCCATGCTGTCTGCCACCCCCCATACTCTCCACCCCCCCCCATACTCTCCACCTCCCCCCATGCTCTCTGCCACCCATACTCTCCACCTCCCCCCATGCTCTCTGCCACCCCCCATGCTCTCTGCCACCCCCCATGCTCTCCACCTTCCCCCCATGCTCTCTGCCACCCCCCATACGCTCCACCTACCCCCCATACGCTCCACCTACCCCCCATACGCTCCACCTACCCCCCATACGCTCCACCTTCCCCCCATGCTCTCTGCCACCCCCCATACGCTCCACCTACCCCCCATACGCTCCACCTACCCCCCATACGCTCCACCTCCCCCCCATGCTCTCTGCCACCCCCTCATAGTCTCCACCTCCCCCCATGCTCTCTGCCACCCCCCATGCTCTCTGCCACCCCCCATACGCTCCACCTACCCCCCATACGCTCCACCTACCCCCCATACGCTCCACCTCCCCCCATACTCTCCACCTCCCCCCATACTCTCCACCTCCCCACATACTCTCCACCTCCCCCCATACTCTCCACCTCCCCCCATACTCTCCACCTCCCCCCATACGCTCCCTGCCACCCCCCATGCTCTCTGCAAACCCCCCATGCTCTCTGCCACCCCCATGCTCTCTGCCACCCCCCATGCTGTCTGCCACCCCCCATGCTGTCTGCCACCCCCCATGCTGTCTGCCACCCCCCATGCTCTCCGCCACCCCCCATACGCTCCACCTACCCCCCATACGCTCCACCTACCCCCCATACGCTCCACCTACCCCCCATACGCTCCACCTCTCCCCCATGCTCTCTGCCACCCCCTCATAGTCTCCACCTTCCCCCATGCTCTCTGCCACCCCCCATGCTCTCTGCCACCCCCCATACGCTCCACCTACCCCCCATACGCTCCACCTACCCCCCATACGCTCCACCTACCCCCCATACGCTCCACCTCCCCCCATACTCTCCACCTCCCCCCATACTCTCCACCTCCCCCCATACTCTCCACCTCCCCCCATACGCTCCCTGCCTCCCCCCCATAGTCTCTGCCACCCCCCATGCTCTCTGCAAACCCCCCATGCTCTCTGCCACCCCCATGCTCTCTGCCACCCCCCATGCTTTCTGCCACCCCCCATGCTCTCTGCCACCCCCCATGCTGTCTGCCACCCCCCATGCTGTCTGCCACCCCCCATACTCTCCACCCCCCCCCCATACTCTCCACCTCCCCCCATGCTCTCTGCCACCCATACTCTCCACCTCCCCCCATGCTCTCTGCCACCCCCCATGCTCTCTGCCACCCCCCATGCTCTCTGCCACCCCCCATGCTCTCCACCTTCCCCCCATGCTCTCTGCCACCCCCCATACGCTCCACCTACCCCCCATACGCTCCACCTACCCCCCATACGCTCCACCTCCCCCCCATGCTCTCTGCCACCCCCTCATAGTCTCCACCTTCCCCCATGCTCTCCACCTCCCCCCCATGCTCTCTGCCACCCCCCATGCTCTCTGCCACCCCCCATACGCTCCACCTACCCCCCATACGCTCCACCTACCCCCCATACGCTCCACCTCCCCCCATACTCTCCACCTCCCCCCATACGCTCCCTGCCTCCCCCCCATGCTCTCTGCCTCCCCCCCATGCTCTCTGCCACCCCCCATGCTCTCTGCCACCCCCCATGCTCTCTGCCACCCCCCATACGCTCCACCTACCCCCCATACGCTCCACCTTCCCCCCATGCTCTCTGCCACCCCCCATACGCTCCACCTACCCCCCATACGCTCCACCTACCCCCCATACGCTCCACCTCCCCCCATACTCTCCACCTCCCCCCATACTCTCCACCTCCCCCCATACGCTCCCTGCCTCCCCCCCATAGTCTCTGCCACCCCCCATGCTCTCTGCAAACCCCCCATGCTCTCTGCAAACCCCCCATTCTCTCTGCAAACCCCCCATGCTCTCTGCCACCCCCCATGCTCTCTGCCACCCCCCATGCTCTCTGCCACCCCCCATGCTCTCTGCCACCCCCCATGCTCTCTGCCACCCCCATGCTCTCTGCCTCCCCCCATGCTCTCTGCCACCCCCCATGCTCTCTGCCACCCCCCATGCTCTCTGCCACCCCCCATGCTCTCTGCCACCCCCCATATGCTCCACCTACCCCCCATACGCTCCACCTACCCCCCATACGCTCCACCTTCCCCCTATGCTCTCTGCCACCCCCCATACGCTCCACCTACCCCCCATACGCTCCACCTACCCCCCATACGCTCCACCTACCCCCCATACGCTCCACCTCTCCCCCATGCTCTCTGCCACCCCCTCATAGTCTCCACCTTCCCCCATGCTCTCCACCTCCCCCCCATGCTCTCTGCCACCCCCCATGCTCTCTGCCACCCCCCATACGCTCCACCTACCCCCCATACGCTCCACCTACCCCCCATACTCTCCACCTCCCCCCATACTCTCCACCTCCCCCCATACTCTCCACCTCCCCCCATACGCTCCCTGCCTCCCCCCAATAGTCTCTGCCACCCCCCATGCTCTCTGCAAACCCCCCATGCTCTCTGCAAACCCCCCATGCTCTCTGCCACCCCCCATGCTCTCTGCCACCCCCCATGCTCTCTGCCACCCCCCATGCTCTCTGCCACCCCCCATGCTCTCTGCCACCCCCCATGCTCTCTGCCTCCCCCCATGCTCTCCGCCTCCCCCTCATACTCTCCACCTCCCCCATGCTCTCTGCCACCCTCTCATATTCTCCACCTCCCCCCCTCTCATACTCTCCACCTCCCCCCATGCTCTCTGCCACCCCACATGCTCTCCACCTCCCCCCCATGCTCTCCACCTCCCCCCATACTCTCCACCTCCCCCCATACTCTCTGCCACCCCCTCATAGTCTGCACCTCCCCCCATGCTCTCTGCCACCCCCCCATACTCTCCACCTCCCCCCGATGCTCTCCACCTCCCTCCATGCTCTCCGCCACCCCCCCCATACTCTCCACCTTCCCCCCATACGCTCCACCTCCCCCCCATGCTCTCTGCCACCCCCTCAAACTCTCCACCCCCCCCCCATACTCTCCACCTCCCCCCATACTCTCCACCTCCCCCCCCATGCTCTCCACCTCCCCCCCATGCTCTCCACCTCCCCCCCCATGCTCTCCACCCCCCCCAATGCTCTCCACCTCCCCCCCCAATGCTGTCCACCTCCCCCCCCATGCTGTCCGCCTCCCCCCCATGCTGTCCGCCTCCCCCCCATGCTGTCCGCCTCCCCCCCATGCTCTCCGCCTCCCCCCAATGCTCTCTGCCACCCCCCGTGCTCTCTGCCACCCCCCCCCGTGCTCTCTGCCACCCCCCCCTGTGCTCTCCACATTACCCCCACGCTCCCCGCTTCTCCCTGTGCTCTTCACATTCCCCATGCTCTCCGTTGCTCCCCCCATGCTCTCCACCTCCCCCTATGCTCTCCGCCACTCCCCCTGTGCTCTTCTGGTCTTCCCATCACCCCATGCTCTCCGCCAGCCCTCCTGTGCTGTCCACATCCCCCATGCTCTCCGTTGTCCTCCCTGGGCTCTCCACCTCCCCCCATGCTCTCCGCTGCCCCCCTGTGCTCTCCTCTTCCTCCCTGTGTTCTCTGCCTCTCCCCTGTGCTCTCGCCCCACCCCATGTTCTCAAGGTTCTTCCCTGTGCTCTCCAACCCCCATGCTCTTTCCTGGTCGCACCCACCCCCTCCACACCTCTGCTGGGTTCCCCCCTCCCCTCTCTTAGGGGATCTGTCAGGGTGGAGAGTGGGGAAGGGGCCGGTTAACATGTCATGGGCTGCTCAATCCAAAATGCCCGGGCCTATTTTTTGTCCCAGTCCGGGCCTGCTGCTGAGTATATAGGGCAGGCCCCTACTTTCAAACATCCAACTTACAAATGACTCCTACTTGCAAACAGAAGGAGACAACAGGCAGTGAGATGAAATCTACCCCTAGGAAGGGAAATTCTCTCCTGTAATGCCCCGTACACACGGTCGGATTTTCTGACGGAAAATGTTGCGATCGGAGAGTGTTGTCGGACATTCCGACCGTGTGTGGGCTCCATCAGACATTTTCCATCGGATTTTCCGACACAAAAAGTTTGAGAGCAGGCTATAAAATTTTCCGACAACAAAATCCGATCGCGTCAATTCGGACCGTGTGTGGCCATTTCCGACGCACAAAGTGCCACGCATGCTCAGAAGAAATTCCGAGACGGAACAACTCAGTCTGGTAAAATTAGCGTTCGCAATGGATACAGCACTTTCGTCACGCTGCAATGTAAAAAATCTTTATAATGTGAGAAGAATGAAGTAGTTTTGCGGCTCATATTCACACAGACTTCTCACAAACGTCTTTCTTTATTATTTATCGTGATTCCCTCAATATATTTTGATTTGTCACATCTGACAAAAATTTTTTTTGTTGTTTTATTTATTTATTTATTTTTCCAAGGCTGTTTTTTTTTTTTTTTTTTTTTTTTTTTTTGGGTTTGTATTTTTTTCAAGGCTGATCTTTGTTTTATTTTAGTTTTAGTTTTACTCCATAATATTTTTGTGTGTTCTTGTACTATTTAATCTCAAGAAGGTTGCTTGGTGTTGGTGTCCCTTGTTAATTTCACATTGTATTTTTGAAATTTACTTGAATCCTCACAAACAAACAGTCCTTTTTTAAGGAAAACACACATAGGCAAATATAATTGAAACAAAAAATCCTTTATTAAGGGCTCAGAACCAAACAAAGAGGGAGGCAACGCTGGAGAAGCATCAGAAATTGGCGAAGCCTTGGACCCCCAGGGCAGACATCAAATCTTTTCCTGCAAAATTGGTGGCCTGAGGAGTCCATATCTAAGGGAGTGCAGTCTGGTCCAGAAGTCCCAGAGATCCAGAAAGCAGCAGATTACATCTGTGTCCCCAGGCTGTGGTACTACAAGAGGCTGCATCTTTTGCCAGACTGGACCCAGGGTCATCACTCTCTGGTCTTCTTTCCATGCTTCCTTCCCGGCTGTGGCTCTGGTGTTGGAGATGTGGCAGGAGGAGGAAGAGTAGGACCTGGAGGAGGAGGAGGAGTAGTAGTAGGACCTGGAGGAGGACTATGTGTGAGGTTACAAATGTGGGTAGCACATGTTATTTGGCCCCTCAACCCCTTGTTGAGAGCTTCCAAAATTAGGGACTCACACAGGAGTTATTGGCGCTCCTCCATCTGCAGCATTTTGCAGGCAGTTAGGCCAGCAAAGTCCTCCTCCACACTGTGGGGGCTTCTCAGGGCCTCCAAAAAGAGGCCTATGGCAGCCTCCTCCAGGTTACTCCTCTTCCTGCCACTTTGTCTTTGAAGGTGTAGGGGAGGGACCTGGATATCAGGCAGCCTGCTTGGCCCAGCCACCTCCTGGCTGAGACTTCCCTGTGTATGAAAAAGGGACATGGTTGTAGTGTTTGCATCATCAATCACAATCATAAATTAGTACTCCAAACTAACATCTAGTTAACATCATTGATGGGACAACCAGAAAAATTTAGAGGAATGCTATACTTGGCTCAAGCTGGGCTCCTCCACATGTTGCTGCCTGGAAGGCCCAGGTTGGGCTTCAGGAGCCTCAGCTGTGGGGGGAAGGAAGCATGGAAGGAAGAGTGGAGAGTGCTGGCCTGGGTTCAGTCTGACCTGCCAGAAAATGCAGCCTGTCATAGTACCACAGCCTGGGGACATAAATGTCATCTGCAGCTCCTGATCTCTGGGAATCCTGGACCTTCTTGTGCTCCCTTAGATAAGTGCTCCTCAGGCCATCAATTACGATCTTCAAATAGGTGATGTCTGCCGTGGGGATCATTGTCTTCACAAATTCCAACAAATTATCCAGCGCTGCCTTCCTCTTTGTTTGGTTCTTATATTCAGGGTGGTTTATCTGCCACAGACAGGGCAGCTCCCTGAACATATCAATGAAGATTGCCATAAAGTCCTTATCTTTCAAGATATCCATTTTCACTGCAAGACACAACACAAGACAAACCCTAATGTCAGCCTAAAGTCTTCTAAACTTGTGCAAATACAGGCCCCAATCTAGAAGCAGTATAGGCCCAATGTTAAATTTTACCTTCGTTATCACGATCGGTGCCTCTGTTACTCCTTCCTCCGCTCACAGATCGTACCTACTATGCATGCGTGTTACGCTTTATAGACACTGCGCATGCGTTAAACTCCGCCCGCCCCTGACGTTCTTTCTAGTCTATTCCCCACCCCTTCTCGTTCGGCGCAGTGGGGAAGAGCACATGGCGGAGTCAGAGCAGGTGTCTGATATTTACACCAACGAGGAGGAGGAAAGCCCGGAGGCAGAAACGTCCTGATCCAGAAGGAGACGATTTAAGGCATCAAATATGTCCTTTGGGGAGATGTTGGAGATGGTCGACATCCTGAAGAAGGCCGACTATGATGGAAAGTATGGACCTTATCCCAACCCTAATGTCCGAAAGGCCAAGATCATGGCGAAAGTGGTCAAAAGTCTGCACCGGAATTTCGGGGTACGTCGATCGAAAGATCAGCTCAGGAAGCGGTGGTCGGACCTCAAATTAAGAGAGCACGAGCAGTATAGAAAGATCCGGCGAGTGCTGCAAAAAAGTAAGTAGTTGTGCTGTGTTCCTAGTCTTTTTGTGTTTATTACGTTTGTGCTGCTCCATGTGCTTTTTTAACTGTTATTCAGTTTAAAATGTCAACTTTCATGTTCATGGGCACATTATTCGTTCGTATCAAACATTTTTCTTTCGGCCTATAAAACACCATTGTTTTGGCCATATGCATTTGCCCACATTTTTTAGGGCCTACTTGTCTGAAAATAATTTGGTTGTGTAGATGGGTTTGTTACTAGAATGAAATGCAAACTAGATTCTGTGTAAGGAGAGGACACTCAGCAGCTGTTTAGACATCTGGATGCTGGAGCACTAGTGTGGGACACAAGAACACCCTTTTTATTAGGGGGCCCACACAGGTGCTCCAGTGTATACTATAGGGGTGTCTCCATCTGTGAAGCTTGTACAAAACAGGTAAAGTATTTAAGCTTGACAAAGGACACTAAAAATCCTACATCTTGGAACTCTGCCAAAACAGACAATTGTACCCCACTTCCAAGCAATGTTTCATATTTATAGTTCTTCCCTCAAATATATGTGTGCTAAGTATACCATTTTTTTTTTACCCGCAAAGAATTCAAGGTATCTTAGCCAGACATCACGGGCACTCAGGGGGGGCAAGCCAGGACGGCCACTTTCAAGCGCCGTCAGGGTTGGTTCATTTTGAATTCTGGCCTCAGGCCCAACTGAGCCAGCATAGTTGGCAGAATGTTGCCGTAAAAAGTTTTGTAGAACACAGCACGCCAGGATAATGTGATTCAGTTTGTACTCCGCCATATGTATGGGTGTAAGAAATAGGCGGAACCGGCTGGCCATGATTCCAAACGTGTTCTCCACCACTCTTCTGGCTCTGGCCAGCTGGTAATTAAAAACCCTCTGGTCCGGGGTGAGGGTCCTCATCGGGAATGGCCGCATAAGATGGTCCCCCAGCGCAAAAGCTTCATCCGCAACAAAGACTAATGGGAGTCCTTCCACATTGTCTTCTGGAGGTGGCAAGTCCAAGCTGCCATTCTGGAGATGCCTGTAGAACTCCGTCTGGGCGATGACTCCACCATCGGACATCCGGCCATTCTTCCCCATATCCACATACAGAAATTCATAAGTAGCCGACACCACCGCCAACATCACAATACTATTGAACCCCTTATAATTATAATAGTATGACCCCGAGTTGGGTGGTGGGATGATGTGGACGTGTTTTCCATCAATTGCCCCTCCGCAGTTAGGAAAGTCCCACCGCTGGGCAAAGTGGGAGGCCACAGTCTGCCATTCCTGTGGCGTGGAAGGAAACTGTGGAGTAAAACAAAAAAAAAATAGTCTTTTTGCACATAAACATGGAAAGCAGATTAGACACAAACATTCTTGGCCAACATCAAGATAACATTTATTTATGGGATATTTTAAAGACCAAAGTATAAGGTACACCGATCATATTCCCCCTTCCCCCCCCTCTCATGGGCCATTTCTAACATTATAAGGGGGCGAACTCTTGGACAGGTAACCCTCTCCACTTCATTGAGAGATGAATGCCTAAATAATGGTTATTACTTTGAACAGCCCCTCCTTAGTTACACTATTGGCAGCCCACTGGACAGGTAAGAAGTGTCATAATACAAAAATATAAATACACACTGTACACATTTGAGCACATTTGGACATTTAACCTATCAAGATAATAATAGGATACAAAAACTTTAAACATTACCATTTTAAAGTATACAGGCAGGCCCTTGCACTACATGCTTTGGGGAATTCATCAATACATCTGACCACAAAAGAGATGGGTATAGTGTGTATGGATTTGGCAAAGTCAGTAGATAGATGATTGAGGATAGATAGAGAATTGGTATCAGCTGACTTAGCAGTTGGGGGAAGGGAGGGTTCCAAATGATTTGGGGACCCCCCAAAAAAAGCCTCTGGCACTCTGCCTGAATTTAAAGCACAAATCGCATTTCAAAACATTTTAGGGGTGTTTGGGGTAAAGCACTACTATGGAGCTGATAAAATACATTGTTAAGTGACTACATGAGGTGAATATAGGGCCAGGAGACCATGCTGGGGAGGTAAGTGAAGGCAAATATGTATGAAGGACAACAAAAATCATTACGAAAATATCAAGCATGCATGAGGACAAAGGGGACATTCACAGCATATTCCAATCATGGTAATTAGGGAATGAGGAAAGAAATACAATATATCATCAAACATTAAATACAATAAAATGTGATATTAAAGGATAAAAATCCTACCTTAATATACTCCTTCTGCAGGACCTGTATGATGGCAGAACAGGTCTCTGGGATAATGATCCCCAGAGCCTAGGGGGAGATGCCTGTTGAGAACTTCAAGTCCTGCAGGCTTCTCCCCGTCGCCAAGTACCGCAGGGTGGCGATGAGCCTCTGCTCTGGAGTGATGGCTTGCCTCATGCAGGTATCCTGCCTGCTGATATAGGGGGTCAGCAAAGCCAACAAACGGTGAAACACAGGGTCCGTCATCCAGAGAAAGTTCCTGAAATCATCAGGATTATTCTCACGGAGCAAAGGCATATGACAGAACTGGTGACGCTGAAGCAACCAATTCTTGATCCATGAACTCCTCCCCACCCTGTTCATGGACTGGACTTGTGTCAAGGTCAGGACCCCGACACCAAACCCCAGCACAGCACAAACTCTACGAGGAGTACGTATAGGCAACATGGCTAGAAAACGGTCGGCTGCTCAGAACGAAGTAACAAAATGCACTGAAGAACAGCAAGGCCTGTGAAGAGTGACCTGAAAAATAGTAACGAACGAACAAGAACAGAATGACAAGAGTCACGCGTCACTTGCTGCACGCACTGAAGAGCAGATACAAACCCAAAAGCACAAACTGAACAGCAGAAAACGATCTGAAAACCACGAGTCTGAAAAAGCGCAAATCGTCTCTCACCAAACTTTTACTAACACGAGATTTGCAAAAGGAGCCCAAAGGGTGCCGCGCTTGGTTCTGAACTGGCCTTTTCTAGTCTCGACGTACGTGGCGTACGTCACCGCGTTCTTGGCGATCTGAAATTCTGACAACTTTGTGCGACCATGTGTACGCAAAACAAGTTTGAGCCAACATCCGTCGGAAAAAATCCATGGATTTTGTTGTCGGAATGTCCGATCAATGTCCGATCGTGTGTACGGGGCATAAGAGTTCATATTGGAAAAACGTTTCTCCTTTCCACTGATGCTTTATCACCAATCCTTGTTTCACAAAAAACCCCAAATTGTCAAAAAACATTTGTCATTGGGACAAAAAGTGAGGTGAAATCTTCTGAAGAGGAGCATAGACAGCAAAACAAATGCCACAGCGGTGATAGCCCTTCCCTATGTTTTCCAAAAAGCTTAAAATAGATTTTTTGGCTGGAGCTAAACACGTTAAAAATGTACCAGTTCAAAATTACAAACAGATTCTACTTAACAACAAACCTACAGTCCCTTTCTTGTTTGCACCACCTGTATACTGCTGTTCAGAGTATATAGGGCCTGGTGGCCCCACGCCTTTCCTTTTTTTAATTTAGGTGCGGGGTTCCCCTTAATATCTATACAAGACCCAAAGGGCCTGGTAATGGACTGGGGGGTACCCATGCTGTTTGTCTCACTGATTTTCATACATATTGCCAGGACCTGACATTACATTAAAGCCGCAAGCAGTTTTAAATGACTTTTTTCCTTTAAAAATGACATTTTGTGCAGGGACTGTTCTAAGCACGGGAAACACGTGCCACTTTACAGGCATACTATAGACACCCCCCAGGTACGATATTTAAGGAATATTTCACTTTTTTTTTTAACTTTAAGCATCATTAACCACTTGAGCCCCGGACCATTATGCTGCCTAAGGACCAGAGGTCTTTTTCCAATTTGGCACTGCGTCGCTTTAACTGCTAATTGCGCGGTCATGCAATGCTGTACCCAAACGAAATTTGCGTCCTTTTCTTCCCACAAATAGAGCTTTCTTTTGATGGTATTTGATCACCTCTGCGGTTTTTATTTTTTGCGCTATAAACGGAAAAAGACCGAAAATTTTGAAAAAAAATGATATTTTCTACTTTTTGTTATAAAAAAAATCCAATAAACTAAATTTTAGTCATACATTTAGGCCAAAATGTATTCGGCCACATGTCTTTGGTAAAAAAAATGTCAATAAGCGTATATTTATTGGTTTGCGCAAAAGTTATAGCGTCTACAAACTAGGGTACATTTTCTGGAATTTACACAGCTTTTAGTTTATGACTGCCTATGTCATTTCTTGAGGTGCTAAAATGGCAGGGCAGTACAAAACCCCCCCAAATGACCCCATTTTGGAAAGTAGACACCCCAAGGAAATTGCTGAGAGGCATGTTGAACCCATTGAATATTTATTTTTTTTGTCCCAAGTGATTGAAAAATGACAAAAAAAAAAAATATTTACAAAAAGTCGTCACTAAATGATATATTGCTCACACAGGCCATGGGCCTATGTGGAATTGCACCCCAAAATACATTTAGCTGCTTCTCCTGAGTACGGGGATACCACATGTGTGGGACTTTTTGGGAGCCTAGCCGCGTACGGGGCCCCGAAAACCAAGCACCGCCTTCAGGATTTCTAAGGGTGTAAATTTTTGCTTTCACTCTTCACTGCCTATCACAGTTTCGGAGGCCATGGAATGCCCAGGTGGCACAAAACCCCCCAAAATGACCCCATTTTGGAAAGTAGACACCCCAAGCTATTTGCTGAGAGGCATATTGAGTCCATGGAATATTTTATATTTTGACACAAGTTGCGGGAAAGTGACACTTTTTATTTTTTTTTTTTTTTTTTTTCATAAAGTTGTCACTAAATGATATATTGCTCACACAGGCCATGGGCATATGTGGAATTGCACCCCAAAATACATTTAGCTGCTTCTCCTGAGTATGGGGATACCACATGTGTGGGACTTTTTGGGAGCCTAGCTGCGTACGGGACCCCGAAAACCAATCACTGCCTTCAGGATTTCTAAGGGTGAAAATTTTTGATTTCACTCTTTACTGCCTATCACAGTTTCGGAGGCCATGGAATGCCCAGGTGGCACAAAACCCCCCCAAATGACCCCATTTTGGAAAGTAGACACCCCAAGCTATTTGCTGAGAGGCATGGTGAGTATTTTGCAGCTCTCATTTGTTTTTGAAAATGAAGAAAGACAAGAAAAAAAATTTTTTTTTTTCTTTTTTCAATTTTCAAAACTTTGTGACAAAAAGTGAGGTCTGCAAAATACTCACTATACCTCTCAGCAAATAGCTTGGGGTGTCTACTTTCCAAAATGGGGTCATTTGGGGGGGGTTTTGTGCCACCTGGGCATTCCATGGCCTCCGAAACTGTGATAGGCAGTGAAGAGTGAAATCAAAAATTCACGCCCTTAGAAAGCCTGAAGGCGGTGCTTGGTTTTCGGGGTCCCGTACGCGGCTAGGCTCCCAAAAAGTCTCACACATGTGGTATCCCCGTACTCAGGAGAAGCAGCAGAATGTATTTTGGGGTGTAATTTCACATATTTCCATGGCATGTTTGAGCAATATATCATTTAGTGACAACTTTGTGCAAAAAAAAAAAAAAAAAAAAAAAAATTTGTCTCTTTCCCGCAACTTGTGTCGCAATATAAAATATTCCATGGACTCGACATGCCTCTCAGCAAATAGCTTGGGGTGTCTACTTTCCAAAATGGGGTCATTTGGGGGGGTTTTGAACTGTCCTGGCATTTTATGCACAACATTTAGAAGCTTATGTCACACATCACCCACTCTTCTAACCACTTGAAGACAAAGCCCTTTCTGACACTTATTGTTTACATGAAAAAGTTTTTTTTTTTTTGCAAAAAAATTACTTTGAACCCCCAAACATTATATATTTTTTTAAAGCAAATGCCCTACAGATTAAAATGGTGGGTGTTTCATTTTTTTTTTTCACACAGTAATTGCGCAGCGATTTTTCAAACGCATTTTTTGGGGAAAAAACACACTTTTTTTAATTTTAATGCACTAAAACACGCTATATTGCCCAAATGTTTGATGAAATAAAAAAGATGATCTTAGGCCGAGTACATGGATACCAAACATGACATGCTTTAAAATTGCGCACAAACGTGCAGTGGCAACAAAATAAATACATGTTTAAAAGCCTTCAAAAGCCTTTACAGGTTACCACTTTAGATTTACAGAGGAGGTCTACTGGAAAAATTACTGCACTCGATCTGGCCTATGCGGTGATACCTCACATGCATGGTGCAATTGCTGTTTACGTTTGACGACAGACCGCCGCTTGCGTTCGCCTTAGCGCGAGAGCAGGGGGCGACAGGGGTGTTTTTTTTTTTTTTTTTTTTTTTCTTTATTATTTTTTTGCTTTTTTAATCTTACTTTTAAACTGTTCCTTTCATATTTTTTTTTTAATCATTTTTATTGTTATCTCGGGGAATGTAAATATCCCCTATGATAGCAATAGGTAGTGACAGGTACTCTTTTTTGAAAAAATTGTGGTCTATTAGACCCTAGATCTCTCCTCTGCCCTCAAAGCATCTGACCACACCAAGATCGGTGTGATAAAATGCTTCCCCAATTTCCCAATGGCGCTATTTACATCCGGCGAAATCTAAGTCATGAAATACTCGTAGCTTCCGGTTTCTTAGGCCATAGAGATGTTTGGAGCCACTCTGGTCTCTGATCAGCTCTATGGTCAGCTGGCTGAATCACCGGCTGCATTCTCAGGTTCCCTGTTGAGACAGGAGATCCAGAGAAAAACACGGAAGACGGTGGGGGGGGGGGGGGCATTCCCTCCCACGGCTTGTAAAAGCAGTCTAGAGGCTAATTAGCCGCTAGGATTGCTTTTACATGAAAGCCGACCGCTGGCTGAAAAGAATGATACCAAGATGATACCTAAACCTGCAGGCATCATTCTGGTATAACCACTCAAAGTCGTGAATGGCGTACCTGAAGACAAAAAAATGGTTAACAATGGTTAACAATAAAGCACAGTAAAGTGTAAATAATTACACACCTGAAAAACAAACATGATAAAACATAATAACAATAACAATAACAATAACAATCAATAACAATAACAATAACAATAAAACATTGCAGAATAGAATACAGTAAAAAAGAGCAGAACAATAGAGAGAGAGAATAGAGAGAGAGAGAACAATAAAACAACAACTATTTTTTTTATTTCATATTTTTTTTTTTTTACACTTTTTTTGTAACTAACTTTTATAACGGTAACCGGTTCCAGGTTCGGGTCTCTCAAAATGCGATGGCATCTTGGGAGACCCTGTGAAATGGCGCCTAGTCTGTGCAATGCTGTACCCTACGCTAATACTCAACTAGTGAATGGTAGCGTTCAAAACATTCACCAATGCAAAGACCAGGATTGTCAGGACAGGAGGGACAATAATAGCGGGTGTCACGCCTATATCTGCGCTTGCTGCAGACACGACATCTTTTTTGGGGGGTTCGCTGGGTAGGGGTACTCGGGAGGACATAAAAATGCCTCTCATGCAGCCGACTGCATTTGGTTGGGGATGTGAATGGGGGAAGTACGGGCGCTGCAGAAGCGGTGGGTTCCCAATTAGGATTGGCGAATGCAGCAGGAAGGGCACTATGGGCACGACGGGCCTGTGTTTGTCTTTTTGGTGGCAGCGGGACACTACTTGTGCTTGCCACCTCACCAGCTTGAACTGCACTTATGGGACTCGCCACGTCACCACGTGTTACTGCAGTGCTGGTTTGACTACGACCGGGGTGTACTAGGACGCTGGTGCTTGCCAGTTCACCAAAACGCTACAAAAAAACTGTTAGCGATCGCAGGGATCAGGCCTGACTCTGCGAACGCTGCAGTTATGCGTTTAGTGCCTTGTAAGTGACAGTGATCGATCGATACTGCACTTGGGTGGGCTGGGCCGGGCCGGGCGGAGGGGCAAAACGCAGGTGCTAGCAGGTATCTGGGCTGATCCCGCTAACACTGCGTTTTTGGGAACCCTAAACTGCTGGTGACGCCAGTATAGATCTGATCGGATCAGATATTGATCCGTTCAGATACTATACCACTAAGGGAGGCGTATGCTGCGTGCGTGGGTGTTAGCGGTACTGGCGCTAATCTGACGCTGCCTGGGGCTGGTGCTTACCAGTTCACCAAAATGCTACAAAAAAAACTGTTAGCGATCGCAGGGATCAGGCCTGACTCTGTGAACGCTGCAGTTATGCGTTTAGTGTTTTGTAAGTGACAGTGATCGATCGATACTGCACTTGGGTGGGCTGGGCTGGGCCGGGCGGAGGGGCAAAACGCAGGTGCTAGCAGGTATCTGGGCTGATCCCGCTAACACTGCGTTTTTGGGAACCCTAAACTGCTGGTGACGCTAGTATAGATCTGATCGGATCAGATATTGATCCGTACAGATACTATACCACTAAGGGAGGCGTATGGTGCGTGCGTGGGTGTTAGCGGTACTGGCGCTAACCTGACGCCTGGGGCTGGTGCTTGCCAGTTCACCAAAATGCTACCAAAAAAACTGTTAGCAATCGCAGGGATCAGGCCTGACTCTGTGAACGCTGCAGTTATGCGTTTAGTGCCTTGTAAGTGACAGTGATCGATCGATACTGCACTTGGGTGGGCTGGGCTGGGCGGAGGGGCAAAACGCAGGTGCTAGCAGGTATCTGGGCTGATCCCGCTAATACTGCGTTTTTGGGAACCCTAAACTGCTGGGGACGCTAGTATAGATCTGATCGGATCAGATATTGATCCGTTCAGATACTATACCACTAAGGGAGGCGTATGCTGCGTGCGTGGGTGTTCGCGGTACTGGCGCTAATCTGACGCTGCCTGGGGCGACGCATATCACCGCCGGGCGATCGGGGGGCTAAACCTTTATTCGGTAATAAACGGCGGGTGCCCTGACACTATAAAAAATAAACGAACTAACCAGCGTCACCCGTAACGGTTATACGGTGATCAGTGGTGAAAGGGTTAACTAGGGGGCAATCAAGGGGTTAAAACATTTATTAGGTAGTATATGGGGGTCCCTGTCGCTATAAAACGCTGACGGCGAACCTCAATATTTACCTCACTAACTAGCGTCACCAGCGACACTAATACAGCGATCAGAAAAATGATCGCTTAGCGACACTGGTGACAGGGGGTGATCAAGGGGTTAAAACTTTATTAGGGGGGGTTAGGGGGGTACCCTAGACCTAAAGGGGGGTAACAGTAACTGTGCCAACACAGTAACTGTCACAAACTGACAGCTAGCAGTAATCAGGAAAAAAAAAAAAAAAAAAAAAAAAAAAACTGCTGGTGTCAGTTTGTGACAGGGGGGGGGGGGTGATTGGGGGGGGATCGGGGGGCGATCGGGGGGGGGATCGGGGTGATTTGTGTGCCTGGCATGTTCTACTGTGTGTGTGTAGTGTTGTGCACTCACATACTTGTCGTCTCTCCTCGGGCCGGAACGGAAAATACCGACCCGAGGGGAGATGACATCACTTCCTTTGCTGCTGTTTAGCATACAGCAGCAAAGGAGCGTTTTCATTGGCCGGCGGCGATCGCGAGGGGGGGGCCACGAACGGATGGTCTCCCCCTCATCACCGATCGCCGCTGGACATAGGACGACCGCCTCGGGCACCGGGGGGGGGTCCGATCGGACCCCCCACCCGCGGAAGGCAAATCACGTACCCTGTACGTGATTTTGCCTGTCCGTGCCACTTTGCCGACGTACATCGGCGTGAGGCGGTCGTCAAGTGGTTAAAATCACTGCCGTTTTTAAAAGTTTTTTTTGCATTGATACATGTCCCCTGGGGCAGGACCTGGGTCCCCAAACCCTTTTTAGGACAATACCATGCAAATTAGCCTTTAAAAAGAGCACCTTTGATTTCGAACGTTCGAGTCCCATAGACGTCAATGGGGTTCTAACGTTCGTGCAAATTTTCGGTCCGTTCGCAGGTTCTGGTGCGAACCGAACCGGGGGGGTGTTCGGCTCATCCCTACTCACCATCATCAGGTAGATGATTGACAATTATTGGTAGTTCTGATTTATACACAGCATGATTGTTACAATGAATGTTTTATTATATATTCAGAGTGGAAAACTCAGGGATGATAATATTGATGTTAAAGAAGAGTATAAAGAGGAGGATGAGGAGTATGGAGTGATGGAGGAGTTTTCAGAAGGACACAAGAATATGATGGAGCCACCAAATACCAGGAACCCACCAGAGAGATGTCCCCATCCTCTATATTCCTGGGATTCCACACAGGAAAGTCACACCATCCCTCACTCTTATAAGGTTGGTGGGACGGAACATTTATAGAGTGTGGATTTTATGTGTGATGTCACAATATTAAAGCTTATATCTTACAGATGATATTCTCTCTCATTTTCTTGACTTAGAGTGGAGATCCAATCGATATAGAATTTGAGGTTAAAGCAGAAGAAGAAGAGAGGTATGTGAGGGATGATCAGCAGTCTATGGAGGAGGATGGAATAACGAGGACATTTATAGAGGAGGACACTCCTACAGAGATCAGCACAGGTGGGTCATTAACACTAAATACATTCCTCCATCCATACTGCTCACTAATTGGTCCAGAGTAGGGCAGGGACTGGGTGATATCAGCCTGTAATCCCCTGGTCACTTTCCTGAGCTGTGTTCCCCGTCCTGTATTCCTGTATTTCTCTCGGATAATCTTCCTTCTCTGTGCTGCAGACACAATTTATATATCTAGACAGGATTTATGGAGATTCTGGGGTTCAGCTGGCAGAAAATTTTGGATTTTCACCATGGACATTACTAGACCTAGGCACCTGGTGTATGTGCTTTGGGTCTTCTGCCCCATACCCGGATCTAGTAAGATGTCTGACAGAACAATTCTCCCAGGATTACTTGTTCTGTTGTCTGCTGTCTGTGTCGGGTGGAGGGATATGTCTGTATAGTCTCAGACCCAAGTCACCGACTGCAGTCTCAGGAGATGGGAGGCAGCGGTGTGGGACCTCTGCAACTTGTCTCATGTAAACATTTAATCTTCCACTGATTACTGAATACCAATATTATGAGTCCTGACCCTTACATTACATACTCCTAACCCCTGCACTATATACTATATGTTGTACATTACATTATTCCGATACCATATAGTCCTATCTGTTGTATCTTATACAATATGTTGTACATTACATAGTCCTGATTTCTGCTCTCTCCCGTCTACCCACTGCCATTTACAAACATAATATGTATTCTCTTTTGTTACACCCTTTTCCTACCAGCTGGACATTTTATATCTGATGATTTGATTGGAGCACAGACTTTTACATGTTGATGGTAATGCGATAACATCCTCAAACTTTGGAACCTTAAACAGAAAGTGAGAATGAGGGAGGAGTCAATAACCCAATGATGGTGGTCTTCGGGATCAGTCCAGTCTTCATCTTGGTTGTTCTCTGGTGGGGCTCAGCCCCGCTGTTATTTATGACTAAATCATGGACTAAATAAGGAAGTGCAGGACTTCTTGTGTTGGGAAGATGGCAATGAGTGATAGAGGGGGTGGGGACACTCGTCCTATAATTCCCTCATCACTGTCACTCCTATAAAAGACAGTTCTCCTTGTTTCCTCACTCTCTGACTAAGGTCCATGAATAAAAAAATTAACTGGTAGGAGATCAGAGGACCCATTTACTAGTTACCTTGAGGGGGGAATTGTAAGATCCTCAGAGACAAAGCTGCCTGATGTGGGTGGAGTCCTGGTTTAGGGGAACCAATCAGCTCATGTCTAGTAATAATTTTTTTGTTTCTATTTTAGTAGATGGACGGGAGATGAGGAAAACCTCAGAGGATTGTCTCACTTTGTCTCCAGACTGTAAAGCAGAAGATGAGGATATCACACAGTATAGTCCAGGAGAAAACCCAACTACCTCAAATGTCCATCCGGCACCACACAGTGTAGATGGACCATTGTATTCCTCTTATCCTGAGGAACCTCAGACTGTGAGGGAGACAGATAAAAGCTTTTCCTGTACTGAGTGTGGGAAGTGTTTCCGTTCTAAATCCCTTCTTATTGTGCATATAAGGTCTCACACAGGAGAGAAGCCGTATTCCTGTCCTGAGTGCGGGAAATGTTTTTCACAGAAGTCCAATCTTTATACACATCAGAGATTTCACATGGGGGTGAAGCCGTATTCCTGTCCTGAGTGCGGGAAATGTTTTGCAATGAAATCAAGTCTTGTCACACATCAAAGGCTTCACACAGGGGAAAAACCATACTCCTGTTCTGAGTGCCGGAAATGTTTTTCAAGCAAATCCTTCTATCACCGACATCAGAGATCTCACATGAGGGAGAAGCAATATTCCTGTCCTGAGTGCGGGAAATATTTTGTCCAAAAATCAGAACTTGTCATACATCAGAGATCTCACACAGGGGAGAAGCCATATTCCTGTCCTGAGTGTGGGAAATGTTTTTCACTGAAGTCCACTCTTTCCACACATCAGAGATCTCACACGGGGGAGAAGCCATTTTCTTGTTCCGAGTGCGGGAAATGTTTTTCACAGAAGTCCAATCTTTACAGACATCAGAGATCTCACATGGGGGAGAAGCCGTATTCCTGTCCTGAGTGCGAGAAATGTTTTTCACTGAAGTCCAATCTTTACAGACATCAGAGATCTCACACAGGAGAGAAGCCATAATCTTATCCTGAGTGAGGGAATCGTTCCTCACTGAGGTCCTGTCTTCCTGTACATCAGAGATCCCACACAACCCTCGAGGTGTATTAGTGCCTTGAGTGTGGGAAATGTCTTCTATATAAATGTTGCTGGACATCACAGCTCTCATGTATGGAAGAAGCACACCCTGATATACACCTCAGATATACTTCATGGCTGATCTTCATCGTGTAAGAAACAGTTGATAAGGAGATCAGAGATCACCAAAGACATGGATGAAGTGTTGTACTGTGTTGGCCATTGATAGCAGGAGAAAAATAAAAATTGAGTCATTACCTTTCATCCATTTTGTTGCTTTTGTAAATATTTAAAAATAGTTAAATGAATGTTGCACGTATTCCTCCAACTGTGAGAAATATTGGTAATTTTTTTATATTTCCATTTAGAAAAGAGGTGAAGTTAGATGGACCCAAAGGCCTAGGAATATACAAAGGGGCAGTGATTACAATCATCAGTAACATCCAATTGTAGAAACAATATTCAGCATAATAAAGACATGTGGAACCTTTATGGCCAACATTTCAAAGCTCGTCATGGAAACTACAGTAATAATTGTAGGAAGTGTGAACTGAGATGTAGTCTTGGAACAAAAGAGAGGCGGCAGAACAAGCCCCAGAATCTAAAGTAGCGGTCATATTTTATTTCATACAATGATTTCCTATTACAATTGGTACCATCTAGTGGCAATAATGTGGTATTGCTCTAATTTTCCGGATGGAGGTATTTCAGAAAAGAATACTTATTACAGTCTCTAGATGGAGCTGATGATCATAGGAAATCACTAAATGTTAAATTATACCACAAATATATAACAGCTGGGACAATGCTTGTCATGCTCTTCCAACACGTTTTCTATTTATAGACCCCTTAGTTTCCTTCATCAGGAATGATTCCATACTAATACCTGAGATCATGCACTTATGAGTACAGTACACACTGAAGAACATAAGTTAAAGAGCATGTAAACCCAACATGTCATATTCCTGATATGTGCCTGCTGTCCCATGTACTGATATGAAGAACTCTCCTGTTCTCTTTGTATTACTTCCTTTGTGTGAAATCTCTGGTGATCCTGCCACTCCCTCTGCTTTAATATTAAAAACTGATTACACTAGGCATTAGCACAGTGTGGTCAGTGTGCGGGCTGTACTGAGAACTCAGCCTGCTTTCCTCCAATGGTTAGTCTTCTACTGGCACATCTCATCTACTGGGAAGACCAGTGTACTGCTTTTTATCTCTTCCAGCTCTCTATGCAGTTGAAAATAGAGAGTTATTACTTATAAAAAAGGGGGAAAAAAGGTGTTTAAAATATTTGCGTTTGCCGTTGTGTGCAGGGCAACTTTTTATTAAATACATTTTATTAGAATTTTTAAGTGTGATCTCTGGTGGTAGAATTATTCCTCTTACTCTGACATTCGTGGTGATCCCTCACATGTGTGGTGCAATCACGCTTTACATACACATGTACACAGTATGGGTGCGCTTACAGGTATGTGCGGGGCAATGGGGGTTACTTTTCATTTTTTAATATAAATTTTATCATAATTTTTTTTTAACTTGTTTCATTTTTTAATACTTCTTTTTTTATAATTCATATTTTTTAACTTGTTTGTTTATTTTTTTCTTATTTAACTTTATTGCTATCACAAGTGGATAACAACCCCCCATGTGATATCATTGGGCAGGTGACAGGTCCTCTTTATGAGACATGGGGGTGTATTAGACCTCCATTGTCTCCTCTACCCTCCACAGATGGCGCACAGTTAGATGCTTCCTCGGCGGTTTCATCCGGGGAGTGAGGAAACAATGAGGACTGCTGGCTTCATTCAGAGGAGATCGAGGGATGGACAGTCACCTCTCTCTTGGCTTCCTTCCTGGATGTGTTTTCAGTTTCCCAGGATGAGCAGGAGAGCCCAGGAACCACACTGGGGGGGTCATGGTGGGGGGACCAGGCCATCTGCAGTGGAAATAGCCGGCTGAATAAAACAAGCCCTGCTACTGCCGCCATAGTAGGTGAGGTTGAAAAAAGACACAAGTCCATCAAGTCCAACCTATGTGTGTAAATATGTGTCAGTATTACATTACATATCCCTGTATATTGCGGTCATTCAGGTGATTATCTAATAGTTTCTTGAAGCTAACAATGCTCCCCGCTGAGACCACCGCCTGTGGAAGGGAATTCCACATCCTTGCCGCTCTTACAGTAAAGAACCCTCTACGTAGTTTAAGGTTAAACCTCTTTTCTTCTAATTGTAATGAGTGGCCACGAGTCTTATTAAACTCTCTTCTGCGAAAAAGTTTTATCCCTATTGTGGGGTCACCAGTACAGTATTTGTAAATTGAAATCATATCCCCTCTCAAGCGTCTCTTCTCCAGAGAGAATAAGTTCAGTGCTCGCAACCTTTCCTCATAACTAAGATCCTCCAGCCCCTTTATTAGCTTTGTTGCCCTTCTTTGTACTCGCTCCATTTCCAGTTCGTCCCTCCTGAGGACTGGTGCCCAGAACTGGACAGCATACTCCAGGTGCGGGCGGACCAGAGTCTTGTAGAGCGGGAGAATTATCATTTTATCTCTGCAGTTCCCCCTTTTAATGCATGCCAATATTCTGTTTGCTTTATTAGCAGCAGCTTGGCATTGCATGCCATTGCTGAGCCTATCATCCACTAGGACCCCCAGGTCCTTTTCCATCCTAGATTCCCCCAGAGGTTCTCCCCCCAGTGTATAGATTGCATTCATATTTTTGCCACCCAAATGCATTATTTTACATTTTTCTACATTGAACCTCATTTGCCATGTAGTAGCCCACCCCATTAATTTGTTCAGGTTTTTGCAAGATTTCCACATCCTGCGGAGAAGTTATTGCCCTGCTTAGCTTAGTATCGTCTGCAAATACAGAGATTGAACTGTTTATCCCATCCTCCAGGTCGTTTATGAACAAATTAAATAGGATTGGTCCCAGCACAGAACCTTGGGGAACCCCACTACCCACCCCTGACCATTCTGAGTACTCCCCATTTATCACCACCCTCTGAACCCGCCCTTGTAGCCAGTTTTCAATCCATGTACTCACCCTATGGTCCATGCCAACGCACCTTATTTTGTACAGTAAACGTTTATGGGGAACTGTGTCAAATCTACGGGCCTTCCTTTATCTAGATGGCAACTCACCTCCTCATAGAAGGTTAATAGATTGGTTTGGCAAGAACGATTCTTCATGAATCCATACTGAGTTCCCTAAGTACCCCCGGATGCAAGCCATCTGGTCCCGGTGATTTATTAATGTTAAGTTTCTCAAGTCTAATTTTAATTCCGTCCTCTGTTAACCATGTAGATGCTTCCTGTGTTGTGTCATGAGGATAAACACTGCAGTTTTGGTTACTGAAGCCCCCCGATTCACTCGTGAAGACTGAGGAGAAGAATAAATTCAATACCTTTGCCATCTCCCCATCCTTTGTAACCAGATGTCCTTCCTCATTCTTTATGGGGCCAATATGGTCTGTCCTCCCTTTTTTACTGTTTACATACTTAAAGAACTTCTTGGGATTTTTTTTGCTCTCCTCTGCTATGTGTCTTTCATGTTCTATCTTAGCCATCCTAATTGCACCCTTACATTTCTTATTGCATTCTTTATAAATTCTGAATGCTGTGGATGATCCCTCAACCTTGTATTTTTTGAAGGCCTTCTCCTTTGCTTTTATATGCATTTTTACATTGGAGTTAAGCCATCCAGGATGTTTGTTCGCTCTTTTAAATTTATTACCCAATGGGATACATTGGCTAATGCCATTATTTAATATGCTCTTAAAGCAAACCCATCTCTCCTCCGTATTCTTTGTTCCTAGCCATCAGCTTGTGATTAACCCTTCACTCTCTGGGTGTACTATGTACCTCCAAAGAGCTCAACTGGGTAAATAACATGTCTGGGGGGTTCTAATACTGGGGGGTGTACTAATCCTGGAGGGTCCTAATCCTGCCTGTGAAGGGACATCTCTGTGATGTACAGAAAGTGCTGCAGCTGCGCTGACATTTATGAAGGAAAAATCACCAAAACAGCACATAGCCCCCCGCTGAGGTTCTTCTATGTATTTGGGGGACCTTTGGAGGGTCTGTGTGCTGTTTAAAAAAAAGAAGCCGACAATGAAATGTCATTTTCTGGAAATTTAAACTGATTCATTTTTTCTTTGTAAATGTCACATTTTCTGTAGCCCATCCTACAGGAAGAATGAAAAACTGTATAGAGTCCCCCAAAATATATACCAGACCCTTTGCTTTCCTTCCTTCCCCCTCTTTCCCTCTCTTCTCCCTGCTTTTCCTCGCTCCTGTTTCTCTTACTCCCCTTCCTTTTCCCCTTTCTCTCTAAACCCCCAACCCCTTCCCCCTCCCCCCTGTTTTTCTTTCCCCTTTCTTTCCTTTTTTCTCCTCATCTTTTCTATTGAAGTCGTTGGATTGTATATTATTCTTATTCCATCTTTACCAACCAATTAATATAGATACACATCCATTGATTGCACGTCCCTCGCAATCGTCGGGGGGGGGGAACCTTGGTGGTGCTCTGACTTCGGCCAAGGCTTTGGGTACTGGGTAAGCAACATCCCCCCTCGCTTTTTCCCCCCTTGCTTAATTTCTTCCATTGAATGTAATCTTTTATATATGTAATTCAATTGTTTTGATACAATGGGGGTCATTTACTATAGCGCCAAAAAATTATCCTGCAGTGCCAAAAAATAGCTCTCAAAAAAGGCCAGAAAGATTTCAACTCTCAGAAACTGAGCGCTAATGCAAATGGAAGCAGCGCTATTGCCGGCAATAATGCCTGTCAGATCACATATGCTGGAATAGTGGAAGTCAATGGGGCTCGAATCTGCAAAATTCAAAGTTCTCACTGAAGGCTTATATGCAAGTTCTTTGACATAAAAAGTGTTTGTGGATCTGGGTCCTGCCCCAGGGGACATGTATCAATGTAAAAAAAAGTTTTAAAAACGGCCGTTTTTTCGGGAGCAGTGATTTTAATAATGCTTAAAGTGAAACAATAAAAGTGAAATATTCTTTTAAATTTCGTACCTGGGGGGTGTCTATAGTATGCCTGTAAAGTGGTGCATGTTTCCCGTGTTTAGAACAGTCTAACAGCAAAATGACATTTCTAAAAGGAAAAAAAAGTCGTTTAAAAGTGCTAGCGCTAGTGCCGGCTATTAATGAATTGTCGGTCCCGACACTACACATAAAAGTTCATTGATAAAAACGGCCTGGAATCCCCCACAGTGCATTACCAGGCCCTTTGGGTGTGGTATGAATATTAAGGGGAACCCCGAACCAAAATTTTAAAAAAAATGGCGTGGGGGTCCCCTCAAATTCCATACCAGGCCCTTCAGGTCTGGTATGGATATTAAGGGAACCCCGTGCCAAAATTGAAAAAAAAATGGCGTGGGTGTCCCCCTCAAAATGCATACCAGACCCTTCAGGTCTGGTATGGATTTTAAGGGGAACCCCGCGCCAAATTTTTTTTAAAAAATGGCGTGGGGGTCCTCCTAAAAATCCATACCAGACCCTTATCCAAGCACGCAACCTGGCAGGACGCAGGAAAAGAGGGGGAACGAGAGAGCGCCCCCCCTGAACCGTACCAGGCCACATGCCCTCAACATTGGGAGGATGTCCCTGTGTTTATGGGGACAAGGGCCTCATCCCCACAACCCTTGCCTGGCGGTTGTGGGGGTCTGATCGGAATCTGGAAGCCCCCTTTAACAAGGGGACCCCCAGGGGCCCCCCTGCGTGAAATGGTAACGTGTACATTGTACTCCTACTATTTCACAAAAAAAGTGTCAAAAATTGTAAAAAACACACAGACACAGCATGGGACAAGTCTTTTATTAAAAAAGAAAAAAAATTCCAGCGATGTAATCCTTCCTCGTCCCGGGATACGGAGAAAGTCGCCGCCACGTCACGATCCGCCTCCATGGGAGGAGCCCGCTGAATGACGCTAGACCTGCCGTGACAGTTCTTAAATAGCTGAGGGTGGGGCCACCCGTGACATGCGCGGGTGACCACGCCCTCCTCTGAGGCAACATGGAAACACCGTGGGGTTACCCAGTGACATGTACAGTTTACCCCGCCCCCCTCTGACGCTACGGGGGTTTACGTGGCATCAGAGGGGGTGGGGTCACCCGTACATGTCACTGGTAACCCCGCGGCGTATCCCCGTTGCGTCAGAGGGGGCGGAGTCATGCACATCACGGGTGGCCCTGCCCTCAGCTATTTAAGAACTGTCACGGCAGGTCTAGCGTCATTCAGCGGGCTCCTCCCATGGAGGCGGATCGTGTCGTGGCGGCGTCTTTCTTCGTTTCGGGGGACGAGGAAGGATTACATCGCTGGAATTTTTTTTCTTTTTTAATAAAGGACTTGTCCCATGCTGTGTCTGTGTGTTTTTTACAATTTTTGACACTTTTTTTGTGAAATGGTAGGAGTACAATGTACCCATTACCATTTCACACAGGGGGGGCAGGATCTGGGTGTCCCCTTGTTAAAGGGGGCTTCCAGATTCCGATAAGCCCCCGCCCGCAGACCCCCACAACCACCGGGTAAGGGTTGTGGGGATGAGGCCCTTGTCCCCATCAACATGGGGACATCCTCCCTATGTTGAGGACATGTGGCGTGGTACAGTTCAGGAGGGGGAGCGCTCTCTCATTTTCCTGCAGCCTGCCAGGTTGCGTGCTCGGATTAGGGTCTGGTATGGATATTTAGGGGGACCCCCACGCCATTTAAAAAAGAAAATTTGGCACGGGGTTCCCCTTGCTATCCATACCAGACCCAAAGGGCCTAGTAATGGACTGTGAGGAAATCCAAGGCCATTTTTATCAATGAACTTTTATGTGTATTGTCAGGACCGACAATTCATTAATAGCCGGTGTCTTGCCCCCCTGTACTGCGCATGCACTGCGCTTGCACAGTACGAACGACTACGGAGCCGCCGAAAGTCTCCGTAGTTGAACAGCTGATCGTCAGCTCTACACGGCGCCTGCGCACTACATTCTGCCCTGAGTCCAGGTTCAAGCCCCACCATCCAAGTGGACATAGAGTTAGAATAAAAATATGCCGAGCGAAGCCAGCACGTGAGGGCCCTGTTACAGGCGCCATGTACAGCTGACTCACAGGTGCTCAGCTTCGGCTATTTTCGGCGGCTCGTAGCGCTGCGCCTGCGCAGTACAGGGGAGTCCTTATCCGCCGGGGGGGAACTTTGTCGGCAGAACACCGGCACTAGCGCTTGCACTTTTAAATGACTTTTTTCCTCCTTTAGAAATGTAATTTTGCTGTCAGACTGTTCTAAACACGGGAAATGAGCCAGTTAACAGGCATACTATAGACACCCCCCAGGTACGAAATTTAAAGGAATATTACACTTTTATTGTTTCACTTTAAGCATTATTAAAATCACCGCTCCAGAAAAAATGGCAGTTTTTTAAAACTTTTTTTGCATTGATACATGTCCCCTGGGGCAGGACCCGGGTCCCCAAACACTTTTTATGGCAATAACTTGCATATTAACCTTTAAAATTAGCACTTTTGATTATTCATGTTCATGTCCCATAGACTTTAACGGTGTTTGCACCATTTTTTTTGTCTGTTCGCATGTTCTACTGCTAACAGAACAGGGGGTGTTCGGCCCATCCCTAGTTATTATTGAGAATCATGGGGTACAACTTGTCAAGCAACTCGGAGGTCCAAAGTCGCCCAACTGTGAAACAAGTCATGTATATTTTAATAGAAAGGAGCTCTCATTTATACTTGCATTTATATCAGCAGAACAAATGCAGGAAGTGATGTGTGCACATGGGCCAGAAGCAAATGTGTGGGGATGCCAAACAAATCAATGAACCCCACCCACACCAAATCTAACTACCACATTCACCCCACATTGATTAAGCACAAGTACATATCCTACCCTTATCCGGAAAATGAGCAGCACCTCCTCTTTGCTAAAGAGGGACCTCGCCATGTCCACCTAGATGGAGATCCTGACCAGCACAGGAACTTCCGGGTGATTACAATTACTTATTTCTGGGTCAGAAGGCGAAACCACACTCTTTTGATCGCTACTACGAATATTTGATCGCAACCACGATTAGAATTTTATTATTTTTGTTTATTTGCAGATAAGCAAATTTGTATTTCTACCTATGATATTTAAAGGCGTTCAATAAGAAATGGTGTCCCTGGGTTAGCAGCAGGTGAATGACAAAAACAAAAGGCCCAGTTTGAGCCCTGGTTCACACTGAGAGAGGGAGGAAATCGTTCAGCTGAAATCACACACTTTCATTCCCGCATGTCAGTCCCGACTGCAGAGGGAATTTCAGAGACATCTGTGCAGGTTTCTGCACTGATATCAATACAAATTACACCCCAAAGTCGCACCAATTAAAACAGTGCAATTGCCACTGATTTGACATGTCAAATCACACCAATGTGAACTAAAGCTGGCACATACAACACTTATCCACCAGCTGAATTCATTACCTGCAATTCTCCACAGCTGTTATATATAAAGATTCCACCTTTATCATTTACTTGCAGGTGTGCTGAAGCCTAGGTTTACATTGGAGAGATTTGTCATGCGATTTGAGAGATCAAATCGCATGACTATTGGCAGCAATGGAACTGTTCCAATCGATGCAACACCGTTTTTGTGGCACCGCACCAATTTGCTAGTAGTTCCTGCACTACTTTTGCCGATTTCAGGTGCGACTTCAATAGAAATCTGTGTATGAAGCCACACGGATGTCTATCAAGTAGCACCTGAAATCGCGCTGACTTTGCTACTTTGAAATCGTGCTACTTGAAGTGAAGTAGCGCAATTTCAAAGTAGCATCAATGTGAACCAGGGCGAAGAGATTCGTTTTTTGGTGCACAAATACATATTGAAATAAGATATAAGAGATATTGCACTTTCCCAAAACCACCACCCACAAAAACTAAAGAGAAAGAAAAGTAGAGGAAAAAAAAAACACCACAACAAAGCTCAATAATGTACTTTTATTTTACCAGCAGAAAAAAAATGTACATTCATTTACTAGCTTCAAAAAAATTTGGATAGGATATATGATGCTACATTTAGCAATGGGATTTTAAGGGCCCTGCTCATAGGAGCTTACAATCTAAAATTTGACAAAACCTGGACACAGCTTTAATTTCAGTGTATAACGTGCAACACATCACATTTTTATCTGCAAGATTATAGAAACATACTTAACAATCATTCTTACAAAGCATTCCAACATGATATTAAAAAAGACACTTATTCAAAACACCCACCACCAGCCCACAATCCACACACACATACATTGGTGACCATGTTCTGCTGGAAGCTGCATTTCTGTGTACACAATTAAACAACAACATCAAAAAGGGTAGAAGGTCAGCAGATGCTTCCAAATGATGTTTGCATGATCAGACAGGAACAATACACACACAACATTTGACAGCATGGCCACATAAACCCATTTTTGATGGAAAAAATGCACAGGAATTTCAGCAAATATCCCTAGCTGGGCATTTGTCAATAGGCACAATATCATTCCTTCTCCCCTCACAAATCACAGCAAAAAACCTGACCTTCTCAGGCCAAACGAACCCCCCCCCCACTGCAGGCCTTTATATAAGAGAGGTTGTATTGTTAGCACACTGACGTGCCTAATAGAAGTACCTGCCCAATAGAAGTACACACCCAACAGTATCTTTCAATCTGTCTCTTCGTGTATATCTAAAGTGATTGCACCTGATGGGCAGGAACACATAATACTATTCGCAACTGTGTTAGCCCTTGGCTATGTGCATCCAATCTCCAACTACAGACCAAAGATCAAAGTCCATTTGCATCCCCATAAACAAAGCAATATTTTTCTAAGCATATGTACCCGTGCAGTGTAAACCCTGTCCAAAAGGTTTAGGAGTGTGTCTATGGGAATGTTTGACCATTCTTCCAGAAGTGCATTTGTGAGGTCAGGCACTGATGTTGGATGAGAAGGCCTGGCTTACAGTCTCTGCTCTAATTCATCCCCAATGTGTTCTGTTGTGTTGAGGTCAGACTCTGTGCAGGCCAGTCAGGTTCCTCCACCCCTAACTCACTCATCCATGTCTTTATGGACCTTTCTTTGTGCACTGGTCCAAATCATTTGGTGGAGGGGGGTTATGATGTGGGCTTGTTTTTCAGGGGTTGGGCTTGGCCTCTTAGTTCCAGTGAAGGGAACTCTTAAGGCATCAGCATTTGGACAATTTCATGCTCCCAACTTTGTGGGAAGGGTTTGGGGATGGCTCCTTCCTGTTCCAATATGACTGCACACCAGTGCACAAAGCAAGGTCCATAAAGACATGGATGAGTGAGTTTGGGGTGGAGGAACTTCACTGGCTTGCACAGAGTCCTGACCTCAACCCAACAGAACACATTTTGGCTGAATTAGAGCAGAGACTGCGAGCCAGGCCTTCTCATCCAACATGAGTGCCTGGCCTCACAAATGCGCTTCTCCAGAATTTGTCAAACAATCCCATAGACACACTAAACCTTATGGACAGCCTTACCAGAAGCAGTTATAGCTACAAAGGGTGGACCAAATCAAATTTTAACCCTACGGACTAAGACTGGGCTGCCATTAAAGTTTATGTGTGTGTAAAGGCAGGTGTCCCAATACTTTTGGCTAAATAGCGTATCTGGCAAGATTTACAATGGTAGTGGAACCCTCCTACACATAAATATTATATTTAGACATAGTTTTAGGACCTGAGACAGGAGTTATGTTTAATAACATAGGGAGATGAGACAACTTCTCTACATGAAGCAGCATGCTTGGCATTAGAACCCAGACCCTCAGGGATGCTAAGGAGAAGTTATAACCTCTAAGCCATGGAGCTGCCACATGTGGAAACCTCCTACAAATAAATACATATATACTGCATTTCTTTGGACATATATGTGGTGGATCTACATTATGCAAGAGTTATTCTTCTTGATTTATTCTGTGATGTTTGGTGGTTCTTGGTGTGTGAGTGTAGAATAGTGATGTTACCCTCTAATTTTTGGGAATTACATTTTGATTTCTGATGTTGGTACACATATCACATTTTTTGGGCTCAAATTATAATTATTTGGAAATAATAAAAAACATACAAAATTGTGACTTATTTTACATTTGTATCAGCAATGGTAATGTTTGTGGTTTGTAAAGACGCCTGTGTGAGATTGGGTAAAGATTTTTGTGAGATGGAGAGTAACAAGCATGCTCAGTTGTGCTGGCACCTAGCTGTACAGAGACAGGGAATTTATCTCTTCTCAGACTTTTAAAGATATTTCAGTCACACCAAGATATTTAGCAACATATCTAGTTTTTATTGTATGGGACATTATAAGGTGTTCGTCCCTAAATATTATGGAATCACTATGTGCAAATTCTTTATTCTCCCTATCCTTATGCCAGAGGTAAACATTGATACTTTTGCATGGTGGGAACCAAGGTATGATGGATCTTATATAGCTATGGGTTCAAACAATACTTATAGCTTGGATGACTGCCAGAAAGCTGATAAGGGTCTCATTTGTACACATAGGTCTCCTGTGTTTGAACCCTGCCTATGTTAACATGTGTATTTGGACTTTATATCCACAGGGTTATAATGTGTTAATAGAAGCAGGCCCACAGTAGGTATGCTTAGCAATGGAGTTAGGAGTAAACATCACTGACGTGGATGCACATTTGCCCTTTTCAGGCTGCATACACAATGTTTCACTTTTGTATTGCCATGGGAAAAATTATATGTTAGAAGGAGTCACAGAACACTTCCACAGTATCTCCTGGAGACCAGATGCACTCCCAGTGGGTGATTTCTCATTGCCCATAGGCCCAATTGTAAAATTCTCAAACAATAAAAGACATCTTTGCAATATCTTAAGATATATAATTTGACAGTACATCAGGAAATAGTAAAAACTACCATTATGAGAGGTAAACTTGAAGCAGCCACTACTCAGTTATCACAAGACACCCATCATTCACGGTATAATGTGTTCAAAGGTTCGTCACCCACAGGAAGTGAGGTGGTAAAAACTTTCTTCTACCCACTTGCTGTTTGTGTTATTATCTTGGTCATACTAGTCCTGTACAATTGATATTTGGTTTGTACTATAAAGACGAAAATTAACAGAATGATCAATAAGGCTGATGATAAATCCTGGGCAAGCTTATTTCCAAAGTAATATAGAGTTAGCTTATTAGAGTTAGCAAGCTTATTTCCAAAGTAATATGGAGAAAATGATCATATTCATGATAAAAGAGGGGATTGAAGGGTTAATGATGTTTCTATGCTGCTTCTGTTCTGTATATTTCCATGTTATTTCTATTATCTGAGTTTGACTTGGAATGTGTTTACTTGCTAGATATGTTTAGGCTAATAGATTGGCATGGCTGGTTTCTCAGGCCGAAGACGGCCTGACCTGTACTTTTTACCGAAAATATTGAGACTGCACGTCATATGCAGGTAAACATCTTTTCTTAGAATTGACATCCTTTTTCTCTGTAACCAAACCCTAAATATATTGTAATCCATCCTTCCTTTATTTTATATAAAACAAAGTAACATTCCCCTTAATAAACAGACATGTTTTTGACCTAATCTCGTGTGTGTGTGTCATTTGGGTGTCCACAGGATCCTGGTGGAAGTTATCCAGCTGTCTGGTTCAAGTCCCTGACACCCCCCCTGTGAGATCTCTGATGTGTGTAAAGACTGGACTTGTCTAAAAGCCATTTTTTATATTTGTGATATGCTCATTCAATCTGACGGAGAGGGGTTGTTTTGTCCTGCTCACATATTGCAGCCCGCAAGGGCACTGGAGCATGTATACGACCCCCTCCGTCGAGCATGTAATAAAAGGTTCAATCTCAAGTTTATCTCATTCAGCACACAACAAGAGCATGAGATTCAACCTTTTATTACATGCTCAACGGAGAAGTCATATACCTGCTCCAGTGCCCTTGTGGGCTGCAATATGTGGGCAGGACAAAACGACCCCTCTCCGTCAGATTGAATGAGCATATCACAAATATAAAAAATTACTTTCTTAAGCATTCGGTCTCTAAACATTACTTTTTAGTACATATTAAAGACCCCTCTAAGACTGTATTCATGGGGATCGAGAAATATTGCCCCCAGTGGAGAGGGAGCTCCTTGGTCAGGAGCATTTAGAGGTTGGAAATGTCTTGGGTCCACAGAATCAGATGTTACACCCCATATGGTTTAAATGTGGATGTAGACACAAATGTCTTTATAGATAACTCTTGAGGTACCATTTTTTAGATGGTTGTTTGTTAATTTCTAGTTTTGTTTATATACTCTGGGTTGGCATTGTAAACTCGATGTGAGCCAGAGAGAAACATCATTAGCCTGATAGTGTGTATTGTCAATTTTTCTGGCTAGATTACAATTTTTTGGTATATTGAGACCCCTTGGAGTATCCTATGTCCTGGCTTACCAGTTTTTTTTAGATTCGCCTTGATGGTTTATCTTATATCACATATGTGATTGGCCAATTGGCCGTATTCTCTATATAATGGATATGTGTGAAATATCCTTATCTATTATATTATATATATTTTTTTATATATATATTTTTTGTTTGGGAGGGATGTTGGTTGCACGCTCACTTACATCTGTATCCCATTTACTATTTTAACTGTATATGTCTTTGTCGTCCTGGACATTACTTCATTATGCCCACAACTTTGAGCCTGATTGGTGCAGTGTGGCATTTGTAGGGACTAACGTTGCTTGTAGGTATATGTCTGGACGTAGGTATTTTTATTATTATTTTTGTTTCTAGGTTTTTTCTCATCCTCTTTTTAAATCTATTTTGGACCTTGGACAGTTGTCTTTTCTAGTACTGCTCCCCAGCCTAAAAGGCTGGCATCCCTCATTACCACTTTCCAGATGACTGGTCTGAAGGATTTTCCTTTCAGCAGATTCTGGGTTAATAATCACCAAATGAGGCCTTGGGCCACTCTTGGGGACAGCAGCATTAGAAAGTCTAAAGCTTGAATTGTTTTGTTCCAAGTAGACAGGATACTGTTTTGCAACAGTCTTGAACGGAACTGGGCATAGGGAACTGCTTCAAATGAAGCCACCATGGTTCCTAGCAACCTCATGTAAAGGCGAATGGGGGATCGCCTTTTGACTTGACCATCCGCACCCGCTCTCTTATGGAGTTGATCTTTGCTTGAGGCAAGAACACCCTTTCCTGGGCTGTGTCTATCATCAGACCCAAGTACTTCAGCCTTTTTAGCGGTATTAAGGAAGATTTCTCTAGGTTGAGAATCCAACCCAAACTTTTCAGATAGTTGGTTGTAGTGTGTACGCTTTGCTCCAAACGAGTCACTGATTGATCTATAAGTAATAGATCATCTAGGTACGCTACCACTGTTATCCCTGTGCCCTTAACCTGGCTAGAGGTGGGGCCAGCACCTTGGTGAACACCCGGGGTGCTGTGGCTAGCCCGAAGGGCAGGGCTACTAACTGGAAATGCTACTGTTCTAACTCGAACCGCAGAAACGTGTGATGAGCAGGAAATATAGGGACATGCAGATATGCATCACAATCTCGCGGTCAGTAACTGTATGTGTCCCACAGCTCCTGTGTCCCTGTGTGCAGGCAGCTTGATTCCTCCTCATCAGCAGCGGAGAGACTGACACAGCTGTATTTATCTGCTTTTAGCCTGGCGTGCGTCCTCGTGGACGTTCATGGCACTTGGGTTTAGGCCCCGCCCCCTCGGAAAAAATGTTGCACCTTTTTTATTTAAAATGCGCCTATGTGTGGAGTTTTTCGGGTCCCAGACCCGACATGGGGGGGAGGGATTGGAGGCAGAGACACCTGCAGTGAGGCACAGATATGTAAAAAATACAGCCACAGTAACAAACTTTTAGCAGTAAAATTGCGGGACCTCCTCATCCCCCACAGCGGGGGGAGGGGGGTAATGTAAGGTGGGTGCAGCGCTGCTATCCCCCTAACCCTCTAGTTCCATCAGGGGGAGAAAAGATTTTTTTTGCAGATTTGTTTTTACCTTGCAAATCTCCCTCCACACGCTGTGCAGCCAGACACAGACTGAGCTAACAGGGAAGACAACAAAGTAAGGTATATGCACAGACTCCCTCTAGTGGAGAATTAAGACATGACAACATTTTTTCCTTTAATGGAAGAAATACCTGTTTCTTCCCTTATCTTATCCTCGCCGCAGGATTTTGCTGAATTAACAGAAAATCCAACCTTCACCCATCACGGCGGGCTACATTTCGCAAATCTTCAAGGACTGGGTCCCTAAAACAGGGTTCCAACTGCCTTGGGCCATGTACAAGCACCCCATCAGGAAGCTTTAGCGAATCTAAAAAGACCTAAGCCCTGGGTTCCTGGGGTCCAGCCCTACAAAGAGAGGTGTTACAGGTAAAACCTTGTGCTTCGGATACGAGATCCTAGGTACCATCCACTTAGGACTCAGTGGCACTTTGGATGGATCTGGCTTCTTTTTATGGAGAAATTTAAATCCAGCATGGATCCCTCCTGGGAGGTCCTCAGAGCACTTATTCACTCGTAACCAACACCTTAGACTCTGGCGAAAAAACCGATGTGCTCCTGGAAGGAGGAGGGGTTATAGGGAGTAAACTTCCTTTGATTGGGTTTACCAGTGTCAGCACCTGAAGGTAGCCTATAACTCATTAAGTAATTACTTAAGGCTTTGTGTCCCATGATAAAGAAATTATTTTTTAAATGTGTGCAAAAAAAAAAATGCAAAAATGTCTCTGGCAGTGAAAGGGTTAAAGGAAACGTTCACCTTCGGGAAGATGTTACATGTTCCTGTTCCTGCAGCAGCTCAGTCATCCGAGTCCTCTGTGTGACAGCAGTGCGGAGAGAAGTTCCCCGTACCGGCTGTCACTTTATGAAAAGAGCGCGGCCGTGCCATTCATTCACAGGGTTCTGTCCTTTGCCAATGTCGGCTTGTGGTTTTCAATGAACTCCCACACTGCTGCTGAGATCTCTGGTAGATGATTGGTGCTTCCTGTCAACTGCCTTCCCGTATAATGTACAGGCAGACAGATTACACGGACAGTCTGCAGGAGTCCTGCATAGCACCAGCCATCAGCACATCATGGCTACAATACTTTCCAGGCTATTAAAAAAATAACAAATTAAAATTTCTTTACCTGCAGTAAATATGCATTCATATTTTTTTTTATAAAAGGTGAACTTTTCCTTTAATGAAGCGGACACCAGAGCGCGATTTGTCTGCTCAGCATGCGCTTGTACTGAGCACCTAAGATATAAAATTCCCCGACATTCCTTAAAGCACCTCAGATTTATATAGTTTTGGTTAAAATTATTTTTTATTTTATCAGAACAAGTAGATTGTCATAAGAGACAAGTAGATTGGGACCCCAATTTAGTCCCTTAAACAACTAGTTTTGTTTTTAATTTCAACACCCCTGGAACTGTTTCTTACATGATGAAGATCAGCCATGGAGTATATCTGAGGTGTATATCAGGGTGTGCTTCTTCCCCACATGAGAGCTGATGATGTCCAGCAACATTCATATAGAAGACATTTCCCACACTCAAGTCATTAATACACCTCAAGGGTTGTGTGGGATCCCTGGTGTACAGGAAGACAGAACTTCAGAGAGTAACAATTTCCTCACTCAGGACAGGAATATGGCTTCTTCCCCTTGTGAGATCTTTGATGTGTGAAAAGATGGGACTTTCGTGAAAAACATTTCCCGCACTCAGGACAAGAATACGGCTTCTCCCCCGTGTAGGATCTCTGATGTGTGTTAAGATTGGACTTCTGTGACAAACATTTCACGCATTCAGGACAGGAACACGGCTTCTCCACCTTGTGAGATCTCTGATGCGTGTCAAGACAAGACTTCTCTGAAAAACATTTCTCGCACTCAGGACAGGAATAAGGCTTCTGCCCTATGTGAAATCTCTGATGTGTGAAAAGATGGGACTTCTGTGAAAAACATTTCCCACACTCAGGACAAGAATAGGGCTTCTATCCTATGTGAGATCTCTGATGTGTGTTAAGATTGGATTTCTGTGAAAAACATTTCCCGCACTCAGGACAGGAATAGTTTCTCTCTCGTGTGAGATCTTTTATGCACATTAAGATGGTATTTAGAACTTAAACACTTCCAACACTCAGTACAGGAAAAGCTCTTGTCTGTTGATAGGACAGCATTGTCCCTTACAGTCTGAGGTTCCTCAGGATAAGAGGAATACGATGGTCCATCTACACTGTGTGGTGCCGGATAGACATTTGAGGTAGCCGGGTTTTCTCCTGGACTATACTGTGTGATGTCCTCATCTTCTACATTACAGTTTGGAGACAAAGTGAGACAATCCTCTGAGGTTTTCCTCATCTCCCGTCCATCTACTAAAATTGAAATACAAAGATTATTACTAGACATGAGCAGATTGGTTCCCCGAAACCAGGACCCCGCCCACATCAGGCAGTTTTGTCTCTGAGGATCTTACAACTCGCCCCTTAAGGTAACTAGTAAATGGGTCCTCTGATCTCCTACCAGTTCATTTCTTTATTCATGGACCTTAGTCAGAGAGTAAGGAAACAATGAGAACTGTCTTTTATAGGAGTGACAGTGATGAGGGGATTATAGGACGACTGTCCCCACCCCCTCTAGCACTCATTGCCATCTTCCCAACACAAGAAGTCCTGCACTTCCTTATTTAGTCCATGATTTAGTCATGAATAACAGCGGGGCTGAGCCCCACCAGAGGTCAGAGAGTGAGGATGGGGGAGAACAACCAAGATGAAGACTAGACTGATCCTGAAGACCACCATCATTTGGTTATTGACTCCTCCCTCATTATCACTTTCTGTTAAACAATGTAAACGTCTGTGCTCCAATCAAATCATCAGATATGAAATGTCCAGCTGGTAGAAAATGGGTGTAACAAAGGAGAATATGTATTATGTGTATATATGGTAGAGGGGAGAGAGCATAAGTCAGGACAACATACTGTATACGATACGACAGATAGGACTATATAGTATTAGAATGATGTAATATACAACATAGAGTATATAGTGCAGAGGTCAGGAGTATATCATATACAACATAGAGTATATAGTGCAGGGGTCAGGAGTATGTAATGTACAATATAAATTATACAGTGTTATGATCAGGACTCAAAATATTGGTATTCAGTAATCAGTGAAGATTAAATGTTTACATGAGACAAGTTGCAGAGGTCCCACACCGCTGCCTCCCATCCCCCGAGACTGCACTCAGTGACTTGGGTCTGAGACTATACAGACATATCCCTCCACCCGGCACAGCCAGAAGACAACAGAACAAGTAATCCTGGGGGGATTGTTCTGTCAGAGATCTTACTAGACCCAGGCATGGGGAGGAAGACTCAAGGTACATACCCCAGGTGCCTAGGTCTAGTAATGCCTATAGTGAAAATGAACATTTTGCTGCCAGCCGAACCCCAAAATCTCCATAAAACCAGTCTAGATACATAAATTGTGTCCTCAGAACATAGAAGGAAGATTATCTGAGAGAAATATAGGAATACAGGACGGGGAACACAGCTCAGGAAAGTGACCAGGGGATTAAAGGCTGATATCACCCAGTCCCGCCCTACTCTGGACCAATCAGTAAGCAGTATGGGTGGAGGAATGTATTTAGTGTTAATGACCCACCTGTGATGATCTGAATACAATATTATAATCCCTGAGGTTTTCACTCTAAATATATAATAAAACATTCATTGTAACAAACATGCTCTATATAAATCAGAACTACCAATAATTGTCAACAATCTACCTGATGATGGTGAGGGATGGTGTGATCTTCCTGTGTGGAATCCCGGGAATACAGAGGACGGGGACATCTCTCTGGTGGGTTTCTGTAGCTGGATGACTCCACCATGCTGTCCTAGTACAGATCTTTGTGTTCTTTTAGAAACTCTGACTCCTCCATCACCCCATCCTCATCATCCTCCTCTTTTATCTCTTCTTTAACCTCAACTCTAGAATCTCTCAGGTTTCCACTCTGAATATATAATAAAAATTACATAAAATTTAACAATGCAGATAATGTACAGATCCTAATGATACTATCAGTGATTGTTCCTCATCTACCTGATGATGGTGAGGGATGGTGTGACCTTCCTGCGTGGAATCCCGGGAATACAGAGGACGGGGACATCTCTCTGGTGGGTTCCCATTACTGGATCCATCTGTAGGAAACACACACACTGACTGAATACATTGTTTCTATGTGTTTATCAGATGACGGGGGATCTAGGTGGACCCTCCGTACTGCTCTCTCCTTTACAATAAAGTCTCCTCTTACTCGGTGATGTGAGGGGCGGCTGATTGTCCATCATGACGTCCTTGTAGAGATCCTTGTGTGCTTCTAAATACTCCCACTCCTCCATGGAGAAATAGACAGTACAAGCAAGAAAGGGGTTTTGTAGGGACTGTGGGGAAATCATGACCCGGTAAGGTCACCCATTTCCATTACTAGGGACTTTGAATGAAACCATGACCTGGTAAGGTCATGTGTTTCCATCCCAATTCATATCACAAACAAGGGGAATTGCTAAGGGGGAGGGTGGGACTTTAAATGAAATATGTGACCGCAAAAAGGTAATAGGATGAACATAGAGGAATTTATTACCGTAATACTAAAGCATACACATTGCAACCATAAAATACATACAGTGAAACAATTCATGCATAGTTACATAGATAAAATCATAATTGAATGAAATATACTATACATTGTAATGTTCATACAATCAATAGATAGGTAACAATGGTAAAGCATAAAAAGATATGAAAAATGATGACACAGGATACCACTTGTAATAATTCCCTAGTGCACCACAAACAAGGTTAGGTAAAATGTTGTTAAAAACAGTAATGCCTGCTGGACCTAAGGCCTCGCTGGACCTGTGGGGGGGTTTAAAATATGGTATAATTGATGGGGACTGGTGAGACAGTAGAACACGGCAAATGATGGCTCAACGCGTTTCGTGGCTTCCATGCCACTCGTCAGGAGCAAGCACGTGTAAATCTGAAATTATATAGGGATAAAATAAATGGAGGAAAGCAAAAGAAATGATCATGGGGGAGCGGGGTAAATGAGCCCCCTGCAGCTAGTATATAGAGATACTCACTAAGAGACTGGGCACTGATAGTATGGCGGGGGGAAACCGCAAGCCATCCAGGTTACCCCCAAACAGGAGCCGAGGCGGAGAGCCCCGCGGGGACGGAAGCAGGCGCCAACCAGGGTAGGCATGGGGACCGAGGATGATCTAAGGAGGTGAACAAGAGGTTGAGTGAAAAAAGGGTAAACAGTGGGAGAGGGCAAAAGGAAAGGAAAGAGAACCCTAGAGACATTGGGTGAAGTAGGAGAAACACAGTGGAGGACATGGGAAGAGAAACAGTAAACCGAAAGTAGGTGCAGAGTGGGTGGAGAGTGAGGAAGCGTAAACCGTGACAAGTGCAGTGACCAGCCAAGGTGAAGGGTGCTAGTGATGGGTGTACCTGAAAAAAAAAAAAACAGTGGGAGAGGGCAAAAGGAAAGGAAAGAGAACCCTAGAGACATTGGGTGAAGTAGGAGAAACACAGTGGAGGACATGGGAAGAGAAACAGTAAACCGAAAGTAGGTGCAGAGTGGGTGGAGAGTGAGGAAGCGTAAACCGTGACAAGTGCAGTGACCAGCCAAGGTGAAGGGTGCTAGTGATGGGTGTACCTGAAAAAAAAAGATTGGGATTCCAACGGGAGGAAGGTTCCCAAAACATGTGAGATAGGAGCTGTGAACATCCTCGAATGCCCAGGCCGCCCCGGAGAGCGTCCCTATATGCGCCACGGGGCCGCCCACCAACGTCACGCCGTGTAGCGGCGTGAGGGGCACCGCGAGTCGGACAAATGTCCGGCAAAGCGGCACAGGAGGCTCCCCATTGGCCCACGAGTGTGGAAACAAGCAGCTGTGCATGAGGCGCCACCGAAGGGACGCCGCACGCACAGTGCGGTGCGTGACGTCGACGCGCATAACACCGCGTCCAACCCCCCAGAGGCGCACCTGGGGGAGGGAGGAGACCCGTAAGGCGCGTCGCGGCTCCCGATGGGGAATAGGGACTAGACGGCAGGGCGGTCCCACCAACACACACCACCAGCGACCCGGCCCCATAGGATTGGGCCTAAAGTGTAAACAAGATAACACTGGAACGTTAAATGATACAACGGGTACCTATGGATAGTATTGGTAATTGGAGTATATTAGTGGAAAACAGGGGAGGTGTCACAAAGGTCATTAAGGGCAGTATAGATGATGAATAGAAGCCAATAGAGCGAAGACACATGTTTCCATCCCTATGTATACGTACAAGCAAGAAAGGGGTTTTGTAGGGACTGTGGGGAAATCATGACCTGGTAAGGTCACCCATTTCCATCCCTAGGGACTTTGAATGAAACCATGACCTGGTAAGGTCTTGTGTTTCCATCCCAATTCATATCACAAACAAGAGGGATTGCTAAGGGGGAAGGTGGGACTTTAAATGAAACATGTGACCGCAAAAAGGTAATAGGATGAACATAGAGGAATTTATTACCGTAATACTAAAGCATACACATTGCAACCATAAAATACATACAGTGAAACAATTCATGCATAGTTACATAGATAAAATCATAATTGAATGAAATATACTATACATTGTAATGTTCATACAATCAATAGATAGGTAACAATGGTAAAGCATAAAAAGATATGAAAAATGATGACACAGGATACCACTTGTAATAATTCCCTAGTGCACCACAAACAAGGTTAGGTAAAATGTTGTTAAAAACAGTAATGCCTGCTGGACCTAAGGCCTCGCTGGACCTGTGGGGGGGTTTAAAATATGGTATAATTGATGGGGACTGGTGAGACAGTAGAACACGGCAAATGATGGCTCAACGCGTTTCGTGCCACTCGTCAGGAGCAAGCACGTGTAAATCTGAAATTATATAGGGATAAAATAAATGGAGGAAAGCAAAAGAAATGATCATGGGGGAGCGGGGTAAATGAGCCCCCTGCAGCTAGTATATAGAGATACTCACTAAGAGACTGGGCACTGATAGTATGGCGGGGGGACACCGCAAGCCATCCAGGTTACCCCCAAACGGGAGCCGAGGCGGAGAGCCCCGCGGGGACGGAAGCAGGCGCCAACCAGGGTAGGCATGGGGACCGAGGATGATCCCCCATGATCATTTCTTTTGCTTTCCTCCATTTATTTTATCCCTATATAATTTCAGATTTACACGTGCTTGCTCCTGACGAGTGGCATGGAAGCCACGAAACGCGTTGAGCCATCATTTGCCGTGTTCTACTGTCTCACCAGTCCCCATCAATTATACCATATTTTAAACCCCCCCACAGGTCCAGCGAGGCCTTAGGTCCAGCAGGCATTACTGTTTTTAACAACATTTTACCTAACCTTGTTTGTGGTGCACTAGGGAATTATTACAAGTGGTATCCTGTGTCATCATTTTTCATATCTTTTTATGCTTTACCATTGTTACCTATCTATTGATTGTATGAACATTACAATGTATAGTATATTTCATTCAATTATGATTTTATCTATGTAACTATGCATGAATTGTTTCACTGTATGTATTTTATGGTTGCAATGTGTATGCTTTAGTATTACGGTAATAAATTCCTCTATGTTCATCCTATTACCTTTTTGCGGTCACATGTTGAAGAATATTATTAATATCTAATATTCTTGTATCTCAGAGGCGCTTCCGGATGAAATAGCATTGATAGCCAAATTGACTTAAAACAAAGTGTGAGTTTATTGTCACACAGTTGGCATCATAAATACAATGTAAAAATATATTAGTTCAGTTCAGTGTGGGTAAAAATATATGAAATAGAATAAAAAGTTATAAAGCTATAATAAGCTTTGGAAGCATGTGTGCTTCATGGCTGCTGTCTTTCTCCATGCTGTCTTGTCCAAGAAGAAACAGGAAATGACGTTCTCAGTCTTCTGGCAGAATTGGCAGCTGTCCCAACTTATCAAAGTATCTTGTGTACATGTCAGTATCATCTATCCTAATGACTGTGTGTCTGTGTGTGTGTCTGTCTGTGTGTCTGTGTGTCCTTTAATATGGAAGCATTGGCTTTATATGTTACATGTGAACGTGTGAACGTCATAACCTCACACCAACTTAGAACCTTGTATGGCACATATTCATTTCTGCTAGCTTCAGTATGCACTCATAGTCATATATGGCATACGATTGACAAGCCCACATGTAACACTCCATATTTGAAGTAATATGCTGATTATGTAATGTCATATAACCAAACATCTATATAATATGAACACATATTATCAACTTTACATTAAGTAACTATATACTAGTACTTATTAATATGACTGGAACTACAAACTAACTTAACTTAACAGGATATAATCCACAATGTATATTCCTTTAGCTACGTGGACACGTGTCTATTTTCGTCTTCTCATGACATTCTACACCAAGATACCTTAAATGTCATACTCAAATTGGCTACACCAGAAAAATCCAGCAATGCTCAGCTTTAGAAGAAGAATCATGTCAAATCTATTGATCAAGGTCATTCACACATACTCTATTTATCATGATTAATCATAAAACCAAATATGTTTTGCAAGCTTGCCATGAATATAATATAACACCTATAAGTGCCGAATTATGAATTTGGAATAATATTCTAACAATCCCCCCTGAATTATGATTAATCATATCAAAATATTCTAATACATTCAAAACATCATTTGTGTCACATGTACACATCCTTGTATCAAATGATTGAACACAATATTCCTCAGAACTGAAGCAGCTAGAAATAACTTTCCTTCTAATCGCTTTTCTCTTTACTTTAACTCCTCCTAGATCTATCTATTCAAAATCTTAAAATAATGATATAGAATTTAAAAATGTATAACATAATGATGACTCATATCTATAATTACTATTATTAATAATAATAATAATAACAATTATTATTATTATTAAAATAAATTATGCAATAATATATTTCCATATTTGTGCTCAAATAATATTTTAGCTCTTTGGAAATATACTTTACACTCTAAAACATGTCATAACTTTCCATATTTCTATTAAGAGTGATATGTTTCTTAAGTTATGAACAAAAGATGTTCTATAAACTAGAATGAGTGTGCAGTTGTTACCTAAAAATGTTCAATATATGAATAAGGAAAAATAAATAAAAATAATAATGATAATCCTAACTTAATATGAACATTAATATCAGAATAATCGGATTATCAAAAAATGTATATGTGGACAAATGTTTGAGTCCCAAATTGTTTATCTATAGTAGATAGATAAAGTTTCTTCTGATTAATTTTTTCTTCATGAAATGTCTTTAAAGTTTCTTCTTCAAGTTCTGTTAGGTTAGAAAAACCTTGTTGAATAAGATAAAACAGTCACAAATCTGAAGTATAAATCTTTTGTCCAATATTCTTCCCTAGAGGATTCCTTCTTTAACTTTGAATTTTCTTGATATTCTCTTTGCTCTTCATATGAGCTTGTTATCCTCCATATCTATTTGATTTTAGATGCCATTTCTGTAAAAGAAATGCAGTATCATTAATTAGGCAAAAAATATTTACATTCAATTCTTGTAACTTTTTTCCTTTTTTTCTCAACAAATGTTAAAACATTATGAGACAATAACTTTGTGAATTTGTTAAACTATATGTAAAATAACACTATCTTATATTTTCCTTCAAAGAAAACTTCTGTATGACAATGTACTGTCCTTATCCTGTCTAAGATGGCCTAAACTATAAATCATATGTACTGTGAAGTTTAGGTATGACAGGACGCAACACCTCCTTTGGTCATGATACAAATCTCTGTTTTCACAAACAAAAGAAAAGTTTTGTACCACCCAGAGATGACAATGGACTATGCCTTTGTTCTCATCTCTAAAAGATTAGAAATGTGAGTAACTGTATTCTGTGTTGAAGCTCTTATTCTAGTGTTAGACTGTTCTGCAGTAACAAATACTGGCTCTATGTCCTTCTCTGTTCTTATGCTGGAAACCTGAGATAGAGACTTCTCAGATGCAGCTGTATAAACATGTGCTGGTGTACATTCCTGAAGATGTCTTCCTTTTACATCTATCTGAATGTGTTTGGATGATAAAGCTCTGAACCATAGAGGATATGTTTTACGACATTCTTTAAAACTATCTTTCTCAAAAATACCTTTTAGTGAGCAGTCAGGTGTCCGTACAATGATTTTGTTTGATTTCACTATGCTCTCTGTAACTTTAATTGCATAGTAAACACTTAGCAGTTGCTTTACACCTGACTCAAAAGTTTTTTCTAAAAATGATAAAACTCTGGAGAAATAGGCAATTATTTTCTCCTTACCTTCTTGTAATTGAGACAACGTTACTGAGATGGCATTCTCAGATACATGAGTTTTCAAAACAAAAGATGCTTCAGAACAAACCTCTATTGTACTTAATGCTGGAGCATTCTGCAAATCTTTTTTCAACATTTCAAAAGCATTTTTCTCATTTGGACCCCATTGGTCAACTATATTACCTTTATTTCTCAAAAGATTATATAGTGGATTAACTTTTTCTGCAAAACAGTGTACAAACTCTTTGCAATGATTTATTTTATGCAAAAATTGATACAATGCCTTATGAGTTGTTGGAGGTGGGATTGCAGTGATCTCTCTAACTGTTTCTTGCAACAGTTGTCTCTTTCCTTGACTAATTTGCATGTGAAGGTATTTCACTTGACTTTTCATGAGCTGGACTTTTGTCGTGTTTAATTTTAAACCTTCAGCTTGTAACATCATAAACAACTCAGACAAAAGAGCAATATGTTCATCGATATTCTGAGTACTCAGCAGAATCGTATCCACATACTGACAAATGCAGTCTGGCCTAGAAAATTTTGAAAGTATTTTTGCTATAGTTTCATGAACTATACCATCACCAATACCTAGGCCAGGTATTAATCGAGTGAACGTATAAGTCTCTTTTCTGAATGTGAATGCGAATTTGTACTGGCTGCTATTCGCTAAAGAAAGGGAAAAATGGCTATTCATAATTTTTAATACAGAGAACACTTTGTCCTCAGCATTCAAATTTAACTTTAAGTTAGATTTATCAGGAAGAACTGGGTTATTTGTGATATGTTTATTCAATGTCCTTAAGTCAACTGATAAAGAATATGAATTATCAGTATTTTTTATAGGCCAAATACAATTATTTACCACTGATTTAGCTTTCTTTACAATTCCAAGTTGTACAAACTCCTGAATAATGGCAGAAAGTGGACCAATTGATTCTAGTGGTAACTCATACTGATTAAGGGGTTCTGGATCTTTTCCCTCAATATTCAATTCAGTATTTTTCAAAGTTCCAATGTCATTTTTGAACTTTGACCACAAACTTGGAAAACGTTGTACCACTTCCTTTAAAGCACAATTACCATCAACATCAGGCCACTTTTGTTCTGTAGACATATTGGTAATGGAACCAACTTTACTGTATACAGAGGGATCAATAAGCACTGATTTGGGCCTAGATGGATCTTTCCAAATACTTTTATTAGCCAAATCGATCACCCATTTTTGTTCATTGATTACATCAATGCCAAGTATATTCTCTGCTTTAGGACATACCCAAATGTTAATGTTAGTTTTCACTAATCCAGGTACTTCAAATGTTACATTAGATACCTGTCTAGCAGTGGAATTACCTGTATTATTAAAACCCACTATATTACACATAGGAGAATTTGGTTTCACAGGTATGTTTTCTTTGGTAAGGCTAATCTCAGATCCACTGTCAATGAGACAATTAATATTTTTACCATTCAGCAAACATTGTATATATGGCCTACCATTCTCATCCAAAATAATTGGTGCTACATATTGTAATGGCAGAGAAATTGAATCCCGGTGTGATTCTATTTTTGGCAATGGCAATAAACCCTCTCTTTCAGTGACAGTGTTGTCTGAACTGCTGCTAACAGTCAAATTACTGATCTTTTTGACTTCAGTGGCATAAGGCAATTCAGTCAAAATGTTATCTTGACGTGAAAAAACAGGTGGTACAAAAGCTGATTTTTCATTCTCCTACCTGGCTCGCCAAAATGAAGAATATTATTAATATCTAATATTCTTGTATCTCAGAGGCGCTTCCGGATGAAATAGCATTGATAGCCAAATTGACTTAAAACAAAGTGTGAGTTTATTGTCACACAGTTGGCATCATAAATACAATGTAAAAATATATTAGTTCAGTTCAGTGTGGGTAAAAATATATGAAATAGAATAAAAAGTTATAAAGCTATAATAAGCTTTGGAAGCATGTGTGCTTCATGGCTGCTGTCTTTCTCCATGCTGTCTTGTCCAAGTAGAAACAGGAAATGACGTTCTCAGTCTTCTGGCAGAATTGGCAGCTGTCCCAACTTATCAAAGTATCTTGTGTACATGTCAGTATCATCTATCCTAATGACTGTGTGTCTGTGTGTGTGTCTGTCTGTGTGTCTGTGTGTCCTTCAATATGGAAGCATTGGCTTTATATGTTACATGTGAACGTGTGAACGTCATAACCTCACACCAACTTAGAACCTTGTATGGCACATATTCATTTCTGCTAGCTTCAGTATGCACTCATAGTCATATATGGCATACGATTGACAAGCCCACATGTAACACTCCATATTTGAAGTAATATGCTGATTATGTAATGTCATATAACCAAACATCTATATAATATGAACACATATTATCAACTTTACATTAAGTAACTATATACTAGTACTTATTAATATGACTGGAACTACAAACTAACTTAACTTAACAGGATATAATCCACAATGTATATTCCTTTAGCTACGTGGACACGTGTCTATTTTCGTCTTCTCATGACATTCTACACCAAGATACCTTAAATGTCATACTCAAATTGGCTACACCAGAAAAATCCAGCAATGCTCAGCTTTAGAAGAAGAATCATGTCAAATCTATTGATCAAGGTCATTCACACATACTCTATTTATCATGATTAATCATAAAACCAAATATGTTTTGCAAGCTTGCCATGAATATAATATAACACCTATAAGTGCCGAATTATGAATTTGGAATAATATTCTAACACATGTTTCATTTAAAGTCCCACCCTCCCCCTTAGCAATCCCCCTTGTTTGTGAGAAATAGACAGTGACATCCTGACACCTTATAGGAACCTGACACACACAATGATACAGTCACCATCCAGACACATCCCTTGTCTGTTACTGGATAATGTCCCAGAATTCCCAGCACCGCTCACCTCTCCTGTCAGCAGCTCCATCATCTTCTTGGTGACTTCTAGAATCTTCTGCATGTTGTGTCTCTCAGGTTTTAGGGAGTCACATGGAGGCACTGTGATGGTCATATGATCACCTGACTTCAGAAGAGGAAATCTCTGTATTGAGGGACAAATAGGAATATCATGTTAGAATCCCAGAATCCTCCTCACCTCTCCGGTCAGGTCTGTGATTTATTAATAGAGATAAGAGTGATGTCATGTGACCTCCCAGAATCCTCCTCACCTCTCCGGTCAGCAGGTAGATGATCTCCGGGGTGAGGTTTAGTATCTTCTCAGTCATGTGACTCCGGTCCTCCTCCATCCTCATTGGTGCCGTCACCTATAAAGGTTTCCCTGTAGACAGATAACATTCATAACAGAGAATTATCTGGATTGGTTGTACAATAATAGGATGAGGATATCAGGAGGTAATATAAAGGTCAGTATGTACTTAAGCACTATGGTCCCCAGTGTGAAAATATTTGATCTGGACAGTTTAGTGTTCACTTTAATTCTTGCAAATCGGGAGTCTTGTAAAATTTGACCTCATAGCATAAATTCCATTCTATATGTTAAGCGTGAGATGAGGAGGAGATCCAGGAATCAGGATAAAGGTCAGGACAAGCAACAGACGAGGGCATCCAAGAGATGAAGCCGGGGTCACTACACAGAAAATCAATCCAAGGAAACAACAGGCAGGACGAGGAATAGCTAGAAGGAGCCCAGAGACAAATGAGAATATTGCTCAGCCAATGGGAGATTATCTCAGCATGACTTACATAATGAAGGAGATGAGGGGGAGGGGAGGAAGTCACTTATGGTGACCATAGATACATGGAAATTCAGCTGGTTCAGCAGGGATCGGTCACATTTCCATCCATGTGTGGTCACTGCCAGATAAAAGTCACTCGATCAGCGGCTGCAGCCAATAGCTTCATCACTGATCTGTGTATTCTGAGAGCGGAGGAGCGCCCCCCATTGTCAGAATACAATAGTGCAGCGGGGAGGATTCCCCCATCCCCCTCCAATGTGTGGATGGGGGAATCACTTCAGTTTTTTTCACTCAACTCGCTGGTTGAACGATAAACCTGACTCCTGTATGGCCAGCTTTGGAAGCAAAATATATTAATCATCAACTGATCCCCCTGAAGGGGTTAATCTAGGTCTCCACACTATATATGTGTGTATCATCATCTGCTGGAGATAAAAGACATCACAGTGACTATGGAGGAAGAGGACGGACATGATGAGGGGGTGATGAATGAAGAGTGCAGAGAGAGAGCACAAAAGAGGCAAATCACCAGGAACCCGACACGTGGGTGTTTATTGGGGGACTCGGGGTACAGGCAGGAGGAGAATTAGAACAAAAAATAGACACAGCAATAAAGAGTGATCCTCAGGGTGGCAAAATGGGACATCAAAGGGGAGGTAGTCCACAGGACAAACAGAAGGCACAGCAATGAAGCGTGCTCCTCAGGACAGCAAAGGGGTGATAGTCCACAGGGCAGAGCAGTGTTTGGTACAACGGGGGGGTTAAAGTCCTTGGCACACGGGCAGAGCAGTGTTAGCACATCAGGGTAGCAAGACACAGTAGAAAGAAACATTCCTCCAGGTGGCAATGTAACACCACACAGATAGTCCACATAGGATGGCCCAGCAGAAATGGGGATTCCGTACTCAAGGACAGAGATCCAGGCAGGGCTAAGTCCAGAACAGGGCAGATATCTGGGTCGACAGGGGTAGGGGCTGGTAGCTGAAGTAGATCAGGCAGGGTGAAGTCCATGGGCCCTTGGAGGGGGGCTGACCGCAGCTCAGCAGCACAGACAATACAGAACTATATGTCCCAGGGTGCAGAGAGTAGCACCCAGTTCTTACTGATCCATCAGACTCAGCAGTTCTAAGCACCTTCCAGTGAGGTCTGCAGCCATCAGCTCCTCTCTGTGTCCATCATGGAAGGCGACTCTCACCAGACTGACCCCCTTCTTTGTGTCGTGAATTCAGCCAGAGACCTCACCTCAGATTCAGGTGGTGCCGAGGTGTCTGGCTCTATCCTGACACAATATACAATCATTTATGTGCTTCTTACTGAGGGAGCCTCATGTCCTCCCCCTGTGGGGACCCCGGAACTCACACTGCAAATTATACAGATAAACTGACTGCGTTATACATTGCATCCGGATTAGAGATTGTCCATTTTATAAAACATAATAATATCCAATATTTCTGACCTTCATTACAAGGGGGTTACTGGGTGTAAATAGAAAAAAAGATCTTATTACCTCCTCTGCTACTTCCAGTAATGTCTCCTTTGCATTTTGTACCTCATGGATTGCATTGAATGCATTTGACATCACTTCCGGTCTGTACCTGAAATCACTTCCTGTCTGCATTCCATAGAGACTTCCTGTCTGGGTAGAAGTGAGATCACCACCTTGTGGAGCTCATAGGAACTGCAGAAACATCTGGTAGTGTGAACACGTCCTTGTGCTGTGTGTGTATGTACTGTATATCCTTATAGATGGGTCATCTCCACTCCCACCAAGGGGGATAGAAATATATTACTGCTCGGGGGGGGAGACATTTTGGCCCCTTTGATTTTGCAGTAAAATTGATTGCAGATTTAGTCATGTAGAACATCTGTTATATGGATACAAAGAACCCCAGCCGAGAGTAAAGGGTGGAAATGGCTCCTGATTTGGGCAATTATGTCACCAATATAAATAGAATAAAACCCGCGCTATGTGTAACAACTCAAATACCTACAAAAATAACTTATACCGGACTGCTGCTGTAACAAAGGTAAGTATTCCCTTTATCAACTAGAAGAGCATTATGTGTCACAGCGCTGTCCTATTGTGTGTGCACATAAATCATCACAAATACACTAAAATATGTGGAGACATTCATATATAAAGTGCTAGGGGCTCAAATAATATTCTCTGCAGATCTACTGCTTCCACTTTACATCTACTTCTTTAATATCAAAATATTTGCTGCTATATTAAATAAACTAAAAATCTGTGCAAATTCATGTAATCATACAATATTTTGTGCTCAATATAGTGTTCTCTGCAAGTCCACTGCTTCCACTTTGCATCTACTTCAACAAACCATTTTGCAAAAAAAAAAACCCCCACCAATCAATGAAAAGTTGATAAGGTGTAAAGTTCTCGGTGCTCCAAACTGTGCCAGCTGTAGTGTAGCCACGCCTTCTTCCACCTCTTACACACGTGATGGTGAGGGCGCCCCCTTAGTAGTGCTTCCCCACTCACCAGAGCAATATGACTCCCAGCTTTTCATCTACCAGAGTCACCAACATCCTTCACACTCTCCTCACCTCCGATGGCAAAGGAACTGGATCCTCCTCGCTCACTCCTGAGAGTCTGCTGCGCTTTCTGTCATCTCCCTCCTAGACTCCTCCTCCGACCGCTGTTCCAGCAGGAGCTCCGCCTCTTCATACACACTCAGAGCTCCACCTCTTCATACACACTCAGAGCTCCGCCTCTTCATACACACTCAGAGCTCCGCCTCTTCATACACACTCAGAGCTCCGCCTCTTCATACACACTCAGAGCTCCGCCTCTTCACACACACTCAGAGCCCCTCCTCTTCATACACACTCAGAGCTCCGCCTCTTCATACACACTCATAGCTCCGCCTCTTCATACACACTCAGAGCTCCGCCTCTTCATACACACTCAGGGCTCCGCCTCTTCATACACACTCAGAACTCCGCCTCTTCATACACACTCAGAGCTCCTCTTCTTCATACACACTCAGAGCTCCGCCTCTTCATACACACTCAGAGCTCCGCCTCTTCATACACACTCAGAACTCCACCTCTTCATACACACTCAGAGCTCCTCTTCTTCATACACACTCAGAGCTCCGCCTCTTCATACACACTCAGAGCTCCGCCTCTTCATACACACTCAGAGCTCCGCCTCTTCATACACACTCAGAGCTCCGCCTCTTCATACACACTCAGGGCTCCGCCTCTTCAGACACACTCAGAGCTCCGCCTCTTCATACACACTCAGAGCTCTGCCTCTTCATACACACTCAGAGCTCCGCCTCTTCATATACACTCAGAGCTCCGCCTCTTCATACACACTCAGAGCTCCGCCTCTTCATACACACTCAGAGCTCGGCCTCTTCATACACACTCAGGGCTCCCCCTCTTCAGACACACTCAGAGCTCCGCCTCTTCATACACACTCAGAGCTCCGCCTCTTCATACACACTCAGAGCTCCGCCTCTTCATACACACTCAGGGCTCCGCCTCTTCAGACACACTCAGAGCTCCGCCTCTTCATACACACTCAGAGCTCCGCCTCTTCATACACACTCAGAGCTCCGCCTCTTCATATACACTCAGAGCTCCGCCTCTTCATACACACTCAGAGCTCCGCCTCTTCATATACACTCAGAGCTCCACCTCTTCAGACACACTCAGAGCTCCGCCTCTTCATACACACTCAGAGCCCCGCCTCTTCATATACACTCAGAGCTCCGCCTCTTCATACACACTCAGAGCTCCGCCTCTTCATACACACTCAGAGCTCCGCCTCTTCATACACATTTAGGGCTCCGCCTCTTCATGCACACTCCGAGCTCCGCCTCTTCACACACACTCAGAGCTCCGCCTCTTCATACACACTCAGAGCCCCGCCTCTTCATATACACTCAGAGCTCCGCCTCTTCATACACACTCAGAGCTCCGCCTCTTCACACACACTCAGTTCTCCGCCACTTCATACACACTCAGGGCTCCGCCTCTTCATACGCGCTCAGAGCTCCGCCTCTTCATACACACTCAGAGCTCCGCCTCTTCATACACACTCAGAGCTCCGCCTCTTCATACTCACTCAGGGCTGCACCTCTTCATACACACTTGGAGCTCCGCCTCTTCATACACACTCAGAGCTCCGCCTCTTCATACTCACTCAGAGCTCCGCCTCTTCATACACACTCAGAGCTCCGCCTCTTCATACACACTCAGAGCTCCGCCTCTTCATACACATTTAGGGCTCCGCCTCTTCATGCACACTCCGAGCTCTGCCTCTTCATACACACTCAGAGCTCCGCCTCTTCATACACACTCAGAGCTCCTCCTCTTCATACACATTTAGGGCTCCGCCTCTTCATGCACACTCCGAGCTCCGCCTCTTCACACACACTCAGAGCTCCGCCTCTTCATACACACTCAGAGCCCCGCCTCTTCATATACACTCAGAGCTCCGCCTCTTCATACACACTCAGAGCTCCGCCTCTTCACACACACTCAGTTCTCCGCCACTTCATACACACTCAGGGCTCCGCCTCTTCATACGCGCTCAGAGCTCCGCCTCTTCATACACACTCAGAGCTCCGCCTCTTCATACACACTCAGAGCTCCGCCTCTTCATACTCACTCAGGGCTGCACCTCTTCATACACACTCAGAGCTCCGCCTCTTCATACACACTCAGAGCTCCGCCTCTTCATACTCACTCAGAGCTCCTCCTCTTCATACACACTCAGGGAGGAGAGAAAGGGGAAGCTTATACAGTACATACACACAGCACAAGGCCGTGTTCACACTACGGGATGAATCTCTGGGATGCAGTTTCTCTGACCTCCACAAGGTGGTGATCTCACCTCTACCCAGATAGGAAGCCTCTATGGAATACAGACAGGAAGTGATGTCAGATACAGACAGGAAATGATGTCAGATACAGACAGGACATTCCATTTGGTAGGACGCAGCGAGAAGACAATGTAGGATCTGGCGGCAGAGGAGGTAATATGTAGATTAACCCCTTCAGAGGTATCAGTTGATGATTAATATATTTTGCTTCCAAAGCTGGCCATACATGGTTCAGTTTTATCGTTCATCCAGTGGGCTGAGTAGGGTTGCCACTAAGGATGAGCTCCGGTGTGTTCGCACAGCCCACATGCAGAGCCCGCCAGGAAGTCGGCACTGCGGAGCGCTAATCACAGGCAGTGAGACATTGTCCCCATGTGCAGCTGCAGAGATCGGGAAATATCTCAAAATATCTCTGCCTGTGATTATCACTCCGCAGTGCCTACTTCCTGGCGGGCTCTGCACGTGGGCTGTACGAACACGCCAGAGCTCATCCTTTGTTGCCACCTCATCCCTTTAAATCCGAACACATATGAATTACACAGGTTCTGTGGCTGATTAAGGTGGTAATTAAACTCACTTGGTGCCTTATCTGCATTAAATTAGCCTCAGAACCTGTGTAATTCATATGTGTTCGGGTTTAAATGGATGAGGTGGCAACCCTAGGGCTGAGTTAAAAAGCTGAACCGATTCCCCCATCCGCATATTGGAGGGGGATGGGGGAATCCTCCCCGCTGCACTATTGTATTCTGACAATGGGGGGCGCTCCTCCGCTCTCAGAATACACAGATCAGTGATGAAGCTATTGGCTGCAACCAAAACTGAAGTAGGGCTTTAAAAAAAAATGGAAAACTAAATGGAGAGGTGAGGAGGATTCTGAGAATATTATTTGATTTTACTATTTGTGTTCAGATCTAGAGTTTTCCTCCTGTGAAGTCTGGAGATCATATGACCATCACATTGTCTCCACCTCCCTCCCTGATAGAATAGAGAAATACAAAGAAGATTCTAGAAGTCACCAGAGAGATCATGGAGGAGAGGTGAGCGGTGCTGGGAATTCTGGGACATTATCCAGTAACAGACAAGGGATGTGTCTGGATGGTGACTGTATCATTGTGTGTGTCAGGTTCCTATAAGGTGTCAGGATGTCACTGTCTATTTCTCCATGGAGGAGTGGGAGTATTTAGAAGGACACAAGGATCTCTACAAGGACGTCATGATGGACAATCAGCCGCCCCTCACATCACCGGGTAAGAGGAGACTTTATTGTAAAGTAGAGAGCAGTACGGAGGCTCCACCTAGATCCCCCATCATCTGATAAACACATAGAAACAATGTATTCAGTCAGTGTGTGTGTTTCCTACAGATGGATCCAGTAATGGGAACCCACCGGAGAGATGTCCCCGTCCTCTGTATTCCCGGGATTCCACACAGGAAGATCACACCATCCCTCACCATCATCAGGTAGATGAGGAACAATCACTGATAGTATCATTAGGATCTGTACATTATCTGCATTGTTACCATTGATGTCATTTTTATTATATATTCAGAGAGGAAACCCGAGAGATTCTAAAGTTGAAGTAAAAGAAGAGATAAAAGAGGAGGATGATGAGGATGGGGTGATGGAGGAGTCAGAGTCTCTAAAAGAACACAAAGATCTGTACCAGGACACCATGGTGGAGTCATCCAGCTACAGAAACCCACCAGAGAGATGTCCCCGTCCTCTGTATTCCTGGGATTCCACACAGGAAGATCACACCATCCCTCATCATCATCAGGTAGATGATTGACAATTATTGGTAGTTCTGATTTATACACAGCATGTTTGTTATAATGAATGTTTTATTATATATTCAGAGTGGAAACCTCGGGGATGATAATATTGATGTTAAAGAAGAGTATAAAGAGGAGGATGAGGAGTATGGAGTGATGGAGGAGTTTTCAGAAGGACACAAGGATATGATGGAGCCACCTAATACCAGGAACCCACCAGAGAGATGTCCTCATCCTCTGTATTCCCGGGATTCCACACAGGAAGATCACACCATCCCTCACTGTTACAAGGTTGGTGGGATGGAGGTTATAAAACACAGACTCATGGAGACAATGTGTGGATTTTATGTGATGTCACAATAACAAAGCTTATATCTTACAGATGATATTCTCTCATTTTCTTGATTTAGAGTGGAGATCCAATCGATATAGAATTTGAGGTTAAAGCAGAAGAAGAAGAGACATATATGAGGGATGATCAGCAGTCTATGGAGGAGGATGGAATAACGGGGACATTTATAGAGGAGGACACTCCTACAGAGATCAGCACAGGTGGGTCATTAGCACTAAATACATTCCTCCACCCATACTGCTCACTGATTGGTCCAGAGTAGGGCGGGGACTGGGTGATATCAGCCTGTAATACCCTTGTCACTTTCCTGAGCTGTGTTTCCCGTCCTGTATTCCTGTATTTCTCTCGGATAATCTTCCTTCTCTGTGCTGCAGACACAATTTATGTATCTAGACTGGATTTATGGAGATTCTGGGGTTCATCTGGCAGGAAAATGTTCATTTTCACCATAGGCATTACGAGAGCTAGGCACCTGGGGTATGTGCTTTGGGTCTTCTGCCCCAAACCTGGGTATGGCAAGATGTTTGACAGAACAATTCTCCCAGGGTTACTTGCTCTGTTGTCTGCTGGCTGTGCCGGGTGGAGGTATATGTCTGTAAAGTCTCAGACCCAAGTCACTGAGTGCAGTCTCAGGAGATGGGAGGCAGCGGTGTGGGACCTCTGCAACTTGTCTCATATAAACATTTAATCTTCCACTGATTACTGAATACCAATATTATGAGTCCTGATCCTTACACTGTATAATTTATATTGTACATTACATACTCCTAACCCCTGCACTGTATACTGTACAGTAAATCATTATGATACTATAAAATCCTATTTGTTGTATCTTATATAATAAGTTGTACATTACATAGTCCTGACTTCTTTTGCACCCATTTTCTACAAGCTGGACATTTTATATCTGATGATTTGATTGGAGCACAGACTTTTACATGTTGATAATAATGTGATAACATCCTCCAACTTTGAAACCTTAAACAGAAAGTGATAATGAGGGAAGAGTCAATAACCCAATGATGGTGGTCTTCAGGATCAGTCCAGTCTTCATCTTGCTTGTTCTCCCCCCATCCTCACTCTCTGACCTCTGGTGGGGCTCAGCCCCGCTGTTATTCATGACTAAATCATGGACTAAATAAGGAAGTGCAGTACTTCTTGTGTTGGGAAGATGACAATGAGTGATAGAGGGGGTGGTGACACTCCTCCTATAATCTCCTCATCACTGTCACTCCTATAAAAGACAGTTCTCGTTGTTTCCTCACTCTCTGACTAAGGTCCATGAATAAAGAAATGAACTGGTAGGAAAATCAGAGGACCCATTTACTAGTTACCTTGAGGGAGAATTGTAGGATCCTCAGAGACAAAGCTGCCTGATGTGGGCGGAGTCAGGGCCGTTGTTAGAAATCATGGGGCCACGTACACCTGAGAGGGCCCAATGACCCCACCCACCTGCCTTAGAAAAAAAAAAATGCAGCTTTGTCTTCAAATGTTTTTTCTCCTCCTGCAGCCTGTTATACATTTGATTAGACTTGGATCTGAAGATGCCTCAGCCCATCCCTGCTCATGAGAATGCTGCAGCTGACTTTAACCTCTTGCCGGCGGCGGGTCGACTCTCTTGTGCAAATTACCGTAGCAGCTCTAAGGCGGCAGGCGCAGGCTGCGGGGAAGTACCGAGGGTCAGGCGGACTCGATGTTTGCCGGCGGCCCGAAATCGCCTATTACAGAGACAGAACGGGGCACTGCCTTTTGTAAACAAGGTGGATCCCCGTTCTGACAGATGACATGACAGAGATCTTCTGTCCCCAGTGATCGGAAACTGATCTCTGTCATGTCCCTGATAGCCCCCCCCCCCCCCACAGTTAGAACATACACAGGGAACACACTTAACCCCTTGATCGCCCCGTTAGTGTTAACCCCTTCCCTGCCAGTGACATTTATAAAGTAATCAGTGGATATTTTAAAATGTCAGTGGTCCCAAAAAAGTGTCCGATCTGTCCGCCACAATGTCACAGTCTCGATACTAGTAAAAAAAAAAAAAAAAATTCCATAAATCTTTCCCCTATTTTGTAGATGTTATAACTTTTGAGCAAACCAATCAATACACACCTATTGCAATTTTATAAAAAATTTTTACTAAAAATATGTAGAAGAATACATATCGGCCTAAACTGATGAAGACCTTTTTTTTTTTTTTTTTTTTTTTTTTGGATATGTATTATAGCAGAAAGTAAAAAAAAATATATATTTTTTTTTCAAAATTGTCGCTTTTTTGTTTATAGAGCAAAAAAAAAAAGATGTGATCAAATACCTCCAAAAGAAAGCTCTATTTGTGGGGAATAAAGGACATCGATTTTATTTGTGTACAACGTCGCACGACCGCGCAATTATCAGTTAAAGCGACGCAGTGCCGTATCCCAAACAATGGCCTGGTCATTAAGGGGGTAAATCCTTCCGGGGCTGAAGTGGTTAAGGCCTCAATTTTCCCAAAGCCGTAATCTACATCTATTTTGTGTTTAAATCCGCTGAAGCGTGCACTCCAATAATTTAAATCTTTTCCAACCAAGCTGGATGGGGCAGAGGGCGGAGGTCGGTGTTTTGTCATCCGTGATGTCTCGATGTCTGCGGGGATACCCGCGATCGTCTGACGGAGAGGAAGAACGGGGAGATGCTAATGTAAACAAGCATCTCCCCATTCTGCCTAGTGACAGTGTCACTGATCTCTGCTCCCTGTAATCAGGAGCAGTGATCAGTGATGTATCACGTGTAGCCCATCCCCCCCCCCACAGGTAGAATCACTCCCTAGGACACACTTAAAGGGGTTGCAAAGGTATTTTTTTTTTTTTTTTTAAATAACAAACATGTTATACTTACCTCCACTGTGCAGCTCATTCTGCACAGAGTGGCCCCGAACCTGGTCTTCTGGGGCCCCCGGGCGGCTGTTTCAGCTCCTCCCCGCAAGGACTCACCACCTTAATGTGAGCTCCCTCGCATGGTGGTTAGTTCTTGCGGGTGCCGCCCCGTGATACAGCTGGCGGCTATAGCCGCTCGCTGTATCACTCGCCCCGCCCCCCGGAGCACTGCTTCATTGGATGTGATTGACAGCAGCGCGAGCCAATGGCTGCGCTGCTTTCAATCCATCCACTGTAGCCAATCAGTGGCCAGGCTGAGCGGTGAAGAGGATGTCGGGAGCGAGCGTGCGACTTTCGAGGGATCAGGTAAGTAAAACGGGGGGGCTGGGGGGGCGGCGGTATTGTCGGAAGTTTTTTCACCTTAATGCATAGAATGCATTAAGGTGAAAAAAAAAATTTACCTTTACAACCCCTTTAACCCCTTCCTAGCCACCTAGTGGTTAACCCCTTCACTGCCAGTGTCATTTACACAGTAATCAGTGCATTTGTATAACACTGATCGCTGTATAAATGACAGTGGTCCCAAAGATGTGTCAAAAGTGTCCAATGTGTCCGCCATAATGTCGCAGTCACAATAAAAATCGCAGTTCACTGCCATGACTAGTAAAAAAAAAAAAAAAAAATTTTATAAAAATGCCATAAAACTATCCCCTATTTTGTAGACGCTATAACTTTTGCGCAAACCAATCAATAAACGCTTTTGCGATTTTTTTTTTTTTTTTTTTTTTATTTAACAAAAATATGTAGAGGAATACGTATCGGCCTAAACTGAGGGAAAAAAAAAATTTATATAGTTTTGGGAAAATTTATTATAGCAAAATGTAAAAAATAATGCGTTTTTTTTCAAAATTGTCGCTCTATTTTTGTTTATAGCGCAAAAAATAAAAACCGCAGAGGTGATCAAATGCCACCAAAAGAAAGCTCTATTTGTGGGGAAAAAAGGACATCAATTTTGTTTCGGGGCCACGTCGCACGACCGCGCAATTGTCAGTTAAAGCGAAGCAGTGCCGAATCGCAAAAAGTGCTCTGGTCTTTGGCCAGCAAAATGGTCCATGGTTAAAGCGGAGTGGTTTGGGGGCAGTAAAAACACGGCTCAGCTGTGTGATTTTACTGCCCCAGCAAACACAAGTAACATCTCATCATTCTGATGATCAGAGTACAGCGGGTGGTGTACGGCTCGGTCACAGTGTCACATGGCTGTTGGACGATGACTTGGTTCTGGCTGGACTTAGGGTTGTCTCAATAACACTTTTTTAAGACCGAGTACAAATAGAGATATTTCTTATCAAGTACTCACCGATACCGATTACCAATTACCGATACTTCTTATCAAGTACTCACCGATTACCGATACTTCTTATCAAGTACTCACCGATTACCGATACTTCTTATCAAGTACTCACCGATTACCGATACTTCTTATCAAGTACTCACCGATACCTATTACCAATACTTCTTATCAAGTACTCACCGATTACCAATACTTCTTATCAAGTACTCATCGATTACCGATACTTCTTATCAAGTACTCACCGATACCAATTACCGATACTTCTTATCAAGTACTCACCGATTACCGATACTTCTTATCAAGTACTCACCGATACCGATTACCAATTACCGATACTTCTTATCAAGTACTCACCGATTACCGATACTTCTTATCAATACTCACCGATTACCAATACTTCTTATCAAGTACTCATCAATTACCGATACTTCTTATCAAGTACTCACCGATACCGATTACCAATACTTCTTATCAAGTACTCACCGATTACCAATACTTCTGATCAAGTACTCACCAATTACCGATACTTCTTATCAAGTACTCACCGATACCGATTACCGATACTTCTTATCAAGTACTCACCGATACCGATTACCGATACTTCTTATCAAGTACTCACCTATACCGATTACCGATACTCCTTATCAAGTACTCACCGATACCGATTACCGATACTCCTTATCAAGTACTCATCGATACCGATTACCGATACTTCTTATCAAGTACTCACCGATACGATACTTCTTATCAAGTACTCACCGATACCGATTACCGATACTTCTTATCAAGTACTCACCGATACCGATTACCGATGCTTCTTATCAAGTACTCACTGATTACCAATACTTCTTATCAAGTACTCACCAATACCGATTACTGATTACTTATCAAGTACTCACCGATACTGATTACCAATACTTCTTATCAAGTACTCACCGATACCGATTACGATACTTCTTATCAAGTACTCACCGATACCGATTACTGATGCTTCTTATCAAGTACTCACTGATTACCAATACTTCTTATCAAGTACTCACCAATACCGATTACTGATCACTTATCAAGTACTCACCGATACTGATTACCAATACTTCTTATCAAGTACTCACCGATACCGATTACCAATACTTCTTATCAAGTACTCACCGATACCGATTACCGATGCTTCTTATCAAGTACTCACTGATTACCAATACTTCTTATCAAGTACTCACCAATACCGATTACTGATACTTCTTATCAAGTACTCACCGATACCGATTACCGATACTTCTTATCAAGTACTCACCGATACCGATTACCGATACTTCTTATCAAGTACTCACCGAGTGCAGGGTGTACCAAGATGGGAGTGGGGATGTTCAGCCGCTGACAAAGATACAGAACGTCACTTCTGTTCCTGAATGTCACTGATCCTGATGGAAAATGCGGCTGCGCCCTGCACCCCTGCCAGCTTACCTACTTCCACTGCTGCTGAGGACTCGCCCTCCGTTCTGCCCTCTCCGCCTGCTGACTCCGCCTGCTGTCTTCCGGTTGCACGCAGCAACGCCGCATCTCCCAGGTATGGGATCAGCATAGGGAGTATTTGTGTGAGTACAAGTACTAGTATAGGGACACCCTATGTGTACTGTGTACAGTCTGTAACACTCAGTACAGCCATAAGGTAACCACCTATCATGGAACACCGAGACCGATCCATACACCACCTGATGATCAGAAGACACCATTGGGGAGTCCAGAGTAGTGATCACTGTGTGTGTAGTGTGTGTGTGTGTGGCCACTTACCTGAGGTTGTGTACTGATTACACACACTGCTCCCTTTCATCTGTCTGTCCGTGTAGTGCCCTCACCCACACATTACACACACTGCACCCTTTCATCTGTCTGCCCATGTAGTGCCCTCACCCACACATTACACACACTGCTCCCTTTCATCTGTCTGTCCGTGTAGTGCCCTCACCCACACATTACACACACTGCACCCTTTCATCTGTCTGCCCGTGTAGTGCCCTCACCCACACATTACACACACTGCTCCCTTTCATCTGTCTGTCTGTGTAGTGCCCTCGCCAGCACATTACACACACTGCTCCCTTTCATCTGTCTGTCCGTGTAGTGCCCTCACCCACACATTACACACACTGCTCCCTTTCATCTGTCTGTCCGTGTAGTGCCCTCACACACACATTACACACACTGCTCCCTTTCATCTGTCTGCCCATGTAGTGCCCTCACCCACACATTACACACTGCTCCCTTTTGTAATGACACCCCGAGTATGAAAGGGGTTAAAGTTGTTTAGGACATTCCATACCCAAACACAAAGGCAGCTACCGAACTCTTCCATCAGCCGAACAAGGAACCCATACAAATAATTCTCCCTCAAGTACGAGACAAGATGCTCTGTCTTGAGGTTCAAGCAGGAATCAACTCATTTATTATCACACATGGACACAACAGATAAAATAACTCAGAGACTCTTTCCCCCCACCCTTTTTAAAAGAGGGCGGGTTAAACTGTCCAATGACAATGGACACACAGGTCAGGTGTGTTTTAAAGTCTCATCAGTACACAGTCTTATCAGCAGGGAAGCTGTTGCAGGAATCCCCCTCCTTCCATAGAGATGCACATCCTGTGATCCAAGGCAGTCAGACACAATAGAGCAGTGGAATACAGCCCCACCACAAACTAGCACAGCAAATAGTACACAACACCATGAGACAACACACAATATATACACAGAACATTGTGAAGCAGTCACTATTTATAATATGTCACATACGGAGTTCCCAGAGTTTTTGGTTTTTGGGGGGACATGGACTTGAATCCAAAGTAGCATTACTTCCAAGGTCCCCAGGCATACAGCTCACAACGAGCACTGTTCCCCCAAATGCCAGGGCTCATAATTGGTAGGCAATAGGCTGGCATTCAGTCCCCTCCAAAAGCCCTTGTCCCGGCTAGGTCTGTCACACCTTTCATCTGTCTGCCCATGTACATTGCATACACTGCTCCCTTTCAGCTGTCTGCCCGTGTAGTGCCCTCACCCACACATTACACACACTGCTCCCTTTCAGCTGTCTGCCTGTGTAGTGCCCTCACCCACATATTACACACACTGCTCCCTTTCAGCTGTCTGCCCGTGTAGTGCCCTCACCCACACATTAAACACACTGCTCCCTTTCAGCTGTCTGCCCGTGTAGTGCCATCACCCACACGTTACATACACACTGCTCCCTTTCACATTACACACACTGCTCCCTTTCATATGTCTGCCCGTGTAGTGCCCTCACCCACGCATTACACACACTGCTCCCTTTCATCTGTCTGCCCGTGTAGTGCCCTCACCCACACGTTACATACACACTGCTCCCTTTCACATTACACACACTGCTCCCTTTCATCTGTCTGCCCGTGTAGTGCCCTCACCCACACATTACACCCACTGCTCCCTTTCATCTGTCTGCCCGTGTAGTGCCCTCACCCACACATTACACCCACTGCTCCCTTTCATCTGTCTGCCCGTGTAGTGCCCTCACCCACACGTTACATACACACTGCTCCCTTTCACATTACACACACTGCTCCCTTTCATCTGTCTGCCCATGTAGTGCCATCACCCACACATTACATACACACTGCTCCCTTTCACATTACACACACTGCTCCCTTTCATCTGTCTGCCCGTGTAGTGCCCTAACCCACACATTACACACACTGCTCCCTTTCATCTGTCTGCCCGTGTAGTGCCTTCGCCCACACATTACACACACTGCTCCCTTTCAGCTGTCTGCCCGTGTAGTGCCTTCGCCCACACATTACACACACTGCTCCCTTTCATCTGTCTGCCCATGTAGTGCCCTTACCCACACATTACACACACTGCACCCTTTCAGCTGTCTGCCCGTGTAGTGCCCTCACCCACATATTACACACACTGCTCCCTTTCATCTGTCTGCCCATGTAGTGCCCTCACCCACACATTACACACACTGCTCCCTTTCAGCTGTCTGCCCGTGTAGTGCCCTCACCCACACATTACACACACTGCTCCCTTTCAGCTGTCTGCCCGTGTAGTGCCCTCGCCAACCCATTACACACACTGCTCCCTTTCATCTGTCTGCCTGTGTAGTGCCCCCGCCCACACATTACACACACTGCACCCTTTCATCTGTCTGCCCATGTAGTGCCCTCGCCCACACATTACACACACTGCACCCTTTCATCTGTCTGCCCATGTAGTGCCCTCGCCCACACATTACACACACTGCTCCCTTTCATCTGTCTGCCTATGTAGTGCCCTTACCCACACATTACACACACTGCACCCTTTCAGCTGTCTGCCCATGTAGTGCCCTCACCCACACATTACACACACTGCACCCTTTCAGCTGTCTGCCCGTGTAGTGCCCTCACCCACATATTACACACACTGCTCCCTTTCAGCTGTCTGCCCGTGTAGTGCCCTCACCCACACATTACACACACTGCTCCCTTTCATCTGTCTGCCCGTGTAGTGCCATCACCCACACATTACATACACACTGCTCCCTTTCACATTACACACACTGCTCCCTTTCATCTGTCTGCCCTTCTCATGTTAAACTCTCCCTGTGTCCGCTACACTTACCGAGGGAGCATTGCACAAAAGGATCACTCCGCCGGCATAAGCAGTTATATGAACAGCTCAATATGCAGCAAGGACTTATCTGCCTGCGCCCGAAAATGGGAAAAAGTCCCCCCCCCCCTGCTCTCATCTCCTGGGCCCCCCTGCTGACCAGATGGGAAAAATGGAATTACACCCTAATAAGCAAGTAGAATTGGGGGTGTGATTTAGCAAAAGTATTTTATTTATTTAAGCAGAAACTAACTATAAGGCTGCCTGGGCCCCCCCCATGGAGCTGACGGGGCCCGGGCCTGTTACAAAAGGGCCGTTTGTACTGCCCTATGTGGGCGGAGTCCTGGTTTATGGGAACCAATCTGCTCATGTCTAGTAATAATCTTTTTATTTCTATTTTAGTAGATGGACGGGAGATGAGGAAAACCTCAGAGGATTGTCTCACTTTGTCTCCAGACTGTAAAGTAGAAGATGAGGACATCACACAGTATAGTCCAGGAGAAAACCCGACTACCTCAAATGTCCATCCGGCACCACACAGTGTAGATGGACCATCGTATTCCTCTGATCCTGAGGAACCTCAGACTGTGAGGGACGGTGCCGTCCTCCCAACAGAGAAGAGCTTTTCCTGTACTGAGTGCGGGAAGTGTTTCCGTTTTAAATGTCGTCTTAATGTGCATAAAATAACTCACACAGGTGAAAAGCCAAATCCCTGTACTGAGTGCGAGAAGTGTTTCCATTCTAAATCCAAACTTAATGTGCATCAGAGATCTCACACGGGAGAGAAGCCATATTCCTGTCCTGAGTGTGGGAAATGTTTTTCACAGAAGTCCAGTCTAGACACACATCGGAGTTCTCACACGGGGGAGAAGCCGTTTTTCTGTCCTGAGTGCCGGAAATGTTTTTCACTGAAGACCAGTCTTTGCAAACATCAGAGATCTCACACGGGGGAGAAGCCATTTTCCTGTCCTGAGTGCGGGAAATGTTTTTCACAAAAGTCCAATCTTTACACACATCAGAGATCTCATTCGGGGGAGAAGCCATATTCCTGTCCTGAGTGCGGGAAATGTTTTTCAATGAAGTTCAATCTTTACACACATCAGAGACTTCATACGGGGGAGAAGCCGTATTCCTGTCCTGAGTGCGGTAAATGTTTTTCACACAAGTCTCATCTTAACAAACATCAGAGATCTCACACGGGAGAGAAGCCATATTCTTGTCCTGAGTGCGAGAAACGTTTTTCAGATAAATACAATCTTTCCAGACATCAGAGATCTCACACGGGGGAGAAGCCATATTCCTGTCCTGAGTGAGGGAATAGTTCCTCACTGAAGTCCTGTCTTCCTGTACATCAGGGATCCCACACAACCCTCGAGGTGTATTAGTGCCTTGAGTGCGTTAAATGTCTTCTATATGAATGTTGCTGGACATCAGAGCTCTCATGTGGGGAAGAAGCACACCCTGATATACACCTCAGATATACTCCATGGCTGATCTTCATCTTGTAAGAAACAGTTCATAAGGAGATCAGAGATCACCAAAGACATGGATGAAGTGTTGTACTGTGTTGGCCATTGATAGCAGGAGAAAAATAAAAATTGAGTCATTAACTTTTATTGGCTGAGTACATTTTGTTGTGTAATCTTTCACAAACACTTAGAGGTCTGTTTTATTTTATTTTTTTTCAATTAGTTGAATGATTATGACCAGCATTCACCCAGCTGTGATGAATATTGGATGTATTTTATTTCATACACTGATTTTCTTGGCTCCATCTATTGCAGTATTGTGCAATTTTTACTAATGGAGTTATCTTAGGAAAAATACCCCATTATGGTCACTAGATGGAGTTGGTGATCATAGGAAATCACTGTGTTAAATCATGGCCAGTAGGGATGGGCCGAACAGCCCCCTAGTTCGGTTTGCACCAGAACACCTCAAACAGGCAAAAAGTTCTAGCGAATATGCGAACCCTATTAGAGTCTATGGGACACGAACATGAAAAATCATTTTAAAGGCTTATATAAAGGCGCTGAGGAAGTCCCTAGCAGGACGATACGCGTGCGGGAGTTCCCTGGGACGTCACTGCAGCCACCTTATTCATTGATGTTATATCATGATGTAATCATTCACCATTTATCCCAGCACTAGGGCTTTAGTGTTTTTTATTGTGGTCTTCCCAAGTTGGTGTGACTATCTACCCATTCAAGCTTCTATCCATGACCACTGAGAGTGGTAAATGTCTGTTTGACCCATCTGTTATCTCAGGGGTCCTGTGACTGAGCGGTTTGGCTAGCTGGTGGTGGAATCACTGATTGCGTTGCACCGTATGAACCTTTTGAGCACCCAGACCACCACAGAGGAGACTTCCTTCTGTCAACTCATCTTTTTTCATCTTCTTTATTTACAAGGGGACTTTTATTATTTATATGCTATAAGCAATTTCTGAGTCGTCTGATTGCACTTCTAGCGCTTCACTGCTTATTTACTTTATATGCAAGTTATTGCCGTAAAAAGTGTATGTGGACCCGGTACTGCCCTTGAGGGGCATGTATCAATGCAAAAAAAGCTTTTAAAACAATGGCTTTTAAAGGAGCAATAATTTTAACCACTTCCGCCCAGGAAGATTTGGCTTAATGACCAGGCCATTTTTTGCAATACAGCACTGTGTCACTTTAACTGACAATTGCGCGGTCGTGCGACGTTGTACCCAAACAAAATTGACGTACTTTTTTCCCCACAAATAGAGCTTTCTTTTGGGGGTGTTTGATCCCCTCTGCAGTTTTTATTTTTTGTTGCTTTAAACAAAAAAAAGCAACAATTTTGAAAAAAAAAGACAATATTTTGTACTTTTTGCTATAATAAATATCCCCATTTTTTTAAAAAAAAGCTAATTTTTTTCCTCAGTTTAGGCGGATATGTATTCTACATATTTTTGGTAATAAAAATTGCAATAAGCATATATTGATTGGTTTGCACAAAAGTTTCAGCGTCTGCGAAATAGGGGATAGATTTATGGCATTGTAATTTTTTTTTACCAGTAATGGCGGTGATGAGCGATTTTTATCGGGATTGCGACATTATGGCGGACACGTCGGACACTTTTGTCACATTTTTGGGAACCATTGACAATTATACAGCGATCAGTGCTATAAAAATGCACTAATTACTGTATAAATGTCACTGGCAGGAAAGGGGGTTAACTGTGTTCCCTCGTGTGTGTTCTAACTGTAGGGGGATGGGACTGACTATAGGAGATGACAGATCATTGTCCCTAGCTAGTAATAATTCACGATCTGTCTCTCCTCTCCTCACAGAACAGGGATTTGTGTGTTTAAACACACACACGTCCCTGTTCTGCCTCTCATGCCCGCGATCGCGCATGGCTGGCGGTCATCATGACCGACGGCCACATGCATTGGCACCCCCGCAGTGCAGTGGGAGCGCGCTTGCTATCCCGCTTAAAAGGACAGACGTACAGCTACGACGGTTCGTGGGATCATGCCGACCTGCCGCAGTATAATGACGGTGGCTGGTTGGCAAGTGGTTAATGATGCTTAAAGTGAAGCAATAAAAATGAAATATTCCTTTAAAGATTATGCCTGGGGGTCCCCTTAGTCTGCCTATAAAGTGGCACATCTGTATGACGTATAGAACATGCTGCAGCAATAATAACATTTCTTAAGGGAAAATGTCATTTAAACTTGCTTGCGGCTATAATGTATTGCCGGCTTCCGGCAATACAGATTAAGAATAATGAAAAAAATGGCGTGGGGGCCCCCCCAGTCCATATCAGGCCCTTGGGGCCTGGTATGTATTTTAAGGGGAACCCCGTGGCAAAATTTAAAATAAAATTGCGTAGGTTCCCCCCAAAATCCATACCAGACCCTTATCCAAACAAGCAGCCTGGCAGGTCAGGATAGGGGGGACAAGCAAGCGCCCCCCCCCCTCCTGAAGCATACCAGGTCACATATCCTCAACATGGGGAGGGTGCTTTGGGGTGCCTTGTCCCCACAACCCTGGGCTGTGGTTGCCGGGGTCTGCGGGTGAGGGGCTTATCAGAATCTGAAAGCCCCCTTTGACAAGAGGGCCCCAGATCCCGGCCACCCCCCCATGTGAATGGGTATCGGGTACATTATACCCCTATCCATTCACCTAAAAAAAGTCAAAAAGTGATAACGACAAGAGACAGTTTTTGGCAAATCCTTTATTAACCACAATTTAGAAAAAAAAAAATATTTTTTACTTTCTGCTATAATAAATATGCAAAAACAAATGTAAAAAACAAATTCATTCATCAGTTTAGGCCAATATATATACTGCTACATATTTTTGGTAAAAAAAAATTGCAATAAGAGTATATTGATTGGTATGTGCAAAAGTTATAGCGTCTACAAAATAGGGGATAGATTTATGCAATTTTTATTATTATTTTTTTTTTTTTTACTAGTAATGGCGGTGGTATGCGATTTTTAGTGGGACTGCGGCGGACAGATTGGACACTTTTGACACTTTTTTGGGACCATTGACATGTATACAGCGATCAGAGCTAAAAATAGCCACTGATTACTGTATAAATGTCACTGGCAGGGAAGGGGTTAACACTAGGGGGTGATCAGAGGGGTTAAGTGTGTTCCCTGGGAGGTGCTACTAACTATGGGGGGGATGGGCTGACTGGAAGAGGAGAGAGATCACTGTTTCTGATCACGCCGGACCCACTGGTTGGCTCCCCCACTCGTTAATGGGCGGGTACGCGCCCGACGTTCGATGACGGTAATTCGCGCAGGGGAGCCAACTTTCCACAGTACAGCTGCGGCGGGCGGTCGGTTACTAGTTAAAAAAGATAAAATCATAATGTAATCCACCGTCAATCGCGCTGCCCGACGGACCAGAAAAATAGAAAAAAAAGAAAACGCGGAGCGTTTTTATGGCCAATCACTTGCATATAATCCCGGGGTTTTTTTTCTTTTTTTTTTTTTTTTACCGACACTTTTTTATTTTTTTATTCAGCCGGCAGCTGGAAAACCCATTGACAGCTGTTGACTCATCAGTTGTTAAGGACACCGCAGCCGGCATCCTGGCCCCCTCCTTAACAACCAGCTTACACTGTACCCTGATTGGCCAAAGCTTTTCCCAATTAGGGCATAGAATGCACTGACAGCGCCCAGTGCATTGCAGGGTTTTGTAGGGGCGAACTCCATACAAATTCAGATGTTCAGCGAATGGTTCTGATTGGACCACCAGTACATATGTCGTATTAGGTTCATATAAAATATGTGGCGCTATTCTACCCTCCTGTACCACACTATGGAAAAATGACTACTGAAATGACACTCAGTGTGTCTAAAATCCTTCTAATCCATATAGCAGATGTGTAGCAAATGAATGCCTGGGAAACAACTCCAGTTGCTAGATCACAATAATAAATAAGACGTGTAGGAATAACAGTCCGTGCTCATACAGGACCCAACACACCACCTGATATAAATGAATAATAAAGTGGCTAGTGCAAAATGAATTCTCTAGTGCAAAAATCAAAATAAAATTAATCAAATAAATAGCATGTGTCACAAAAATAGTTTTCAAATAAATAGCATCTCGAAATGGCTGTCAATACAGCCCACACAATTAACTGAAATAAGTAATGAGTGTATAAACAATATATACCGTGTAAATATCATGAGAAAAGTGAATTCAACACCTCAAACCTAGCGATGAACATACAATAGTGCACAAAAGTGTCATGAGTGAAAAACTGAAGATGTGGAAAAAATTTCCACAACAACACATAACTTGATATTGAAAAGGTGACAAGAGTGCAACATTAATGAATAATGAATATATAATAGTCCAAAAAAGTGACAATAGTGCAATACAGTCCACACCAATGCTATTGTCATGCAAAATGTAACTTCTGGTGTTCACACAAAGGGAAGTCAATATATAGAGTGCAAATAGCAGTGATTTGTGCTGTTCCTCTCAATTTCTTCTGGTGCACACACCAATAGTTCCACCCAGCCTCTTACCTCCAGCAGCGGCCCCCAAATGGGCCGAGTAAGGCAGATGGATAATGCTCTGGTGGAGGGGTTCCTGCAGTGGTAGCCTTTTCCTGGGGGATGTCCGTGGAGCCGTCTATCCGTCTCACCTCTCGCCTCTCACAGCACTCCCACAGCGTTAGTTAAAACGAAAGGAAAAACTCCCATAGTGTAGTAATTATAGATTACATTTATTGAAAAAACGTAGTAACTTACAGAAAAAATAATAAAAACGAGCAGTAAGAACAGTAGCTTCCGGGTTCGGCCGTCCCCGTGAAGCGTCAGCACCTGTGAACACCAGAAGTTACATTTTGCATGACAATAGCATTGGTGTGGACTGTATTGCACTATTGTCACTTTTTTGGACTATTATATATTCATTATTCATTAATGTTGCACTCTTGTCACCTTTTCAATATCAAGTTATGTGTTGTTGTGGAAATTTTTTCCACATCTTCAGTTTTTCACTCATGACACTTTTGTGCACTATTGTATGTTCATCGCTAGGTTTGAGGTGTTGAATCCACTTTTCTCATGATATTTACACGGTATATATTGTTTATACACTCATTACTTATTTCAGTTAATTGTGTGGGCTGTATTGACAGCCATTTCGAGATGCTATTTATTTGAAAACTATTTCTGTGACACATGCTATTTATTTAATTAATTTTATTTTGATTTTTGCACTAGAGAATTCATTTTGCACTAGCCACTTTATTATTCATTTATATCAGGTGGTGTGTTGGGTCCTGTATGAGCACGGACTGTTATTCCTACACGTCTTATTTATTATTGTGATCTAGCAACTGGAGTTGTTTCCCAGGCATTCATTTGCTACACATCTGCTATATGGATTAGAAGGATTTTAGACACACTGAGTGTCATTTCAGTAGCCATTTTTCCATAGTGTGGTACAGGAGGGTAGAATAGCGCCACATATTTTATATGAACCTATTGTTTCTCTTGGGGGAGCTGAATGGACCCATCTATGTTGGCAGCTCTTTACCTGGTACCTTACTGATAGTCTTAGATCGGTTATTTCTTGTTTAGATTGTGGTTTTTGCGCATTAGTCCCCATACACATATGTCGTATTATTCTGGGGGTGTGCACTGCTGGGGCCAGGAGTGTTCTGATTGGACCACCAGTACATGAGTCATATTATTCTGGGGGTGTGCACTGCTGGGGCCAGGAGTGTTCTGATTGGACCACCAGTACATGTGTCGTATTATTCTGGGGGTGTACACTGCTGGGGCCAGGAGTGTTCTGATTGGACCACCAGTACATGTGTCGTATTATTCTGGGGGGGGGGAATGCTGGGGCTGGAGTATTCTGATTGGACCACCAATACATGTGTCATATTAATCAGGGGGTGTGCACTGCTGGGGCCCAGAGTGTTCTGATTGGTCCACTAGTACCTGCTGTATGTCGTATTATTCTGGGGGTGTGCACTGCTGGGGTCTGGAGTGTTCTGATTGGACCACCAGCACACGTGTCATATTAATCTGGGGGTGTGCACTGTTGGGGCCCGGAGTGTTCTGATTGGTCCACCAGCACACGTGTCATATTAATCTGGGGGTGTGCACTGTGTTCTGATTGGAACATGTTTCTTATTACTCTGGGGGTTTGTGTTCCATTCCATGAAATGATTCTGGAAAGATGATCTCCAGCTGATCACATGGGTGGTGTCCCAGGTGTATACGTAGATATGTAGAGGGTGGAGGAATGGACAGATCAGAGTAGAGGGTTGGGCCATTATAGGTAATCAGTGAAGTGACCACCCATTGACTTCAGTGAGGAGACAGACATATTCTCCACAAGTCCTCAGATAGGTTGTCTGATCCCTGGATGGGTTCCCCACAACCTCACAGATGTGAGTCCATGCCCCATACTTCTACCGATCTTCTAGAACAATCTCACAGATGTGAGTCCATGCCCCATACTTCTACCGATCTTCTAGAACAATCTCACAGATGTGAGTCCATGCCCCATACTTCTACCGATCTTCTAGAACAATCTCACAGATGTGAGTCCATGCCCCATACTTCTACCGATCTTCTAGAACAATCTCACAGATGTGAGTCCATGCCCCATACTTCTACCGATCTTCTAGAACAATCTCACAGATGTGAGTCCATGCCCCGTACTTCTGCCGATCTTCTAGAACAATCTCACAGATGTGAGTCCATGCCCCGTACTTCTGCCGATCTTCTAGAACAATCTCACAGATGTGAGTCCATGCCCCGTACTTCTGCCGATCTTCTAGAACAATCTCACAGATGTGAGTCCATGCCCCGTACCTTCTGGTATTATCACATTCACTACACTTTTAGTCCCATCTCTCCAATCGTCTTTTATCCTCTTTTTTCCATCTCCTGATGGTTTGGAGAATTTCTACATATTGCTCTCATGACAGGTCTACTTTAATTGTATACAGAGGGGAGGAAGAGGGGTACACAGACTGCTCAACTGCCAACCCCCCCCCCCCCACTCTCCATCCTGAACACCACACTGATCTCCACCCCCAGCAGCAGATGCAGCCAGTGGGTGGGGGAGGAAGGGAAGATGGCCAGCAGCACTGCAAGGAGGGAAATCTGGGGAGGTCCCAGGACAGGGGTGGGGAATTTTAGTGACTGAGATGTATTTGGACATTTTGATCACCATGTGGCTCCCCTGCAGCAGCTGAAGCAGGTGAGAAGGGAGAAGAAGCCGGAAGCAGAGGAGCCACAGGTGGATTTGTGCTGCGGCGGGATGTTAGAGCTGTGGGGGGCATCTTAGAGGACAGGCAGAGGAGCTGTGGAGTGGAGGGAAGCTCAGCGGACCATGAGCTTATAGCAGAAGGGGGAATGCCATGGACATAAGTTGTACTGACCTGGTCAGCTGGAAGCAGTTTAGTAAGTCAATATGATATATATATCCATTGGAGTGAAAGGGTTAAAGTGTCACCTATGGGAAGATTTCGAGTACCAACGTTTTTCACGATTTCCATGACAGACACAATTATAAGGCTGGACATGTTGGGTATCTATTTTCTTAGCACAACCTCATTTTTTTGTAATTTGCAAAAGAAAAAATGGTAAAATATTGTATTTGTATGCTCTAAAATTACATTTACTGCATTTTTTACTGATTGAGCTTATATCACGTGACATACAAAATTGGAGCTACCACCATTTTATTCTCAAGGGCCTCTGCTTTCAGAAAATATATGTTTGTGCATCTTAACATGTATGCAAAAATAATGGAAAACCAGCTCTGGCAGTGAAAGGGTTAATGTGAGCTAGATGGGATCACTCTGCTGTGGTAGTAACATTGCTAGGAGGTCTATTCATTTATCTGCTACATACTTCCCATCTTTATATAAACGTCTCCTGACATTTAGGAGTTTATTCATAAAATAATTGCACAGCAACTCCCCCAATGAAAGTGTATGTACATTCTTTCTGTGTGAATGGGATGGGGGAAGGAATGTTAGTAGGCTCTTTGCTGAGCTGTTTAAATGGTTTCCATTGATTTAAAAATGAAAATACCACCTTTGGCTATTAGATGGTGCTCATTTCTATGAAACTTGGCGCCATCTAAAGGCCAAATGGAGTATTTCCCATTTTAAATGAATGGTTGGTTTAACCCCTTCAATACCGGACACTTTTACCCTCTTCCTGCCCAGGCCAATCTTCATCTTTCAGCGCTCTCACACTTTGAATGAGAATTTGCGCGGTCATGTAATACTGTACCCAAATGACATTTTTTTGGGACAGATAGAGATTTCTTTTGGTGGTATTTAAGCACAATTGGGTTTTTATTTTTTGCTAAACAAAATGAAGAAAGACAGACAATTTTGAAAAAAAAAAACCTTTCTTCGTTTCTGTTGTAAAATTTGGTAAAGAAGTAATTTTCCTTCTTCACTCATAGGCTGCACTGATAGGCTGCATTGATGGGCACTGATGAGGCTGCACTGATGAAGAGGCCCTGATGGTAATGCACTGATAAGGCAGCATTGATGGGCACCGATAAGCTGCATTGATGGGCACTGTGGAAGCTTCACTAATGGGCACTGATGAGGCGGCACTGATAAGCTGCACTGATGGGCACTGAAGAAAAGGCATGGGAATGCACTGATAAGGCAGCATTGATGGGCACCAATAGGCTGCACTGATAATCAGTGTAAATGCCCCTGACACAGGAAAGCCAATTATCGGCTTTCTTTGCCTAAGACAAAAAAAGATCGACAAGTAAAATTTGTACAGAAGATTGGTGGACTTTAAAGGCACAGCATGAGACATATAACTTGATATAAAAAGAATAATTTATTGCAAACATGTTAAAAATGTATATATATAAAAGACTTTCACAAATGTGCTCTATAAGAATATATCCTCTATATGTAATGTTTCCCAATATATCATACAGGACACCAATGACCATCAACTAATTAGGTGTAACAATATTCTCTAGTCCAGATGATCTTATCCAACAGTCAACGTGTTTCCCTGAATAGCTTTTTCAGGACTGTAAACTTTTGAGGGGAACATCACTATCATCAAACAGACAAAGACAAGATAAGGTAAGTATATATTTATATTTCAATAATGTCATTCCTATTACACACTTTATTAGATATATATTACACACAGTATCTCATAAAAGTGAGTACACCCCTCACATTTTTGTAAATATGTTATTATGTCTTTATCTTTTCATGTAACAACACTGAAGAAATTACACTTTGCTACAATGTAAAGTAGTGAGTGTACAGCTTGTATAAGTGTAAATTTGCTGTCCCCTCAAAATAACTCAACACACAGCCATTAATGTCTAAACCGCTGGCAACAAAAGTGAGTACACCCCTAAGTGAAAATGTCTGAATTGGGCCCAAAGTGTCAATATTTTGTGTGGCCACCATTATTTTCCAGCACTGCCTTAACCCTCTTGGGTATGGAGTTCACCAGAGCTTCACAGGTTGCAACTGGAGTCCTCCTCCACTCCTCCATAATGACATCACAGAGCTGGTGGATGTTAGAGACCTTGTGCTCCTCCGCCTTCCGTTTGAGGATGCTCCACAGATACATAATAGGGTTTAGGTCTGGAGACATGCTTGGCCAGTCCATCAACTTTACCCTCAGCTTCTTTAGCAAGGCAGTGGTCATCTTGGAGGTGTGTTTGTCTTTATCATGTTGGAATACTGCCCTGCGGCACAATCTCTAAAGGGAGGGGATCATGTTCTGCTTCACTAGGTCACAGTACATGTTGGCATTCATGGTTCCCTCAATGAACTGTAGCTCCCCAGTTCCGGCAGCACTCATGCAGCCCCAGACCATGACACTCCCACCACCATGCTTGACTGTAGACAAGACACACTTGTCTTTGTACTCTTCCCCTGGTTGCTGCTACACACGCTTGACACCATCTGAACCCAATAAGTTCTTGGTCTCATCAGACCACAGGACATGGTTCCAGTAATCCATGTCCTTAGTCTGCTTGTCTTCAGCAAACTGTTTGCGGGTTTTCATGTGCATCATCTTTAGAAGAGGCTTCCTTCTGGGATGACAGTCATGCAGACCAATTTGATGCAGTGTGCGGCGTATGGTCTGAACACTGACCCCCCACCCCTTTAACCTCTGCAGCAATGCTGGCAGCATACGTCATACGTCTATTTCCCAGACAACCTCTGGATATGATGCTGAGCACGTTCACTCAACTTCTTTGGTTGACCATGGCGAGGCCTGTTCTGAGTGGAACCTGTCCTGTTAAACCGCTGTATGGTCTTGGCCACCGTGCTGCAGCTCAGTTTCAGGGTCTTGGCAATCTTCTTATAGTCTAGGCCATCTTTATGTAGAGCAACAATTCTTTTTTTCAGATCCTCAGAGAGTTCTTCACCATGAGGTACCATGTTGAACTTCCAGTGACCAGTATGAGACGATAACACCAAATTTAACACACCTGCTCCCTATTCACACCTAGGACCTTGTAACACTAACGACTGACATGACATTGGTGAGGGAAAATGGCTAATTGGGCCCAATTTGGACATTTTCACTTAGGGGTGTACTGACTTTTGTTGCCAGCGGTTTAGACATTAATGGCTGTGTGTTGAGTTATTTTGAGAGGACAGAAAATTTACACTGTTATACAAGCTGTACACTCACTACTTTACATTGTAGCAAAGTGTCATTTCTTCAGTGTTGTCACATGAAAAGATAGAAGAAAATATTTAAAAAATGTGAGGGGTGTACTTCTGTGAGATACTGTATACAGACTGCACAGCTTACATCAACATGGTCCTACGTGTTCAGACCCTTTGCTGTGACACTCATATATATAACTCAGGTGCTGTCCATTTCTTCTGATCATCCTTGAGATGGTTCTACACCTTCATTTGAGTCCAGCTGTGTTTGATTATACTGATTGGACTTGATTAGGAAAGCCACACACCTGTCTATATAAGACCTTACAGCTCACAGTGCATGTCAGAGCAAATGAGAATCATGAGGTCAAAGGAACTGCCTGAAGAGCTCAGAGACAGAATTGTGGCAAGGCACAGATCTGGCCAAGGTTACAAAAAAATTCTGCTGCACTTAAGGTTCCTAAGAGCACAGTGGCTAATTCCTTAAATGGAAGATGTTTAGGACGACCAGAACCCTTCCTAGAGCTGGCCATCTGGCCAAACTGAGCTATCGGGGGAGAAGAGCCTTGGTGAGAGGGGTAAAAAAGAACCCAAAGATCACTATGGCTGAGCTCCAGAGATGCAGTCGGGAGAAAGTTGTAGAAAGTCAACCATCACTGCAGCCCTCCACCAGTCGGGGCTTTATGGCAGAGTGGTCTGACGGAAGCCTCTCCTCAGTCCAAGACACATGAAAGCCCGCATGGAGTTTGTTAAACACCTGAAGGACTCAAAGATGGTGAGAAATAAGATTCTCTGGTCTGATGAGCCCAAGATAGAACTTTTTGGCCTTAATTCTAAGCGGTATGTGTGGAGAAAACCAGGCACTGCTCATCACCTGTCCAATGCAGTCCCAAAAGTGAAGCATGGTGGTGGCAGCATCATGCTGTGGGGGTGTTTCAGCTGCAGGGACAGGATGACTGGCTGCAATCGAGGGAAATATGAATGTGGCCAACTACAGGGATATCCTTGACGAAAACTGTCATGGTTATGCAATAGTTTTCTCTGTCAGCTTACCTGTCTCCATGTGTTCATCTCTAGAAACCAGCTGCCTCTCACCTGACTGGTTTTATAACCTCTCCTCTAAGCATGGCCCCACCCCAGGCCCTATCAGGGAACCCTATATTAACCTGTGCACTGCAAGCCAGCAGTGCTGATCAACCATTGTGTGTTAGCTTTCATGTGTACTTGCTGTGTTTCCTACGTCTGATTCCAGTTACTGATTTTGGCCTGTTCTTAACTATTCCTGTCTGCTTGTGACCCCGACCTTTGGCGTGTCCCCGACCATCCGTTTGCCTGTGACCCTGAACCTTGGCATGAACTCTGTTGTCCTTGTCTGCCTGTGGCTTGTCCCTTACTTTCCTTGTTGTTCCAGCCTGCTGCCTCCTTCCTCTTCTCCTGTAGTCTACCGTGAGCGTGAGCTGTGAGTCCTTGGGGGCCGCGACCTGGAGCCAGACTGCAGTCCATGCTCACCACTAGAGGCTCTGGTGAACACCTGCTGGCTCTTAGACTCCGTGCCCTGGGGAATCTATGCTCTAGCTCCCAGTGAGATCTGTGTCAGTGATCCAGTAGACCTGCTTCCTGAACCTCCCAGGGTTCAATCTGCAACAGTCAGTCTTAGGGTCCACTACCTAGCGGTGCACTTCTGACTCCTACAGAGTGCATCTGTCACCTAGCCTCAAGGTGACCTGACAAAAACCTTCTCCAGAGTGCTCAGGACCTCAGACTGGGCCAAAGGTTTACCTTCCAACAAGACAATGAACCTAAGCACATAGCTAAAATAATGAAGGAGTGGCTTCACAACAACTCCGTGACTGTTCTTGAATGGCCCAGCCAGAGCCCTGACTTAAACCCAATTGAGCATCTCTGGAGAGACTTAAAAATGGCCGTCCACCAACGTTTACCATCCAACCTGACAGAACTGGAGAGGATCTGCAAGGAGGAATGGCAGAAGATCCCCACATCCAGGTGTGAAAAACTTGTTGCATCTTTTCCAAAAACACTCATGGCTGTATTAGATCAAAAGGGTGCTTCTACTAAATACTGAGCAAAAGGTCTGAATACTTAGGACCATGTGATATTTCAGGTTTTTTTTTAATAAATCTGCAAAAATGTCAACAATTCTGTGTTTTTCTGTCAATATGGGGTGCTGTGTGTACATTAATGAGGAAAAAAATAACTTAAATGATTTTAGCAAATGGCTGCAATATAACAAAGAGTGAAAAATATAGGAGGGTCTGAATACTTTCCGTCCCCACTGTATATACAGCTGGATATCCTAGAGGATAATATCTTGGGAAGAAGGAGGGAGGGAAGAGCTTTAAAATGAACAAACATCCACAACATACAACAAACAGCATAACTGTACAGATGCCGCATGACACTGATAGCGCTGAGGAAAGGAAATGCTGATAACCAGCATTTGATTATGTGATTGGTAAAGAACCTATGTCATCAGCTCTTTACCACAATCGCTACTCGCCCCCATGGGCACACATGTGCAGCAAGAATGGTAGCATGTCATATGAGGTCCTCCCAGAACAATAGCAGTCCCACCATCATTGTACTTTAGGCTGGACGCGAATCAGTTAATATTGTTGGTTTAAATAACTTATATCCTGCAATGTTTACTGTAATTACTAGTGCATGAGTATGATCTCTATTAGTATGAAACCATTCCTGACAAAGGGAACAAATGGGTCTATTTAAAGAAAATTTTTGGACAAATGTGACAAACATTCATCCAGTCATTACATATTCTGGCCATAATTTAACTCAGTGATTTCCTATAATCATCAGCTCCATCTAGTGGCCATAAGACATTTTGCCTCAATCAGTAAAAAAAGCACAATACCTCATTATGGCCACTAGATGGAGCCAAGGATCAAATTGCTGGTCACATTTGTTCAAATATTGTTTTTAAAAAATAGACCTCTAAGTGTGTGTGAAATCTTACACCACAAAATGTACTCAGCCAATGAAAGGTAATGACTCCATTTTTATTTTTCTCCTGCTATCAATGGCCAACACGGTACAACACTTCATCCATGTCTTTGGTGATCTCTGATCTCCTTATCAACTGTTTCTTACATAATGAAGATCAGCCATGGAGTATATCTGAGGTGTATATCAGGGTGTGCTTCTTCCCCACATGAGAGCTGTGATGTCCAGCAACATTCATATAGAAGACATTTCCCACACTCAAGACACTAATACACCTCGAGGGTTGTGTGGGATCCCTGATGTACAGGAAGACAAGACTTCAGTGAGGAACAATTCCCTCACTCAGGACAGGACTACGGCTTCTCCCCCGTGTGAGATCTCTGATGTTTGGTAAGATTGGATTTGACTGAAAAACATTTCCCGCACTCAGTACAGGAATATGGTTTCTCCCCCGTGTGACATCTTTGATGTGTGTAAAGATGGGACATCTGTGAGAAACATTTGCTGCACTCAGGACAGGAATACGGCTTCTGCCCCGTGTGAGATCTCTGATGTTTGTTAAGATTGGACTTGACTGAATAACATTTCCCGCACTCAGGACAGAAATATGGCTTCTCACCTGTGTGAGATCTTTTATGCACATTATATTGGGATTTAAAATGGAAACACTTCCCGCACTCAGGACAGGAATATGGCTTCTCCCCCGTGTGGGATCTTTGATGTGTGTAAAGATGGGATGTCTGTGAGAAACATTTTCCGCACTCAGGACAAGAATATGGCTTCTCCCCTGTGTGAGATCTTTTATGCACATTAAAATTATATTGAGAACGGAAACACTTCCCGCACTCCGTACAGGAAAAGCTCTTATCTGTTGGAAGGACGGCACCGTCCCTCACAGTCTGAGGTTTCTTAGGATAAGAGGAATACGATGGACCATCTACACTGTGTGGTGCCGGATATAAATTTGAGGTAGTCGGGTTTTCTCCTGGATTATACTGTGTGATGTCCTCATCTTCTACTTTACAGTCTGGAGACAAAGTGAGACAATCCTCTGAGGTTTTCCTCATCTCCCGTCCATCTACTAAAATAGAAATAAAAAGATTATTATTAGACATGAGCAGATTGGTTCCCCTAAACCAGGACTCCGCCCACATCAGACAGCTTTGTCTCTGAGGATCTTACAATTCCACCCTCAAGGTAACTAGTAAATGGGTCCTCTGATCTCCTACCAGTTCATTTCTTTATTCATGGACCTTAGTCAGAGAGCAAGGAAACAACGAGAACTGTCTTTTATAGGAGTGACAGTGATGAGGGTATTATAGGACGAGTGTCCCCACCCCCTCTATCACTCATTGCCATCTTCCCAACACAAGCAGTCCTGCACTTCCTTATTTAGTCCATGATTTAGTCATGAATAACAGCGGGGCTGAGCCCCACCAGAGGTCAGAGAGTGAGGATGGAGGAAGATCAACCAAGATGAAGACTGGACTGATCCTGAAGACCACCATCATTGGGTTATTGACTCCTCCCTCATTATAACTTTTTATGTTTAAGGTTCCAAAGTTTGAGGATGTTATCACATTATCAACATGTAAAAGCCTGTGCTCCAATCAAATCATCAGATATAATATGTCCAGCTGGTAGAAAATGGGTGTAACAAAAGAGAATACATATTATGTTTATATATAGCAGTGGGTAGAGGGGAGAGAGCAGAAGTCAGGACTATGTAATGTACAACATATTGTATAAGATACAACAGCTAGGACTATATAGTATCAGAGTGATGTAATGTACAGATCCTTGTAAAAGTATTCACACCCCTTGAAATTTTCCACATTTTGTCATGTTGCAACCAAAAATGTAAATGTATTTTATGTGATGGACCAACACAAAGTGGCACATAATTGTGAAGTGGAAGGAAAATGATAAATGGTTTTCAAAATGTTTTACAAATAAATATGTGAAAAGTGTGTTGTGCATTGGTATTCAGCCCCCCTGAGTCAATACTTTGTAGAACCACCTTTCACTGCAATTACAGCTGCACATCTTTTTGGGGATGTCTCTACCAGTTTTGGACATCTAGAGAGTGACATTTTTACCCATTCTTCTTTGCAAAATAGCTCAAGCACTGTCAGATTGGATGGAAAGCATCTGTGAACAGCATCCAGCGTGCTTTCTGAACAGACATCCAGTGCTGCTGGAGGGTTTGTGATGGGTAAGAGTGAGCATGTTCACAGACTCCGTTGACAGGCTGACATTTATAAAAATGAATCAGTCCTGGATCAACAGCAGCTATGACGCCCCTGATACTTATGTAACTGATTGAATTTGCTAGGGATCTGGGATCCCTTGAAGACTGCCTATCCTATTCCTGAATCTTGACTATGCTAGCTTCCAACATTATTTTTGGTTTAGGGCACCACCAACACCCAAGGCTCAATTTTTCTGCACCCGTTTGACAGGTGCATGTAATTTCAATTTGTTTTCAAATTTTTAATAGCAGGGCTGGTGCCTGTGCCCAACAAAAGTAACTGTAAAGCCTTGTACACATGATCTGACTTTCTGCAGACAAAGCGTAGGACTTTTGTCCGAAGGGCATTGGCCATGAACTTGTCTTGCATACAAACGGCAAAGAATTGTTGGCAAACAAACACAGAACTGTGTTTTTTCAGCTCTTTAGCTCCACCCTTTGGGCAACTTCTGCTAATGTTGTGTTATGGTGAGCATTGCTTCCGAGCATGCGTGTTTGTACTTTGGAGTTTTGTCCAAAGGATTTGTGTACACACGCTCGGATAATCCGACAAAACACATTTGTTGGCAGACAATTTTAAAGCCTGCTATCCCACATTTGTCCATGGAAAACCCATCAACAATTGTCCGATGGAGCATACAAACAACAGCCTGTCATCACACATCGTGTGTACGTGGCTTAAGGGGTTACAGTATTCAGGCATCCCCAAGGCCCAGTTTTTATGCACCTGTTTAACAGGTGCATGTACATTTCGATTTTTCTTCAAACTTTTTACAGCAGGGACCGTTCTTGCACCCAACAAGAGTAACTGTGAGGGTTTACCGTGTTCAGGCACCACTAGGGATGGGCGAATGGTTTGGGCCAAGCATAAAAGTTTGACCTGAACATCGCCCATTCAGGTATTTGCCTAACACCCAAACTTTCTGGGCACTTAGTGGGATTTTCGCCCACTGAGCGCACAGTCAATAGGTTGTTAAGGCTTCCCCGTTAAGAGCTATATTTTAAAAAAAGAATTGTAAAAAAAAGGAATGTAAGTTTTTAAAAATTGGGGAATAAAATGGTGTGGTGGGACCCTTTGGATCTGGTATGGATTTTAACCACTTCCCTACTGGCGCATTGTAAAATGACACCAGCAGGAACACTCCCTCCCGAAGCCCATCAGAATACCCAAGTACCTATTTCCAGCCCATTAGACTACCCGAGTACCTATCTGCAACCCATCAGAGTACCTGAGTGTCTATCTGCAGCCCATGCCTCCTAGAATATACGTTGAGGTGTTCTCTTTCCAAATGTGGTCATTTTGTGAGTAATTCCGCTGTCCTGGTGCTTCCGGATCTTCAAAAGTGTGATAGGTAGGAATTAAATTAGATGTGTCATTTATGCTCCTATAAAGCCTGATGGTTCTCCCTGCATGTTGGGCCTCTCTATGTTGCCAGGCTGTGAAAAAGTCTCACACATGTGGTATCGCTATACCCAGGAGAAGTAATAGAATGTATTATGGGGTGTAATTGGAAGTATGTATATGCTGTGTGTGAGAAATAACTTGTTATTATGACAATTTTGTTTATATTTTTTATAATTTCTTAATTTTCCTAAGAATTGTTGGAAAAAAATTACAACTTCAAAATACCATGCTTCTTAGTAAATACCTTGGACTACCTACTTTGGAAAAAGGGGTCATTGGGGGGATATTTGTACTGTCCTGACATTTCAGGGCCTCAAGAAATAACAGTAATGCCGTGTACACACGGGAGTTTTCGACCAAACTTGTCCGACGGAACAAATCCGTCAGACAATTCAAACATGTGTGGGCTTCATCGGACCTGCAGTGGACCTTTTCTGTCGAAAATGTGACGGACTTTAGATTTAGAACATGTTTCAAATCTTTCCAACGGACTCAAGTCCGGTCGAAAAATCCCTTTGTCTGTATGCTAGTCTGACGGACGAAAACAGGTGCTAGGGCAGTTATTGGCTACAGGCTGTGAACTTCCTTATACTAGTCCGGTCGTACGTCATCACAGTCGAAACCATCAGACTTTGGTGTGATTGTGTGTAGACAAGTACGATTCGACGGGTCCGACGCGAATGAAAAGTACGACGTGATTCAGTACGTCGAAAGTCCGGTCGTGTGTACACAGCATAAGGCTGTCAGGACATCAGGTGTGATAGTTTTTTTACAATTTGCACCATGGCTTGTAGACTCCATGACTCTCACACAAACTGACTCACAGTCCATGACTCTCACAGACTCACAAACATATGTAACAGCATAAATTTTGGCCCAAAATTATGAACAAAAATTATTTGTTTGCAAAATTGTATAATAGAAACTAAAATCGGAGTTAGACTTACCGGTAACTCCTTTTCCAGTGGTCTTCCAGGACAGCCCTTGAGAGATTGAATCCCTCCCATCGTCACAGGAAACACATTACCACAGTTCAAAAGGTGGTCCCTCAGGTCCCTGGCCAGTCATTTACCAAGAACTGAAGGATGGAACTGAAAAATATAACCATAACAGGTAATAACATTAATACAACATAATTCAAGGGTGGGATCGTGCTGTCCTGGAAGACCACTGGAAAAGGAGTTACCGGTAAGTCTAACTCCGGTTTTCCCCAGTCATCTTCCAGGACAGCCCTTGAGAGGATCCCCAAGTACTCAACAGATTAGGGGGGGACCACGACTTGAAGGACCTTCCTCCCAAAAGCCTGATCCTGACTGGACATTAAGTCTAGTCGATTAATGCCTTGTAAAGGTAGAGAAGCTTGACCATGTGGCTGCTTTACATATTTGCTCCGGGGTGGCACCAGCTCTTTCTGCCCAGGATGCCGAGAGTGCCCTTGTGGAATGGGCTTTAACACCCCCAGGAGGATCTCTATTTGTTGTTCTATACCCTTCTGCAATAGCTAGCCTGATCCACCTAGCTATGGTGACCTTAGAAGCCTTTTGTCCCTTACATTGTCCAGAATAGAGGATAAAAAGTGAATCTGTAATTCTAAATGGTTCAGTTACCTTAAGGTACTCTAGGATACACCGCCTCACATCTCGTAAATGAAATTGTTTCTCTTTCTCGTTTGAGGCGTTCTGACAAAATAAAGGGAGGACAATATCTTGCGACCTATGAAACCTAGATGCCACCTTGGCAAGAACCCAGGGTTCATCTTTAGGATGACTCTGTCCTCAAGAATCTCAAGGAATGGAGATAGCTTGGATTTCATTAACCCTACGGGCTGAAGTGATTGCCATGAGGAGCACCGTTTTAAATGTGATCAGTCTTAGAGAGGCCTCTGAGAGGTTCAAAAGCCCTGAGAACGATTGATAAGTCCCAGGATGGAGTTATACTAACTCTGAACGGTTTGTGTCTACAGCCTGCCTTATAGAACCTAGCAATGAAAGGATCTTCCTGTAATTGTTTCTCTAGGTACACACTTTAGGCCACTATCTGAAACTTAAAGGTACTAGGAGTTAATCCCTTGTCTATCCCTTCTTGGAGAAACTGTAGAATGTTTGTTGTATCCTTGCTTACCTCACCTCAGCTATTCAGCCAGCTATTAAACTTTCTCCAGACTTTCCTGTAAATAGCTCGGGTGACTCTGTAGTAAGGTCTGAATAACTCTTTCTGTTAGGCCTTTACTCCTCAGAATTTCTTCCGCAGTAACCACGCTGAAAGGTTCAGCATGGCCACTTGCAGATGTAAGAGAGGTCCCTGTGACGGGAGATCTTGTCCTCAGAGGAGGCTGGTCTGTCAACTGTAGTAAAGTTGTGAACCATGGCCTCTTGGGCCAAAATGGTGCCACTAGGATTAAAACACATTTCTTCTGCTAGAAACTTCGCTAGAACCCTTGGGATTAGGTGAAGCGGTGGAAACGCATAGGCCAATTTGAAGGTCCAGGGAGTCTGTAAAGCTTCTACCGCCAAGGGTTGATCTCCTGGGCATAGCGAGCAGAAACTGGGAACTTTTGCATTCTTTTTGTTTGCAAATAGGTACACTTCTGGTTTCCCCCAGTAAGCTGCTATGTGGTTGAAAACTTCCGGGTGCAGAGACCACTCTTGATTCGAAACTAGTTGTCTACTCAAGAACTCTGCAGTGCTGTTCTGCTCCCCTTTCAGGTGTATTGAAGAGATGGATTCTAGATTGGATTCTGCCCACTGAAATATGTGCTTGGCCACCAACATTAGCCGAGGACTTATGGTGCCTCCCTGCTTGTTTATATAGGCTACTGCCGTCATATTGTCTGAGTGGACTTGTAGATGGTGACCTTGTATTGTGAACTGAAAGGCTAGTAGGGCTCTGAAGATAGCTGTTAGAGCCTTCCAATTGGAAGAGAATTGTTTCTCCTCTGGCGTTCACCTGCCCTGAGCCCAGCCTGAGTTGAGATGGGCTCCCCATCCCCAACTGCTCGCATCCGTGGTCAGTGTGGATGTTATAGGCAAGATCCAGAGTACCACTTTGTTTAAATTTTCTGTGTCCTTCCACCACCAGAGGGAACATTTTACTTTGGTGGGGATCGATACATATTCTTCCAGATCCTTGTCTTTTAACTGTTCCAACACAAACCTCTGAAGGTCTCTTTGGTGGAACCTGGCCCTTTGTACGGTCGAAATTGCTGCTGTTATAAGTCCTAACGCTGACATCACCTCCCTCACTGTACATTTGGTGCTGGTTTGAAGAGAAGACATCCTCTGCTTCAGATTCAATATTTTTCTTCCGGCAAAACTATCCTTTGATCTACGGACAGGAACTTGTAGCCCAAATACAGAATATTCTGTGTTGGGGTTGTTTTGGACTTTTCCAAACTGATTATCCACCCCAATTGACTCAGGCTGAGTTGTGTTAACTCTAAATCCTGACAAAGTTGTTTCTCTGAGTGGGCCATGAGGAGTAGGTTGTCTAGATACGGAATGTTTGAGACTGACTGAAGACTCAACGGGACTAGTGCTTCTCCGAGAACCTTGAAAATTTTTTTCGGAGAGGACGACAGTCCGAAGGGAAGTGCTCTGCACTAAAAGTGGTAAACTTTGGTGTCTACCTGAATTGCCCTAAGAAGAAATTTCTGGCATTCTTTCCTTATTAGGATATGCAGATAGGCATCCCTTAAATCCAGAGTAGCCATAAACACCCTTTTTGGAGAAGATTTCTTATTGACTAAATGGACTCTATCCGAAATCTTTTGTATTGGATGGAGAGGTTCATGATTAATCTGAACTTCCCTGACGTTTTTTTTTACCACAAAGACGTGCAAGTAAAAACCTTCCTCCTGTTCCTGAATAGGGACTGGTGTCAATACCTCTTGATCCACCATCTCCCCTATTAGTAATGGTAAGGCCCTGGCCTTTTCTGAAGTGTCTTGGAAGTTTTGTCACTAGAAATTTTGAGGGTGGGTCGCTGTGAAATTCCAGCGCATAACCTCTTTTTATAATGTTTAAAACAAACTCGTTTGAGGTTATCTTTTCCCACAGGGACCCTGATGTCACTGGGGTTTGGGGTATACCCCCTTTTCCTTTCCCTTTTTGCCCTGTTCAGTGCTTTTGGGGTTTGAACTCTTTCTCTGTTTTTGAGGGTTCTTTTGAAGGACGAAAAAACTTCCTTTGAAAGTTTTTCTTTTTAGTGGGGAAAGTTATCTTTTTATCTGCCGTTCTTTCTAAGGCGGTATCAATTCAGGGCTGAAGACTAATGCCGCGTACACACGACCGGACTTTACAGCATACTTTGCCCGGCGGACTTTTCGACGGACTTTATGACGGACTTTCCGAATGAACGGACTTGCCTACACATGATCAACCAAAGTCCGACGGACCGACATATGACCGGACTAAAACAGGGAAGTTCATAGCCAGTAGCCAATAGCTGCCCTAGCGTCGGTTTTTGTCCGTCGGACTAGCATACAGACGAGCGGACTTTTCGACCAGACTCGAGTCTGTCGGATAGATTTGAACATGTTTTAAATCTAAGTCTGTCAAACTTTTGATAAAACAGAGTCCACTGGAGCCCACACACGATCAAATTGTCAGACGAAATCCGGTACGCTGGACCAAGTAAGCCGTAAAGTCCGATCGTGTGTACGCGGCATAAGTCTCCTGTAAAGGGGACACTGCACAGGTGTGTCTTGGACGCCGTGTCTTCCCCCAAGTTTTCATCCAGACTTACCTTCTGGCTGCGACTGAAATTGCCGCAGTCTTAGCCACAAATTTAACGGAATCAGTTGAAGCGTCAGAAATTAAACTTGTCACCTTGAAAAGCATAGAGAATGTTTCTAAGAGCTCCCCCTTAGGAGTGCCTGCCTTTAGGTGTTCTTGTAGTTGTGACGACCAGAACTCCAGATTTCTAGCCACACAAGAAGTGGCTAGAGCTGGCTTCAGGCCTGCCATTGATGCATCCCTTTTTAAGACTACGTCTGTTTTCCTGTCTATTTGGTCCTTTAAATGTCCCATATCCTCGAAGGCAAGGTCGGATTGTTTCGACACTTTGGACAGTGGGGCGTCTAGTTTTGGATTTTTATTCCAGACCGCCTCTGGGTTCTCATCAAAGGGAAATCTTCTTTTAAAAGAATTTGAAAAGAAAGCTTTCTTATCCGGCTCAGCCCATTCCTTACGGACAAGGTCAGAAAGTACGCTATGTATAGGGAATACTTTCGCCTTCTTTTTCCCAAGAGCCTCATACATCTTATCATGTCTGGACAACTGAACTTCTTCCTCATCAATTCCCAGCGTATCATAAATAGCGCTCAACAGCTCGTCCACTTCCTCAAGGGATAGCTTGTATTTTGCGGCTTTGTTAGCTACAGCCTGATCCTCATCCTGGTCTGAGGATTCAGGCCTAACTAACGCGAGGCTCTGCTCCCTGACCATACGGGGCTCCCCAGAGCTGGACGTTGTAGGGCCTGGTGAAGAGGGAATCGCAGCTACACTACTGGGTGGTAGCAGACGTGTTTACATCTGCGATTAACTCCCTGAGAGATTTAAAGGTTGATGCCATCTCATCTTTAAAGGAGCAAAGGAATTTAGCCAAAGGAGAGTCTGCCTCTGATTTTAGTAAGCCTGCAATACACTGCCTGCATAGGGCTTTGTTAGAGCCCGAGGACAATTTGTTCCCACAGTTAGGGCACTTTTTGCGGCCTGACTTGTCTTCCCTTGGAGCTTCCTTAGCCTGTAACATAAAAATAGATGATCTTAGCATAAAACTTTTACCCTCTTAAAACATCCGTTCTGCAACCACCACTACTGCATATTCCGGGACAGTGAGGTATCCACCACAATGGAGCATACTAGTCCCAGCCCCACAACTACCAACATGAAAAAACACAGTACAGGGCTTGCCCAGCAGCCTACCTGGGTTTGTCTGGTTCCTGCATCCGCCGGAGTGTCCTGGGGATTCGCCTCCATGGTCCCCCTTTCTGCTCCGGATCACGCTGCTAGTCCGGTATTGCTGGACGCTGGTCGGGATTTACTAGGCCCATCCCAGCCTGGGCTTTTCCCCTCCTCCTTGCGCCCTGGAGACCCGGAACTGGAAGTCTCGGCGCACAGTGATGACGCGGTTCCGCCGGAAATGATGCAAACGGCATCTATGGACCCCACCACGATCGCAGTAAGGAGCTGAGAAGAACGAATCCACCTGCACAGCTCCTGGGGGAACCTGCATCACCCTGCCACTGGCACACCTCGGCACTGGATGGAGGGAGGTAACGGGTCTGCTCCTGTTTTGCTTGACGGTACCCAAGCCCCAAAAAAAAGAAGGTAAGAACTTCACTGGAGCCGACGGATAGTACCCAGTCCCCCTGTGCGGCCTCCACTCCCTTCAGGCAGCCCCTGAGAGATGAAGTCCCTCTCCTGGTTCCTCAGCAACATGTTCCTCCGACGGAGGAAACACAAATGACTGACCAGGGACCTGAGAGACCGCCTTTTGAACTGTGGCAATGTGTTTCCTGTGGCGATTGGAGGGACTCCATCTCAAGGGCTGTCCTGGAAGTCGACTGGGGGAAAACATCTTACATTCGAAAATCGTGATATGTTTCCAAGCAAATTGGCAAGGTTCGAATTTGAGTTTGTGGCGATATATTGATTAGCATATAAATTGGTTAGGTCCACAAAAGAGCCATACAGATCTTCCGTGAAAAACAGCTCCAAAAAACCAAAAGGGAGTTAAATTTGCGGTTTCCACCTGAATTCTGGGTTGGCCAGTAAATGGGGGAAGTACGGGCGCTGCGGAATCTGTGGGCTCCCAGTCAGGATTTGCAGGCACAGTGGGAAGGACACTATGGGCCGTGCTCTAATTCTTGGTGGCTGTGGGACACTACTTGTGCTAGTACAGCACCAGCTTGGGCTGCACTTATGGGACTCACCACATGTTACTGCAGTGCTGGATTGTCTATGACCAGCATGTACTAGGCCAATAGTGCTCACCAGTTCACCAAAAGGTAGAGCAAAACTAGTACTGGCTCTCTGCTGCATATGGGAATCCTCATGTGACTGCTGCTCCCCAGCAACCAGGGAACGGGGTCGGGTACGCCTGACCTTGGCAGGGACCACTACTCTGTCGTATGAGCTATCTGTCAGGTTGCCGCTTCCCTCTACAGATTGGTATACTGAGCCCGATTCTGAGAGTGAGGACTCCCCATCGCTCTCATCTGCCATGCTCAGTATCCTGTAGCCCTCTTCACTCTTCACTTTTTGTTTGACATTTCAGTCACTAAATTTATAGGTGCCTAGTGCGACTCACGGGAACAAAAAGCTCCTGGTTGTCAGGGACTGCTTGAACCACTACAAATAAAATGTACCTGCTAGCGCTAGAAGAGATCAGGCCTGATCTTGCGAACGCTGCAGTTTTGTGTGTATCAGAAGTGACAGTGATCTACTCATCCTGCATTTGTTGGGTGGGTGGGGGGGAGGGGGCGCAGGGGCTAAACAAAGGTGCTGGCAGTTTTCTGGGCTGATCCTGATAATGCTGTATTTTTGGAGACACTATACTATTGGGGACACTAGCATAATTCTGATCTGATCAAATATATTGATCTGTTCAGATTATACTAGTAATGGAGGTGTATAGTGTGGGTGTTACTGGCAAAGAGTTAAATGTGATAATGAATATGAATCGGACGCTGTCTGGGACTGACACTAACTGATGCCAACGCTAACTGGCGTCACCCGTGACACTAATACAGTGATCAGAAAAAAAGATCTGTGCACTGTAGTACTAATACTGTGACAGGGAGTAAAGGGGTTAACTGGGGGGGTGGGGGCGATCAGGGGTTAAAAATGTATTAGGGAATATGTGGCGGGTACCTTGATGCCATCTGGAACTAATGCTCATGCTATATGGCGTCACCAATGACACTAATACAGTGATTAGTAAAAAATCTGTGCACTGTACCTAATGACAGGGAGTGAAAGGGTTAACTGTGGAGGCAATCGGGGATAAATGTGCCTAAATATGTGATCTGGTGTCAGTGTAGTGATTGTACTCACAGTAGATATTATCTCTTCTCATGCTGGATCCAAAAGGGGCTCCAGGGGAGAAGACTACATCATTTCCTGTGTCTGTGTATTGTAAACACAGACACAGGAGGTTCTGTGATTTGTCAGAACTGATCAGCAGGTCCAGGTCATAAATCATTGGCCTAGACCTGAAGATTGATCGGTTCTTAACCGAATCACATCAGCGCCAGACCAGCATGCGCGCCCCCTACCGGGAGAGTGTGGATCACATACTAGGTATGTAATCTGGTGCAGAGCGGCCGCACCGTCACAGTAAATGTGTGGTGGGCGATCCGCAACTGGTTAAAATTATGATAGTGGGTGTGGAAAGAAGATTCCCCGCTCACTGTCACAATGGGGGATCGGTGGGGGCTGTCCCAACAGTAACATGTTACACCCTGAATATGGGTGTATTGTATTACAAAAAGGTGAACTTATCCTTTAAGGTTCCAAAGTTTGAGGATGTTATCACATTATTATCACCATGTAAATGTCTGTGCTCCAATCAAATCATCAGATATTAAATATCCAGCTGGTAGGAAATGGGTGTAACAAAAGAGAATACATATTATGTGTATGTATATATGTAGGAAGGCCAGTATGGTGGCCTGAATTTATGGGAGGAGCCCGGGGGGTATTTAACCAGCCCGCTCGCCTGTGGTCTTTGTCGGTTTCCTGTGCGCGGTACGTTATGTCACTAGGCCGACTCTTCCAACTCGTTGGCGTTCGTGAAATTGCGCGTTCGAAATTTCAGCGGCTTTCGGTTCCCGTTCGCAGTTTCAGAGAGGCTTCCGTTCCCGTTCGTAGTTTTTCGTACAAACGTGTCTGGCTCGGCGGTCACAGGTAGGGTTTCATTGACATTTCATCATATCATGTATCACCATTTGTTAGATACCGTGTCGCTCAAACACCGATACGGAACTCACGAGTCATTCGTTAAGAAACCCTGCATGTAGCCGTAGCACTCAGCCACCGATTCGTGCCTCTATCATTTATAATACATTTTTCATTCATTTTACGTACCTCACTCTGATTCGAATCCAGTTGCATTCGCTTCGCACCTGTTTGTCCAGCCGTGTCTCACTTTTTCTTGTCTCATGTTTTATACCATGCTCCACAGTCCTGTTCGTTATCAGTCGCAAATACGGCACACAGATTCGTGCCTCTGTCATGGCTTATCATTTCACTCATTTCACCGTCATGTACCGAGCTCCGATTCGAATCTAGTCGCATCTGTGGTGCACCGATTCGTCCCGGTGTGCCCCAGTTGTTATTTGGCCTCATTTCAGTACATGCTCCAGAGTCCGGTCGTTGTCAGTCGCAGTTTGCGGCTCACCGATTCGTGCTTCTGTCATGGGAAATCATTTCACTGTCACGCATCACGTTCCGATTCGAATCCAGTCACATCTGTGATGCAACGATTCGTTCCGGCGTACCCCAGGTATTTCGGCCACATTTCAGTACATGCTCCAGAGTCCGGTTCGTTGTCAGTCGCAGTCGCGGCATGACCGATTCGTGAATCTGTCATGGCACGTGCCTCTACCATGACAATCATCTCATTCATTTCATCATTTCACTTTTACGTACTGCGCCCCGATTCGAATCCAGTAGCATCCGTGATGCACCGATTCGTACCAGCATGCCCCAGTTGTCTTGGCCTCATATCATTCTATGCTCCACAGTCCGACTCGTCGTTTGTCGCAGTCGGAAAAAGTAAAAATAAATAAAATGTTTTCGGCCTCATCTATCACCTGCACCAGAGCTTGGTTCGCTGTCAGTCGCAATCGCGGCATGACCGATTCATGTCTCTGCCAGGGCAAACATTTCATTCATTTCACTGTTGCATACCACACTCCGATGAAAATCCAGTCGCATCCGTGATGCACCGAATTGTTCTGGTGCATTAGTGTTTTTCCTTTTGCCTCATTTCAGTACATGCTCCAGAGTCCGTTTCGCTGTCAGTCGCAGCTGCGGCACGACCGATTCGTGCCTCTGTCGTGGCGAAACATTTTCATTCATTTCACTCTAAGGCAAACATTTCATTCATTTCGTTGTCACATGCCGCGACCCGACTCAAGTCCAGGGCATCCGTCAGGCATCGATTCATCCCGGCAGGCCCCAGTTGGCTTGGCCTCATTGGCGCAGTCACGGCACACCGATTCGTGCCTCTATCATGGCATAGACATTTCACTCATTACTTTAATTTCATGCATCTGTCGCTTAAACACATTACACGTCACTTTTCAAGTCAGGTAGTCAAACCCTTCACCGATTGTCATCTGTCATTTCCTCCAGGTCAGTCAAAGTTAAAAAAAAAAAAAAAAAAGCCACACCCCGTCTTCCTTCGAAGTTCAGTCATGGTCCCGATTGATTCGTTAAAACCTTCGCCTCACTACTATCCCCCCTTATAGTCGCACAATCCGATTTATGTTGGTTTCATTTCATACACTTTACAAACCGATTCGTATCAGGATTCATTGTATACAACATACAAAAGATTTGTATCGGTTTAATTTCATACACGCTACAGTTTCGATTCAAATCTAGTCGCGTCGGTGGCACAGCGATTCATATCGGATCCAGATTCATACTCTCCACCGTCCAATTTTATATTGGATTAATTTTCATACACTCTACAATCGGTTCTTATCAGAATGATTTCACATGACCGATTCGTATCGGACTCATTTCATACACTTTACAACCGATTCATATCAGACTAAATTTCATACACAAAAAAAAAAATTATTTTTTTTTTACACATTCAAGCACAACATCTTGCAATCATTGCAATCACGCATCGAATCACAACTTCTTGCAATCATTGCAAGCATGCATCCAAGCATAAACTTCTTGCATTAGTTGCAAGCACACGTCGAAACATAACTTCTTGCAAACATTGCGAGCACACATCCAAGTACAACTTCTTGCAATCGTTGCAAGTACGCATCCAAACATAACTTCTTGCAATCGCTGCAAGCGCACATCTTCTTGCAATCGTTGCAAGTACGCACCCAAACATAACTTCTTGCAATCGTTGCAAGCACACCCAAGCACAATTTCTTGCAATCATTGCAAACACGCATCCAATCATAAACTTCTTGCAAACACTGCAGGCATGCGTTCAAGCATTACTTCTTGCAATCGTTGCAAGTACGCATCCAATTACAACTTCTTGCAGTCTTTGCAAGCACATGCAGTAATACGAACTTCTCACAGTCACCACAAACACATCTCCAGCGACAAACTCCCTTGCAATCGTTGCAAGCACACATTTAAGCACAACTCTTACAATCATTACAAGACACGCATCTTAGTATAACTTCTTGCAAACATTGGAAGCATGCATCCAAGCATAACTTCTTGCAATCATTGCAAGCACGCATCCAGTCACAACTTCTTGCAATTGTCGCAAGCACACATCTATGCATAACTTCCTGCAATCATTGCAAACACGCATCCAAGCATAACTCCTTGCAGTCCGTGCAAGCACATGCAGTAATACGGACTTCTCACAGTCACTGCAAATACATCTCCATTGACACAAACTCCCTTGCAATCGTTGCAAGCACGTATTTAAGCACAACTCTTGCAATCGTTGCAGGCCTCGCATCTTAGCATGACTTCTTGCAATCAGTACAAACACATTCTCAGTGGCACACAATCAATCACACATCATTCTTCAGTGGCACTTTTTCTGCCAGTTGTCTCCAGTGGCATCTTCATACGAGTCACTCATCATTTTCTGTATCATTTCTCGCTTAGGTCAGTTGAGTTCAGGTTTCATCCCGCACCATGTATCGTATTGCCACACACAGCTGGCTCCTTCTCATAACACTATCAGGCTATACCTAGCCAGCATCCAGTATTTCCTGTCCTTACAGGAACCCAGAGAACCGTCTGTGTTTACGGCCCATACAGTAAGATCCCTTCTACGTGGCATCCAGAAGCATCAGCCCATAGGTAACGGCAACGCTTGCCCATCACAACTGCCATCTTTAGGGACATGTCACAAACCTCACACATTCCCCAGTCTAGTCATCCAAGCAGCCATCTACCTGGCCCTCTGTGGTTTTCTACAGCCTAACAAATTCACTTTTACTGGCACTGGCAGCCAGGTACTACGTAGACACCACTTGACTCGCTGATAAAACCATTACGTCCTTCAGCTTGCGGTCTCCAAAACTCAACAATCCGGAACCGAGGTCTACCACACACAGGACCCCTTGCAGATCCTTAATTTAGACGCCGCGGCGGTAGCGGACCTATCAATGCCGGAAGGTTCCGTACTACGTGGATCGGTATATCAATGTTTATACCATCTATGTCGCCCTTATCACCCCAGGTAGTGACAGATGCCAAAGCCTCCACAGGCTTCGCTGCAATTTTTGGCCACCATTGGTTTACAAGAACATGGCCTCCAGAGACACTCCTAAACCCCGTGTTTACACGGACTTTCTCCTTCTTCAAGCTATACCCGGTCATGGCAGCCGCTCAACTCTAGGGTCATATCTGGACAGGATAGGCCGTGGCTTTCGCTACCGACAACCGGTCCGAGGCGATCTTCTTGATGAAGCCAGGTCCGCATCGCTCTGTTATGTCCTTCCTGCGCAGGCTGGTGCAATTATCTTGGCAACACCAGTTTAATGTCCACTGTACGTTCATTCCAGGCTGCCATCTTCGGGGACATGTTTATAGTTCGCCATTTGGCCTTCTCCCCAGTTTGCTCATACAAGCAGCCATTTACTTAGCCTACTACGAGTTCTGGCGGCCCAGCGAGTTCACCCGCAGCAATCCCGCAGGCCAAGTTCTGTGTAGTTGGCTCGCTACCAACACCATTTCATCCTCTACCTTGCAGTGTCTAAAACCCAGCAATGAAGCTCCACGATAGACATCCATCTCTATAAAATAAACAACGTCCAGTGTCCTGTAACTATACTCGACCGCCTACTGTCACTCCTACCGGTACACTTAAAACTCTAGTCCCCTATTACCTTTTCGGGCAAACCCTTGAGTGCCTGCCAGTTCATCAAACACCTGGGGTTCTTCTACGCAGTCTACACCTCGACTCCAGTCAGTACTCCAGTCACTCTTTAGTATTGGGGCAGCCTTGGCAGCATTTCGGCATGGGTCCCAGACCACGTCATTAAGAGACTTAGCAGGGGAAACTCTGCCTACCTCGCCCGGTACATCCCCACTCCTTAGGTGGAAACGGCACAAGCATTCACCAAACTTGCTCAATAAATAAAGCTAAAACTAATAAAACTACACCCCTACCTGAATGTTTTTGCCCCCTTATTTTGGTATACCGACCATCAGACCAGGGCACACTTCAGGTCCATTTCATGTTGTAAGTATTATGGTAAGTCTAATTGTTCATATCTGTATCGGCCATAGGGCTTCGACCATAAGTAGGGAGGCCAGTATGGTGGCCTGAATTTATGGGAGGAGCCCGGGGGGTATTTAACCAGCCCGCTCGCCTGTGGTCTTTGTCGGTTTCCTGTGCGCGGTACCCACCCTCCCATCCCCTTTTCAGGACATTTCTCAAATTCATTTCTCTTCACAAAATATTCATTTTTAATCTAGGGTATGCCCCCTTATTTTGGTATACCGACCATCAGACCAGGGCACACTTCAGGTCCATTTCATGTTGTAAGTATTATGGTAAGTCTAATTGTTCATATCCGTATCAGCCATAGGGCTTTGACCATATATATATATATATATATATATATATATATATATATATATATATATATAGCAGTGGGTAGAGGGGAGAGAGCTGAAGTCAGGACTATGAAATGTACAACAAACAAAGATACAACAGATAGGTCTATATAGTATCAGAATGATGTAATGTACAACAGAGTATATAGTGCAGGGGTCAGGAGTATGTAACGAACAACATAGAGTATATAGGACAGGGGTCAAGAGTATGTAATGTACAACATAGCGTATATAGCACAGGGGTTAGGAGTATGTAATGTACAACATAGAGTGTATAGTGCAGGGGTCAGGAGTATGTAATGTACAACATAGAGTATATAGTACAGGGGTCAGGAGTATGTAATGTACAACATAGAGTATATAGTACAGGGGTCAGGAGTATGTAATGTACAACATAGAGTATATAGTACAGGGGTCAGGAGTATGTAACATGAAATATAAATGATATAGTGTAAGGGTCAGGACTCATAATATTGGTATTCAGTAATCAGTGGAAGCTTAAAGTAGTTTTTTTTTTAAATAACAAACATGTCATACTTACCTCCACTGTGCAGTTCATTTTGCACAGAGTGGCCCCGATCCACCTGTTCTGAGGTCCCACAGCAGCTCTCGCGGCTCCTCACAGCAATAGCTAACCCCCTATGGGAAGCTCTCTCCTGAGGGGGTTACCTTGTGTCACTGGATTTGATTGACAGCAGCGGGAGCCAATGGCTGCACTGCTATCAATCCATCCAATCAACGCTGAGACTCCGTGGAGAAAAGGACGCCAGGGGCACACAGAGCAGGTAAACTGGCTCAGGTAAGTAAAATGGGGGGGCTGAGGGCCCGTAATTGCCAGGTGTTTTTTCACATAGGATGCATTAAGGTGAAAAAACACAAACCTTTACAACCCCTTTAAATGTTTACATGAGACAAGTTGCAGAGGTCCCACACCGCTGCCTCCCATCTCCTGATACCGCACTCAGTGACTTGGGTCTGGGACTATACAGATATATCCCTTCACCCGGCACAGCCAGCAAATAACAGAGCAAGTAATCCTGGGGGGATTGTTCTGTCAGAGATCTTGCTAGACCCGGGTACGGGGGCAGAAGACCCAAAGCACATACCCCAGGTGCCTAGGTCTAGTAACGCCTATGGTGAAAATATACTGTACATTTTGCTGCCAGCTGAACCCCAGAATCTCCATAAATCCAGTCTAGATACATAAATTGTGTCTGCAGCACAGAGAAGGAAGATTATCCGAGAGAAATACAGGAATACAGGACGGGGAACACAGCTCAGGAAAGTGACCAGGGTATTACAGGCTGATATCACCCAGTCCCCGCCCTACTCTGGACCAATCAGTGAGCAGTATGGGTGGAGGAATGTATTTAGTGTTAATGACCCACCTGTGCTGATCTCTGTAGGAGTGTCCTCCTCTATAAATGTCCCCGTTATTCCATCCTCCTCCATAGACTGCTGATCATCCCTCACATACCTCTCTTCTTCTTCTGCTTTAACCTCAAATTCTATATCGACTGGATCTCCACTCTAAATCAAGAAAATGACAGAAAATATCATCTGTAAGATATAAGCTTTATTATTGTGACATCACAGAAAAAATCCACACATTGTCTCTATAAGTGAGTTTTATAAGCTTCGTCCCACCAACCTTGTAACAGTGAGGGATGGTGTGATCTTCTTGTGTGGAATCCCGGGAATACAGAGGATGGGGACATCTCTCTGGTGGGTTCCTGGTATTAGGTGGCTCCATCATATCCTTGTGTCCTTCTGAAAACTCCTCCATCACTCCATACTCCTCATCCTCCTCTTTATACTCTTCTTTAACAACAATATTATAATCCCCGAGGTTTCCACTCTGAATATATAATAAAACATTCATTGTAACGAACATGCTGTGTATAAATTATAACTACCAATAATTGTCAATCATCTACCTGATGATGGTGAGGGATGGTGTGATCTTCCTGTGTGGAATCCCGGGAATACAGAGGACAGGGACATCTCTCTGGTGGGTTTCTGTAGCTGGATGACTCCACCATGGTGTCCTGGTACAGATCTTTGTGTTCTTTTAGAAACTCTGACTCCTCCATCACCCCATCCTCATCATCCTCCTCTTTTATCTCTTCTTTAACCTCAACTTTAGAATCTCTCAGGTTTCCACTCTGAATATATAATAAAAATGACATCAATGGTAACAATGCAGATAATGTACAGATCCTAATGATACTATCAGTGATTGTTCCTCATCTACCTGATGATGGTGAGGGATGGTGTGACCTTCCTGTGTGGAATCCCGGGAATACAGAGGACGGGGACATCTCTCTGGTGGGTTCCCATTACTGGATCCATCTGTAGGAAACACACACACTGCCTGAATACATTGTTTCTATGTGTTTATCAGATGATGGGGGATCTAGGTGGACCCTCCGTACTGCTCTCTCCTTTACAATAAAGTCTCCTCTTACCCGGTGATGTGAGGGGTGGTTGATTGTCCATCATGACGTCCTTGTAGAGATCCTTGTGTCCTTCTAAATACTCCCACTCCTCCATGGAGAAATAGACAGTGACATCCTGACACCTTATAGGAACCTGACACACACAATGATACAGTCACCATCCAGACACATCCCTTGTCTGTTACTGGATAATGTCCCAGAATTCCCAGCACCGCTTACCTCTCCTGTCAGCAGCTCCATCATCTTATTGGTGACTTCTAGAATCTTCTGCATGTTGTGTCTCTCAGGTTTTAGGGAGTCACATGGAGGCACTGTGATGGTCATATGATCACCTGACTTCACAAGAGGAAATCTCTGTATTGAGGAACCAATAGGAATATCATGTTAGAATCCCAGAATCCTCCTCACCTCTCCGGACAGGTCTGTGTTTTAATAATAGAGATAAGAGTGATGTCATGTGACCTCCCAGAATCCTCCTCACCTATCCAGTCAGGTCTGTGTTTTATTAATAGAGATAAGAGTGATGTCATGTGACCTCCCAGAATCCCCCCCACCTCTCTGGTCAGGTCTGTGTTTTATTAATAGAGATAAGAGTGATGTCATGTGACCTCCCAGAATCCTCCTCACCTCTCCCGTCAGCAGGTAGATGATCTCCAGGGTGAGGTTTAGTATCTTCTCAGTTATGTGACTCCGGTCCTCCTCCATCCTCATTGGTGTCTCAAGTCTCCTTGTAGACGGATAACTTTGGGAAATGAAAGGAAGAATTATTTGGATGGTATTGGTCACATTTCATTTGCACTATGTAGTGTTTGCTAGGTTTTCAAGGTTACGGGATCCTCTTGGCCTGCCAGGTTACAAGTTCCTTTTGGGTTTCCTAACTGGATTTAAATAGTATTAGATCTGAAGACAAGGAATGATAAATACGATCCTTCCTTTAACTTGTTTGCTCTGAGGCAGTGATGTGAGGACAATGTCGGGTCATCATGATGTCCAGGAAGGGGAACTTTCCGGCTTATTTAGGACAATTCCCAGAACTCCGGCTGCAATGCTCCAATCTGTCAGGATTCTGTCAGGAATCTGCAGACTGACAGGAGTGATGTCACTGTCACTCTCTGCAGTAAGAGAAGGGTTTGGATTGGATAGCAGGAGGATGCTGCTGGTGGAGTAGAGAGCTGTGGGGGAGGAGTCTGTTCTCTTCCCTCCAATGGCAGCCCAGTGTAGGCAGGAGGAGGACAGGTGGGGGAGGGGTTTGTTTTCTTGGTTGTCAAGAAAACTGTAGTACCTAGGACATTGTACAGAGAGGCAGTGAGCTCCTGGGGTTCTAAATTTCAGCAACTGGCACTGCCAGAGTCTGTGTCATGGGAAGGTATTGGACTGTCTCCCAAAGATGTATAGATTTGACCCCTAACTACCTTTTAGTCGATGCTGCACAAACAGACCTCCTCTAAGAAGAAATGCCCACCAAAGGGGTGAAGGACTGCCCTTCTTCATTCCACTTGGAAAATATTATTTAACCAGTGAGATGGTATGAAGGTGAAGATCGCTTTCTTTTCTTGGCTGGAGTTCTGTAAGAAGGTCTGGAAAGTAAGTGCAGGTAGGAGGACAATCAGAGACCAAGAGCCACCCCCCCACCCCCACCTCCCTAACATAGCATCACCCTGAGCCCTACAACCTCCTCTTCCCCCAGAGCCATGCTGCCCCTAACCATATAAATGACCTATATTTCTTCAGCTACTCTACCCTCTCAAAGCACTTTAACTCCACTACCCCCTCAGGGGCCCCAAAGTCCTTCAGCTTCAGTACCCCCTCAGAGACCCCCATCAGCTCCTCTACTTCCCTCAGAACCCTCAGTATTTTCCTCCCTCTGACACCAATGATGGAATATATTCTTCATAGCAGGCTGGGGAATGTTTTCTTCCTCCTGACCAGCAATGTAAGGGGCTCTATGCTCCATATTCCTGACCCCTGCACTCCATCATTGTGTTGGCTGCATAGTGTAGTGATTGCCCATTGGCTGCCTGTGTAGTGTAATAATTGCCCTTTGTAGGCCATGTATGGTCAGGATGGTCATTGTCTTGTCTATTTATTGTCAGTGCTGTTTGTTTAGAGCAGTGTTTCTCAACTCCAGTCCTCAAGGCGCCCCAACAGGTCATGTTTTCAGGCTTTCCATTATTTTGCACAGGTGATTTGATCAGCTTCACTGGCTTAGTAATTACCACAGCTGTATCATCTGAGGGAAATCCTGAAAACCTGACCTGTTGGGGCGCCTTGAGGACTGGAGTTGAGAAACACTGGTTTAGAGGACCATATTACTAGAATGTATCTCCAAAATGAAGAGAATGTTGCGGCCCTATGAATAGGGAAATGTTCTGACCCTGAAGGGGTTAATCTAGGTTTCCACACTATATATGTGTGTATCATCATCTGCTGGAGATAAAAGACATCACAGTGACTATGGAGGAAGAGGACGGACATGACGGGGGGTTACTGGGTGTAAATAGAAAATAAGATCTTATTACCTCCTCTGCTGCCACTTCCAGCAACGTCTCCTTTGTACTTCTACTTGTTCCAAATCACTTCCTGTCTATATTCCATAGAGACTTCCTGTCTGGGTAGAAGTAAGATCACCATCTTGTGGAGTTCAGAGGAACTGCAGCACTGGGAAACATTTCATAATAACCATTCCTCTATGTAGCAATAACTCTCGGTGGAGCTGCTGGTTTAAAGCGGGCTTGTTACCTTCACTCACCTTCCCTCTGTTTCACCGGCACCCGGTCTAGGGTTCTGTTGAGTTTACCTCCGGATGATATAAGCACCAACACTTGAGTACGTTTGCAATGCTTTATTGAACAATCAACGAAGGAAGTAGCAGGAAAGAGGCAGAAGGGAAACTGCAGGAAAAGCTCAAATACCTTTATGTAGGATTCTTGACAAATGTCCTTTGGAGTTGAATATTACAGTAGAATGTGCTCCCCTTGTGGGACACGATCTTTGCTCGCCCTGGATAGACCTCTCTCACTTACCTAGCAGCCAGTATGTAGCATGAACAAAAGTCTCTGCCACAGACTTGCTTGGGATGAACCCGTACGATCCTCTGCCACAGGATGTATTGGTTTTATGGTGAATGTCAGTCACAGTGCTTGAACCTTTAAGCCAAACCCCGGCAACACTATGCTGTTATTTTAGGATACGTCCTCCAACCGAGTCACCAGGCCCCTCTCCAGACCAGCACGCTGCGTGATCCTTCCATGACGGGTCCTCCCCTGGAATCTCCTCGGTTGTCCAGCTTCTTCACTCTGGATAGACAGCTCAGGACCATTCCTCGGCTGCTGTGGTAGGCCCCAGACAAGCTTCTGGGCCCTCCCATGCGCCGCAGCGACGCGGGCCTTCAGGACGGAGGACCACAAGGTAGCACTCTAACGCATACCTGTCGGCCAAGAGGGCCAGCAGGTGGCTGTAAAACGAACCCCAAAATATGGCGTCTGTCCCATAAATACCCTCTCCCAGAATGCAACTCGGAGGACCACCTCCACCAAGTTGTCTCCGGGACAGAGGAGCACCCATACGCTTTGACACATTGCCCTTCCAACACTAGCCAGTGGTAACAGCGACACCCACCGGCTCAGTATGGAAATACACGCAACGTCAGCCAAGCTGGAACAGAGGCAAATCTAACCTTCCTAACGAACAAGTTACTAAATTTACCAATCAGAAGGTAGATCGCAAATCTACCAGCTCTACATCTATAACAGTGTTTCTCAACTCCGGTCCTCAAAGGGCCCCAACAGGTCATGTTTTCAGGCTCTCCATTTTTTTGCACAGGTGATTTGATCAGTTTCACTGCCTTAGAAATTCACACAGCTGAAAATATGACCTGTTGGGGCGCCTTGAGGACTGGAGTTGAGAAACACTGCTCCATAATGTCTAACTTACAGGGCCAAGTTGAAAACAAAGGTATAATATAAAAAATACAATAAAGCAAAAATTGTGTATCAAGCAAGTTCACAGTGAAAAAGTCTTTGCATTGGTAACGGGTGTCCAAAAAACTTTGTCCTTATAAATCTTCGAATCTACAAATGTTAAAGTGCATATGTGCAATAATATTTAATGAGGTGATCCTTGTGATGCAAAAATCCTGGTTGATAAGAGGGTGACTTTACACACGTGCCCCCCCCCCCCTATGTAGCTGAGCTCACCTCAAGCTGTGTGACCGCACAACTAAGTTTGGTCCACATAAACTGTTGAGCCACTCCTGGGCTCTGGGTAAAGATATTTTCAGCAGGATCCCACAGTAAAATCCAAAGAAGATATCCTCAATGTTAAAGATAAGAAAGAGGCTGGATAGTGCATTGTCGTTTTGTTTGTAAATTTATTTAGAGAAAAGAACATCAGGGTACTCACATTTCATTGGTGCTTCCAGCGCACCAAACTATAAAATACATTAAGTAGCAAAAATCCTCACCCAAGTGGCTTCAAATCTTGAGTGTGCCAGTAGTTTGCTCAAACGAGTATGAAACGGCTTCCTCCACCGTCCTGGCCCCTCCCCTACGCGTGACGACACAGGGCTAATCACGTGTCTTCCCCTGAGGAAGTTTGGTGCGCTGGAAGCACCAATGAAATGTGAGTACCCTGATGTTCTTTTCTCTAAATAAATTTACAAACAAAACGATAATGCACTATCCAGCCTCTTTCTTATCTTTAAGAAGTATTTGCACCCACTTCCGGGCATAGACTCCCGCAGGAGCCTACGCCTCTTCCCGTCCCCCCGCGCTGTCTGCTGGGACACACACGGGTCCCAGAGACAGCACGGACCATTCAGATTGTGCTGCGCGACTCGCCGCAAGGCTTCATTTCTTGATTCCCATACCGAAGATGTCGGCGGCAGCATCCAAGGACCGAGGGACGGTTCGGCCTCGGGTAGCCTACATCGCTGGACCCTGTGACAGGTAAGTGTTCATATTTTAAAAGTCAGCAGCTGCAGTATTTGTAGCTGCTGACTTTTAAAAAAAAAATTTCACGGGACTCCCTCTTTAAATACCAGGCCAGGTAGTAAAGGTGGCACCCAGAGAGATGGAGAATACTAAACAGGATTCCTGCCCCTTTTCTCTGAATAACAGTGTAGCACACTGGTGTTTAGGCAGGGTTGCTATTAAATTTAGTTTGCCAGGTAGTAGTTATTCTGGTTAATTGTTAGAAGATCCACTGATTCCTCTCTAACTCTGGAATTGCTGCACCTTTTCTCTTCTGTCACTAGGTGGCACTCTAGCTGGTGACATTAAAATGACAAGGGCTTAGCAAGGTCAGATCATGAATGGAAGGGGTGTCTGAGCCAATTAGCAGGGGTCTCTTTGGTCCCTTGGCCTGCTGGGAGAGCCTATTTATTTGGGTGGAGTCAGGTGATCGCTGTTCTGTGCCACCTGGATGACTGTCTGGGTGGATGTTTGTTATGTTGCCCGGGTTTCTAGGCCGGAAGCTTGCGGCCTATCCCGGGGACTCCTGGTTGTAGGCTGCCTGATGCCAATCCAGGAACAAGAGAACCAGCATAGGGTTGGGGCTATAGGATTGGACTCCAACCAAGGATAAAGGTTCCACCAGCTGGGGAACCAGTTGTGGTTGGAGGTAGAGGGGAAGTTGTCACCATGAAGGAACCATCCACCTTGTTACTGGAGACTACAGTGAGTAAGAGGGAGCAAGTACCAGAGCAGTCTTCTCACCAGCCAGGGATGGTGAAGAAGTGGGAAAGCTTCAGCAAGTGCCAAGCCAGGGACCCAGCAGGATAGTGGGGGTGACGCTTGAGGAATATACAGTTTGTTAGCTGTGGAAGAGCTCAGGAGATTCAGTGGTGATTGGATCTGGTAGTCTAGTGAGAGACTGGGAACACAGCGAGTGAAAATCTACAGTGGGAGACTGTAGTGTAAGAGAAGACCTAGTCTGTGTTACCAATAGTTAAGTACAACTACCGTTAGGGACTGTTACAAGATTTGTTGCCATAGGAGACATCGGTCCTACATATACAGAAGTGGTATCAGGCTGGAGGCCTTCACCTATATAGCTGTCTACCTAAAGGAGTCTCGGAGTCTGCCAATTATCATTGCATCTACTTAAAGGTGTCCTGGCCCCAAGCCTCTTTCCCACAGTTCTGTTAGGAGACAATAAATCTCTTTTGCATTCAAAAAGTGTCTGGCGATCATCACTCCATCTGCACTCCACCCACCATGCCTTGTGACCCACTCTACAAAGACAAATGTCAGCTCTCCCTGACTCTGGAAGCCACCATTAGGCATCTAGGGGTTGGGGCCATTGCTACAACAGGGTATTCCATTGTTTATTTCTGTCCCTCCCACTGGGAAAAGCCAGCCAAAGGCACATCGGTGGTGCTATGTCATTATGTCCATGAGTTGGAAGCTCCACAATGCATAAAAAAATTACGATATACAAAATCATAATGACGCACATGCGTAGGTGATGTCACGATGGGCAGAGTACGACACCACCTCACATACTACCCCAAGTGGCTAAAAGGGAGAGTTACCAGTCCTTAAGGCAAACCAAACCTGGTGGGGGCACCCAAAGTGATAAACTGGAACATGGAAGCCAACAAACACCAGACACTAGCACCCAAGGAATGTACCTTACATTACATATAAAAACATGCCAAAGCCACCCGATATTAACACAAATACAGAGACACCATTCTCTGTATTCTGGATAGTCAAATCCAAAAGTGTAGTGATCCTAGTATTGTAGGTATATGAGAAATTCAAATTGAACTCATTTTATCCCAATAAATCTACAAGCCTCCCATTGTCCCGAGTTTCATCATGCCAGACGATGGTGACATCATCAATGTGCATGAACCAACCAATGATGTTGGTCAGGTACCATGACAAGGCCTCATCCCCAAACACTGAGTTCTCCCATTCTTCAACATAAAGGTTAGCATAGGCCGGAGCACATTTTTATACCCATTGCAGTACCTTGTGCTTGGCAATAACATTTGTCACCAAATATGAATGTATTATTTTCCAACAAAACCTAAATAAACCGACAACAAAACTTGTATGTGCAAACAGGGTTCTAGGTCTGCAGTATAACCTATAAATCCTTCTTATGTGGGATAGAGGAATATAATGCCTCTACATCTAATGTAACCAAGATGACATCATCAGGTACCGACAGATAAAGTGACCCTCACATAGGAAGATAGAAAGGCAAAGCCACCACAAAAGGTTGTAGCAATTTATCAATATACTTATTGACTTTCTCAGTGAGGGACCTCCTCTCTGAGATAATAGGTCTCCCAAGGGGGGTCAACTACCAATTTATGGACATTTAAAAGCCTATAAGAAACTGGTATCAGTGTATTTAGGGCTTTAACCACTTCAGACCCGGAAGGATTTACCCCCTTCCTGACCAGAGCACTTTTTGCGATTCGGCACTGCGTCGTTTTTAACTGATAATTGCGCGGTCGTGCGACGTGGCTCCCTAACAAAATTGATGTCTTTTTTTCCCCACAAATAGAGCTTTCTTTTGGTGGTATTTGATCACCTCTGCGGTTTTTATTTTTTGCGCTATAAACAAAAAAAGAGCAACAATATTAAAAAAAAAAACGCATTATTTTTTACTTTTTGCTATAATAAATATCCCCAATAAATACATAAAAAAAAACATTTTTTTTCCTCACTTTAGGCCGATCGTATTCTTCTACATATTTTTGGTAAAAAAAAAATCACAATAAGCGATTATTGATTGGTTTGCACAAAAGTTATAGCGTCTACAAAATAGGGGATAGCTTTATGGTGTTTTTATTTTTTTTATTTTTTTTTTACTAGTAATGGCGGCGATCAGCGATTTTTATCGTGACTGCGACATTATGGCGGACACATCGGACACTTTTGGCGGCATTTTGGGACCATTTACATTTATACAGCGATCAGTGCGATTGAAAATGCATTGATTACAGTGTAAATGTGACTGGCAGTGAAGGGGTTAAGTGTGTCCTAGGGAGTGATTCTAACTGTGGGGGGGAGGGGCTGTGTGACACATCACTGATCACCGCTCCCGATTACAGGGAGCTGTGATCAGTGACAGTGTCACTAGGCAGAACAGGGAAATGCTTGTTTACATCAGCATTTCCCCATTCTTCCTCTCCGTGAGACAATCGCGGGTATCCCCACGGACATCGAGTCCGCAGGACACGGTGTCAGACTCACGGAGCCCGCGGCGGGCACGCCTGCTACACAGGCCTCGCGAGATCACGTACAATAACGGGATTTCGCACAGCGGAGCCAACCTGCCGCAGTGAAACTGCGGCGGCTGGTCCGCAAGCGGTTAACCACTTGCTTACGGGGCACCCCCTTCCTGCCCAGGCCAATTTTCAGCTTTCAGCGCTATCACTCTTTGAATGACAATTACACGGTCATGTAACACTGTAACCAAATGACATTTTTATCATTTTTTTCCACACAAATAGAGCTTTCTTTTCGTGGTATTTAACCGCTTGGCATCCGCGCTATAGCCGAATGACAGCTACAGTGCGGACCTGAATTCCCGGGAGGCCGTCATATGACGGCCTCCCCTGTGCACCTGCCCTGCGCGCGCCCTGCAGGGCACGCGTAGAGCGCGCTGTGATCACCGAGTCACTGAGACTCGGGTGATCACCGATCTGTGTAAGGGGCCGGTCCCGGCCCCCTTACCATGTGATCAGCTGTCAGCCAATGACAGCTGATCACATGATCAAAACAAAAGCTCGGTAATCGTTTTTTTTTTTCTCCTCGCGCTGACAGTGCGAGGAGAAAAAAAAGCCGATCACCGGCTCACCAGCAAGAGACATCGGTCCCGAAGAGGAGGAGGCAATAATGCCTCATATGTGCCTCAATTGTGCCAACAGTACCCCCTGCCAGTGCAACCTGACATTGCCACATCACAGTGCCCACAGTGCCCACCAGTGCCACGTATCAATGCCCATAAGTGCCACCTATCAATGCCTACAAGTGGGACCTATCAATGCCCACCATTGCCACCTAACAATGCCCACCAGTGGTGCCAATCAGTGCCACCTAGCAGTGTACAAGATCAGTGCCCATTATTGCCACCAATCAGTGCCCATCACTGCCACCCATCAGTGCCCATCACTGCCACCTATCAGTGCCCATTGGTGCCGCCTCATCAGCGTACATCAATGAAGGAGAAAAATTACCCTTTTAAAAAATTTTATAACAAAATATAAAAAAAAATATTTTTTTTTTTAAAAATTCGGTCTTTTTAAATTTTTTTAACAAAAAATAAAAACTGCAGAGGTGATAAAAATGCCACCAAAAGAAAGCTCTATTTGTGGGGAAAAAAATGATAAAAATTTCATTTGGGTACAGTGTTGCATGACCGCGCAATTGTCATTCAAAGTGCGTCAGCGCTGAAAGCTGAAAATTGGTCTGGATAGGAGAGGGGTTTAACCAATCAGCAAATATTCTCTCCGCATGGAGTCATCTGCCATGCCACTGCTACCCCCACAGGGCACAACACCATGTCACAACATGGCCCGCACAAGACCCCCATCCCACCTGGCAAGCCATCCGTTGTGTCCCCATATCATTCTAGAACCTGTTGCTACCCATTTGATCATACATATAGAGAGAGCACCTTCTCGACGTTCCCGGCAGTGCATCCTCCCTTCTGATATTATTACCGATTGTATTATGAAAAAGTCCATGGGGACACCTGGAGGAGGCAGAAGGAGCCGAGGGGGGGGGGGGGCTGAAGTAGGTCTACCCCATGCCAACAGCAGTATATGTGGGTATGGATCGAATGGCGTTGCCACTCCTCCGTGTGGCATGCACGCCCAGCCGGAACCAGGAAGTGCAGGTGGATTTGGGTTCCACCCATCACTTACGGTCACAGCCAGCGCCACTTCCGCCCTCCAGGAGACAGGAAGCTCCCGAGTGACAGCACATACAGCCCCCCGGCTCCTTCTGCCTCCTCCAGGTGTCCCCTGGACTTTCTCATAATACAGTCAGTAATGGTATCAGAAGGGAGGATGCACTGCTGGGAACATGTCGAGTGTGGTAGGTGCTCTCTCTATATGTATGATCAAACGGGTAGCAACAGGTTCTAGCATGATATGGGGACACAACGGATGGCTTACCATGTGGGATGGGGGTCTTGTGCGGGCCATGTTGTGACATGGTGTTGTGCCCTGTGGGGGTAGCAGTGGCATGGCAGATGACTCCATACGTTCTCTTTGTATGTTTCAGTTCTAAGGATACCCATTATTCTGAGGAGGGCAGCAAGACCTGAGACATTCCATTGACTTTGCTAAGGAGGTTGGCTGCGCCACTTACTGGGCGCCCGAGCGCAGGAGATTGCTTTGTGTTGTTTGGAACATTACACCAATGCAATTTATGTTTAACATCTTCATTATGAGTTGATTGATATATATTTTTATGCTTTTGGATGTATGTTTGCATTTTCTTCACCAAAATGATCCATCTGTTTTATTAGCTATACATTTGTTGTTAACTTGTGTTCTGCATCTTTAAGACTTTTCTATATGTAATAAAAATATCTTTGTTAAACAATTGGTTACATAAGAACTGTATCTATTTTTTTTTTACTTTTTTTGTGTTATATTTGAACTTCTGTGGTAATTCTGTAAGATGTTTTAAAGAAATGGTTGCTATGATACGTTTCTCGGGGCTGCAGTTCCTCTGAAGTCCACCAGGTGGTGATCTCACTCATATCCAGACAGGAAGTTTCTATGGAATGTAGACAGGAAGTGATGTCAGTTACAGACAGGAAGTAATCTGGACTATAGACAGGAAGTGATGTCAGATACAGACAGGAAGTAATTTGGAATAAAGACAAGACGTTCCATGCGGCAGGAAAGAGAAGACATTACTGGAAGTAACAGCAGAGGAGGTAATAAGTTCTTATTTTCTATTTACACACACCGGGTTCACCTCCACCGATCGCTTCCAGCAGCCCCCAGCGAGGCTCTTTATTCTCAGTGACCCCAAACATGGCACATTGCAGCCACTGAGATTCCCAAGTGATGACAAAGGCTGGGATGAGATGCATGAATGGGGGGAGGGGGTCTGAACTGGGGTGCCAGTCAGAGTGGGGTTTGGGCAGGGGTGGCACAGAGATGAGATGGGGAGGATGGATAGGAATGGGTGGGACAGATGAAGGGACAATAATGTGGCCATCCCTGGAAGGGGGACATATGTGTTGGGGGTGATAGGGGGGAAGAGGGCTGGGCAGAAACTCCAGAGAGCAGCTGGCAGATGTAGGAGATGAGTTTGAGATGTGCAGAGAATTGATCCCCCCCACACACACACACACCGAGGACCTCCACCCCACATACAGGCACTCACCAGGCTCTGGGCGCCGCAGCCGGCATCAGTGACGGGTCCCTCAGAGTCTGATCAGTATGGAGAACTTGTAGCTTATGTCTGGTGGAGGAGGAGCGGGGAGAGGAGTTGGCTGATGATGGAGGGCGCTGTGCCTGTACTGGGGGCAGATCAGAGACAGCAAGGGGGCTCTGCATGGAGGGGGCTTTGCAAAGGCCGCATGTGCTGCACACTCTGTTCTCAGCAATCCTAATTGGCGATCACCAGGGGGGGCCTCCCCTGATCCTGGGACTCTTTACTCCGGCAGCAAGACCCTTTCCTGCTGTCTTGGTCGCAGGTGTGACCTTTGCGATCATAATAGCTCTGCGTCTGGCTCTGAATAAACTAGAGGAGCTGAGGTGTCTCTGAGGCAGTAGTAGGACTAAAGGATTCTGCAAGCCTCTGAGAGTTGACTTCATCTGAAGGGCTCTGGGACCCCTGAGGAGGAAGTGTAGATGAAGGACTTTAGGGGCCTCTTAGGAAGTAATAGGACTGAACACCTCTGAGAGGTTAGTGGGGCTGTGGGGCAGTCAGGCTGCAAGGCTCTGAGGTAAGAGGGGGCTTTAGGGCTCACAGGGGCTCTATGTCTCTGATGGTCCTCCCACCCTACCCTACTTTTCTGACCTTCTTAAAGAACTCCTGCCAGCAAATGAAGGGCGCCTTCACCTCACCATATCACTGGTCAAGAAAAATGTTCCACAAAATAGACCAAGACTAAGAGAACAAACCCATTCAATCTGTTGTCCTCCTCCTACCCACACTGAGTTGCTATTGAAGAGGACAGAACAGACTCCTCCTCCACAGATCTGTACTCTACCAGTAGCATCCTCCTGCTGTCCAATCCGATCCCTTCTCCTACTGCAGAGAGTGACAGTGACATCACTCCTGTCAGTCAGCAGGCTGCCGGAGATTGGATCCTTGCAGCCGGACTTCTGGCAATTATCCTGATTAGCCGGCAACCCTGGCCAAAAGTCAGCAAGTTCCCCTTCCTGGACATCATGATGACCCGACATTGACCTCAGAGCAAATCAAGTCTAAGGAAGGGTCGTATTTATCATTCCTTGTCTGCAGATCTAAAATTAATCAAAACCAGTTCAGAAACAAAACATACCCAACAGAGAAAAGGGAATTTCTGATCCGGGAGGACAAGAGGGTCCCAGGAACCAATAAAAACAGACGCTAAACAGTCCAGACTAAATGTGTTCCCATGGGGGCAGTAGTTCTTAAATGTCCAGCAACCCTCCTATTACCCCCCTCACATCCACATCCTATTATTGTGTGACCAATACCATCCAAATAATTCTTACTTTCATTTCCCAAAGTTATTTGTCTACAAGGAGACCTATATAGATAAAATGACGGCACCAATGATGATGGAGGAGGACCGGAGTCACATGACTGAGAAGATACTAAACTTCACCATGGAGATCATCTACCTGCTGACCAGAAAGGTGAGGAGGATTTTGCGAGGTCACATGACATCACTCTTATCTCTATTAATAAAACACAGACCTGACCGGAGAGGTGAGGGGGATTCTGGGAGGTCACATGACATCACTGTTATCTCTATTAATAAAACACAGACCTGACCGGAGAGGTGAGGAGGATTCTGGGAGGTCACATGACATCACTCTTATCTCTATTAATAAAACACAGACCTGACCGGAGAGGTGAGGGGGATTCTGGGAGGTCACATGACATCACTGTTATCTCTATTAATAAAACACAGACCTGACCGGAGAGGTGAGGAGGATTCTGGGAGGTCACATGACATCACTCTTATCTCTATTAATAAAACACAGACCTGACCGGAGAGGTGAGGGGGATTCTGGGAGGTCACATGACATCACTCTTATCTCTATTAATATATTAGATCTGACCAGAGAGGTGAGGAGGAGGTCACATGACATCAACATGATATTTCTATTGGTTCCTCAATACAGAGATTTCCTCTTGTGAAGTCAGGTGATCATATGACCATCACAGTGCCTCCATGTGACTCCCTAAAACCTGAGAGACACAACATGGAGAAGATTCTAGAAGTCACCAAGAAGATGATGGAGCTGCTGACAGGAGAGGTGAGGAGGATTCTGGGAATTCTGGGACATTATCCAGTAACAGACAAGGGATGTGTCTGGATGGTGACTGTATCATTGTGTGTGTCAGGTTCCTATAAGGTGTCAGGATGTCACTGTCTATTTCTCCATGGAGGAGTGGGAGTATTTAGAAGGACACAAGGATCTCTACAAGGACGTCATGATGGACAATCAGCAGAATTTGAGTTTTGTGAAGAATGTAAGGAAGGAATTTCCCCAGAATGAGACGATATTGAACCTCACCCTGGAGATCCTCAGCCTGCTGACTGGAGAGGTGAGTGTAATGAAGGGGGTTAAATCTGACTACACTGTACACTGGGATGTATTCAGAGTCACTTTAAGTCTTCTTATGTTCTTCTAATCCAATATTTCTCAACGTTTTTGCCTTTGAGGAACCCTTGGCAAAAAATTTGAGATCTTGGGAAACCCCTAAAATAATTTCAGATCAACAGCTCATGGAAAATCAGTGTTATCAGCGAGCTGTTGGTATAAAAATAACTCTTTTTAGAAGTATTAAATAATAATATTTATTCTAACACTTACAGAGCCTTGAAAAAGTATTCATACCCCTTGAAATTTTCCACATTTTGTCATGTTACAACCAAAAACATCAATGTATTTTATGTGATAGACCAACACAGTGGCACACACTGTTAATTTTGGCAGCAAATTTTTATTTAGTTTTAGTTCCATTTTAGTCTTCTGCTATTGTTTTAGTTTTAGTCTTATTTAGTCGACTAAATCTCCAGTACATTTTAGTCGACTAAAATAAAATCAAATGTGTTTAGTTAAATAATACATTATTTAAGCAATTTCAAAACTCATGATACACTCCTAGAGTAAAAAAAACACCTAGTATGTTATTATTTAGACACAGATTTAGCCATTCTATAACGTCTTTACTCTGTAAAACCAAGTTTTGATACAAAAATATTGCTTTTTTGAGTCACACGGCTTCATTCCTTGCTTTAAGTGCATGCTACTTTTCTGTTGTTGAGAACAAGTAGCCCAAAGTCCACCCCACCCAGGTAACCACACACTACACAGTCAATTAAATCCCTATGCGGACAAATGCTTGCACGAGTGGGACATACCAAAGAAGAGGATAATAAGTGTTATAACTGACAATAGGAGCAATATGGTGGCAGCATTTAAACAAACCACAGCAGCAGAAGAATCGCCAAGCTTTAAGGAGGAAGACTACCCCCATGACAGAAAGTGACTGAGAGTCGAGACTGAGACCAAAATAAATGATCTGCGGTGAGCCATTTTTATATGAAATTAATGATCTTGGGGCTGTCTGCTCTACTGGTGTATCTTTGTTATTTTTCCACTTTATTTGTATCTCGTGTAAAAGTATTCCCATGAGATGTTGGACCGGACACTATGTGTGGTCTCGTCTGGTGCATGGAGGCAAGTGTTAAAAGAATCTTTAATAAAGTAAGATCAATAGTGAACGTCTTGAGGTCTTCCATTCCATTGCAACACTGAAGATATTGGAGGATTGTGGCCTTACTCTTTTAAATGACTGCCCCACATGCTGGTCAACTAATACTACCAGTACATTCAACATGATTGAAAGACTGAAAAAAACTGAAAAAAGTCGGTCTGCCAAATGGAAAATAACATAGGATGGGTCACAGCTTGCTCCCTAGTTAAATGGAAATAGCTCACATAATTGCATGACCTACTGCAGCCTTTTGTGGAGTGGAACATACTAAAACCCTCCAGAGTGACACCATGTCCATGTCCCTGCCTGATCTACTCTTTACTCAGCCACCTTAAGGACTTTAAACAGAACACTAGCTACCAAGTCTGTGCCACAATTGCACAGAAAATGAAAGAGTGTGAACCAGTGCTTGCAGCATCTGCTTGTTTTTTTGTCAATTCTGCTATCTGTGAAAGCCCTTGTTGATGTGGCGGATGATAATATTCAGGAAATGCTTAAGAAGGCAGAGAAGTATGCCCGTGCCATATGAAAATCCACATTGCCCCACCTACAAGATGAGGATCTGTCTGACTCTTAAGATGATGTGTAAGAAGAGGAGAATATTGAAAAATTACAAGAAGTGGAAGAAGCACCACCCACATCAAAGCAGCCAGTGTTTCGGTTTCTTTCAAAATGCTGCAGAAGACCCAGGCAGAGCATCTCCCCAAACAGGCAGCATAGAGAAGCAGATCAGTTTGGCTGGTAATCCGGTGCACACAATCCATTTTGCTATGGCCTTCTGCCTCCCTGGGCTCAGTGGCCTGTTGTTCAATTGTTGAGTCAGTTTTGTATTTTGAAACACTTAAAATAGCAGTGCAAATAGTTTACCGTGGTTATGCACTGGCTTGACTTGGCCCGTCATTGGAGGTTTTATGTATCTGTGGGGTTTAATTAGGGGAAAAAATCAAGTTATTCTGATTTTACGTTCTCTCTCACCCCACACAGTCATCTCTAAGTTGTCTCTCTATAATATAAAACATGTATGGCCCTTCCTAGGGCCCGCCTCAGGCCTTTAGGTGCCCTACAAAAAATTTACAGTGCTCCTCCCAGTGACCACATATATATATATATATATATATATATATATATATATATATATATATGGGACTGAAAGTATTCAGATCCCCTTAAATGTTTCACTCTTTGTTATATTGCAGCCATTTGCTAAAATTTTAACTTCATTTTATTTCCTCGTTATTGTACACACAGCACCCCATATTGACAGAAAAACACAGAATTGTTGACATTTTCGCAGATTTATTAAAAAAGAAAAACTGAAATATCACATGGTCCTAAGTATTCAGACCCTTTGCTCAGTATTTAGTAGAAGCACACTTTTGATCTAATACAGCCATGAGTCTTTTTGGGAAAGATGCAACAAGTTTTTCACACCTGGATTTGGGGAACCTCTGCCATTCCTCCTTGCAGATCCTCTCCAGTTCTGTCAGTTTGGATGGTAAACGTTGGTGGACAGCCATTTTTAGGTCTCTCCAGAGATGCTCAATTGGGTTTAAGTCAGGGCTCTGGCTGGGCCATTCAAGAAAAGTCACGGAGTTGTTGTGAAGCCACTCCTTCGTTATTTTAGCTGTGTGCTTAGGGTCATTGTCTTGTTGGAAGGTAAACCTTCGGCCCAGTCTGAGGTCCTGAGCACTCTGGAGAAGGTTTTCGTCCAGGATATCCCTGTACTTGGCCGCATTCATCTTTCCCTCGATTGCAACCAGTCGTCCTGTCCCTGCAGCTGAAAAACACCCCCACAGCATGATGCTGCCACCACCATGCTTCACTGTTGGGACTGTATTGGACAGGTGATGAGCAGTGCCTGGTTTTCTCCACACATACTGCTTAGAATTAAGGCCAAAAGTTCTATCTTGGTCTCATCAGACCAAAGAATCTTTATTTCTTATTTCTCTTGGAGTCCTTCAGGTGTTTTTTAGCAAACTCCATGCAGGCTTTCATGTGTCTTGCACTGAGGAGAGGCTTCCGTCGGGCCACTCTGCCATAAAGTCCCGACTGGTGGAGGGCTGCAGTGATGGTTGACTTTCTACAACTTTCTCCCAACTGCATCTCTGGAGCTCAGCCACAGTGATCTTTGGGTTCTTCTTTAACTCTCTCACCAAGGCTCTTCACCCCCGATAGCTCAGTTTGGCCGGACTGCCAGCTCTAGGAAGGGTTCTGGTGGTCCCAAACATCTTCCATTTAAGGATTATGGAGGCCACTGTGCTCTTAGGAACCTTAAGTGCAGCAGAAATTTTTTTGTAACCTTGGCCAGATCTGTGCCTTACCACAATTCTGCTTCTGAGCTCTTCAGGCAGTTATTTTGACCTCATGATTCTCATTTGCTCTGACATGCACTGTGAGCTGTAAGGTCTTTTATAGACAGGTTTCCTAATCAAGTCCAATCAGGGTAATCAAACACAGCTGGACTCAAATGAAGGTGTAGAACAATCTCAAGGATGATCAGTAGAAATGGACAGCACCTGAGTTAAATATATGAGTGTCACAATGTCAACAATTCTGTGTTTTTCTGTCAATATGGGGTACTGTGTGTACATTAATGAGGAAAAAAAATGAAGTTAAATGATTTTTGAAAATGGCTGCAATTTAACAAAGAGTGAAAAATTCAAGGGGGTCTGAATACTTTCCGTCCCCACTGTGTGTATGTGTATATATATATATATATATATATATATATATATATATATATATATATATATATATATATATATATATATATATATATATATATATATATATATATATATATATATATATATATATATATATATATATATAATTTGGTGAGAAACTTCAATTCTGGGAAAGCAGTAGCTGAGAGATCTATTCTGAAATCGCTCCCATTAAGATTCAGTGACTTAGTGCACAACATGACAAACAAACAAACCAGTTATTACTTCATAATAACAAAAGGTATGCATTGCAATCTGACTGCAAGAAAGTTTGTTTAAAAAATCCCTACAATGGTCCTCGCTTCGGCAGGACATATACTAAAATTGGAACGATACAGAGAAGATTAGCATGGCCCCTGCGCAAGGATGACACGCAAATTCGTGAAGCGTTCCATAAAAAAAAAAAAAAAAAAAAAAAAAATCCCTACAATGTACATAGATAAGACTGTTCTCAACAAAAGTTAAGTGTACTGTACTTACCTTTTGTATGAATTTCGGGATTAGTTATCCAGAATGGAGGCCTGTAATGCTGCAGAGTTCTCTGGACGGTGGTCTGAGGAGGCCTGTAATGTTGCATAGTGTCCTGGATGGTGGTCTGAATAGGCCTGTAATGTTGCATAGTGTCCTGGATGGTGGTCCGAGGAGGCCAGTAATGCTGCATAGTGTCCTGGACGGTGGTCTGAGGAGGCCAGTAATGCTGCATAGTGTCCTGGACGGTGGTCTGAGGAGGCCAGTAATGCTGCACAGTGTCCTGGATGGTGGTCTGAGGAGGTCAGTAATGCTGCATAGTGTCCTGGATGGTGGTGTGAGGAAGCCTGTAATGCTGCATAGTGTCCTGGATGGTGGTCTGAGGAAGCCTGTAATGTTGCAGAGTGCTCTGGATGGTGGTCTGAGGAGGCCTGTAATGCTGCAGAGTGCTCTGGACGTTGGTCTGAGGAGACCTGTAATGCTGCATAGTGTCCTGGACGGTGGTCTGAGGAGGCCAGTAATGCTGCATATTGTCCTGGACGGTGGTGTGAGAAAGCCTGTAATGCTGCATAATGCTCTGGACGGTGGTCTGAGTAGGCCTGTAATGCTGCACAGTGCTGGATAGTGGTCTGAGGGATGGGCTGTAATGCACAGTGCCCTGGATGCCACTGCCAGTGGTCAGAGGAGGCATGTAATGCACAGTTGCACAGTGTGCTCTGGACGAATGGTGGTCTGAGGGGAGGCCTCAGGCCTGCTGTAATGTACCACAATTAATATACAGTCGATGATAAAGTGTACACTCACACAGTCTGCGCTGGGCGCCTGGCGCGGTGTCAGGAGGAGTCAGAAAGCCTCAGCCTGACTGGCCTGTAATGCATTGCACAGTGCCGCTCTCACACTCTCTGGCACTGGCATTATCATCACGGTAGCACTGTGCTTGCTGGGAGCAGATTGCGGAAGTAGGCGAAGCGTGTGGGGGTCATTTGTATTGAAAGTTAGTTCACGAGGGTAAACGCCCCTCCTTTGCCATTTTGGTCCTGTTTTTGTTTGTTGACGAAAAAGGAATCTGATTTTCATCATAGTTTTCCTCAGTGGACGAAAATGTGCTGTACTTTGCATTTGGTTTTAGTCACTGTAAAAATGCCGCTGACTAAATCTTTGACTAAAACATTTTCGTTGAGGAAATTAACACTGGGGGCACATAATTGTGAAGTGGAAGGAAAATAATAAATGGTTTTCAAACTTTTTACAAAAGAATATGTGAAAAGTGTGGGGGGGGGGGCATTTGTATTCAGCCCCCTTTACTCTAGTGGAACCGATTGCCTTCAGAAGTCACCTAATTAGTAAATAGAGTTCATCTGTGTGTCATTTAATCTCAGTATAAATACAGCTGTTCTGTAAAGCCCTCAGAGGTTTGTTAGAGAACTTTAGTGAACAAACAGCATCATGAAGGCCAAGGAACACACCAGACAGGTCAGGGATAAAGTTGTGGAGAAGTATAAAGCAGGGTTAGGTTTAAAAAAAATCTCCCAAGCTTTGAACATCTCACGGAGCTCTGTTCAATCCATCTTCAGAAAATGGAAAGAGTATGGCACCACTGCAAACCTACCAAGACATGGCCGTCCACCTAAACTGACCGGCCGGGCAAGGAGAGCATTCATCAGAGAAGCAGCCAAGAGGCTCATGGTAACTCTGGAGGAGCTGCAGAGATCCACAGCTCAGGTGGGAGAATCTGTCCACAGGACAACTATTAGTCGTGCTCTCCACAAATCTGCCCTTTATGGAAGAGTGACAAGAAGAAAGACATTGGTGAAAGAAAGTCATAAGAAGTCCTGTTTGCAGTTTGTGAGAAGCCATGTGGGGAACACAGCAAACATGTGGAAGAAGGTGCTCTGGTCAGATGAGACCAAAATTCAACTTTTTGGCCTAAAACAAAAATGCTATGTGTGGCGGAAAACTAACACTGCACAGCACTCTGAACACATTAATACCACTGTGAAACATGGTGGCGGCAGCATCATGTGGTGGGGAGCACAGGGGTGTCAACAGGGCAGGGCACACAGGAGTTATCAGGTCAGGGAACATGGGGGGGTCACAAGGTCAGGGGACAAAGGTATCACCGGGTCAGGGCACAGGGGGTCTGTAGTACTGTTTATTTTCTTCCTCATGCAGCGCTACACAGGGAAGCTGCTGGCACATGTCTTTTATGGTGTGCTGATCCCAGCCAGCTCTTTTCTTTCATCCATCCCAGGTGATGTCACACACAAGTACCTGGGATGGACAGAAGCGGGGGGGGTGGGGCGGCGGGGATCAGTGGAGTACAGTTAGGATTAGTGGGAGTACAGGTATGCTGTACACATGTCATCTATTGTGCTCACCTCATTACAACATTCCACATCTCCTGGAATCCATAGCCACTGATGAGAGCGTGAGATAAGATGCTTCTCACACACTGCACGCCCTCCTCTAGTCCTGCTCCGACCTCTGCAGTGATGTCACAGTACCTGGAACTACAGGGGAGGCATCGGGTATCAATGCCCCTTGTCAGTACTCACTGTCAGTGTCCATTGGACAGATCTAGACCTTTGTAAATTCCCCTTGGGTTTGGACTTTAACCATTTCCCGTTGTATGCAGAATGACGGCCGGGAAGTGGTTCTGTTATCCTGACTGGGCGTCATATGACGTTCAGCAGGATAACATGCCAGCACGCGTCCGTGGGGGCTCGCAGCAAAGCGATCGCGAGTGCGGTGTGCCAGTCTGACACCCCGCATCTCCAAACGTGATAAGCCTCTGTCAGAGGCTTCTTACCGCATGATCAGCTGTGACCAATCACAGCTGATCATCTCGTGAACCAGGAAGTGCCGGTAAACAGCATTCCTCGGTTCGCGCTGACAGGGAGAGCCGATCGGTGGCTCTCCCTGTCAGAGGGGGGTCTGTGCTGATAATCAGCACATTAATTATCAGCACAGCCCCATCAGATGTACAAATCACGTGCCAAACAGTGCCCAGCAATGTAAAAACAATAAATTCTGCCAGTACTCACCACCGTGCCAATCACTGCCCACCACAGTGCCAATCACTGCCCAGCAGTAACACCTGTCAGTACTTAGTACCTCATCATCAGTGCTACCTGTCAGTGCCCATCAGTGCCGCCTGTCAGTGCCCATCAGTGCTGCATATTAGTGCCACCTATTGGTGCCCATCAGTGCTGCATATCAGTGCCCATCAATTCTACATATCAGTGCCCATCAGTGCCACCTCATCAGTGCCTGTCGGTGAAGGGGAAAACAAAATTTTATGACAAACTAAAAAAAAATCTTTTTTTTTCCCCAAATTTTGTTCTTTTTTAGTTTGTTTAGCAAAAAATAAAAACTGCAGAGGTGATCAAATACCACCAAGAGAAAACTCTATGTGTGGTAAGAAAATGATAAAAATTTAGTTTGAGTACAGTGTTGCATGACCGCGCAATTGTCATTCAAAGTGTGACAGTGCTGAAAGCTGAAAATTGTCCTGGGTAGGAAGGGGCGTAAGTGCCTGATATTGAAGTCGATAAAGGCACTAAATACGTAACACTAAAAGTAGAAAAATAATATACTGTACATTTTTATGAAATAGACGTGAATAAAAGCAGCATAGAATGTACATGGCCTGTTAGCTAAAATTACACCAACAAAAGGAGCGATGATGATTTGTGACAATACTCCATCCGACGTGTTTCAGAATATAAACATCTCTTTCCTCAGGGGTATAGGAGATTGATCATAATTATATAATATAAATTGGGGTTGCACCGATACTAGTATCGGTATCGGTGCCGATACTGAGCATTTGCATGAGTACTTTTACTCATGCAAATACTCCGATGGTTGACCCAATACTTGGACAGTCAGGGACCTTCGGTGCAGTGGTGGGGGGTGTTGCAATCACCGATCTCCCTGTATAGCTTCCAATAAAGCATCTGACAGCCTCTTCTCCTCCTTCTCTCCCTCCCTCGCGGCTTTCAGCTGCTTTATTGAAAGCCACACATGGAGATTAGTGATTGTAGCTCCCCCCACCGCTGCACCGATCGTCCCTGACTGTCCCCTGTATCCTCATCCGGTCCCCCGAGTCCTCTTCCATGTGCTCCCCCAGTTTTCCCGTGTCCTCCTCCGTGTGCTCCTCCGATTCCCCCGTGTCATCCTCTGTGTGCTCCTCCAGTTCCACCCGTGTGCTCCTCTGGTTCCCCCGTGTGCTCCTGCGGGTCCTCCTCCGCGTGCTCCTCCGATTTCCCCCCTTTCCTCCCCCTGTGTCCTCTTCCGGTCCCCCTCTGTCCTCCTCTGCCCTCCCCTGCCCCAGATCTGTCAGGGTGGAGAGCAGAGGAAGGAGCCGGTATATATGTCATTTACAGGCTCCTTTCTATTCTGAATGCATGAGTCAGTGATCACTGACTGTCCAATCATAACTGAGCATCGTAAGCTGTGTTACTCTGCTTCAGTTTATGAATGAGCCTTTGTCTCCTCTCCATTCATATTGAGTGCAGCTGAGGCTGCAGAAAAAGGGATTGGGGAGTCTGTGTCCTCAGTCCCTTTCCCTGTCTCAAAGGGGAGATGTCAGGGGTCTGTTTAGACCCCTGATATCTCACCAATGCCCCCCCTCCAACGGGGTTGATAAAAAAAGGAAACGTAATAAATATTTAAAAGTAAAAATAATAATAAAAAAAAAACACTGACACTGTCCACTCACCCCTCCCCCCAATAAAAGTAAGCATTGTAAAATATATATATATATATATATATATATATATATATTGTAAAAAATAATAAAGGAAAAAATTCAAAAATAAAATTGTAAAAATTTATAAATAAAAAAATTACTGACACGCTGTCATCAGTGCCACCTGTCAGTGCCCATCAGTGCTTCATATTAGTGGCACTGTCACATGACATTTTAAAAAAAGTATCGGTAATTAGTATCAGCGAGTACTTGAAAAAAGTATCGGTACTTGTACTCGGCCTTAGGAAAGTGGTATCGGTGCAACCCTAATATACATACAAAAATCAATACCAAAAAATCAACAATGATGAACCAGTAATGGTTCCCAAACTTACACATACTCCAATGGTATATACACCATTGGAGTATGTGTAAGTTTGGGAACCAATACTCATTTTGTGTGTGTGTGTATATATATGTGTGTGTGTGTGCGTATGTGCGTATGTATGTATGTATGTATGTATATATATATATATATGTATATATATATATATATATATATATACTGTATTGTTGTTTTTTTAACATAGATTTTTGTATTTATATTATAGATAAATGATCAAATTCCTATACCCCTGAGGAAATAGATGCTTATACTATGAAACGCGTTGCGTCGAGTATTGTCACAACTCATCATCACTCCTTTTGTTAGTGTAATTTTAGCTAATAGGCCGTGTACATTCTATGCTAATGCTTTTATTCATATCTATTTGATAAAAATGTATATTGTTTTTCTACTTTATGTGTTACGCATTTAGTGCCTTTTAAAGTGCAAACCCAAGGGGAATTTACAAAGGTCTGCATTTAGGGATGTGGCACAATAGGGAGGTAATCACTGATATATATCTTTTTAAATTGGACAGATATACATCCACCACAATGGTGAATTGCAGCAGAACCCCTGGTTGAGAAACACTGTTCTAATCAATAATGACATTCACACAAGTAGGGCCATTGTTAGGTATTACGGGACCCGGAACAGCCTACCTGACAGGGCCCCCCAAGAAAATATCAAAATTAGCTAAATTGCTTTGAGGGTCAGAATTTGGTATTTTTGAATTTTTTTTTGCATAGCCCATTCATTTAAATGGGCTGCCTAACACATGGAAATGCATCATTTTTTTTAAAAAGTGCATTTGACCGAACTACATGGTACTGTGGCAACTGCACACACGTGCTAAGGGCAGTGTGTTTCCTTGCGGTACAGGAAAATGACCGTTCTTGCATGCATTCCTGCACCACAAGTGGTGTGAACAAGCCCTAAAGGCAGTTTTAGGTAGGGGGAGGAGACAGACCTGGAATAGTAAATGCAATTGGACTAGCAGTGAAATTCAATTCGGAATCTCTCTAGAAAAAAAAAACAATTAAAATTCAGCAGCAACATATCCTGTAGCTGTTGACTTTTGATAAAAAGGACACTACTTACCTTTCCAGGGATCCAGCACTGTCCTCACCAGGGCTAGGTCTTCTTTAGTCTCCAGGTTCCCGGTGTCGGCATCTTAACTGTGGACAGCTGGCTAGGGATGGGTGAGCGGTTCAGCCAGAGCATGAGTTTGGGCCGAACATTTCACCCTGATGAAAACCATGCTGCGCAGTCTGTTTCCTGATTGTGCAAAGGTTTGCCCAATTAGGGGCGCAGTGTAAGCTGGTTGTTAAGGAACAGAGGCGGGAAGCCAGCCGCCTCATCCTTAACAACCGATGAGTCATCAGCCGTCAATGGGTTTCCCCGCTGACAGCTGAATAAAAAAAAAAGTGCCTGTAAAAAAGAAAAAAGAAAAAAATGGCATTATATGCAAGTGATTGGCCTTAAAAGGGGTATAGGGATCTGGGTATTGACCTGGGGGACATGTATCAATAAAAAAAGTAAATAAATAAATCGATCGTTTTTCAGGAGCAGTGATTTTTTTTTTATGATGCTTAAAGTGCAACAATGAAAATGAATTATTCCTTTAAATATTGTGCCTGGGGGCCCCCCTAGTCTGCCTGTAAAGTGGCGCATTTGTAACATATACAGAACATGCTACAGCAAAACTGACATTTCTAAAGAAAAAAATCCCATTTAAAATGACTCGCGGTTACAATTGCTGTTACCCAGCTGCTTAAAAAAAAAGAAAAAAAATGGTGTGGGGTCCCCCCCAAAATCCATTTCAGACCCTTATTCAAGCATCCAGATTCCGATAAGCAAGCCCCCCGCCCAGAGACCCCAACAACCACAGCCTAGTGTTATCTGAAAGAGGCTCTTGTCCTCATCAGCATGGGAACAAGGTGCTTTGGGGTGGGGGGCGCAGAGCCCCCTCCTGCTCCAAACCACTCACCCCTCCATGTTGAGGGCATGTGGCCTGGTATGGTTCAGGGGGGGCGCTCGTTCGCTCATCCCCCTCTCTCATCCTGACCTGCCAGGCTACATGCTTGCATAAGGGTCTGGTATGGATTTTTGGGGGGGGAACCCCACGCCATTTTTTTTTTAAATCTGTATTGCCAGGAGCAATTACAGTCGTGAGCGAGTTTAAATGAAATTTTTTCCTTTTAGAAACGTCATTACTGCTGCAGCATGTTCTAGACATCACACAGATGCTCCATTTTACAGGCAGACTAAGTAGACCCCTCCAGGCACTATATTTAAAGGAATATTTCATTTTTATTGTTTCACTTTAAGCATCATTAAAGTCGCTGCTCCTTTAAAAATTATTGTTTTAAAAAAGTTTTTTGCGTTGATACATCCCCCCGGGCAGTATCCAGGTCCCCGTGCACTTTTTATGACAAAGAACTTGCATATAGCCTTTAAAATGAGGACTTTTGGTTTTTCATGTTCGTGTCCCATAGACTTTTTAATAGAGTTTGCATGTTCGCTAGAACTTTTTGCCTGTTCAAAATGTTCTGGTGTGAACCCAACCTAGGGAGTGTTCGGCCCATCCCTACAGCTGGCTCTGCTGCTTTCTGCTTCACAGCTGCCTGCCCACTGTGCATGTGCAAACCGCGCTGCCCCTATAACAAAATGACACATGCCAAATGTGGCAGAGGAGGAGGGGAGGACTTAAAGCGGAACTTCCCTTTTTTAAGTGAAATTGAAATAGATCAGTCAGTAATCCATTAAATAGAAATAGTTGATCAGTGACATATAGATTTGGTGAATACAGTGTAGGGAGGGGAGAGAAGAGTTGTATAGAATAGAGGTAGGGGAGAGTGGGAAGACCAGCTGCATATAGTGGGAGAGAAATGAGCAGCCCAGCTACATTTAGTGGGAGAGGAGTGGAAAGCCCAGTTACATTTAGTGGGAGAGGAGTGGGAAGCCCAGCTACATATAGTGGGAGAGAAGTGAGCAGCCCAGCTACATATAGTAGGAAGCCCAGCTACATATAGTGGGAGAAGAGTGGGAAGCCCAGCTACATATAGTGGGACAGGATTGGGAAGACCAGCTACATATAGTGGGAGAGGAGTGGGAGGACCAGCTACATATAGTGGGAGAGGAGTGGGAAGACCAGCTACATATAGTGGGAGAGGAGTGGGAAGACCAGCTACATATAGTGGGAGAGGAGTGGGAAGACCAGCTACATATAGTGGGAGAAGAGTGGGAAGCCCAGCTACATATAGTGGAAAGCCCAGCTACATATAGTGGGACAGGATTGGGAAGACCAGCTACATATAGTGGGAGAGGAGTGGGAGGACCAGCTACATATAGTGGGAGAGGAGTGGGAAGCCCAGCTACATATTGTGGGAGAGGAGTGGGAAGCCCAGCTACATATTGTGGGAGAGGAGTGGGAAGCCCAGCTACATATTGTGGGAGAGGAGTGGGAAGCCCAGCTACATATTGTGGGAGAGGAGTGGGAAGCCCAGCTACATATTGTGGGAGAGGAGTGGGAAGCCCAGCTACATATTGTGGGAGAGGAGTGGGAAGCCCAGCTACATATTGTGGGAGAGGAGTGGGAAGCCCAGCTACATATTGTGGGAGAGGAGTGGGAAGCCCAGCTACATATTGTGGGAGAGGAGTGGGAAGCCCAGCTACATATTGTGGGAGAGGAGTGGGAAGCCCAGCTACATATTGTGGGAGAGGAGTGGGAAGCCCAGCTACATTTAGTGGGAGAGGAGTGGGAAGGCCAGCTACATATAGTAGGAGAGGAGTGGGAAGCCCAGCTACATTTAGTGGGAGAGGAGTGGGAAGGCCAGCTACATATAGTAGGAAGCCCAGCTACATAAAGTGGGAGAAGAGTGGGAACCCCAGCTACATATAGTGGGAACCCCAGCTACATATAGTGGGAACCCCAGCTACATATAGTGGGAACCCCAGCTACATATAGTGGGAAGCCCAGCTACATATAGTGGGACAGGATTGGGAAGACCAGCTACATATAGTGGGAGAGGAGTGGGAAGCCCAGCTACATATAGTGGGAAGCCCAGCTACGTATAGTGGGACAGGAGTGGGAAGGCCAGCTACACATAGTGGGAGAGAAGTGGGAAGACCAGCTACATATAGAGGGAGAGGAGTGGGAAGCCCAGCTACATATAGTGGGAAGCCCAGCTATATATAGTGGGCAAGGAGTGGGAAGCCCAGCTACATTTAGTACACTTAGCTGTGCTGGGAGAAGAAAAAGGCAGAACAGAATACAGCTGGCTGGGAGAGCGATAAGGAGACAACAGGGAAGGTATATAGGCTGGACAGACAAGTGACAGGGTAGATGGGACAGAAGAAGGAGTACAGGAGTGAAGGACTGCAGGGAGACACCAACACACAATCGAAGATATCAGGGAGAAGGATTGGAGCTTGATTGCAGGGAAGGGAGTGGGGGGCATATCTGAGAAGCAGAGTAAGTATGGCAAGAAACTGGAGGGAGGAAGTGAAGAGACACAAAGTTATAATCAGAAGGAAAGATGAACGAGTCACACTGAGAGCAGAGTGGGAATGCAGCTTACATGCAGAGCATTGAGCCGCTCTGTGATAAAATGACAGCAAGCAAACAGAATGTAGCTTAGCGGCTGCAGATGGACATGTTAGCTTTCTGGGCCCCCTATGGAACACACAGGGCCAGGGCTACTTACAGCAGGGCCAGTGGTACCCCCTTATCAGCGGCTCTGCACACAAGTACTATGAATACATAAAGTGTATGTACTCTATGATATTTGGTTATAGCACAAGATGGCGGCATTGGGTATTATGGGAGAGTGATATTTATCTTTGTATAACACAGAACTGTACAGTATTAATGAAGAAATCTACTGACAATGACACAAGAAGGAGATCTCATAATATGTCCACAAGATCCTTGAGAATCCAGAATCCCATCACTATCCCCCCACCCCCACCCCTGATCCCTACAAGACACAACACACAGAAGATTCTAGAAGTCACCAATAAGATGATGGAGCTGCTGACAGGAGAGGTGAGCGGTGCTGGGAATTTTGGGACATTATCCAGTAACAGACAAGGGATGTGTCTGGATGGTGACTGTATCTTTGTGTGTGTCAGGTTCCTATAAGGTGTCAGGATGTCACTGTCTATTTCTCCATGGAGGAGTGGGAGTATTTAGAAGGACACAAGGATCTCTACAAGGACGTCATGATGGACAATCAGCCGCCCCTCACATCACCGGGTAAGAGGAGACTTTATTGTAAAGGAGAGAGCAGTACGGAGGGTCCACCTAGATCCCCCATCATCTGATAAACACACAGAAACAATGTATTCAGTCTCAGGAGATGGGAGGCAGCAGTGTTGGACCTCTGCAACTTGTCTGAACATTTAAGCTTCCACTGATTACTGAATACCAATATTATGGGTCCTGACCATTACACTATATACTCTATGTTGTACATTACATCATTCTGATACTATATAGTCCTATCTGCTGTATCTTATACAATATACTTATGCTCTCTCCCCACTGCTATATATAAACATAATATGTATTCTCTTGTTACACCCATTTTCTACCAGCTGGACATTTTATATCTGATGATCTGATCGGAGCACAGACTTTTACATGTTAATAATAATGTGATAACATCCTCAAACTTTGGAACCTTAAACAGAAAGTTAAAATGAGGGAGGAGTCAATAACCCAATGATGGTGGTCTTAAGGATCAGTCCAGTCTTCATCTTGATTGTTCTCCCCCCATCCTCACTCTCTGACCTCTGGTGGGTCTCAGCCCCACTGTTATAAATGACTAAATAAGAAAGTGCAGTACTTCTTGTGTTGGGAAGATGGCAATGAGTGATAGAGGGGGTGGGGACACTCGTCCTATAATACCTCCTCACTGTCACTCCAAAAAAAAGACAGTTCTCGTTGTTTCCTCACTCTCTGACTAAGGTCCATAAATAAAGAAATTAACTGGTAGGAGATCAGAGGACCCATTTACTAGTTACCTTGAGGGTGGAATTGTAAGATCCTCAGAGACAAAGCTGTCTTATGTGGGCCGAGTCCTGGTTTAGGGGAACCAATCTGCTCATGTCTAGTAAAAATCTTTTTATTTCTATTTTAGTAGATGGACGGGAGATGAAGAAAACCTCAGAGGATTGTCTCACTTTGTCTCCAGACTGTAAAGTAGAAGATGAGGACATCACACAGTATAGTCCAGGAGAAAACCCGACTACCTCAAATGTCCATCTGGCACCACACAGTGTAGATGGACCATCGTATTCCTCTTATCCTGAGGAACCTCAGACTGTGAGGGACAGTACCGTCTTTCCAACAGAGAAGAGGTTTTCCTGTACTGAGTGCGGGAAGGGTTACCATTTTAAATCCCAACTTAAAGTGCATAAAAGATCTCACACGGGGGAGAAGCCATATCCCTGTCCTGAGTGTGGGAAGTGTTTTCCTGTTAAATCAAAACTTAATGAGCATAAGATATCTCATACGGGAGAAAAACCGTATTCCTGTTCTGAGTGTGGAAAATCTTTTTCACGGAACTCACATCTTTACACACATCAAAAATTGCACACGGGGGAGAAGCCGTATTCCTGTTCTGAGTGCGGGAAATGTTTTGTACAAAAATCACAACTTTTCAAGCATCAGAGGTCTCACACGGGGGAGAAGCCGTATTCCTGTTCTGAGTGTGGGAAATGTTTTTCACGGACCTCTAATCTATACGAACATCAGAGATCTCACACTGGGGAGAAGCCGTATTCCTGTTCTGAGTGCGATAAATGTTTTTCAGTTCAATCCAATCTTGAAAAACATAAGATGTTGCACACTGGGGAGAAGCCATATTCCTGCTCTGAGTGTGGGAAATGTTTTTCACAGAAGTTCAATTTCTACAAACATCAGAGATATCACACAGGAGAGAAGCCATATTCCTGTGCTGGTTGTGGGAAATGTTTTTCAATGAAGTCTGCTCTTTCCATGCATCAGAGATCTCACACAGGGGAGAAGCCGTATTCCTGTCCTGAGTGTGGGAAATGTTTTTCAGTGCAGACCAATCTTTACAGACATCAGAGGTCTCACACAGGTGAGAAGCCATATTCATGTCCTGTTTGCAGGAAATGTTTTTCAATGAAGCCCAATCTTTCCAGACATCTGAGATCTCACACAGGGGAGAAGCCATATTCCTGCCCTGAGTGTGGGAAATGTTTTACACAGAAGTACAGTCTTTACACACATCAGAGGTCTCACACAGGGGAGAAACCTTATTCCTGTCCTGAGTGCAGGAAATGTTTTTCGCAGAAGTCCAATCTTTACACACATCAGAGATCTCACACAGAGAAGAAGCCGTATTCCTGTCCTGAGTGTCAGAAATGTTTTTCAACGAAGTCCAGTTTTTCCAAACATCAGAGATCTCACACGGGGAGAAGCCACTTTCCTGTCCTGAGTGAGGGAATTGTTCCTCACTGAAGTCCTGTCTTCCTGTACACAAACACTCTCACAAACACTTAGAGGTCTATTTCTTTTTTAAAATTGTTGAACGAATGTGATAAGTTTTGGTCATATTTTTTTCATGTGATCATTGGCTCCATCTAGTGATCCCATCTAGCTCACATTAACCCTTTTACTGCCAGAGCTGTTTTTTGTATTTTTTTTTTTGTGCACACATGTTAAAATGTACATTTTTGTCATGAAGATTAGCTAGAACCCCTAAACATATATTTTCTAAAAACAGAGTCTCTGGAGAATAAAAGGGTGGTAGTTCAAATTTTTAATGTCGCATGATCTTAGCTCAGTGATTTCTCAAGTGTAAATTTCTGTAAGAAATACATTCAGTGTAATTTTAGAGGACCATTGCAGTTTTTTGATAAAATATAAAAGATGAGGTTGTGCCAAGTAAATAGATACCCAGCATGTCCAGCTTTAAAATTGTGTGTGCTGATGAAATAATGACAAACTTTGGTACTCAATATTTGCCCATAGGTGACGCTTTAAAAGTCTTTCCAGGTCCTCTGTGTAGAGGTAACACAGAATAATGGATGTGGAATGATTGCTCTCACTCTGGCATGCATGGTGTTATGTAATATACCTGTATGTAGTGCAATCAAACTTTTTTCTTATATATGCACCAGCAAAATGTTGCTTATATTTGTAAGAAGGAACTCCAAGTTTTGGGGTGGGGTTTTAAGTGCTTGGGTACAACTTTCATTTTCTCACATAACTTTATTACTATCACTTAAGGGACCGATAAACCCCAATATGATAGCATTTTGTTTGATAGGTTTTCTTTCATGAGACATCAGGAGTCTATCAGACCCCTCATGTCTCTCCTGCCCTCCACTGAAGATAATGGAGAGAAGATCATGCTCCATTCTTACCCCCTCAATCTCCTCACATATCACAAACTTACTGAGTGACATAACAGTATGGATGTCACACCATTTACTCAAACTTAATCTTTCTAAAACTGAGCTTGTAATATTTCCTCCTCCCCGATCCCCTCCCCATGACTTTATCATTAGGATCAACGGCACAGGATCATTAGGATCAACTATACAACCATTGGTCCCTCCACACACACCAGGGTGATGGTGTAATCCTAGACTCTGACCTCTCCTTTAGCACCCACATCCAATAACCTCTGCAACATTTCCAGAATTTGCCAGTTCATAACTAACGACACCACAAAACAAATTATTCACTCCTTGGTTATTTTCCGCCTTGACTACTGCAACTCCCTCCTCACTGGCCGACCCTCACACAGGCTATCCCCCCTTCAGTCTATTATGAATGCTGCTGGTAGACTAATACACCTTACTAACCGATCCGTGACTGCTGCTCCTCTCTGCCAATCGCTTCACTGGCTTCCCCTACCCCACCGTACAAAATTCAAAATACTAACTGTGACAGACCTAGCCAGGACAGGGGCTTTTGGAGAGGAATGGGAGCAAGCCTCTTACCCACTGACTATGGGCCCTGGCATTTAAGGGAACACTACTTTTTGGAAAGTGTATGGTGTATACGTGGAGTGGTCTTGTTACTTTGGATTCAAGTTCATGTCTCCCCAAGACACACAGACTCTGGGACTCTAAGCCCGGTGTCCATGTTAAGGGCCTAGATGCCACATTTCCAGCAAGGACTGTTCCACACTATGGGAGTCATAGCAGATGTTGATGTCATCAGCAAGCCACCTGTCTGGGGTTGCCTGCTATAATGTGTTTTTTGCAAGTAGCTCTAGTGTACCTCCTAGGGTCTTTCACCCATTGTTATTTGTGCTAATTAACTCACCTTTTGTCTGTCTGCTAAGCAAACCATTGTGGGTTATGTTTATACTTGTAATCATGTGTATTGTCCAGTACACTGTATTCAGTATTGTAGAAGTCGGCAAATCTGACCTGGAATGAAACCTCTCAGTCATCCAGGTGGCTAATTAACATAATGTTTATAGTATATGTCTGTTGTTCTAATTATATTTCTGTGTGCAGTTTGTATCATTAGGGTAATATGACCAGCTGGGGGATGTCCTCCAATGGTGTATATATTCTGCGTTAGTTTGTTCAAATAAATGTGTTCCAGCTTTGCAGCCAAACGAGTCCTGCCTAATTTTTGGTTGTAATATGTGGCTATAATATCTGATATCTATTTATCTTTAGACTGGAGGAAGCGGTATATGATGGAAGCAGTCAAGCGGAGTGGGAAGCGATTCTGTTACACTAACCCTTTTCCCCCTACCCTTCCTCTTTCTTTCTCCTTTTTTTTAAATTTTTTTTTTCACCCACCCTCCCTTTCCCCTTCCCCTCCCTTTCTCCCTGTCCCCTTCCCACTTTCCTTTTCCCCCTTCCTCCCCTTTCCCCAACCCACCCTTTCCCCTTTTCTCTTGGCATTGGTTGTTATTTCTTAATTTGAATATTTTCTGCAATGATACAGGAGGAATATTTCCTATGACTGTATTCATTATACACATATATATTTTGTAGGAGTTCTCTTGAAACTATTTTTCTTGTGCTCACCTTGCAATTCCCATGGCTGGACTTAGATGCTCCCTCACCTGCTCCTTTTATCTGAACAACAGGAGTTCAATATAATTAATTGTCACATATATGATAGGTGAGTTTTCTATTACTGGTACACCTATTCCCCTCTTTGAGACCCATAACAGCCTGAGACTAATCCATTTGATTCACCAGTATGGTTTTCTTCTTTCATATATTTATTTTTCATTTTGTTATTCTATCTTATGTTATTTATGTATATGTATTATATACTATGATTTCATATTTAATTATTGTATATCCTATATGTTACATAGTTACATAGTAGGTGAGGTTGAAAAAAGACACAAGTCCAACCTATGTGTGTGATTATGTGTCAGTATTACATTACATATCCCTGTATGTTACGGTCATTTAGGTGATTATCTAATAGTTTCTTGAAGCTATCAATGCTCCCCGCTGAGACCACCGCCTGTGGAAGGGAATTCCACATCCTTGCCGCTCTTACAGTAAAGAACCCTCTACGTAGTTTAAGGTTAAACCTCTTTTCTTCTAATTGTAATGAGTGGCCACGAGTCTTATTAAACTCTCTTCTGCGAAAAAGTTTTATCCCTATTGTGGGGTCACCAGTACAGTATTTGTAAATTGAAATCATATCCCCTCTCATGCGTCTCTTCTGCAGAGAGAATAAGTTCAGTGCTCGCAACCTTTCCTCATAACTAAGATCCTCCAGACCCTTTATTAGCTTTGTTGCCCTTCTTTGTACTTGCTCCATTTCCAGTACAACCCTCCTGAGGACTGGTGCCCAGAACTGGACAGCATACTCCAGGTGCGGCCGGACCAGAGTCTTGTAGAGCGGGAGAATTATCGTTTTATCTCTGCAGTTGATCCCCCTTTTAATGCATGCCAATATTCTGTTTGCTTTATTAGCAGCAGCTTGGCATTGCATGCCATTGCTGAGCCTATCATCTACTAGGACCCCCAGGTCCTTTTCCATCCTAGATTCCCCCAGAGGTTCTCCCCCCAGTGTATAGATTGCATTCATATTTTTGCCATCCAAATGCATTATTTTACATTTTTCTACATTGAACCTCATTTGCCATGTAGTCGCCCACCCCATTAATTTGTTCAGGTCTTTTTGCAAGATTTCCACATCCTGCGGAGAAGATATTGCCCTGCTTAGCTTAGTATCGTCTGCAAATACAGAGATTGAACTGTTTATCCCATCCTCCAGGTCGTTTATGAACAAAATAAATAGGATTGGTCCCAGCACAGAACCCTGGGGAACCCCACTACCCACCCCTGACCATTCTGAGTACTCCCCATTTATCACCACCCTCTGAACTCGCCCTTGTAGCCAGTTTTCAATCCATGTACTCACCCTATGGTCCATGCCAACGCACCTTATTTTGTACAGTAAACGTTTATGGGGAACTGTGTCAAATGCTTTTGCAAAATCCAGATACACCACGTCTACGGGCCTTCCTTTATCTAGATGGCAACTCACCTCCTCATAGAAGGTTAATAGATTGGTTTGGCAAGAACGATTCTTCATGAATCCATGCTGATTACTGCTAATGAACTCTTGTATATAGTCCCTTATCATCCCCTCCAAGAGTTTACATACTATTGATGTTAGGCTAACTGGTCTGTAATTCCCAGGGATGTTTTTTGGGCCCTTTTTAAATATTGGTGCTACATTGGCTTTTCTCCAATCAGCTGGTACCATTCCAGTCAATAGACTGTCTGTAAAAATTAGGAACAACGGTCTGGCAATCACCTGACTGAGTTCCCTAAGTACCCTCGGATGCAAGCCATCTGGTCCCGGTGATTTATTAATGTTAAGTTTCTCAAGTCTCATTTTAATTCCGTCCTCTGTTAACCATGTAGGTGCTTCCTGTGTTGTGTCATGAGGATAAACACTGCAGTTTTGGTTACTGAAGCCCCTCAATTCACTAGTGAAGACTGAGGAGAAGAATAAATTCAATACCTTTGCCATCTCCCCATCCTTTGTAACCAGATGTCCTTCCTCATTCTTTATGGGGCCAATATGGTCTGTCCTCCCTTTTTTACTGTTTACATACTTAAAGAATTTCTTGGGATTTTTTTTGCTCTCCTCCGCTATGTGTCTTTCATGTTCTATCTTAGCCGTCCTAATTGCACCCTTACATTTCTTAATGCATTCTTTATAAAGTCTGAATGCTGAGGATGATCCCTCAACCTTGTATTTTTTGAAGGCCTTCTCCTTTGCTTTTATATGCATTTTTACATTGGAGTTAAGCCATCCAGGATTTTTGTTCGCTCTTTTAAATTTATTACCCAATGGGATACATTGGCTAATGCCCTTATTTAATATGCTCTTAAAGCAAACCCATCTCTCCTCCGTATTCTTTGTTCCTAATATTTTATCCCAATTTATGCCTTTTAGCAAGGTTTGTAGTTTAGGGAAGTTGGCTCTTTTGAAATTCAGTGTCTTTGTGTTCCCTTCATGTTTCCTATTTGTGTGATTTATACTGAAACTAATTGACCTGTGATCGCTGTTACCTAAATTGCCCCGTATTTCCACATCTGTGATCAGGTCTGTAATGTTGGTAATCAGTAGATCCAGTAATGTTTTATTTCTAGTTGGTGCGTCTACCATCTGACCCATAAAATTGTCCTGCAAGACATTAAGGAACTGGCGAGCCTTAAATGAATGCGCGGTTCCCTCCGCCCAGTCTGTCTGGATAATTAAAATCCCCCATTATGATAACACTTCCCATCCTTGCTGCTAATCCAATTTGTGATAGGAGATCCGTCTCCACTTCCTCCCTCAGGTTAGGGGGCCTATAGCATACTCCCAGTATTATTTTCCCCTTAGCTTCATCCCTTTGGAGCTCTACTCATAAAGATTCCACCTCCTCCCTAGCTCCCTCAGTGATGTCATCTCTCACATTCACTTGTACATTATTCTTGATATATAGGCATACCCCTCCCCCTTTTTTACCCTCTCTATCCTTGCGGTATAGGGTATACCCTTGAATATTTGCCAGCCAATCATGAGAGCTGTTGAACCAGGTCTCTGAAATTCCCACAAAATCCAAATCCTCCTTGTACAACAGTATCTCTAGTTCACCCATCTTGTCCGCCATGCTCCTGGCATTGGTGAACATGCCACATAGTTTAGACCGGTCGCATATTGTCCTCGTATTGGGTGTTTCAAGATTGCAACTAGGACTTGCTACTATACTCACCTTGTGTTTTTGTGCTTTGGTTAACCTACCACTAATGCCCCCAATACTACCCTCTGGAATATCTTCCGCGCTGGCTATCACTGTCTCTGGACCCTCCCCCCATCGCCTAGTTTAAAAACCCCTCTAACTTTTTGGCCATCTTCATTCCCAGCAGATCTGCACCCTCCTCATTTAGGTGCAGTCCGTCCCTTCTATAGTACCGGTTACCGAATGAGAAGTAGGCCCAGTCCTCCAGGAACCCAAACCCCTCCTTACTACACCAGCTCTTCAGCCACTTGTTTACTTCCCTAATCTCCCTCTGCCTTTCTGGTGTGGCTCGATGTACTGGTAGTATTCCTGAGAACACTACCTTGGAGGTCCTTTTCCTCAATTTTTAGCACCTAAATCCCTAAAATCGTTCTTTAGGACACTCCATCTGCCTCTGACTTTGTCATTGGTGCCAACGTGCACCATGACAGCCGGGTCTTCCCCAGCCCCTCCTGGTAATCTGTCCACAAGATCCGTGATGTGCCGAACCCGAGCGCCCGGTAGACAACATACTGTTCGGCGCTTCAGGTCTTGGTTACAGATTGCCCTCTCTGTCCTTCTAAGAATTGAGTCCCCTACCACCAGAACCTGTCTTTCCTTTCCCTTTGCTGCCCCCCCACTCTCACTGGAGGAGTTCTTCCCCTGGCAGCTAGGAGAGTCCCTCATCTCCAGCAGTGCTGGTCCCTGACTGGTTTCACCAATGTCACTCAATGGAGCGTACTTATTGGGATGCTCCAGTCCTGGATCGGCCTCTCTGGCACTTCCCCCTCTACCCCTCCTGACTGTCACCCATCTACTCTTTGCTAGTGCCTGCACCTCTTTGTCTCCACCTGTACTCTTTATATTTTTTCTGTAGCCAATTTATGCCTTACAGTTCCTAAAGAAGCAGTACAGCGAAACATGTAGAGCCTTCCAGGCATTTATATAACTGCGTATATTGTTCCTATCTATTTGTGATGATTTTATGTACAGTGTGATGGAGTCCGGACACCCTGTTGGGTAATTCCGCCAAAAGCTGCTTCCCAAGTTCTGGAACACAAGACCAATGGATCTGTCTATAGTAACCCCAAGTACCAGACAACACCAGTCTTATGCCCTGTACACATGATTGGACTTTCCGCCAACTAAACCGTGGATTTTTGTTCGAAGGTTGTTGGCTCAAATTTGTCTTGCATACACACGATCACACAAATGTTGGCCAACAATTACGAACGTGGGAACGCGGTGACGTACGACGAGCCGAGAAAAAGGAAGTTCAATAGCCAGTGCGGCCACTTCTGCTTGATTCCGAGCATGCGTGAGCTTTTGTGCGACGGACTTGTGTACACACGATCCGACTTTCCGACAACAAAGTTTTGTTGGCGGAAAATTTGAGAACCTGCTATCAAACATTTGTTGGCGGAACGTCCGACCAGCAAATGTTCGATGGAGCATACACACGGTTGGACTTTCCGGCAACTTTCAGACAACAAGCCTTTCCGACAACAAGCTCACATCCAACTCACATCCAAGCTCACATCCAACTTTTCCCGTCGGAAAATCCGACCGTGTGTACGGGGCATTAGAGTACACCAAAAAAATGAACTGCTTTATTTTTAGAAACACACTGAATTTATACAACAAACCATTAGATAAGGGATACTCCCATTATCTCAGACAAAGGTCACTTTAGACAGTAGAGCTAATCCTATTATCATAACAATGACCACCTTAGACAGACCGCCTTCCCCATAGGACTAACTTATGCATAAGAAGCCAAAAGCAATTAGTGACTAGCTCTGGATAACTTAAGAACACATTAAAACACAAAGTTCTCCAGGCAATGGTTCTCCTGCAGCCCAAAGTCTGTGACAATACCCCCCCCCCCGTTCCATAGTCCGGCAGACCCAGCTAGATCCAATACGGGTCAGCCTGGGGATGTTCGGGAGCTATAGTACAATCAAAGTTTTCCGGGAAAGTCCAACTGCATTGCCATTTTGTCGGCCCAGCCTGTACTGCACAGTAAAGTTGTAGGGCTGCAGGGCAAGACTCCACCTCAATAAGCGTCCGTTGTCCCCGGATACTCAATTTAACCAGATCAAAGGGTTGTGGTCCGTGAGCACTGTGAAGGATCGTGCATAAAGATACGGCTGAAGTTTTTTCAAGGCCCACACCAGCGCCAAACATTCTTTTTCTATGGCTGCATACCCCACCTCGCAAGGTAGTAGCTTGCGACTGATGTAGGTAACAGAGTGCTCACTGCTGTCGGCTCCCACTTGGCTTAGCACTGCTCCCAACCTGAAGTTAGAAGCATCTGTATGTACACAAAAAACGTTTGGGTCAGGAGCAGCCAAAACTGGGGCAGAAACCAAAGCATTTTTCAGGCGCTGGAAAGCATTTTCACACTCTGGGGAGTGGGGAGCACAGGACCTGGCGGGGAAGATTCTTTCTGGTCAAGTCAGTCAGGGGTTTAGCTATCATGGTATAGTTGGGAACAAAGCTCCTATACTATCCTGCAGTAACTAGGACCTGGGTTTTCATCCGAGGGTGGGCCAGTTGGCAACGGTCTCTACTTTAGCTGGTTCAGGATGCTGTTGCCCACGGCCTACCCGAAGCCCGAGGTACTGAACCTCAGAAATCCCTATGCTACATTTTTCTGGCTTTAATGTTAGTCCCGCAGTCCTGATGCCGTCTAACATAGTAGCCAGGTGGAGTAGATGTTCCTCCCAGGTATCGCTGTAGATCGCAATGTTATCCAGGTATGTACAGGCATAATCCTGAAGGCCATCGAGGAGTTGATCTACCATCCTCTGGAACATCGCCGGAGCATTTTTCATTCCAAATGGCATGACCTTAGACTGGTACAAGCCAAAGGGGTGATGAATGCTGACTTCGGAACAGATTCTGGGTCCAGAGGAATCTGCCTGTACCATTTGCATAGGTCAAGGAAATTACCTCGGGCGATGCAGTCTAACAGTTCATGGACCAGGGCATGGGAAAGGCATCAGTCATTGTTCAGTCATTTAGTCGGTGGTAATCTACGCAGATTAGTAGTACCATCCCACTTTTGCACTAACACTACTGGAGATGCCCAGGGGCTGTTGGAGGGCTCGATGACTCCTAAATCGAGCATGTCCTTTATCTCCTGCCTCATACCCTCTCTCACTCACTCAGGTACCCGGTAAGCCGCCTGCAGGATAGGTGGCTGTCTCGGGGGGTTTCCACTCAGTTCACTTCCATAGTAGTGTATCCAGGGTTGCTTGGTGGAAAACATGTCCTGATGCTGCCTAAGGACCAGCCTGGCCTGATCCTGCTGCTCTAGCCCTAGCTGCCCGTCTAGCCTCACTGTCTCTACAGCTGCTCTGTCCCTATCTCTCACCGGTAGCTCTGCCAGGGAAAGGTTCTCGAAATCTTCCCCGGATGGAGCATATATGGCAACTATTTCCTCTGGCCTCTCTTGGTACGCTTTGAGCATGTTCACATAAAAGGTCCGCCGGACTCTTTTATCTGAGCACTTAGCTATCAGGTAGGTAGTGTCACATATTTGCTACGCTACCTTGTAGGGTCCCTGCCAAGAGGCCTGTAATTTGTCTGACTTGCTAGGCTTGAGGGCAAGAACTTTCTGCCCTCTAGCAAGGTGCAATTCCAGGAGGTACGATCATACCACCGCTTTTGCCGCCCCTGTGTAGTCTGAAGGTTCTCTCGTACAGTGTCCGTTCCTTCAGCTGGTCCCTGAACGCTAGTACGTACCCTACCACAGAGGTGTCTTCAGCCCCTACACCCCCTTCCCAATGGTAGATCTAGTGGCACCCTCACTCATCTCCCATATAATAACTGAAATGGAGAGAACCCTGTAGATTCCTGCGGCACTTCCCTGTAAGCAAACAGGAGGTACGGCAGAAATTTCTCGAATCCCGGTGAGAAGTTGCAAACGTCCGCAGTAATTGCTTCAGTGTTCCATTGAACCGCTCACATAGTCCGTTAGTCTGGGGGTGGTAGGGAGAGCTGTGTTTAGGCTTAATTCCACAGAGCTTCTACAACTGCTGGGTTAGGTATCCACAGTAAATGGAGTCCCTTGGTCTGGGATAATCTCCTGAGGGAAACCCACCCTGGCAAAGATCTAGAGCAGGACCTTCTCTACTGTCTCTGCATGGATGTTTAAAAGCATAATCCACCACCGTCAAGATATTTCTCTTCCCAGAGGGACTGGGTCGGGGTAACTGTCCTACGAGATCTATGGCTATTCAACTAAAGGGCTCAGATATGATCAGTAGGGGGTACAAAGGAGCTTTAGATCGGTCGCCCTTCTTTCTCACACACTGACAAGTATCACAGCTATGACAATACTGTCTAATATCCCCACTTATCCCTGACCAGAAGAATAGCTGAGTCAAACGGTGAATGGTTTTGGTCATTACAAAGTGACCAGCTAGGGGAATGTCATGTCCAATGCTAAGCAGGTCGCGCCGATATTTCTGTGGCACGACCAGCTGTCGCTTGGGCACTGGATGAGATCCCTTCCCTTCGGTCACCCAATAAAGTAATTCCCGATCCCACTCTTTCCGTTCCCTCACTAATCCCCCGGGGTCCATCCCTGCCCTCTCCCAGTAACTAGCTAACGTCGGGTCAGATAGTAGTTCCCGGGTAAAGTCAGTCGGGGTAGCCCAGGTAAAGGGTGGTACAGTCTGGTCTGGGTTAGGGAAGTTTGGCCTCACCCGGGTCCCATTATCGAGTGCCTCCTCCGCTCGCCTTGCTTGCTGCTTGGTGGTCACAGGGAAGGCTTCTGGGGATAAATCCACATGGAAAGATGAAGAAAGATGTCCCAAATCATTTCCAAGTAGAACATCTGTGGGTGTAGTTCTCACAACTCCAACTTCCACGTCTCTGTATCTCAATCCTTATGCACTTGGGCGGTAGGGATGCGTAAAACTTTGCCTCCAGCCACTGGCACAGCTTTGGACCTCCCAGTTTTCCCAGTCATTGTAACCATCCTGGGTTGCACCAAAGTAATAGTAGCTCTGCTGTCCCCGAGTCACCCATTCACGGCCTGTTGGTGATGCAGCAGCTTGTATCGGGTTCACCTCATAGAGTAGCCCAAATTCCACTTCACCGCAGCCAGTTGAGGTAGATGGTGAGGTGGCTTCCAGGTAATGAGCGACTGCTCGGGCTGGGCCAGGGGCAGCATGGTTCCATAAAGTGGCATTGACATTCTGAGGACAGTTAGCTCATTGGTGTCCCATTTGCTTACACCCATAACAGCGAGGCCCACACTTCTGGATAGGTATAGCCGGTCGGGCCATTGCAGCTGAACGAGCGCCGCCGAGTCCCTCTGAACTCCGCGGCGCCATATTTAAAAATACAAACTAAACTTGTGTATGTCGGCGGCGACAAGGCTGCACTGACCACTGGGGCAAGGCTGCACTGGGGCAAAGCTGCACTGGGGCAAAGCTGCACTGACAAGGCTGCACTGACAATTCTGCACTGGGGCAAAGCTGCACTGACAAGGCTGCACTGGGGCCAAGTTGCACTGACAAGGCTGCAGATGGACACAATAAGGCTGCATTGATGGGCATTTAAATGTAAGTTTTTTTTCCTTAAACTTCCCTCCTAAAAGTTTTTTTCCTTACAATTCCCTCCTAAACTTGGGGTGCGTGTTATACGCCGGCGCGTGTTATACGCCGATAAATACAGTATTTCAATGCAGCGCATTCTCTTCTTCTTTATAATTCTATAATAATGAAGTTGTTTTGCTGCTGATATTCACACAGAGTTCTGACAAACGGATTTCTTTATTATTTCTTGTGATCTCCTGAATATTTTTTTTCACCAGATTTCCAGAATAATGTTTATTATTTTTTTTTTTATAGTAATCCATTTTTTTTGTCAAGATCTCCTGAATATTTTTTTTTTAGTGATCTCCATAATATTTTTTATCGTTTTGTGTGTCAAGGTACCACAACACCATTACTATCTTGTATTTTTTAACCTCAAAGAGGTTGGTTGGTGTCCCTTGTTAATTTGACATTGTATTTTTTAAATGTACCTGCCTACTCACAAACAAACTGTCTTTTTTGAAGTAAAACACATAGGCAAGTATTTGTCCAAAAAAAATAGAAATTTATTAGGGGTCAAAAACAAAATAAAGAGGAAGGCAACGCTGGATAAACTGTTGAAATTCGGCGAAACCTTTGTACCCCAGGGCACACATCAATTCTTTGACAGGCAAAATTGGTAGCATGAGGAGTCCATTTAATAGGGAGAACAATCCGGTCCAGGACTCCAAGAGATCAGGAACAGTAGTAGATGACATATATGTCCCGAGGCTGTGGTCTTACAACAGCCCGCGTCTTTTGTCAGACCAGACCGAACCCAGGCCATCACTCTCTTGACTTCCTTCTACGCTTCCTTCCAGGCTGTGGCTGTGGTATTTGAGTTTTTGCAGGAGGTGGAGGAGGAGGAGGATGGTCCAGCTCACATAGGTGACTTTTGTTTGTGAGTTCGCCCCTCGCCCCCTTATTTAGGGCTTGAAATATGATGTCCTCACAGAAGAGGCGTTGGCCATCCTCCATTTCCTGTATCTTACTGGCCGTCATACAGCCAAAGGCCTCTTGAACACTGGGGGTGGTTCTGAGGACCGCAGTAGCCTGCCGAATCAAAGCAAGTGCTGCCTCCTCCACATTCCTCCCCTTCCTGGGCCTTTTTAAAGGAAAGCGGAGGGGAGGAACCTGGGATTCAGTTAGGCTACTGAGCCTGGCCACCTCCTGGCTGCCACTTTCCACGCCCTCCTCTTGGCTGAGGCTTTCCTGTGTATGAAAATGGTACATAGTTTTAGTTTTTTGTTCATCAATCACACACAATTTTGAGCTCATGACTGTTGCAAATTGATGTTAACAAATAGAAAAGACTATCATTCTGACCCCAGCATTTTTCATTCTTGTCCCAATCATTTTATGCTACTATTGTCTATTGATATGTACCAGTAAACCACTTTGTTATATCAGAAATCAGTGATCAATAATAACATCTAGTTATCATCATTAATTTTTTGTCAAGAAATATGTTGAACAATGCTATACCTGGCTCAAGCTGGGCTCCTCCACATCTTCCTGGGTGGAAGGCCCAGGTTGTACATCGGAAGCCTCAGCTGAGGTGGAAGGAAGAGTGGAAGGAAGTGTTGAGAGTGATTGCCTGGGTTCACTCTTGTCTGACAAAAAACGCAGTCTGTCATAGTACCACAGGAGTTTTGGGGTACGACGATCCAAGCAGCAATTGAGGAAACGCTGGTCAGACCTGAAATTAAGGGAAAACGATCAGTACAGAAGGATCAAGAAACTGCTTCTAAAAAGTAAGTATTTGTCCTGTGTTCCTTTTATTATTATTACTTGCATGCTGCTCCATGTGCTTTTCTTTACTGTTGTACAGTTTAAAATGGCAAGTTTCAGGTTCGTGGGCACAGTAATCGTTCGTAGTAAACATCGTTCGTTCGCCTACTAATACAATGTTTTTGTCAGATGCAGGTTAACTACATTTGTTCAGGCCTATTTGTATTAAAAGAAGTTTAGTACATTGTTATCTAGATGGGTTTATAACTAAAATGAAATGCAAACTTGATTCAGTGTAAGGAGAGGACACTCAGCAGCTGTTTACACATCTGGATGTAGGATCACTAATAGGGATGAGCTTTCTGTTCGAGTCGAACATAAGTTTGACTCGAACATTGGCTGTTCAACCGTTTGTCGAAGATTATGGGGCGTTCGCGCCAAATTAGAGCGGCGCGCCACGCCTTATAATGCACTGCGTCATCGCAGTTGCTGGCTGATGATTGGCCAAGCATTCACTATGACCCACATGCTTTGGCCAATCACAGCACCGTCAGCAAAGAGAGCTATAATTGGCCAAAGGCATGGTGCCTTTGGCCAATTATGGCTCAGGGGGTTAAGTCCACGCCCCACAATATATAAGGCTGCCTGCACGTCGGCCCTGTGTAGTGTGTTGCTGGGGTTAGATTGAGCAGGCAGTCTAATCTACTTCAGGCAGGCAGGTGATTCAGTTAGCTGCAGTGTATTTAATATATATATATACAGTCAGACTGGTATATATCTCACTGCAGACCATTCCTGGTGTACTGTTTCTAATCTACTTCAGGCAGGCAGGTGATTCAGTTAGCTGCAGTGTATTTAATATATATATATATATATATATAATATACAGTCAGACTGGTATATATATATATATATATATATATATATATATATATATATATAGATCCACTGTATCCAGTTTAGCTAGATCTCACTGTAGACCGTTCCTGGTGTACTATTTCTAATATACTTCAGGCAGGCAGATGATACACTTTCAGGCAGGCAGGCCAGGAGGCAGGTTATTCAGTGATCTGTAGTGCATAGAATATATATATACCGTCTCCTACATATATATCCACTGCATTCTAGTCTAGCCAAGCCTATATCTCACTGCAGGCCATTCCTGGTGTACGTATTCAAATACACTTTCAGGCAGGCAGGCCAGGAGGCAGGTTATTCAGTGATCTGCAGTGCATAAAATATATATACCGTCTCCTACATATATATCCACTGCATTCTAGTCTAGCCAAGCCTATATCTGACTGCAGGCCATTGCTGGTGTACGTTTTCAAATACACTTTCAGGCAGGCAGGCAAGTGATTCAGTGATCTGCAGTGTATTAAATATATATACAGTCTCCAACATATATATATCCACTGCATTCCAGTCTAGCCAAGCCTATATCTGACTGCAGGCCATTGCTGGTGTACGTTTTCAAATACACTTGCAGGTAGGCAGGCAAGTGATTCAGTGATCTGCAGTGCATTAAATATATATACAGTCTCCCACATATATATGTCCATTGCATTCCAGTCTAGCCAAGCCTATATCCGACTGCAGGCCATTGCTGTTGTACGTTTTCAAATACACTTTCAGGCAGGCAGGCAAGTGATTCAGTGATCTGCAGTGTATTAAATATATATACAGTCTCCAACATATATATATCCATTGCATTCTAGTCTAGCCAAGCCTATACCTGACTACAGGCCATTCCTGGTGTAGGTATTCAAAGACACTTTCAGGCAGGCAGGCCAGGCAGGCAATTCAGTGATCTGCAGTGCATAAATATATATATACAGTCTCCTACATATATATCCACTGCAGTCTAGTCTAGCCAAGCCTATACCTGACTGCTGGCCATTCCTGGTGTAATTTTCTAGTAAACTTCAGGCGGCGTTTTGCTAATCCACTTTTACAGCATGTCTGGAAGGCCCCCAAGGAAAGGCAGATGCTTACAGGCCACTAAAAGAGGGCAAGCAGGCTCTGTGTCTACAGCTAACAGTGCTGGTTGTAGACACGGTGGATCCTCAGCACGTGGCCGTGGGGCATGCTTGTCCTTTTTTTCGACAGCTGGCCGTGTTGAGCCATAACATGCAGAAGAGTTGGTAGAGTGGATCACAAAGCCGTCCTCATTCTCCTCATCCTCTGTCACCCAGGCTAAAAGAAGTTTGGCTGCCAATGCAGCTGCCAAAGCGGCCTATTCCAATGACTCAATGGCATCAGTCACTCCTTCCATAGCCCCACCATCATGCCCTGAGGAGTCCCCAAACTGTTCGACCACAGTGTCGGGTACATGCTGCAGGAGGATGCGCAGCATTTTGAAGGCTTTGATGATGGTACTCAGGTTGAGGATGAAGGCAGTAACGTGAGCCCAGAGAGAGGGGGTGCCCAAGAAGGACAAGAAACTGGCAGTCATTTTCCCCCAGCTGTAGCATACTGCCAGGTTTGCTCCAGTGGCGAGGAGGGAGGGGATGATGAGGTCACTGACTCTATGTGGGTGCCTGATAGAAGAGAGGAGGCACATCTCCAATGAGGCAGGATGCCCTCCAGGGGCCAGCTTAAGGACAGCCAACCGACTGCATCACACTGCAGAGCTCCGCATGTGCAGGGCGTTGCTGACTCTGCGAGTTTTTTCAAAAGTTCTTTGATGTGGACCTTTTTTGAAACATGTGCAGCAGATCGCACCGTTGCTGTTTGCAACATATGTCTGAAGCGTATCAAGCATGGCCAAATCAGCAGCCGCTTGGGCACCACATGCTTGACCAGACATATGTCGAGCTCCCATGCAGTCCGTTGGCAACAGTACTTAAAAGACCCACACCAAAGAACAAGGCGGACCTCTCCTTACTCCTCATCAGCTGGGATCTCCAACCCCACTATACCTTCAGTCCTCTCAGAAACCAACACTGAGAGGAATGAAGGTGTAGAATTAGGTGTCCCAAGCACTTGCGGGCAATCTACTAGCAGTACACCTAAATCCGATTGTAGCAGGCAAATTTCCCTACCCCAGTTGCTAAACTGTCGAAAGAAATTTGGTCCCAGCCATCCACATGCTCAGCAGCTGAATGCTAGTTTGGCTAAATGCTAGTTTGGCTAAATTGCTAGAACTCCAACTGCTGCCTTTTCAGCTGGTAGACTCTGCCCCCTTTCCAGAATTTGTAGAATGTGTGGTACCTCAGTGGCAGGTTCCCAAATGCGATTATTTTTCTCGGAAGGCCATTCCGGATCTCTACCGGCATGTGGAAGGCAATGTCTTGGGCTTGTTGGACAGGGTGGTCAGTGATAAGGTGCATATTACCGCTGACTTATGGTCTAGCAGGCATGGACAGGGACGTTACCTTTCTTTCACGGTGCATTTAATAACTCTGCTGGCAGCTGGGAAGGATGCAGGACAGGGTTCAGTAATGTTGGAGCTTGTTCCACCATCACACCTCCAAAATGCTGGTAGTGGTGATTCTGCCACACCTCTCTCCTCCATCCCCTCCTCTTCTTCTTCCTCTATGGCCTCTTCCTGTGCAGATTTGTCCTCCGAACCAGCGGTGCTCCGTAGGCATTCTAGGGGCTACGCAATCACTCAGGCAAAAAGATGCCATGCGGTGCTTGAGTTGGTCTGCTTAGGGGACAGGAGCCACACTGGGGCAGAGATTATGCAGGGGCAAGTTCAGAGGTGGTTGACGCCATGCAAGCTTTAGCCAAGAATGGTGGTTTGCGACAATGGCACCAACTTTCTCTCCGCCCTCTGACAGGGACACTTCACCCATGTTCCCTGTTTGGCTCACGTCCTTAATTTGGTGGTGCAGCGGTTCTTGTGCAGGTACCCAGGCTTACAGGATCTCCTGAGGCAGGCCAGGAAAGACTGTGGGCATTTCCGCTAGTCATATAATGCCAGTGCTCGGCTGGCTGACCTTCAAAAGGAATGCAACCTGCCCAAGAATCACCTTATCTGTGACAAGCCCACCAGGTGTAACTCAATGTTGGCAATGCTGCAGCGGCTGCACATGCAGCAGAGGGCCATCAACGAGTACCTGTGCGAGTATGGCACCAGAACAGGCTCAGGGGAGCTTGGCTTTTTTTCGCCACGTCGGTGGCTAATGATCAAGGATGCATGCACTGTCCTGTCACCATTTGAGGAGGCCACGAGGATGGTGAGCAGTGACAGTGCATGCATCAGTGATACTGTCCTACTTGTCTTCCTGTTGGAGCACACGCTGCATGGAATAATGGACAGGGCACTTGAGGCAGAACAGAGGGAGGAAGAGGAGGACTTCCTTACCTCTCAAGGCCCCCTTTATCCAGACAGTATTCCTGCAGGCCCGTCTATCACACAGGAAGAGGAGGATGAGGATTGTGTCAGCATTGAGGTGGAGCCTAGCATTCAGCATCAGCAGCAGTCTTCAAGGGATGGTTTTCAGTCCCCAGAAACCCATGGACTTGTACGTGGCTGGGAGGAGGTGGCTGCGGGTCATGTCCTCCTTAGTGACCCAGAGAAATCCGGACCAAATGCCTCAGCAAACCTATGTAGCATGGCCTCCCTGATCCTGTAAAGCCTGCGAAAGGACCCTCGGATTCGTGATATCAAGGAGAGGGATCAGTACTGGCTGGCGACCCTTCTTGATCCACGTTACAAAGGTAAGGTTGCGGAACTCATCGAGCCTTCACAGAGGGAGCAGAGGATGACACATCTTCCGGAGGCCTTGCAGAAAGGTTTGTGCAATGCATTTCCAGAGCCTGGGAGGTTACAATTTCCTGGTCCTCCTGGACAACGTGTTGCTGAGGCTTCAGTCAGTCACAGAAGGAGCGGTGGAGAAGGTGGCCGTCTGACCGATGTGTTCAGACAATTTTTTAGTCCGCAGCTCCAAGGTTTGATCGGTTCCAGCAACCATCGTCAGTGTCTGATTTACATGGTGCAGGAATACCTTGGGGCAAGATCAGACTTGGAAAACCTTTCCAACCGAAAATCCACAGTGTTACTGGGTCTTGAGGATGGATCACTGGCCAGAGCTTGCACAGTATGCGATTGAGCTACTGACCTGTCCTGCATCCAGCATTCTATCGGAACGCACATTCAGTGCTGCTAGAGGTTTTGTAACCGATCACATAGTGCGCCTGTCCACAGACTCGGTTGATCGGCTCACCTTCATAAAAATGAATCAGTCTTGGATCACCAGCTACCAAGCACCTGATGCTGATGTAACCGATTCATTATTTATGAATGTGAGATCCCTTGAAGACTGCCTATGCTGATGCTGAGTGTCTATCCTGTTATGCTGAGTGACTATCCTATTCCTCCTCAATGTTCATGTTGATAGCTTCTAAGAACATTTTTGGTTCTGGGCACAACCACCAGTAAAGCAAAAAATGGGGGGTAAAAGGTCCTTGAATCCACACTCACCAAAGTTGCAAATAGAGTACCAGACGATTCGTCAATATGTGACGGGATACCTGCCCTAAAAGCAATGGCACTATATCAACAACAGAAAGAGGAGACAAGGGAGTCCCCAGAAAGCAAAAAAGGGGAATGGTCAACTACGGCTTATGGTACAAAAATGCAAAAAGGCTTTATTAAGGGTGGGGGGGGGTGGGGGTATTTACATATACAAAAAATTCCAAATATATGTAAGATAAACAATGTATCTAAATAACACAGTCCGTCTCACTACACTAAACCAAAATTAAAAACCTGCTCAACCTGATGCACAGTTAATACTAGACCACATAAGATATCCCATCAGTAGCTTACTCCATGTAATGTTTGGTGCTATACTTTTTTCTTTGGATTCAAATGGACACTGCATGCGTTTTTGGCCTGCAGGCACGCTCTGCAGTTTTATTCATCAATGTTGCAGCATGGTTTTTAATTTTGGTTTAGTGTAGTGAGACGGACTGTGTTCTTTAGATACATTGTTTATCTTACATATATTTGGAATTTTTTGTATATGTAAATACCCCCATCCCCCCCACCCTTAATAAAGCCTTTTTGCATTGTTTTACCATAAGCTGTAGTTGACCATTCCCCTTTTTTGCTTTCTGGGGACTCCCTTGTCTCCTCTTTCTGTTGTTGGCACAACCACCAGTGCCTAAAGCCCAATTTTTCTGCCCCTGTTAGACAGGGGTGTGTAATTACAATTTTTGTTGTAATATTGTGCAGCAGGGGTCGTTCCTGCGCTCAACTAGATTATCTGTGAAGGGTTTCAGTGTTGTGGCACCAGCACCAGTGCCTAAAGCCCAATTTTTCTACCCTTTTAACAGGGGCGTGTAATTACAATTTTTGCTGTAATATTTTGCAGCAGGGCTTGTTCCTGCGCTCAACTAGAGTATCTGTAAGTGGGGTTGTAGTGTTGTGGCACCAGCACCAGTGCCTAAGGCCCATTTTTTCTGCCCCTCTTTAACAGGGGTATGTAATTACAATTTTTGATCTAATATTTCAGAGCAGGGCCCGTTCCTGTGCCCACCAAGAGTAACTGTGAGGGCTTACAGTGTTGTGGCAACACCACCACCACCACCAAAGGCCCAATTTTTCTGACCCTGTTCAACAGGGACATGTAATTACAATTCTTGATATAATATTTCACAGCAAGGCCCATTACAGCACCCACCAAGAGTAACTGTGAGGGCTTACAATGTTCTGGTACCACCAACACCTAAGGCCCAAATTTCTGCAGAGTATATAGGGCAGGCCGTATAGTATATACAGGCGGTCCCCTACTTTCAAACATCCGACTTACAAATGACTCCTACTTACAAACGGAGGGAGACAACAGGAAGTAAGAGGAAATCTACCCCTTGGAAGGGAAATTCTCTCCTGTAAGAGTTAATATGGGAAAAAGGTGTCTCCACTGATGCTTTATCATCAATCCTTGTCTCCCTAAAAAACTCAAATTTTCAAAATCCAATTGTCATTGGGACAGAAGTGAAATCTTCTGAACAGGGGCACAGACAGCAATACAAATGTTACAGGGGTGATGATAACCCTTCCCTATGTTATCCAAAAAGCTTAAAAATAGTTTTTTTGGCTGGAGCTACACTTAAAAAATGTACCTGTTCCAAATTACAAACTGATTTAACTTAAGAACAAACCTACAGGCCCTGTCTTGTTTGGACCGCCTGTATACTGCTGTTCAGATTATATAGGGCCTGGGGGCCCCACACCTTTTCTTTTTTTAATTTGGGTGCGGGGTTCCTCCTAATATCCATACAAGACCCAAAGGGCCTGGTAATGGGCTAGGGGGTTACCCATGCCGTTTTTCTCAATAAATATTGCCGGGACCCAACATTACATTAAAGCCGCAAGCAGTTTTAAATGACTTTTATTCCTTTAGAAATGTCATTTTGTGCAGGGACTGTTATAAACACACACCACTTTACAGGCATACTATAGACACCCCCCAGGTACGATATTTAAAGGAATATTTCACTTTTATTTTATCACTTTAACAGCTTTCCGACCGGCGCACGCCGATGTACGTCGGCAGAATGGCACGGCTAGGCAAATGGGCATACCTGTACGCCCATTTGAATTTGCGGCCGTGCCATCGCATGTGCGTGCTGGCCGGGAGCTCCTTGAGTAGGATCGTGGGTCCCGCGGACTCGATCGCCGCTGGGATACCTGCGATCGTCTCATGGAGAGGAAGAACGGGGAGATGCTAATGTAAACAAGCATCTCCCAGTTCTGCCTGGTGACAGTGTCACTGATCATAGCTCCCCGTGATCGGGAGCTATAATCAGTGATGTGTCACAGCTAGCCCATGCCCCCCTACAGTTAGAAACATAGGATATACTTAACCCCTACAGCGCCACCTAGTGTTAAGCCCTTCACTGCCAGTCACATTTACACAGTAATCAATGCAATTTTAATTGCACTGATCGCTGTATAAATGTGAATGGTCCCAAAATCACACCAAAATCTTCTATCCAGACATAGTGGTCCTAAGACCTACAGACCGTTTCATTCCAAAAGTAGCCTCCTCTTTCCACTTTAACCAAGAGATAAGCTTTCCAGCCCTTCTTACAGATCAGGGTGATCTGCATCCGCTGGATGTAAAAGGCAATATCTCAACATACCTTATGGCAACGGGCCCATTCAGGAAAACAAACCTTTTAGTTATTCCTTATGGCTTCAGGAAGGGGCAGACGGCCTCCTCTCGGACCATTGCTTTGTGGTTGGTGAGGGTCATCAAGAAAACCTATTTTTCGCAACAGATGCAAATACTTGAGGGCTTGAAGGCTCACTCCACCAGGGCAATGGCAACTTCATGGGCAGCTTACTGCAGGGTATCCTCAGAGACTATATGCAGAGCTGCTACCTGGTCACCTAGGAACACTTTTATGACACATTACAAAGTGGATTCCGCACAGTTGACGACAGTGGATTTCGGGAGGTCAATCATTCAAGCCAATACCTCAATTGCTTGTTAAATAAATTTATTTTTGCTTATACCCACCCAGTTTGCAAGTTATTTCCCAAAGTGTATACTGCCATGATGCAACAGAAAAACGGAAAATTGTATACCTTTCCGTAATTTTCCTTTCCTGTCACATCTTTATGGCAGCACACAGATGCCCACCCTTCTGAGGTGATAGATACAGAGAATACTGCGGTGGGGTCCTCTCTAAAATGTGTATATGTGTATATATAATGTGTATGCTGCCATGAAGATGTGACAGGAAAGTTAAATTACAGAAAGATTAGTATACAATTTTTTGTTTTTATTAATACCTTCATCTTCGCCATGCAGGTTCTATTCAAACCAGGTCCACATCTCTCATACAGATAGATACCCAACTCATAGGTCAAGTAGCTACTAGAAATGAAAAGAAAGGTCTTATATCATCTTTATATGGGTCTCTTCTTATATCATCATTATATGGGTCTCTTCTTATATCATCTTTATATGGGTCTCTTCTTATATCATCTTTATATGGGTCTCTTCTTATATCAACTTTATATGGGTCTCTTCTTATATCAACTTTATATGGATCTCTTCTTATATCAACTTTATATGGATCTCTTCTTATATCATCTTTATATGGATCTCTTCTTATATGATCTTTATATGAATATCTTATATCCTCTTTATATGGATCTCTTCTTATATCATCTTTATATGGGTCTCTTCTTATATCATCTTTATATGGGTCTCTTCTTATATCATCTTTATATGGGTCTCTTCTTCTATCATCTTTATATGGATCTCTTCTTCTATCATCTTTATATGGGTCTCTTCTTCTATCATCTTTATATGAATCTCTTCTTATATCATCTTTATATGGGTCTCTTCTTATATCATCTTTATATGGGTCTCTTCTGCTTCACTCTCCGATCACTCTGCAGCTTTATGGAAGGACAGGTTGGTCTACAGATATCTCTAACATGGATGGAGAGTGGCGGCAATCTATATTAGAGCAAGTACATTTAATGTCTATTTCTCCTACCCAATGGTTGTCACAACATTTTGTTATTCACAGAGTACATAGAACTTCCCTTAAATTGTATAGATGACAATGTAGAGAGAGTCCAGAATGTTCAAGGTGTGGAGGTACCACTGCGGACCATTTACACATGTGTTGGTGGTGCCCCAAACTGGTGCGCTATTGGAATAGAGTAATATCGATTATAAACCAAGCGTTTCAGGTGTCCCTACCAAATGTCCCTTTGACCTGTATATTAGGGTTTCTGGATGAATAGCTACTTACACCCCATGCCCGGACCACTATATCTCGCTTCTTGTTTTTGACAGGTAAATGTATTCTGTTAAAGTGGATAGCGACTCTACCACCAACATCTGAGGACTGGAGTACCCAAGATAACTCCACATTGCTTAAGGAGAGACATATCTTGAAACTCCGTGGTACTCCACTCAAGTTCAATAAATGATAGGACCCGTGGTTACAGGTACCTGGCTTGGCTCCATTGGTCCTCGTTTCTTTACAACTCCTACAGTGCTAAATATTTGGTTGGGGATGCTCGAGAATGGGTTACCTTTAGAACAATAATGTGTGGACACATATGGACCTCTCATAATGTAATTTAATATGCTCATAATCTGCTATTTACAGGAGGTTGGTATTAAACCTCCAAATGTTTAGTGTTGTTTGCCGGCTCTTTGTGCATCTATTGGTTATACCTTATTATATAACTGACTGCTAGTGATAAGAAAGTATTTATGTGTTTATGTCTATTTCAGAGGTCTCCAAACTTTCTAAACAAAGGGCCAGTTTACTGTCCTTCAGACATTAGGGGGGCCGGACTGTGACCATCATGAGAAGAAATTGTCCCAGCATCAGTTGGAGTAAATAATGCCCCATTTTTGGTGTCAGTGAGAACAATAGTGCCTTAATGTTGAAGACATTGGGGGGGGGGGGGGAACTGTGCCCCATCATTGGGAGGAATAGTGCCCTATCTTTGGTGTCATTGGAAGGAACTGTGCCTCATCTTTGCTGTCATTGAAAGGAATGGTCCCCCATCATTGGTGTCATTGGGCCTCATTGTTGGTGTCATTGGGAGGGAATGGTCCCCCATCATTTGTAGTATTGGGTCCCATTGTTGGTGTCATTGGTAGGAACTGTGCCCCTTCATTGGTGTCAGTGAATAAAATTCTGCCCCAAGGGCTGAATAAAAGCAAGCAAATGTCCTCATTCGACCCCACGGGCCGCAGTTTGGAGACCACTGGTCTATTTGATTGTTTTCAAGATCTGTAGCAATATTCTTGTTCCGAATAATGAATTTAGAATACGTACTACTGAGCTGGTCTTTTTGATACTGTATGAGGAAAAAAATGCACAATGTAAGGACAAATGTTCTGCTTTTTGAGTTGTTGTAACATGAATATTTCATGTTTTTGTTTGTTTTGCTTGTCTGTTTTGTTTGTGTATGTAAAATCACAAAACCTTTATTAAATAACATTTGAAAAAAAAAAAAGTGGATACATTCATATATAAAGTGCTAGGTGCTCAAAATAATATTTTCTGCAGATCCACTGCTTCCACTTTACACCTACTTCATTGATCTTATTGTGTCTATTAATAAATTAAGTAAACTGAACGATGTGCAAATTCATATACAACATAAAGAGCTTTGTGCTCAAGATGCTGTTCCCTGCAGATCCATTGCTTCCACTTTGCACCTACTTCATCCATCTCATAATATTTGCTGCTATATTAAATAAACTAAAAACCTGTGCAAATTCATGTAATCATACAATATTTTGTACTCTGTTAGTCTACTGCTTCCACTTTGCACCTAAACAATGAAAAGTTGATAAGGTGAGAAAGTGCTCAGTGATCCAAACTGTGCCAGCTGTAGTGTAGCCACGCCTTCTTCCACCTCTTACACACGTGATGGTGAGGGCGCCCCCTTAGTAGTGCTTCCCCACTCACCAGAGCAATATGACTCCCAGCTTTTCATCTACCAGAGTCACCAACATCCTTCACACTCTCCTCACCTCCGATGGCAAAGGAACTGGATCCTCCTCGCTCACTCCTGAGAGTCTGCTGTGCTTTCTGTCATCGCCCTCCTAGACTCCTCCTCCGACCGCTGTTCTAGCAGGAGCTCCGCCTCTTCATACACACTCAGAGCTCCGCCTCGTCATACACACTCAGGGCTCCGCCTCTTCATACACAGAACTCTGCCTCTTCATACACACTCAGAACTCTGCCTCTTCATACACACTCAGAACTCTGCCTCTTCATACACACTCAGGAGCTCCGCCTCTTCATAACACTCAGAGCTCCACCTCTTCATACACACAAAAGAGCTCCGCCTCTTCATACACACTCAGAGCTCCGCCTCTTCATACACACTCAGAGCTCCGCCTCTCCATACACACTCAGAGCTCCGCCTCTCCATACACACGGGGGACTCAGCCTCTTCCTACACACTCAGAGCTCCACCTCTTCATACACACTCAGAGCTCCGCCTCGTCATACACACTCAGGAGCTCCGCCTCTTCATACACATTCAGAGCTCCGCCTCTTCATACACATTCAGAGCTCCGCCTCTTCATACACACTCAGAGCTCCGCCTCTACATATACACTCAGAGCTCCGTCTCTACATACACACTCAGAGCTCTGACTCTTCATACACACTCAGAACTCCGCCTCTTCATACACACTCAGAGCTCCACCTCTTCATACACACTCAGAGCTCCGCCTCTTCATACACGCTCAGAGCTCCTCCTCTTCATACATATCCAAAGCTCCGCCTCTTCATACACTCAGAGCTCCGCCTCTTCATACACACTCAGAACTCCGCCTCTTCATACACACTTAGAGCTCTGCCTCTTCATACACACTCAGAGCTCCGCCTCTTCATACACACTCAGAGCTCCTCCTCTTCATACACATACAAAGCTCCGCCTCTTCATACACTCAGAGGTCCGCCTCTTCATACACACTCAGAGCTCTGCCTCTTCATACACACTCAGAGCTCTGCCTCTTCATACACACTCAGAGCTCCGCCTCTTCATACACACTCAGAGCTCCGCCTCTACATACACACTCAGAGCTCTGCCTCTTTATACACACTCAGAGCTCCGCCTCTTCATACACACTCAGGGCTCCGCCTCTTTATACACACAGTGCTCCGCCTCTTTATACGCTCAGAGCGCCGCCTCTTCATACACACTCAGGAGCTCCGTCTCTTTATACACACTCAGGGCTCCGCCTCTTCATACACACTCAGGGCTCTGCCTCTTCATACACACTCAGAGCTCCACCACTTCATACACACTCAGAGCTCTGCCTTTTCATACACACTCAGGAGCTCCTCCTCTTCATACACACTCAGAGCTCCGCCTCTTCATACACACTCAGGGAGGATAGAAAGGGGAAGGATATACAGTAAATACACACACAGCACAAGGCCGTGTTCACACTACCAGACGTTTCTCGGGGCTGCAGTTCCTCTGAGCTCCACAAGATGGTGATCTCACTTCTACCCAGATAGGAAGACTCTATGGAATACAGACAGGAAGTGATGTCATGTACACAGGACATTCTATTTGGAAGGACATAGAGAGGAGACGTTGCTGGATCTGGTAGCAGAGGAGGTAATATAGTCCACGGATACACTATAATAAACTGCAATTTACTGCGTCAAACGTGCAGTAATGCACAGAACTATACTACATTAAACTTGCACTAACGCAATGAAATATACGGCGTTAAACTTGCAGTAACGCAATGACATATACGGCGTTAAACTTGCAGTAACACACATAACTGTATGACGTTAAACTTGCAGTAACACACAGAACTATATGCCGTTAAACTTGCAGTAACGCAACTAAATATATACGGTGTTAAACGATCACTACTCACACTGACTGAACTGTAACTAGATTCACACTAATGTAAAGAATAGATGAATGGTGGTCACTACAGTCACACTGACTGAACTGCCCCTAGACTGACACTAATATAAAGATGAATGGTGGTCACACACTACACTGACTGGACTATCCCTAGATTCACACAAATGTAAAGATGAATGGTCACACTACACTCATACTGACTATCCCTAGATTCACAAAAATTTAAAGATGAATGGTCGCACTACACTCACACTGAACTATCCCTAGATGCACACTAAACTGATATTCTACACTGACAATGGAATCAGAATAGCACACTAACTGTCTAATAGCACAGAACAGATCCCTGTTCTATCATTCTGCACTCCATATCACTCTGAAAATGGCCGCTATTGAAGGAATACTTTTATAGTGTGGGGCAGGACTAAGAGCAATGATCCATGATTAGATAGAGTCATCATGACGGCGTCCAGCCATGGCTCTGATAGTGCTCTGTGCCCTGATTGGGCAAAGCTTTCAATGCTTCAGTCAATCAGGGCTTTCAATGCACTGTGCAGTGGCGCGGTGCATTGTGGTAGTTCGGCAGGCCGAACAAACGGTTTGAACGCTTCGATAACCCATGCTCGGGCCGAACCATTCGCCCATCCCTATTCCTGACCCGGAAGTGATGTGTATGATGTCACTTTCGGGTCCCAGTTGACAATTACCTCGCTATCAAGGCCGGGAAAGAATGTAATGCAATGTGATCTGCATTACATTCAGTGGAGCATAGGGGAGACATGTGGGGTCTTTTAGACCCTGGATGTCTCATTAAATAGAACCTGTCACCAAAAAAAAATCATCACAGAGGGGACTTTTTGTCCTCTATGTCAGTGTTTCTCAACTTTTTTTTAGTCAAGGCACCCTCCCTTTAAAATTATGGACTGTCTTCAGGCACCCTCCAAAATTATGGACAGTCTTGAGGCACTCCAATCTAAAATATAAAAACTATTCTAATAGTTCTTCATAATGCAACAACATCAATAAACGTAGGACACCTAACGTTATAAGTAATTTATTCTTCCAAAGCAAATACACTTTTGCAAACTGGTACTGACTAGTATTCCAATGTTTCTCTTCTCCCTCAGTTTTTCTCTATCACTCAGCTAATGAGACCCCAAAGCTGAGGGAGAGGGGCAGGGGAGGGTCACACAAGAATGATATTCAGGCAACTGACATCCTCCTTATCAGCTCATGATGTCATTGGTTGTTATGAGGTTTGCAGCTAGAAGGTTGTAATGGTGTACAATGAAAACCCGTGGCTTTGTGTAACTAAAAGACTTCATCCACCCTCCGGCTTGTATACAATTTTGGAGCAATTTGCCAAGGTGCCCCTGAAGAAATCTCAAGGCACCCTGGTTGTGATGAAAAAAAGTTAAGTAAATTTTTTTTTTTCAATTGTACAAACTTAAAGTTAAACCCAGGCACATAACCCCCACCCCCCTAAAAAAATAAAAAATCTAAGGCCCACCCCCACATATAAACATAAGCGCACACATTGGGGTGCCTACACCTGAAATAGTTGATTGCTATGTTACATATCATCACGCACACCGGAATGAGAGCAATAATTCTACACCAGACCTCCGCCATAATACTAAACCAATGACCTATAGGGGGCTTTTAAAGCGTCACCTATAGAAAATATAGGATACTGAAGTCTGTCACCATTTCACAGGTACACAAATTTAAGGTTTGATATGTTGGGTATCTATTTACTTAGTACAATTTTGGCTTTTAAATTTTACCATAAGATTGAGTAATTTATTGTTTTTGTGCCCCCTAAAATGAACTTTAGTGTGTTCTGGACTGAAATGTTGCATTTTCTAGACTTTTGAGATAACATGTGATATAAAAAATTGCACTTACCGCCATTTTATTCTCTAAGGTGTCTGCTTTCGGAAAATATATAATGTTTTGGGGGTTTTATATATTCTTCAGGCCTAAAATGATTTTTTAACTCCTTCCTGCCCGGCATATAACCGGGTACAGGCCCATCAGCGATGACCACCAGTGATGCCTATCAGTGCCCATCAGGTATGCTTGTCAGTACCTCCTCATCAGTGCTGCATATTAGTGTCTCCTCATCAGTGAAGTAGAAAACGTAGGCGTCTTTCACACGGACGGCTATTCTGCTGCAGTTAAAAGCATGTTTTTTTTCTGTAAAATTCAAGACTCCAGGCACTGCGATCAGCTGCATTTGCACAGTGCAATTAGCTGCGGTTGCGTTTGGCTGCGGTTTGCCATTTCCTTGGCAACCCGACAGGGTACCGACTCGTTCCCGGCACTGTTTGGTATGAATCTTGAGGGGGAACTCCACGCCAAATTTTAAATAAAAAAACGGCATGGGTTCCCCCTTCAGGAGCATACCAGGCCCTTAGGTCTGGTATGGATTGTAAGGGGAAGCCCCTACGCCGAAAAAACGTAAAAACGGCGTGGGGTCCCCCCCAGAATCCATACCAGACCATTATCCGAGCACGCAGCCCGGTCGATTAGGAAAGGGGGTGGGGATGGGCGAGCGCCCCCCCCCTGAACCGTACCAGACCACATGCCCTCAACATGTGGGGGTGGGTGCTTTGGGAGAGGGAGTGCCCTGTGGGCCCCCCCACCCCAAAGCACCTTGTCCCCATGTTGATGAGGACAAGGGCCCCTTCCCGACAACCCTGGTCGTTGGTTGTCGGGGTCTGCGGGCGGGGGGGCTTATCGGAATCCCGGAGCCCCCTTTAATAAGAGGGCCCCCAGGTCCCCGGCTCCCTACCGTATGTGAATGAGTATGGGGTACATGGTACCCCTACCCATTCACCTAGGGAAAAAGTGTCAATAAAAAAACACACTACACAGGTTTTTAAAGTAATGTGTAGTGTGTTTTTTTATTGACACTTTTTCCCTAGGTGAACAGGTAAGGGTACCATGTACCCCATGCTTATTCACATAGGGTGGGGGGCAGGGATCGGGGGGCCCTCTTATTAAAGGGGGCTCCCGGATTCTGATAAGCCCCTCGCCCGCAGACCCCGACAACCAACGGCCAGGGTTGTCGGGAAGACATGGGGACAAGGTGCCTTGGGGTGGGGGGGCCCGCAGGGCGCTCCCTCTCCCAAAGCACCCACCCCCCATGTTGAGGGCATGCGGCCTGGTACGGTTCAGGAGGGGGGGCGCTCGCCCGTCCCCACCCCCTTTCCTGACCAACCGGGCTGCATGCTCGGATAAGGTTCTAGTATGGATTTCAGGGGGGACCCCACGCCGTTTTTTCGGCGTAGGGGGCTCCCCATACAAATCCATACCAGACCTAAGGGCTTGGTATGCCCCTGGGGGGGAACCCACGCCATTTTTTTATTTAAAATTTGGCGTGGAGTTCCCCCTCAAGATTCATACCAAACAGTGCCGGGCATTGGCGGGGATCCGAGCCGGATCCCCGTGCTTGTCGCTCATTGGGAAAGGAAAAATAATTTTTCCTTTCCCAATGAGCAGCTTGGCGCTGTTATCCGCAGCTGACATAGTGCACTGCGATTACCTGCGGTTATGTGCGGTTAGCTGCGCTAAATCGCTCCTGGACACAGTCAATTCTATTTTTTCTATCTGCACGGAACCGCATGTATCTAAATTGCAGCTAAACGCAGTGTGTGAATGGGGCCATAGGAAAGCATTGTGTGCTTTTAGCTGCGGTAGAAAATTAGAAAATCCGCAGCTAAAAGCACCATTCTATCCATCCGTGTGAAAGGGGCCTTATTTACAACATTTTATAACAGAAACAAAGGAAAACTTTTTTTCAGAATTTTCTGTCTTTTTCTGTTTTTATTTGTAGCATAAAAAATAAAAACTCCAGTGATGATCAAATAGCACCAAAAGAAAGCTCTATTTGTAGGAAAAAAAGAAAAATGTCATATGGGTACAGTGTTACATGACTGCACAATTGTCATTCAAAGTGTGAGACTAAAAGCTGAAAATTGGACTGGGCAGGAAGGGGGTAAAAGTGTCCGGTATTGAAGGGGTTAAACATGTGGGCACAATAAATGCAAAACCATCTGTGGCAGTGAAAGGGTTAAAGGATAAGTTTCCCTTTGGGAACATGTTACATGTCCCTGCAGTGGCTCAGCGATCCAATTCCTCTGTGTGATAGCAGTGCGGGGAGAAGTTCCCTGTACCGGCTGTCACTTTAAGAAAAGAGTGCCGCCATTCATTCACAGAGTTCTCTTTGCAGATGTCGGCTTGTAGTTTTCAATGAACTCCCGCACCGCTGCTGAGCTCTCTGGTAGATGAGGAACAAGAAGATTGTCATAAGGGACAAGGAGATTGGGCCCTCGATTTAGTCCCTTGGACAAGTCGTTTTTCAAAAAATGTCCACACCCCTGGAACTGTTTCTTACATGATGAAGATCAGCCATGGAGTATATCTGAGGTGTATATCAGGGTGTGCTTCTTCCCCACATTAGAGTTGTGATGTCCAGCAACATTCATATAGAAGACATTTCCCACACTCAAGGCACTAATACACCTCGAGGGTTGTGTGGGATCCCTGATGAACAGGAAGACAGGACTTCAGTGAGGAACAATTCCCTCACTCAGGACAGGAAAGTGGCTTCTCCCCCGTGTGAGATCTCTGATGTGTGGAAAGATTGGACTTCTGTGAAAAACATTTCCCGCACTCAGGACAGGAATACGGCTTCTCCCCCGTATGAGCTCTCTGATGTGTGGAAAGACTGGACTTCTCTGAAAAACATTTCCCGCACTCAGGACAGGAATATGGCTTCTGCCCCGTGTGAGATCTCTGATGTGTAGAAAGACTGGCCTTCTGTGAAAAACATTTCCCGCACTCAGGACAGGAATACGGCTTCTCCCCCGTGTGAGATCTCTGATGTATGTAAAGATTAGACTTGTTTGAAAAACATTTCCCGCACTCAGGACAGTAATATGGCTTCTCCCCTGTGTGAGATCTCTGATGTGTGGAAAGACTGGACTTCTCTGAAAAACATTTCCCGCACTCAGGACAGGAATACGGCTTCTCCCCTGTGTGAGATCTCTGATGTGTGTAAAGATTGGACTTCATTGAAAAACATTTCCCGCACTCAGAACAGGAAAACGGCTTCTCGCCCATGTGAGATCTCTGATGTGTGGAAAGATGAGACTTCCCTGAAAAACATTTCCCGCACTCAGGACAGGAATACGGCTTCTGCCCTGTGTGAGATCTCAGATGTTTGTAAAGACTGGACTTCTCTGAGAAACATTTCCCGCACTCAGGACAGGAATACGGCTTCTCCCCTGTGTGAGATCTCTGATGTGTGTAAAGATGAGACTTCTGTGAAAAACAATTCCCACACTCAGGACAGGAATACGGCTTCTCCCCCGTGTGAGATCTCTGATGTGTGGAAAGACTGGCCTTCTTTGAGAATCTTTTCCCACACTCAGAACAGGAATACGGCTTTTCACCTGTGTGAGATCTCTGATGTCTGCGAAGATTAGACTTATCTGAAAAACATTTCCCACACTCAGAACAGGAAAACTGCTTCTCCTTTTTGTGGGAAATCTGATGGTTGTAGAAATTGGACATGTTTGAAAAACATTTCCCGCACTGAGGGCAGGAATATGACTTCTCACCTGTGTGACATTGTTTATGCACATTAAGACCAGATTTGGATTTGAAACTCTTCCCGCACTCAGTACAGGCAAACCTCTTATCTGTTGGAAGGACGGCACCGTCCCTCACAGTCTGAGGTTCCTCAGGATAAGAGGAATACGATGGTCCATCTACACTGTGTGGTGCCGGATGGACATTTGAGGTAGTCGGGTTTTCTCCTGGACTATACTGTGTGATGTCCTCATCTTCTACTTTACAGTCTGGAGACAAAGTGAGACAATCCTCTGAGGTTTTCCTCATCTCCCGTCCATCTACTAAAATAGAAATACAAAGATTATTAGTAGACATGAGCAGATTGGTTCCCCTAAACCAGGACTCCGCCCACATCAGACAGCTTTGTCTCTGAGGATCTTACAATTCCCCCCTCAAGGTAACTAGTAAATGGGTCCTCTGTAGGGCGGCAACTAATGATTATTTTCATAATTGATTAGTTGGCTGATTATGGTTTAGATTAATTGACTAATTGGATAGAAACCTAAAAAAAAAAAAGGTTGGTGTATAATTTAGTTAATATTCTTGAATATCTATATACAGCGGTAAATATAAATATCCTGATATATAGTTGGACATTTAATCCACTCTGAGAATAACAGACAGATAGATGTATTATTAGAGGGAGAATCTGCTACATAACAGAATCAGAGATCAACATTATTAAAATATAAAATAGACGTAAAACGTTGTTTTGCAGATGATCAGACAGGAGTGTAATATAATATGATGGATGACAGACTCCCTTGTCATAGACAGGTAGGTGGGTACAAGCTCCCTGCACCTGATGTCACTTATGCTGGCCGGACACAAACTCATTTTATCTTTCAAATAAACATTCATCCAATTTTCTAACCATTAGTGGGGTCAAATCTGCTTTTATTTCCGACCACAGTAACAGGAAAATTCGAAGGAGGAGAACAGAAAACTTTTCTCCATCGAACCAATTTTCACATTGTGTATTTTTTTTTTTGCTCAGAAGTTACATTCATTTTAAAATTGAATGTTAAAAGCAAGTGGAATTTTAGAAATACACTCGTCCATTCATCGAATGTACAAATAATTTTCATACAAATATTTGTGCGAATATTCTTGTCCAAAAATCGATCCATGTAAGGCCAGCATAGGACATTTAGTAGCAGCAGCATGCTTTTTTTTTTTAATCACCTGTTATGATGGGGTAAAAAAAATAGTCCTTTATAGTACAAAAACAGCAGATAATCACTACTATAAGGGATTCATTTATACTGTGAAATAGTGAAAGTAATATGTCTTATATCATATATATAATAATAAATATACCCAGAAGTAGGATATATGGGGATTCTGCCTGGGAGTCACACATGAAGCTATATGGAGGTTAGAGGGGGGCTTTTATTTTAAAGTAGTACTGAAAGCTGAGACTTTTTTTCATGGATATAATAATTGTGTTATTTAGTCCATGATTTAGTCATGAATAACAGCGGTGCTGAGCCCCACCAGAGGTCAGAGAGTGAGGATGGCAGGAGGACAACCAAGATGAAGACTGGACTGATCCTAAAGACCACCATCATTGGGTTATTGACTCCTCCCTCATTATCCGTTTAAGGTTCCAAAGTTTGAGGATGTTATCACATTATTATCAACATGTAAAAGTCTGTGCTCCAATCAAATCATCCGATATAAAATGTCCAGCTGGTAGGAAATGGGTGTAACAAAAGAGAATACATATTATGTGTATATATAGCAGTGGGTAGAGGGGAGAGCAGAAGTCAGGACTATGTAATGTACAACATATTGTATAAGATACAACAGATAGGACTATATAGTATCAGAATAATATAATGTACAACATAGAGTATATAGTGCAGGGTTCAGGAGTATGTAATGTACAATATAAATTATATTGAGTAAAGGTCGGAACTCATAATATTGGTATTCAGTGGTAGATTCATTTTTTACGTGAGTAAGTTGCAGAGATCCCACACCGCTGCCTCCCATCTCCTGAGATTGCACTCAGTGACTTGGGTCTGAGACTATACAGACATATCCCTCCACCCGGCACAGCCAGCAAATAACAGAGCAAGAAACCCTGGGAGAATAGTCAGAGATATTTCCATACCCGGGGATGGGGCAGAAGACCCAAAACACATGTCCCAGGTGCCTCGGTCTAGTAGCGCCTATGGTGAAAATGAACATTTTCCACCAGCTGAACCCCAGAATCTCCATAAATCCAGTCTAGATACATAATTGTGTCTGCAGTACAGAGAAGGAAGATTATCCGAGAGAAATCCAGGAATACATGACGGGGAACACAGCTCAGGAAAGTGACCAGGGGATTACAGGCTGATATCACCCAGTCCCCGTCCTACTCTGGACCAATCAGTGAGCAGTATGGGTAGAGGAATGTATTTAGTGTTAATGACCCACCTGTGCTGATCTCTGTAGGAGTGTCCTCCTCTATAAATGTCCCCGTTATTCCATCCTCCTCCATAGACTGCTGATCATCCCTCACATATCTCTCTTCTTCTTCTTCTTCTGCTTTAACCTCAAATTCTATATCGATTGGATCTCCACTCTACATCAAAAAAATTAGAGAAAATATAATTTGTAAGATATAAGCTTTAATATTGTGACATCACATAAAAAATCCACACATTGTCTCCACGAGTATGTGTTTTATAACCTCTGTCCCACCAACCTTGTAACAGTGAGGGATAGTGTGACCTTCCTGTGTAGAATCCCGGGAATACAGAGGATGGGGACATCTCTCTGGTGGGTTCCTGGTATTTGGTGGCTCCATCATATCCTTGTGTCCTTCTGAAAACTCCTCCATCACTCCATACTCCTCATCCTTCTCTTTATACTCTTCTTTAACAATATTATCATCCCTGAGGATTCCACTCTGAATATATAATAAAACATTCATTGTAACAAACATGCTGCGTATAAATCAGAACTACCAATAATTGTCAATCATCTACCTGATGATGGTGAGGGATGGTGTGATCTTCCTGTGTGGAATCCCGGGAATACAGAGGATGGGGACATCTCTCTGGTGGCTTTCTGTAGCTGGATGACTCCACCATGGTGTCCTGGTACAGATCTTTGTGTTCTTTTAGAAACGTGGACTCCTCCATCACCCCATCCTTATCATCCTCCTCTTTTATCTCTTCTTTAACTTCAACTTTAGAATCTCTCAGGTTTCCACTCTGAATATAAAATAAAAATGACATCAATGCAGATAATGTACAGATCCTATTGATACTATCAGTGATTGTTCCTCATCTACCTGATGATGGTGAGGGATGGTGTGACCTTCCTGTGTGGAATCCCGGGAATACAGAGGACGGGGACATCTCTCTGGTGGGTTCCCATTACTGGATCCATCTGTAGGAAACACACACACTGACTGAATACATTGTTTCTATGCGTTTATCAGATGATGGGGGATCTAGGTGGACCCTCCGTACTGCTCTCTCCTTTACAATAAAGTCTCCTCTTACCCGGTGATGTGAGGGGCGGCTGATTGTCCATCGTGACGTCCTTCCCAGAACCGCTCATGTCTCCTGTCAGCAGCTCGATGATCTCTCTGGTGACTTCTAGAATCTTCTTCTTATTTCTCTATTCTATCAGAAAGGGAGGGAGGTGGAGGCAATGTGATTATCATAGGATCTTCAGACTTCACAGGAGGAAAACTCTAGATTTGAACATATATAGTAAAATCAAATGACATTCCCAGAATCCTCCTCACCTCACCAATCAGGTCTTCATTTTTATCAAAACCCCACTGGGATATAATTTACCCAGACAGGGCCGCCCCACTCTGTAGGTTAAAAGCTTGTTGCAAGGAATTCTGGGACCAACAGTCTTGCTTTGCTTGTGAGAGGGACATTAAGAGGAGGAGCTGTGAGGTCAGTGTGATGTCATAGGATTCTCTGACTCTGGTTGGAGGGACATGGGTAGAAGGAGCTGTGAGGGGCGCTCTGTGAGGTATCCGTACACACAGAGTCATTTCTCCTTTTTATATTTTTTTTTTATATTTTTTGGGGGGCTTTGGTGATATATATATATCTGCTTTGATATAAAGTAAAAAAATAAAGTAAAAAACATAACAAATAAACAAACAGTGTGTGTGTGTATGTATATATGTGTATATATATATATATATATATATATATATATATATATATATATATATATATTGTCCTATGCTGTAACGAGATGTTTTTCTTAGGAAAATGGTGGCGCCTGGCCGGAGACTCAACACAAGAAGAACGTTTGTTCTCTAGCGTTTGAGAATTCTCCCATTAAAATCAATGCAATTTGGTCCACCACAAAATGGCCACCAGCCAGAGCCCTAATTACAAGGACAGATTGTTTAGTGTTGATGGGGATGCTAGGAGCAGAAGCTGTTTGCAGAGAAGTCTGCTGGGAGAGAGTCGGTCTTCACAGCTGTTCCCCGCCGCACCGATCATTCCCGGGGGATCAGGAGGCGCTTGCGGGTGTGGGGGAGCCGCCGCAGAAATACGCGAGTCTCCCGCACCTCGCAGGAGGCTTGAGATGTCTGCACTATATATTTATGTGTGTATCATCATAAAGACGTCACCATGACTATGGAGGAAGAGGACGGACATGACGGGGGGGTTACTGGGTGTAAATAGAAAATAAGATCTTATTACCTCCTCTACTGCCACTTCCAGTAACATCTCTCATTCAGCAATGTCTCCTCTCTACTTCCTCCTGACTGACCCCTCACCCGGAACTTCCTGCCTATACCTGACATCACTTCCTGCCTGTTCCTGAACTCGCTTCCTGTCTTCCATAGAGACTTCCTGTGTAGAAGTGAGATCTCCACCTTGTGCAGCTCAAAGGAACTGCAGCCCTGAGTAGTGTAAACATGGCCTTGTGTTTGTCTGTATGTCAGTGTTTCTCAACTCCAGTCCTCAAGGCGTCCCAACAGGTCATTTTTTCAGGATTTCCCTCAGATGAAAGAGCTATGGTAATTACTAAGGCAGTGAAACTGATCAAATCACCTGTGCAAATAATGGACAGCCTGAAAACATAACCTATTGGGGCACCTTGAGGACTGGAGTTGAGAAACACTGGTGTATGTACTGTATATCCTTATAGATGGGGTCATCTCCACTCCCACCAAGGGGGATAGTAATATATTACTGCCTAGTCCAGCCTTTCTCAGTCAGGGTTCCTCCAAAGGTTTCTAGGGGCTCCTTGAGCAATAAATAATGCCTGTAAATAATAATGGTCTAGAACTAGATGAGGGTGAGTTTCCTTGCGCACCAAAAGGCCACTTAACTAAAACGTAACCTTTATTGTAAATCATAAAAGGTATGTAAATGACCATATCAGGTGTACCTATAGGATGAGGTCAATGCCATTATATATGAATCAACATTTTATCTCTATGTGGTAATATTAATCACTTCCCGCCTACCATATAACAGAATGATGTGCGCAAAGTGGTTAGGTTATCCTGACTGGACGTCATATGACGTCCAGCAAGATAAGCCGCGATCATGTGCCCGTGTCGGTGCGCAGCGTGGCGATCATTGTGTGTTGTGTCCCTCTGACGGAAGCTCTTTACCACGTGATTGGCTGTGTCCAATCACAGCTGATCACAGGTGTAAACAGGAAGAGCCATGTATTGGCTTTTCCTCCACCCGCGCTGACAGATGTGAGTAGAGGAGAGCCAATCTGTTGTACTCCTGACAGGGGGGACTGCCCTGATTGATTATCAGTGCAGCCCCCCCAGGATGCCCACCCAGGACCACCAGGGATGCTACCTAGGACCACCTGGGATGCCCACCCAGGGCCACCAGGGATGCCACCCAGGACCACCAGGTATGACCATTAGAGGTGCCAATCATTGCCCATCAGAGGTGCCAATCAGTGCCCAGCAGTAATGCCTGCCAGTGTCTCCTTATCAGTGCTGCCTATCAGAGTCATCTATTAGTGCCACCTATCAGTGCCCATCAGTGCCACCTATCAGTGCCCATCAGTGCCACCTATCAGTGCCCATCAGTGCCACCTATCAATGCTTATCAGTGCTGCATATCAGTGCAACCTATCAGTGCCACCTCACCAGTGCCCATCAGTGCTTACTTATCAGTGCCGTAAGTGCAGCCTCATCAGTGAAGCAGAAAACTTACTTTTTTTATTCGTTTAGCAAAAAAATAACAAATCCCAGCGGTGATCAAATACTACCAAAAGAAAGTTCTATTTTTGGGAAGAAAATTATAAAATTTAGTTTGGGTCCAGTGTAGCATGACCGCAAAATTGTCAATCAAAGTGTGACAGCGCTGAAAGCTGAAAACTGGTCTGGGCAGGAAGGGGGGGGGGGGGGTGTGCCCGGTATTGAAGTGGTTAACATCTACCAAGTTTAAATAGGGAAACTCCTCTTGATATATACATATAGACAATATGAGGGTTATAATCTCCTACATTCAATATAAGGCTCCAGGCTGTATAGAGGAAATGTAAATTCAAGGTCTACTTACCAACACCACCTGGTATCAAGAGATGGGGGTATATCTGTTTCTCCTCCCATCTATTGGCCACATATAAAAATGAGATGAACAAAAAAAAGAGAAGATATGCCAGTAAATAATGTCTTACTGAAGATATGGGCTGTCTGTCTCCTGCCCTATGAAATGATCTCTCAGATATGTAATACGGGTACAACTCATCCATGTGGACACAAATAACCACTGATGGACGAGCCCATATATCACCATATCCAAAAAAATACTTCTCTCTTAATCAAGACTGCATTGACACAAGGCATGGGGTGAGATATGCCTTGTATATATACCTCGGGGGGGGTCAGGGTCTGTGTGCTGTTTTGGCAATTATAAGTGTATGAGTATGATCTCAGGTATTAGTATGAAGACATGTCCGATGAAGGAAACTAAGGGGTCTACTTATAGATAATTCATGGGATGAATGTGACAAACATTCATCCAACCATTACATATTCTGACCATAATGTAACAAAGTGATTTCCTATGATGGGCAGCTCCATCTAGTGACGATAATGGGGTATTTTTCCTGACATACCTCCATTAGTAGAAATATCACAATACTGCATGATGATCACTAGATGGATCCAAGGAAATCAGTGTATGAACACGGTACAACACTTCATCCATGTCTTTGGTGATCTCTGATCTCCTTATGAACTCAGGGATGAACAATTCCTATCGCCTGACACCCGGGAACATGCAGTTCTGAGGGCCGGACAGGTAGTTTTTTGATAACATTTAGTCCTGCTGTGGGCAAGCAAGGAGCAGGTTTACTTGTCGGATGGAAGCATTTGGGTGGCTGAGTGAATATTCCCCCCCGGTAAAGTGCCCCCCACCCCGACACACACTCGCTATGTATCCCGGGCTCCTCTTGCCCATCTGCTGACCCGGGACCAGCATAGCGGGTGATGATGGGTAGAGGGGAGGGAGGAGAGAGGACACACATACGCTCTCCTCCCCTTCTTGTTCCTGACCCAGAAGTTACATGTATGACATCACTTCCGGGTCCCTGGTCACAGTTTCCTTGGCCATCAAGGCCGGGAAAGAACATACTGCCGTGTGATCTGCATTACATTACATACAGTGGAGCACAGGGGAGACATTGTTGGTCTTTTAGACCCTGGATGTCTCATTAATAAGTGGTAATAAGGTGGACCAGGCGCTGTCTATTTTTCATTTACCATATAGACTCGAGTATGAGCCGAGTTTTTCAGCCCATTTTTTAGGCTGAAAAATCCCCCTCGGCTTATACTAGAGTGAGGGTGCAGCCTCACTGTGCCCATCTGCAGCTGTACCTTTGATAACTAAAACAGCGGGTGTCTCCTGCTGCATTATACAATCTGTTCAGCAGTAGGGTGCCCACGAGTCCCGGATTGGCCGGGATTATCCCGTAATTTACATCTTTGTTCCAGGTGCCGGGCACCTTCATTCCGGGACAATACAGTGTCCCGGAATGAAACTGACAATCTGGGAACAGGGGCGGATCGAGCCGCCATAGCGCTGGCTCTGGCTCCGCTTCCACCTCCTCCACCTACTCCTGATCACTGGTTGCTATAGCCGCCTGGCATCTGGCAACCAGGGACGTCACTGCCCAGCGTTGAAAGCGAAGGAGGATTTCACTTCCTCCTCCGCGCCAGGGCTGCTGGGAGTCACTGCTGGTTCTTCCACCTCTGCACTTGGCTCCAGTGACTGGCCTGCAGCTTGTGTGGGGTGTTTCTGTTCCCACACGCTGCAATTACAGTGTGTACGGCACCTCTCTCTTCCTCCCCCCTCCTGCCCACCTCACACTAACACACGGACTGAAGTCCCCTCCCCCTTTTCCTCGGCTCGGATGTCACAGACAGGAGAAGGAGGGGGAGGAGAATGGACACAGGACTCAACAGGACGGGACATGCTGATCTGAGGTTTGTACAGAATATTAATGCTTGGCACTTGCAGGAGAAGGAGACACAGAGACAGGGGGCAAGTTGTCAAAGAAGAATACTTGCAGTGATTTTGGGGGATAAGAGCATGCTGTATGTGCTAGGGGGCACTTTAGGAGGGGAGATATATTGTGCTTGGGGGGTCAGATTTTTTATTTAATCCCCCTTCCAGCACAATTTCTCTCCCCTCCCAAAGTGTGCCCCCTAGCACATACAGCATGCTCTTATCCCCCAAAATCACTCCAAGTATTCTTTTTTGACAACTTGCCCCCTTCCCCATCTTCAAAGACAAACTGGCTGCTATTGAGGGGACAATTGTACCGTCTGGAATCCTGGGAACTTTGCTAGAGATTCAGGGCAATTCTGGAGGAGGATGTACGGAGGCACTAAGGGGGCACCCTGGAGGACGTAAGGGGGCTCTGACTAAGTTAGTACTGCCAGAGTGCCCCATTACATCCCCCCTTACAACCTCCAGGGTGCCCCCTTACATCCTTCGGAGCGCCCCACCACCAAAGTGGTATAGCAGTGGCTGACAGACTATCAGGAGGTGATATTGCACTCCTCTTTCTCCTCTCTCCACTAACTACCCCCCGCCTTAGTCTCCATACTCCTCTCCTGTACATATTACCCCCCGCCATACACTCCACACTCCTCACCTGTACATATTACTCACCATTATACATTCCACACTCCTCTCCTGTACATATTACCCCCGCCATACACTCCATACTCCTCTCCTGTACATATTACCCACCGCCATACATTCTGCACTCCTCTCCTGTACATATTACCCACCGCCATACATTCCGCACTCCTCTCCTGTACATGTTACCCACCGCCATACATTCCGCACTCCTCTCCTGTACATGTTACCCACCGCCATACATTCCGCACTCCTCTCCTGTACATATTACTCCCGCCATACACTCCATACTCCTCTGCTGTACATATTACCCACCGCCATACATTCCGCACTCCTCTCCTGTACATATTACCCACCGCCATACACCGCTGCATTTTCCCACCCTAAGCTTTTACTTGAGTCAATACGTTTTGCCAGTTTTTTGTGGTAAAATTAGGTGCCTCTGCTTATATTCGGGTCGGCCTATACTCGAGTATATAAGGTAATGCCGTGTACACACGATCGCAATTCTCGCCGGAAAAGCCTTGGATGGATTTTCCGACGGAATTCCGCTCAAGCTTATCTTGCATACACATGGTCACACCAAATTCCAACCGCCATGAATGCGGTGACGTACAACACGTACGACGGGACTATAAAAGGGAAGTTCAATAGCCACTGCGCCAACCTTTGGGCTCTTTCTGCTAATCTCGTGTTTAAATCGTGTTAGTAGAAGTTTGGTGAGAGAGGATTCGTGCTTTTCAGCCTCGTGCTTTTCAGGTCGTTGCTGCTCTTCAGTTTGTGCTTGTGGGTTTGTATCTGGTTTTCAGTGCGTGTAGTCAGTTCGCATTTGTTTGTCAGTGCATGCTATTTATAGTACCGTATTTGATCTTCATTGCGTTCTTGTCCGCTCATTTCTGATTTTCACCTCGTTCTTTCAGGCCTTGCTCTTTTTCAGTGATTTCTGTTTAGTTCGTTCTGACCAGCCGACCGTTTTGAAGCCATGTTGTGGGTACGTACTCATCGTAGAGTTCGTGCTGTGCAGAGGATTGGTGTTGGGGTTCTTGCTTTGGCCCAAGCCCAGTCCATGAACAGGGCGAGTAGGAGTTCATGGACGAAGAATTGGTTGCTCCAGTGTGACCAATTCTCTCACATGCTTTTGCTGCGGGAGATCCGTGAGAATAACCCTGATGATTTCAGGAATTTTCTCCAGATGATGGACCCCGTTTTTTAACGTTTGTTGGCTTTGCTGTCCCTTTATATTAGCAGGCAGGACACCTACATGCGGCAAGCCATCACTCCAGAGCAGAGGCTAGTCGTCACGTTGCGGTACTTGGCGACAGGGAGATGTCTGCAGGACCTTGAGTTCTCGACAGGCATCTCCCCCAGGCTCTGGGGATAATTATTCCAGAGACCTGTTCTGCTATCATACAGGTCCGGCAGAAGGACTATATTAAGGTAAGTTTTCCCTTTTAACATCACATTCTATGTATTTAATCTTTGCTAATGTTTTGTATTTCTTTCATCATTCCCTAATTACCATGATTGTAATGTGCTGTGAATGTCCCCTTTGTCCTCATGCATGCTGGAATATTTTAAAGTTCCTTTTTGTCCTTCATGCATATTTGCCTTCACTAACCTCCCCAGCATGCTATCCTGGGCCCATATACACCTAGCCTAGTCACTTAACAATGTATTTTGTCAGCTCCATAGTAGTACTTTGCCCTAAACACCCCCTAAAATTTGTACAAATGTTATTTGTGTGCTTAAATTCATGCAGAGTGCCAGAGGCTTTTTTTGGGGGGCCCAAACTCATTTGGAACCCTCCCTCTCCCCAACTGCTAAGTCAACTGGTACCAATCCTCTACATGCTGACTTCGCCAATCCCATACACACTATACCTACCTCTTTTGTGGTCATATTTATGGATGAATTCACCAAAGCATGTAGTGAAAGGGCCTGCCTGAATACTTTCAAATGCTACTGTTTAAAGCTTTGTTCTCTTATTATCTTGATAGCTAATTGCAGAATGTAAAAATGTGCTTCCATTTGTACAGTGTGTATTTTTATTTTTGTATTATGACACTTCTTACCTGTCCAGTGGGCTGCCAATAGTGTAAGTAAGGAGGGGCTGGCCAAATTAACACACATTATTTATGCATTCAGCTCTTAATGAAGTGGAGAGGGTTACCTGTCCAAAACATCCCCCTCCTAAAATATTTCCAATGGGCCATCAGAGGGGGTGAGGAATCTGATAAGTGGGCCTTATATTTTTGCCTTTAAATACTCCTTCAAAAAAATTTTATACTGATGTTGGCCAAGTTTGTGTCTAATCTGTTTGCAATGTTTTTGTGCAAAATGACTTTTTTTTTTTTCTTGTTTGACTCCACAGTTTCCTTCAACACCACAGGAATGGCAGACTGTGGCATCCCACTTTGCTGATTGTTGGGACTTTCCCAACTGTGGAGGGGCAATTGATGGGAAGCACGTCCACATCGTCCAACCACCCCATTTGGGGTCATACTATTTTAACTATAAGGGGTTTCATAGTATCGTGTTGATGGCGGTGGTGTCGGCGACATATGAGTTCCTCTATGTGGACATGGGGAAGAATAGCCGGATGTCAGATGGTGGAGTCTTTGCCCCGACCGAGTTCTATCGATGTCTCCAGACTGGTGGCTTGGGATTGCCACCTGCGGAAGAGAACGTTGAGGGACTGCCATTTGTGTTTGTCGCAGATGAGGCATTTGGGCTGGGTGATCACGTGATGAGGCCATTCCCCCTGAGGACCCTCACCCCGGAGAAGAGGGTTTTTAATTACCGGCTGGCCAGAGCCAGAGGAGTAGTGGAGAATGTGTTTGGGATACTGGCCAGCTGGTTCTGCCTATTTCTAACTGCCATAAATATGGCGGACTACAAACTTAACCACATCGTGTTATCTTTCTGCATACTGCACAACTTTTTAAAACAAAATAATCCAAGTTATGTTGCCTCAGTTGGGCCTGAGGCCGGACTTAATGAAACACTGATGGCCCTGGAAGCAGGCCGTCCTGGCTTGCCCCCCCAAAGCGTCTGTGAAGTACAGGAAAAATATGTAGAATATTTTATGGGTAGAGAGGCCATTGCTATGCCAGCAAATTTGTAATAAATTTTCTATTTTATCAGACAAAATCTTGATTTTCATTTACTGCTTGTGTTTATTTTTGCTGTCTCCTAGGTTCTCCTAGTGCCAAGTGATTTTTCTATTATTAAAAAACACCCATTGTCACTGTAAACACCAACTTAAGACAAAAACTGGTATTGATCATTGAAAGAAGAAGCCACACATTATTGAGTATAAAACCTTTTACTCCGTGCACATGCACATGTGTGTTGTAAAACATTTTTTGTTTAAAAAACAAAAATCTTGGTTTCCTAAAGTTTTACCTTGATTTTTTTTTTTTTAGGGTACATAAACAGGCATGTTTCAAAACATAACATACACAACTCAGGAACTTACGAAGTTCAACATTGAAAAACTTAAGGCAATATCAGACATTATAGTGTCAAAACTGTGTTCTTGTCTTCATCAAATGGGGTGATATCACCCCTTTAAAAGCCAAATTTTGAAGATGCACATAAATTGGGAGTCAAACTGGGGATTTCCCTCCTGATCTCATGCCTAATGTCAACATGTCCTGGATTAGCCTTTGGGCACTGTCACTGGTGAAATGGTGAGATTATTCTTCCACAACATGCACATCACCTAAAAAAAAAAAAAAAAAACACCACGTATTATAAATATGCAGGCATAGATCTCTTACCTAAATCTGTGGTGTCAGACACTGATCTGTTGTGGTGACAATTTCAACCACCTCTCCTTCCTCCCCATCCTCAGATTGTGGTGTCCTTCTTCAGGAGATGGGGGATCCCTGGTGTGCTCAGAGGTCCCGAGTCTTTTCTCCCCTATGAGAATGAAACAAAAGGTATACTTAGCACACAGATATTTGAGGCTAGAAATAGGAAATAGGAATAGGAAACATTGCTTCGAAGTGGGTTACAATTGTCTGTTTTGGCCAAGTTCAAAGCTGAAGACATGATTTTTTCACTTACCAAAGCTGGAATACTTACCTTTTTTGAACAAGTTTCACACATGGGGACAACCCTAGTATCCACTGGAGCACCTGTGTGGGACACCCTAAAAAGCTTGTTCTGGTGTCCCACACTAGTGCTCCTGAGTCCAGATGTGTAAACAGCTGCTGAGTGTCCTCTCCTTACATTACACTGAATCAAGTTTGCAATTCCTTCTAGTTTCAAACACATCTAGACAACAATGTCCTAAACTTCTTTTAATACAAATTAGCATGAGCAAATGTAGTTAACTCTGTATCTAGCAAAAACATTGTATTTCGTTGGCAAACGAACAATGTTAACTTCGACTGATTACTGTGCCCACGAACATGAAAGTAGCCATTTTAACTGTCCAACAGTAAAGAAAAGCACATGGCGCAGCATGCAAGTAATAATCATAATAGGAACACACGACAAATACTTACTTTTTAGAAGAACTCTCTTAATTCTTCTGTACTGAACCTGCTCCCTCAATTTCAGGTCTGACCAGCATTTCCTCAATTGCTCCTTGGATTGTCGTACCCCAAAATTCCTGTGTAGATTCTTCACAACTTTAGACATGATCTTGGCCTTTCTCAGATTTGGGTTTGGGTAGGTCCATAATTCCCGTCATAGTCGGCCCTCTTCAAGATGTCCACCATCTCCACCATCTCTGCAAAGGACAAATTTGAGGCCTTAAATCTCTTCCTGGATCATGATGTTTCTGGCTCCAGGCTTTCCTCCTCGTTACTGCTATTATGCACCTGCTGTGTCTCCGCCATGTTCCTCTCCCACTGCGACGAAAGGGACGGGGCGGGGAATATTCTAGAAAGAACGTCAGGGGCGGGCGACGCAAGTGGAGTTTCACGCATGCACAGTGTATATAAAGCTAACACGCGTGTGTCATACCTACGTTCTGTGTGCGGAGGAAGGAGGAGCGGAAGCGACGAACGTAATAACGAAGGTAACATTTTAACTTGGGACATGAGTGGCCTATACTGATTCTAGATTGAGGCCTATATTGTGATAAGATTAGGAGAGTTTAGCCTGATATTAGTGTTTTAGTCTTTTGTTTGGTCTTGCAGCAAAAATTAAACAATTCAAAGACCCTGAATTCATGGGCCAGTTCATTGATAAATACAGGGATATGCGCAATTTGTGGGAGGTTAAAAACCCATTATGTCGCAACAAACCAGCAAAGAAGGCATCGCTGGTGAAATAGCTGGAATTTGTGAGGATGCAGGTCCCCGACGCAGACATCAAGTTTGTTGAAAATAAAATTGGTAGCTTGAGAAGCATACATAGGAAGGAGCTTCATAGCGTCCAGAATTCCATGAGATCAGGAGCAGCAGCAGAGGATGTCTATGTACCCAGTCTGTGGTACTACAACAGGATGCATTTTCTGGAAGACTATATTGAAGCCAGGGAATCACTTTCGACTCTTCCGGCCCCCCTTCCATCCACCCTTCCCTCAACCCCAGGACCAACCTGGGCCTTCCATCCAGGAAGAAGTTGAGGAGCCCAGCTGGACCCAGGTATATTATTTTTAAACATATTTTTGGTGGGAAAATTATTGTTGGTAACTAGATGTTATTATTGCTAACAAATGAATGATTTAACAAAAAGTGTTTGACATATCAATAGACAGTAGGGGCCAAAAATGATTGTGACAAGAATGAAAAATGCTGGGCTCAGAATGATAGTCTTTTCTATTTATTAACATTCAATTTGCAACAGTCATGAGCTGAAAATTGTGTGTGATTGATGAACCAAAAAATAAAACTATGTCCCTTTTTCATACACAGGAAGACCTCAGCCAGGATGAGGCTCTGGAATGTGGCAGACAGGAGGAGGCGGGGGTAAGTGTCAGCCAGGAGGAGGCCAGGCCCAGTAGTCCCACCCTATCTCAGGTCCCTCCCCTCTGCCTTCCACCCAAAAGCCCCAGGAAGGGGGGGAATGTGGATGAGGCAGCACTTGCCCTCATTAAGGAGGCTAATGCAGCCCTGAAAACCCCCCTCAACGCTGTAGAGGCCCATGGCTGCTATATAGCCTCAAATTTGCAGAAAATGGAGGAGGACCAACCCCTCAACTGTGAAAAAATTATTTTTGAGGCCATTCATAAGAGGTTGAGGGGGCAAATGACCGATGCCATCCACTTATGTGCGCTGACCCATCCTCCTCCTGCCACAAGTCCACCTCCAGAGCCACAGCTTCCAAGGAAGGCTGCAGGGAAGACATGAAAGTGATGGCCTAGGTTCAGTCTGGTCTGACAGAAGACGCAGGCTGTGGTAATACCACAGCCTGGTGACAGATATGTCATCTGCTGCTGTTTCTGATCTCTGGGAGTCCTGGACCAGATTGTGCTCCCTTATATATGGACTTCTCAAGCTACCAATTTTTTTATCCACAGAGTTGATGTCTGCCCTGGGGGCCAAAGGCTTAGTAAATTCCAACTGTTTCAACAGCGTTGCCCTCTTTATTTTGCTATTATGAGCCAGAATAAATGAATATTTTTTTTTATGAAAATACTTGCCTGTGTTTTTCTTCAAATAGGACAGTTTTTTTGGGAGTAGGAAGGTACAATTAAAAAATACAATGTCAAATTAACAAGGGACACCAACTCCAAGCAACCTCCTCGAGGTTTACAAATACAAGATAATAATGGTGTTGTGGAAACGTGACATACAAAAAACAAAAAATATATCACTAAAAAAAAAAAAAAAAAAAAAAAAAAAAACAACAACAGATCTTGATTTAAAAAAATGACTATAAAAATTCTAAACATTATTATGGAGATCTGGCTTTAAAAACAAAAAAGATTATTCAGGATATCATGAGACATAATAAAGAAATAAGTTTGTCAGAACTCTGTGTGAATATCAGCAGCAAAACAAATTCATTTTTCTAGCATTATAAAGAAGAAGAGAATGCGCTGCATTGAAAGATTAAAAAATTTGCAGCTTGACAAATGTGCTATCTCCATTACGAACGCTAGTTTTACCAGACCGAGTGCTTCCGTCTCGTACTTGATTGTGAGCACGCGTGTTTTTTTGCGCGTCGGAATTGCATACACACAAACAGAATTTCCGATAGAAACTTTTACCGTCTGAAAAATTGAGCACATGCTCTCAATATTTTGCTGCCAGAAATTCCGCCAGCAAAAGTCAGATGGAGCATACACACGGTCGCATTTTCCGACCAAAAGCTCAGATCGGACTTTTGCTAGCTCAGATCGGTCTTTTGCTGGCGGAAATTCCGATCGTGTGTACACAGCATTAGTCTATCTTGCACCAAAGTGGGGACAATACTGGACAGCAGAGGCTCATATTGCCATATACCACCAAGGCCTGAGTGTTTCATAATATCAAATGTACAACAAACCTCCTATCCCCCCTCACATCCACATCCTATTCTTTTTTGACCAATTCCATCCAAATAATTCTAATGCCGTGTACACCCAGGCGGACTTTTCGGCATCAAAGGTCCGATGGTCTTTCCGACTGACTTTCGACGGACTTCCGACAGACTTTCGAAACAAACGGACGGACTTGCGCACACACGATCACACCAAAGTCCGACAGATTCGTACGTGATGACGTACGACCTGACTAAAATGAGGAAGTTGATAGCCAGTAGCCAATAGCTGCCCTAGCATCGGTTTTCATTTTTTCGGACTAGCATACAGGCGAGCGGATTTTTTGCCCAGACTCGAGTCCATCGGAAAGATTTAAAACATGTTCAAAATCTAAAGTCCGTCTGATTTTCAACCGAAAAAGTCTGCTACAGATCCGATGAAGCCCACACACGGTCGGATTGTCCGACGGGACGAATTTACTTTCATTTCCCAAAGTTATCTATCTACAAGGAGACCTGTATAGATCGAATGATGGCACCAATGAGGATGGAGGAGGACTGGAGTCACATGACTGAGAAGATACTAAACCTCACCATAGAGATCATCTACCTGCTGACCGGAGAGGTGAGGAGGATTCTGGGAGGTCACATGACATCACTCTTATCTATATTAATATAACACAGACCTGACTAGAGAGGTGAGGAGGATTCTGGGATTCTAACATGATATTCCTATTGGTTCCTCAATACAGAGATTTCCTCTTGTGAAGTCAGGTGATCATATGACCATCACAGTGCCTCCATGTGACTCCCTAAAACCTGAGAGACACAACATGCAGAAGATTCTAGAAGTCACCAAAAAGATGATGGAGCTGCTGACAGGAGAGGTGAGCGGTGCTGGGAATTCTGGGACATTATCCAGTAACAGGGAAAGTCGCAGGTGCGTGTTATACGCCGATCCCGGCCTGTCACAATTTTAAAATCGCCGACAGCGATTTGAAAATGGCGCCGCCGGCGCCGAAATACACCGAGCCGGTCCTCGGCTCTTTCCGGCGGCTCTCGTTTACTTTCGGCTCCACTCGTAGTCCCGAGCGGAGCTATCCGAACCTACTCGGCTAGGTTCGGATAGCTCCGCTCGGGACTACGAGTGGAGCCGAAAGTGAACGAGAGCCGCCGGAAAGAGCCGAGGAACGGCTCGGTGTATTTCGGCGCCGGCAGCGCCATTTTCAAATCGCGGTCGGTGATTTTAAAGCTCAGGACAGGGGATCGAAGGCTGCACTGGGAAAGGCTGCACTGGGAAAGGCTGCACTGGGAAAGGCTGCACTGGGAAAGGCTGCACTGGGGAAGGCTGCACTGGGAAAGGCTGCACTGGGGAAGGCTGCACTGGGAAAGGCTGCACTGGGAAAGGCTGCACTGGGAAAGGCTGCACTGGGAAAGGCTGCACTGGGGAAGGCTGCACTGGGGAAGGCTGCACTGACATGGCTGCACTGACATGGCTGCACTGACATGGCTGCACTGACAAGGCTGCACTGACAAGGCTGCACTAACAAGGCTGCACTAACAAGGCTGCACTGGGGAAGGCTGCACTAACAAGGCTGCACTGACATGGCTGCACTGACATGGCTGCACTAACAAGGCTGCACTGGGGAAGGCTGCACTGACATGGCTGCACTAACAAGGCTGCACTGACATGGCTGCACTGACATGGCTGCACTGACATGGCTGCACTGGGGAAGGCTGCACTGACATGGCTGCACTGAGAAGGCTGCAATGATGGGCATTTAAATGTAAGTTTTTTTCCCTTCAACTTCACTCCTAAAAGTTTTTTTTTCCTTAAAATTCCCTCCTAAATTGGGGTGCGTGTTATACGCCGGTGCGTGTTATATGCCGATAAATACGGTATATGTCAAAACAGACTTAAGTGCATTAATTATAAAGTGACTGGTGATAAAACATAATTCAGATGCATATTGTGCAAATAGTGTAATCATGAAAAAAGTGATTGGTGCTAAAAAATCAATTGATGTACACAATCCTTATATAAAATTTCCAAAGTGACAGGTGCTTTTCAATCGTATGTGTCCTTTGTGCTAAAATAAACCACTTAATATATACAGCCCTTAAAATATATAATTTTTCCAAAGTGACAGGTGCTCTTCAATCATGTGTCCTTTGTGCTGGTGCTTCTTACAGTGCCCCTAGAGGTAATGCACTCACCGAAGATACTCACCCCTCGAAGGGGTATTTCATGTTCAAGTCTGAAACTTATACAGCGCTAAAACAAAAATTAAGTGCAAATGAATCTCAAAGATCGGCAAAAAAGGAATTATTCCACAAAATAAAGGTGTGCGTGTGTATATGTATATTATATATATATATATATATATATACACAGTGGGGACGGAAAGCATTCAGACCTTCTTAGATTTTTCACTCTTTGTTATATTGCAGCCATTTGCTAAAATCACAGGTTCATTTTTTTCCTCATTAATATACACACAGCACCCCATATTGACAGAAAAACACAGAATTGTTGACATTTTTGCAGATTTATTGAAAAAGAAAAACTGAAATATCACATGGTCCTAAGTATTCAGACCCTTTGCTCAGTATTTAGTAGAAGCCCCCTTTTGATCTAATACAGCCATGAGTCTTTTTGGGAAAGATGCAACAAGTTTTTCACACCTGGATTTGGGGATCCTCTGCCATTCCTCCTTGCAGATCCTCTCCAGTTCTGTCAGGTTGGGTGGTAAACGTTGGTGGACAGACATTTTTAGGTCTCTCCAGAGATGCTCAATTGGGTTTAAGACAGGGCTCTGGCTGGGCCATTCAAGAACAGTCACTGAGCTGTTGTGAAGCCACTCCTTCGTTATTTTAGCTGTGTGCTTAGGGTCATTGTCTTGTTGGAAGGTAAACCTTCAGCCCAGTCTGAGGTCCTGAGCACTCTGGAGAAGGTTTTCGTCCAGGATGTCCCTGTACTTGGCCGCATTCATCTTTCCTTCGATTGCAACCAGTCGTCCTGTCCCTGCAGCTGAAATTTTTTTGTAACTTTAGCCAGATCTGTGCCTTGCCATGATTCTGTCTCTGAGCTCTACAGGCAGTTCCTTTGACCTCACGATTCTCATTTGCTCTGACATGCACTGTGAGCTGTAAGGTCTTATATAGACAGGTGTGTGGCTTTCCTAACCAAATTCAATCAGTATAATCAAACACAGCTGGACTCAAATGAAGGTGTAGAACCATCTCAAGGATGATCAGAAGAAATGGACAGCACCTGAGTTAAATATTTGAGTGTCACAGCAAAGGGTCTGAATACTTAGGACCATGTAATATTTCAGTTTTTCTTTTTTTTTTAATCTGCAAAAATGTCAACAATTCTGTGTTTTTCTGTTAATTTGGGGTGCTGTGTGTACATTAATGAGGAAAAAAATTAACTTAAATCATTTTAGAAAATGGCTGCAATATAACAAAGAGTGAAAAATTTAAGGGGGTCTGAATACTTTCCGTCCCCACTGTGTGTGTGTGTGTGTATATATATATATATATATATATATATATATATATATATATATATATATATATATATACATACACACACACACACACACACACACACACACACACACCCAATACTGTGAAGAATTAAAGAAGGAAAGTCCCCAAAAAATTATATGACTAAATATATGTCATGCTGTGAAAAGGATGTCAATAAATGTCTATAATTCAGAAAATACAAATACAAATGGTGTCATTGCTGAAATGTCTTTATCCACCTATGTACAAGTAAGAAGAAATCTCTATTACCCAGCATGCATGTGACATATGTAGCGCCCTCCTAGACAGGCGCTGGTTTAGGTAAATGTAGTTCTTGGCTCACTGTAATCAGTGTAGCTACATGTGATTAGTTAGGTCTGTTCCGTGTTTCATTGGCTGCAGGGATGACTGCCTCCCCTGGTCTGGCTAGAAATAATCTGGAAGATAGTGGGCTGGAAAAGTCAAATTAGCACCTGACTATAAATGCAGCCCTGGCCAATCCCTGGGGAGGGTAGCTGGTAATCCCAGATGGTAGCTGGGAGTGTGTATAAATTCTCTGAGTTCTGGAATAGTTAGTACATGTTTTACGTCACCGCGTTTAGAACGATCGGATTTTCCGACAACTTTGTGCGACCGCGTGTAGACAAAACAAGTTTGAGCCAACATCCGTCGGAAAAAATCCTAGGATTTTGTTGTCGGAATGTCCGAACAAAGTCCGACCGTGTGTACGCCCTATAAGAATGAAAGCTACACAGGAAAATGCTTCAACAGAAATGCCATGACAGGAAATCGCTACGACAGGAAAAAACGCTATGAACAATATGCTACGAATGAAAGCTACACAGGAAACGTTGTGACAGGAAAAATGCTACGACAGGAAAATACTGCAACAGAACTGCTACAAATGAAACGCTACGAATGAAATGCTATGACAGGAAAATGCTAAGAATGAAAGCTACACGGGAAAATGCTTCAACAGAAATGCCATGACAGGAAATCGCTACAACAGGAAAAAATGCTACGAACGAAATGCTACGAATGAAAGCTACACCAGAAAACATTGCGACAGGAAAATGCTACGACAGGAAAAATGCTATGACAGGAAAAATGCTGCAACAGAACTGCTACGAATGAAACACTACGAATGAAATGCTACGACAGGAAAATGCTAAGAAAGAAAGCTACAGGCGAAAATGCTACGAAAAGAAATGCTACGACAGGAAATTGTAAGAATGAAAGCTACACGGGAAAATGCTTCAACAGAAATGCCATGACAGGAAATCGCTACGACAGGAAAAAACGCTACGAACAAAATGCTACGAATGAAAACTATACGGGAAAACGTTGTGACAGGAAAATGCTACGACAGGAAAAATGCTACGACAGAACTGCTACGAATGAAACGCTACGAATGAAACGCTACGACAGGAAAATGCTAAGAATGAAAATACTAAGAATAAAAATGCTACGACAGGAGATTGTAAGAATGAAAGCTACACAGGAAAATGCTGACAGAAAAATGCCATGACAGGGAATCGCTACGACAGGAAAAAAATGCTACGAACGAAATGCTAGGAATGAAAGCTGCATGGGAAAACGTTGCAACAGAAAAATCGCTACGGGAAAATTGCTACGACAGGAAATGCTACGACAGGAAATGCTATGACTGAAGTTACGACAGGAAATGCTAAGAATGAAATCTACACAGGAAAATCATATGACAGGAAATGCTATGAATGAAACCTACACGGGAAAATGGTACGACACGAAATGCTATGACAGGAAATGCTATGAATGAAACCTACACGGGAAAATGCTACGACACGAAATGCTACGAATGAAACCTGCACGGGAAAATGCTACAAATGAAAGCTACACGGGAAAATGCTATGACAGGAAATGCTACGAATGAAACCTATACGGGAAAATGCTACGACACGAAATGCTACAAATGAAAGCTACACAGGAAAATGCTATGACAGGAAATGCTACGAATGAAACCTACACGGGAAAATGCTACGACACGAAATGCTATGACAGGAAATGCTATGACAGGAAATGCTACGAATGAAACCTACACGGGAAAATGCTCCAACCGGAAAACGGCAGAACTGCTACGAACAACATGCTACGACATGAAAACTACGACAGAAAGCTATGAATGAAAGATACGACAGAAATGCTATGAAAGAAATGCTACGAATGAAACCTACACGGGAAAATGCTACGACACGAAATGCTACAAATGAAAGCTACACGGGAAAATGCTACGACACGAAATGCTATGACAGGAAATGCTACGAATGAAACCTACACGGGAAAATGCTATGACACGAAATGCTACAAATGAAAGCTACACGGGAAAATGCTATGACAGGAAATGCTACGAATGAAACCTACACGGGAAAATGCTACAACACAAAATGCTACGACAGGAAATGCTACGAATGAAACCTACACGGGAAAATGCTCCAACCGGAAAACGGCAGAACTGCTACGAACAACATGCTACGACATGAAAACTACGACAGAAAGCTATGAATGAAAGATACGACAGAAATGCTATGAAGGAAATGCTATGACTGAAAGCCACAAATGAACAGCTATGAAGGAAAATGCCATGACAGAAATGCTACGATCGAAAAGATGCGACAGGAATGTTGTGAACAATGACCGATACTGACAGATTTGTAGAAATCCAGACAGAAAACTGAACAGATCTGGTATTAACGTCTGTCATACATTAGTGTCATACGCACAAACAGGGTGATACACGAACCACGTCCCTGCATACCTGCTAGCGGAGATGGACAATCCCTGCATTTGGCTCTGGCTTGATACAGTTATGAAATGAATAGGAGCACAGCGTCTGAGCTGTAACTGTCATCCTGGGCTCAGCTCCCACAGCTGCTCTGGAGCCCAGAACCAGCCAATACGGGCACCAGAGTTCCCCCATGGAGACAGAGCAATCCTTTTGTGCATAACATGCATTGAAAGGGGGGGGGTACGTTAGTTTTGACACTGGCATGGATAGTGTTAACAGCCATGGGCGTGGTAATGCCTGCAGCCCAGCATGTGATATGTGTTGCCATTTAACTTGTATTGGACTCCAATGTTAATACATGTGTATGTTTGTAGCCTAGCTAGTCTGCTTCCGCAGTAACATTCCTGCCCTCTCCACAGACTCCTCCCCACTTCTCTCTCATCTCTTTATCAGATCACACTTCCTACCATGCTGGCGAGGCACTGACAGATGCAGCCAGGCAGACAAGGAGTAATACATACGTGAAGACAGCCGAGAGCGTGAGAAAATTGTAAGCCGTTTAACTTCCAGAAACACATCATGGATAGTAGAATGGGATGAGCAAGTAAACGTCCAGGACGGACCCCCCTCCCCCCCTGAGCCGGCATCCCCCCACAATCGGGCTGACACAACCCCCGCGCTGGGCTGACACCTGAGCGGGATGGGTGGCATCCGATGCGGGCCCTCCATTGATGCCAACCGCCCGTACCTACTGGAACCGCGAGAGAGAACCGAAGAGAACCCTGCAGCCAACCGGGCTGCTGCACTGATAGCCGAAAACCAGAAATGACGCAAAATGCCCTGTGAACCCGGAAATGATCCAACGAAGGATCTGATGGAGGAGGAGGGAGGATATATATACCCTCAGACTCCTCCTACAAATTCAGGCTGGCCTGCGGCCAACCTTCTAACTAGTCAGTAATGTATCTGTATCCCCCTTGGTGGGAGTGGAGATGGCCTATGGTTTCCACCTCATCCCTTTAAAACCAATCACATATTAATCACACAGGTTCTGTGGCTGATTAAGGTGGTATTTAAATTCACTTGGTGCCTTATCTGCATTAAATTAGCCTCAGAACCCATGTAATTCATATGTGTTCGGGTCTAAAGGGATGAGGTGGCAACCCTAAGATATCTGCAGCTATAAGGATATACAATACATACACACACAGCACAAGGCCGTGTTCATACTACCAGATGTTTCTCTGGGCCACAGTTCCTCTGAGTTCCACCCACACTGGCAGTCTCTATGGAATATAGACAGGAAGTGATGTCAGGTACAGACAGGAAGTGACGTCAGGTACAGACAGGAAGTTCCGGGTGAGAGGTGAATTGGGAGGAAGTAGAGAGGAGACATTGCTGGAAGAGGCTGCAGAAAAGGTAATAAGATCTTATTTTCTATTTACACCCAGTAACCCCCCGTCATGTCCGTCCTCTTCCTCCATAGTCACTGTGATGTCTTCTATCTCCAGCAGATGATGATACACACATATATAGTGTGGAAATCTAGATTAACCCCTTCGGGGTCAGAACATTTCCCAATTTATGGGGCCGAAATATTTTCTTAATTTTGGAGATGTCACCTTCTTACTGGAGGTGAAATTACCATTCCTGGGTTCGGTCGGAGTGTTGTTCACTTCACTTCTAAGACATTCTGAGGCTGAATCCAAATCCTATTAAAATAATCGGTATCCAAATCTGTCACATTAAAAATGCTTATTTTCTGGGCTAATAAGCAAGGGGGTGTCAAACAATAACATGGTGGGGGGCACAGTCCTTGGAACATGTACCAATGCAAAAAAAGGTTTTTAAAATCTCTGTTTGGCTGGGAGCAGTGATTTTTAAATCCTTAACCACTTCCGGACCGCCGCACGCCGATGTACGTCCAAACTTTGACACTGTGATGTCTTTTATCTCCAGCAGATGATGATACACACATATATAGTGTGGAAATGTAGAATAACCCCGTATATTACAATGAGGGAATTTATGGTCTGTACCACGAGGGGAGTTATTGATGTCAGTAAATGTCGGTTTTAGACATTGTATGTGGGGGGAATGAAATGATAATTAAAGGTTGGGATTAGGGAAGATTTCTGTATAACTATGACGAGTCTCACAATAGGAGTCTGAAAGGGACTGGATTTTGGCTGGATGAGCTGTGAACCTGGAGGGGTGGGGGGCAATTTTTGAAAAAAAGACATCCAGATGGGAATAAAAAATACATTTTTAGCTCAATACAAATGTTTCGGCTGGACTGAATTTAGATTTTTGCCCTTTGATTCATCTGTTTTATGCGTTTTTTTTTTAAAGTCATTTTTTATTGAGTTTTCAATTTCACATACAGCTGTAGCCCACGCAGGGGCAAGACCAACGGGTCACATTCTCATACAGCACATAGAACATAAAAAAAAAACAGAACAGTCTGCTAAACTACTACCCCAATGTGGGGAGAGGGTTCAGTTCAGGATTAACCATGCTCAAACCTGGGATACTAAGATACAAATTAGAATGCTCCTCTCATGACTAAGTGAGTGGTCAGAGACTATATTTCGGTTAGAGTAGGGTTCATTTCCGCTTGCCGTAGTGGCTTCATGGAGCCAACATGTCCAAACCTTATCAAATTTATTAGGGCAACCCCTGTTTGCATAAGTGGCCTTGTACAGGGGCAGACTGGCATTTATCAGTCCCTTCCAGAATTGGACAGAAGGATGGGATGAATGCTTCCAATGCATTGTGATAGCTTCGCGAGCGTAAGATAATAATATACTGATAAGTATTCTCCTGGCCATGGTCACTGACAGTTGCTCCACCAAACCCAACAAGCAGTATCTCAGGCCACATGGTATGTGAAATTTGGTTACCTTGTTAATCACGTGAAGGACCTCCTGCCAGTATAGTTGTATTGCTGGGCAGCCCCAAAAGATGTGGAAAAACTCCCCAGGTTGGTGCGTACATCTCCAGCACAGTGGGGAGTGTGCCGTAGACATCCTGTGGAGCCTGTGAGGCGTATAACATGCTCTGTGTGGTATTATATGTTGAACCACCTTATCTCTGGCTGAGACCAGGGGGGAGAAGGGGAAATCCCAAATCTCCCTCCAGTCATCCTCATCCAGTCCTGGGATGTCCCCCTCCCATTTCCTGCAGAGGGAGGACAGCTCGGGACTAGCAGCCACTAGTAGATAGCCGTAGAGTTGAGATGTGGGCTTTTCGAAGTCTTCTGGATATCTGGAGGTATCTAAAATGGTCTTGTGCGGGTACATTCAATTTTGATTGCAGAGTATTAAAAGAAGACAACCCAGAGTTCGTGATAATATGTTCTGGCCTCACAATTTGGTGTTTGGCCCAAGCCTGTGGATCCGGGATGGTGTAGAAATGCGGGAGGTTGGTGTTCAGCCACAATGGTGTGTGTAGAGAAAAGGAATTCTGTTGGGGCGTCTGCAAGGCTTCACTCATTTTCCATGATTGTATGGTGTTATTCATAGAGGGAGTAAGGTGGTGAGGGTTTTTTTCCCCCTAAACAACAACCCCTGTAAGGCCTCCAGGGATTTGACTATGGCTGCCTTCAGCACTATGGCGGAATTGGTTAGGTCAGGTTGAAGGCACCAATGGGCAGCCAGGAAATATAAGGAAATACTTGTAGCAATCAGAAAGGGCCACTCCCCCCCCCCCCCTACACCCACAGGCCTGGTCAAAGTAGTGTATTTGTATCTGGGCAGTTTTGATCCCCAGATAAAGGACGTGAAAAGTTGTTTGATGGAATTAAAGATTTTTTTGAGAGCCACTGAGGAGAGTTCCTACAAATATGTGAATTTGGGGAGGACCCTCATTTTTAGGAGGTTAATGCGTCCAGTTAGTGAGAGAGGGAGGTTCCTCCATGCTTTTAATTTGGTTTTAACCCCAGCTAATACAGGATCCAGGTTGAGTCTCACAAAGTCCTTACTTTGTCTGGATATCACAATTCCCAAATAATTAAAGTGGTCCACCCACTGCAGCATGAGAGATGGGGATGCGGAGGATCTAGCCCCCTCATATACCGGGAACAACTGGGATTTGTGCTAATTCACCCATAATGGCTGAGATGGTGTTCATTATACTGAGGGCACCCTGCAGAGAGGCCCCAGCATCATTCAAGAAGAGTAGTAAGTCATTGGCATAGAGAGCCACTCTCTCCTCCAGCCATCCCACCCGAAGGCCGCAAATCTCGGGTGAAATTCTGAGGGTTCAGTGATGGGTTCCATGGCCAGGGGGAAGAAGGGTCAGGGAGAGGGCATCCCTGCCTGGTACCCCTCTGCAGGGAAAAGGGGGCAGATAGTAATCTGTTAAGCTTTATTTTTGCCAGGGGGCCCTTGTAGAGGATGCGTACCCAGTCAATAAATTTTAGTGGGAATCCCATCCTCCTCATCACCTCCCATAAATACGCCCATTCCACAGTATCAAATGCCTTTTCCATGACTAGGGTAGCAATCGTTCTAGTGCCCTGGTTTGTGTGGGTGGCATGGATATTGGAGAATAGTGTGCTATTGTTGATGTCTGTGGACCTTCCTGGCATAAAGCCCGTTTGATCTGGATCTACAAGGGATTTTATAACTTTGTTCAGCCTGGTGGTAAACAGCTTGGTAAGGATCTTCAGATCACAATTGAGAAGTGCAATTGGTCTGTATGAGGCCAGTGTATCTAAAGCAGAGGTCATGGGAGCAGGGTCAAAGGCCTCTGGCAAGGAGGATGTGTACAGTGTAGTGTAGAATCTAGTGAATTCTGTCAGGATATCCTCCTGTGAGATGGCCGTTGTGCCATCTGCTGTAAGGATTTCAGAGATCACTGCAAGGGTCTATCTTGTTGTGCAAATAGCGCCAGTAATCATGTTCAAAGTACTCCTGCCTACAAGACTGTATGCCAGGTCTGGTGACCTCAGAAACGTGCAGGTGCAATTCCCTCCTAAGTGAGGAGAGGTGATCAAAATTTGGGGCAGTGGGTGATGCGGAGTATTGACCCAAGGCCTTATCAACCTTTTGCTGCAGTGAATAGACTGCATCACCATTCTCTGTCTTTACAGCTGCTACAGCAGAGATATACTGTACCCTGCTATGAGCCTTGAACGCATCCCAGATTGCAACCCAGATTGCCTCTGGGGAGGCCGACTCCGCATTAATTGTCCTTCAATTGGGGGGGATTCGGTCCTGAACCGATTCATAATTAATCCAATGAGGTTGCAGTCTCCAAAGGGTTCTATTGCCCATTTTTGGGGTTCTAATGGTCAACTTCAGTGGATTATGATCAGAGAGAGAAGATAGCATGCCTCCTGGATCTCAATAAGAAGAGCCGTGTGTGCAAATGCCAAGTCTATACGGAATGAGGTCTTGAAGGTGGTAGAGAAACAGGAGTAAGTCCTATCATGAGGATGTAGCCATCTCCATACCTCTGTGAAGTCAGTGGCATGTGCCCAGATCTGAATTAAAACTAGTTTGAGGTGAGGGCCTATCCAAATCTCGTGATAAGGTGGCGTTGAAATCGCCCATGAACAGAATCTGGGCAGGGCAATGTGGAGCCAACCTTTTGTATAGAAGGTAGAGGGACTGCACCTGACTAGGAGGGGGCAGGTAGACATTTACAATAACATATTTCTTGTATATGGTCAATACCAGCATAACATTTCCAATGAGGGTCTAGATGTACATCATGAATTATACACAGTATCTGTTTACTGATCAGAATAGACACCCCACATTTGTATGTGAAGTAGGTCGCATGGAATGCTTTTGGTACCCACGTTTTTTTAAGAGCCATTACTCTGCTTTCCATTAGGTGGGTCTCCTGCAGCAATACTATGTGGGGATTGTGCATTTTCAGGTATTGAAACAGTAGTGACCTCTTGTATTTGGAATTGAGCCCCCTGACTGTCGGAAACCATGAAATCAGGCTGAGACAGACTTACAGTTAAATCAAACTTGTTTAATAAAAGTAAAAAGAACAAACGCAGTCAAAACATAGCCAATGTTCAGTAACAGGAATAGATAGTCAGCCAAGCCAGAAGTCAGGGATCAATGTAGTGGTACAGCAAGCAGGATCTGGAGCCAGAAGGGATGTCAGCAAAGCAAGTCTTGAACAGGATCGCAGGAGAAAGTTTCTGTGATGTTGACCAAGGCGAAGGCAGAGCTCCTCTGGACTGGACGGCATAAGTAGGCAGGACTGATGAGCAGGATATAATCAATAGCTGAGTAACTGTGGAGAGATAGGAGCTGGCAATTGGCTGACAGCTGAGCGGCCAGCTCAGAGAAGGAAGGGCTGAGCCCAGCCCTGACACTGACATTCCATGACAAGACAATCAAGGACTCTTCGCCAGATTTAGCCACCATGGAATACCAGGGGGGCACAGGACCAGGATGAGACCGGCAAGCTTCTTTGAAGTAAAATCATCATGGACAAGAGCATTGTCTGTGTGAGTCTTCAAAGTAACACGTGTTTGAGCAGTAGTAGTTATATGTATATCTCTAAAACATATGTTCTCCTCTCCCCCCAAAAAATAACTCCCTACCCTAGCATCAAAAAAACAACAGAGCAGCATGGCCAAAAATAGGGGCCAAAATGTGAAGAAGAAAAAACAAAATGATGCAGGGTCTGTTCCCATAACTGTCAACAAGGTGAAAACTTCTGGCCACTAGGACCTCAAGAAACTTTGCACACAGGGCTGGTGCAGGTGGAGCACACCCCAACAAAACTTTTGAAAGTACCTGGGTAGGTTCCAGACCATGCAACATGTGGCTAGTGTCAGGATCCCAGCCTCCATAAATGACTGTAATAGGCAGAATTGTATTCCAGTGTGGATGTCAGGTAAAGAATCAGCGGGCATCGAGCCAAGAGACAGCTGCGGCAGGGGTTTCAAAGTAATGGGTAGAACTACCATCCACCACCCTGAGCTTGCTGTGGTACAGGAGGCTGTATTTCAGGCCTTTCTCCCAGAGGCACTTGCAGGTCTCCGTGAAGGAGCGATGATGGTGCTGCACTTCAGGTAAGTAATCGGGGTACAGGGAGAGCTTGGAGTTCTCAAAGGATAGCTCTGCGGGATTTCTGGCGGCTGCCAGCAATCTATCCCTGTCACGGTAGTTGAGGAGCTTAATCGGGAAGGGTCTAGGTGGAGCCCCAGGAATAGCTGGTGTAGTGGGGACCCTGTGGGCCCGCTCCACTACAAATGTGGGTGGGATATCCATGAGGCCTAGCAGCGTGGCGAGGAACTCCTCAGCGAATTCAGCAGGTTTGACGCTCTCGGCCCGTTTAGGTTGCCCCACCACCCGCATGTTGTTATGATGGAGCCTGTTCTCCATGTCCACTGTCTTTTCATGCAATGATTGTACCTGTTTTTGGAGGATTTTCAGCTCCCTGGAGTCCTCGTGCACCGTGTCTTCCACCTGAGATATGCAGGATTCTGCCTCGGAAATCTGGGACCGGAATTTGTCAATATCGTGCCGAATTAAGCTGAGCTCCGTGTTCACCGTGTCTATCTTGGCGGTGAGGGTCTCCTTCAGGGAGCTGATAGCTGCTGAAGAAGGCTCTGCGTCTCCCATGCTTGCAGGTGCCGTCTGGGTGCTCGCTGTCACACAGGATGGGGAGGAGGGGGCAGAGCGCGTGGCAAGATGGCCGCCGATGAAGGAGGCCGGGCCTTGGGCGCTGTGTGTTTGCTGTATTTTCTCTTACCTGGAGCCATCTAGGAGGGCAAGAGTACCAGGAAACCGGAGAGGCACCGTTCGGACACTGGTATGCGATTGTAGAAGTGTCAGCCACTGTAGCAGGATGGTCAGAAGGATTAGGTAGAAGCGGAGCTCATCTACTGCACGTCTGTCCTGCTTCTCATCCGGACACACCGTTTTATGCATTTTTATATAGTTTTACCAATTATTGATGATTTTAAATAAAGTTTTGTAGGAATTTAGTGATATATGATAATATAGAAGATGTAATTCTGGGCTATAACTGGTTAAGGAATCTGGGCGGGGGTAGGATATTTTGTCCATAGTGCATAGATTAAACCCTTCAGAGTCGGAACATTTCCCCACTTACGAGGCCGGAACATTCTCTTCATTTTGGAGATAAATTCTAATAATATGGTCCTCTAAACAAACAGCACTGACAATAAACAGACAAAACAATGACCGTGCTGACCATACATGGCCTACAAAGGGCAATTATTACACTACACAGGCAGCAAATGGGAAATCCTTACAATATGCAGCCAACACAATGATCGAGTGCAGGGATCAGGAGTATGGAGCATAGAGCCCCTTACATTGCTAGTCAGGAGGAAGAAAACATTCCCCAGCCTGCCAAGAAGAATATGTTCCATCATTGGTGTCAGAGGGAGGAAAATACTGAGGGCTCTGACTGAGCAGAGGTGTAACTAGAACCTTCAGGGACCTTATGCAAAAAAACATGAAGGGCCCCCTGACCCACTGGTCCTTTGCAACCTGGTAGTTCCGCCACTGTCTCACCTCCACCAATCTCACACACAGGACTCGCCTCCACCAATCTCTCACACAGGGCTCATGTTCGGGATTGCACACACAGGACTCACCTCTGCTGATTGCACACACAGGACTCACCTCTGCTGATTGCACACACAGGACTCACCTCTGCTGATTGCACACACAGGACTCACCTCTGCTGATTGCACACACGGGACTCACCTCTGCTGATTGCACACACGGGACTCGCCTCTGCTGATTGCACACACAGGACTCACCTCTGCTGATTGCACACACAGGGCTCTCCTCTGCCGATCGCACACACAGGACTCACCTCTGCTGATTGCACACACAGGACTCACCTCCGCTGACCTCACACACAGGGCTCACCTCCACCGATTGCACACACAGGGCTCACCTCCGCTGATTGCACACACAGGGCTCACCTCCGCTGATTGCACACACACGGCTCACCTCCGCCGATTGCACACACAGGGCTCACCTCCGCCGATTGCACACACAGGGCTCACCTCCGCCGATTGCACACACAGGGCTCACCTCCGCCGATTGCACACACAGGGCTCACCTCCGCCGATTGCACACACAGGGCTCACCTCCACAGATTGCACACACAGGGCTCACCTCCACAGATTGCACACACAAGGCTCACCTCCGCCGATCACATTCCGCCCAGCAAGACACTTTGTTCTCTGTGACCCCCAAACATGGCACAATGAAGCCACTGACGTTCCCAAGTGATGACAAAGGGTGGGGTGAGATGCAGGAATGGGAGAGAAGGGGGTCTGAACTAAAGTGCCAGTCAGAGGGGGTTATGGGCAGGGGTGGCAGAGGGATGAGATGAGGAGGATGGGTAGGAATGGGTGGGGCAGATGAAGGGGCAATAATATTTACAGCCCTGGAAGGGGCTCCAATGTGTTTGGGAGGAGGTGAGGGGCAGCAGGCTGGGCAGAAACTCCAGAGAGTAGCTGACAGAAGTAGGAGAGGCGTTTGAGATGTGCAGAGAGCTGATCCTGCCCCTCCACACATATCGAGGACCCCCACCCCACATACAGGCACCCATGAGCTGCAGCTGGCATCAGTGCTGGGTCTTGCAGAGCAAGCACAGGGTGCAGGGTCTGTCCAGTATGGAGAACTTTGATCTTGTATCTGTAATACCCCGTACACACGGTCGGATTTTCCGATGGAAAATGTGTGATAGGATCTTGTTGTCAGAAATTCCGACCGTGTGTTGGCTCCATCATACATTTTCCATCGGATTTTCCGACACACAGTTTGAGAGCAGGCTATAAAATTTTCCGACAACAAAATCCGTTGTCCGAATTTCCGATTGTGTGTACACAAATCCGACGCACAAAGTGCCACGCATGCTGAGAATAAGAAAAGAGATAAAAGCTATTGGCTACTGCCCCATTTAGAGTCCCGACATATGTGTTTTACGTCACCGCGTTCAGAACGATCGGATTTTCCGACAACTTTGTGTGACCGTGTGTATGCAAGACAAGTTTGAGCCAACATCCGTTGGAAAAAATCCTAGGATTTTGTTGTCGGAATGTCAGATCAATGTCCGACCGTGTGTACGGGGCATAAGAGGATGAGCTTGGGGAGGAGTTGGCGGATCAAGGACAGCAAGGGGACTCTGCACAGAGAGGGCTCTACAATGGCTGAATGTGCTACCCACCCTGTTCTCAGCAATCCTACTTGGCGATCACCAGGGGTGCCACCACTGATCCTGGGACTCTTTACTCCGGCAGCAGGACCCTTTGATGCTGTCCTGGCCACCCTCCCCCCGCGCTAGGTGAACACTAAGGCCCGGTCGCATGTGTGAGCTTTGCGACCGTGGTAGTTTTGCCACTGGTTTTGAGTAAACTAGATGAGCTGAGGGGTCTCTGAGGAGGTAGTGGGACTAAAGGACTCTGGGAGCCACTGAGGGTTTACTTCATCTGAAGGACTCTGGGACCCCTGAGGAGGAAGTGTAGCAGAAGGACTTTGGGGGGCCTCCTAGGAAGTAATAGGAGTGAATAACTATGAGAGGTTAGTGGGGCTGAAAAGCTGTGGGGGCCTCTGAGGAGGTAACCAGGCTGCAAGGCTCTGAGGGAAGAGGGGACTTTAGGGCTCATTGGGGCTCTTGATCTCTGATTGTCCTCCCACCCCACCTGCACTTTTCCGACCTACTTGAAGAACTCCTACCAGCAAGTGAAAGAAGCCTTCACCTCACCATCTCACTGGTCAAAAAATATGTTGCAGGACAAAAATAGACCAAGAGAACAAACCCCTCCCCCCGCTGTCCTCTTACCCGCACTGGGTTGCTATTGGAGAGAACAGAACAGACTCCTCCCCCACAGTTCTCTACTCCACCAGCAGCATCCTCCTACTATCCAATCCGATCTCCTTTCTTATTGCAGAAATTGACAGTGACATCACTCCTGTCAGTCAGCAGGCTGCCGGAGTTTGGAGCCTTGCAGCCAGAGGTCTGGCAATTATCCTGATTAGCCGGCAACTCCGGCCAAAAGTCAGCAAGTTCCCCTTCCTGGACATCATGATGACCCGACATTGACCTCACAGCACTGTCTCGGAGCAAACAAGTCAAAGGAAGGATCGTATTTATCATTCCTTGTCTGCAAATCTAAAACTAATCGAATCCAGTTCAGAAACCAAACAAACCCAACAGAGAAAAGGGAATATCTGATCCAGCAGGACAAGACAGTCCCAGGAGCTAAAAAATATATCAGACACTAAACAGTCCTTACTAAATGTGTTCCCATGGGGCAGTATTTCTTAAAGTGGATGTAAACCCAATGTCATCCTTTCTAAACTACTGCCATAGGGGTTATCTATAAGGATATACATGCCTCCTGCATGTATCTTTACCTGTCAAATGTCTCCCCTCTGTATGTTATGAGACCCGAAAAACTGCATATTCTGTGGGTGGGTCTGTTGTCTGGAGCTCGGTGGGTGGAGTCGTGATGTCAGTAGACTCCCCGCCCACCTCTACACTCCCCTTGTCAATATGCATTTTCTCCTGTGTATTTCTTACACTGAACTTCTGCTATGATCTCTAGCATCCAGTGAAAAGACAGGAAGGTAACCACATGACTTCAGCATGCCAAATCATGCTGAGGTGTGGAACAGCCAATCCTTGCAGAGCTGCTGAAGAAAGGAGTGGGGGTGGGAATTTAAAAATAATGCATGTCTTAGTCTAGTGCACAAGATATGTAAATCACCTGTCACTCACAGCAAGGGGGAGTATTTGACAAAGTTTTTCTCTGTCAAGTTTTATCTCACTGAACAATAAAAGAGGATTGCTCAGAGCTGGATTTACTCTTTGTGGCAAGACTGGGCTCAAATGATAGGAAATCTTATACTCTACATTATGACATAAAAAAAAAAAAATGTGGGTTTATATCCACTTTAAATGTACAGCAACACTCCTATTAGCCCCTCACATCCACATCCTATTATTGTGTGACCAACACTATCCAAATAATTCTTACTTTCATTTACCAAAGTTATCCGTCTACAAGGAGACCTGTATAGATCAAATGACGGCACCAATGAGGATGGAGGAGGACCGGAGTCACATGACTGAGAAGATACAAAACCTCACCCTAGAGATCATCTACCTGCTGACCGGAGAGGTGAGGAGGATTCTGGGAGGTCACATGACATCACTCTTATCTCTATTAATAAAACACAGACCTGACTGGAGAGGTGAGGAGGATTCTGGGAGGTCACATGACATCATTCTTATCTCTATTAATAAAACACAGACCTGACCGGAGAGGTGAGGAGGATTCTGGGAGGTCACATGACATCACTCTTATCTATATTAATATAACACAGACCTGACCGGAGAGGTGAGGAGGATTCTGGGAGGTCACATGACATCACTCTTATCTCTATTAATAAAACACAGACCTGACCGGAGAGGTGAGGGGGATTCTGGGAAGTCACATGACATCACTCTTATCTCTATTAATAAAACACAGACCTGACCGGAGAGGTGAGGAGGATACTGGGATTCTAACATGATATTCCTATTGGTTCCTCAATACAGAGATTTCCTCTTGTGAAGTCAGGTGATCATATGACCATCACAGTGCCTCCATGTGACTCCATAAAACCTGAGAGACACAACATGCAGAAGATTCTAGAAGTTACCAAGAAGATGACGGAGCTGCTGACAGGAGAGGTGAGCGGTGCTGGGAATTCTGGGACATTATCCAGTAACAGACAAGGGATGTGTCTGGATGGTGACTGTATCATTGTGTGTGTCAGGTTCCTATAAGGTGTCAGGATGTCACTGTCTATTTCTCCATGGAGGAGTGGGAGTATTTAGAAGGACACAAGGATCTCTACAAGGACGTCATGATGGACAATCGGCAGAATGTCAGTTTTGTGAAGATTATAAGGAAGGAATTTCCCCAGAATCAGACGATATTGAACCTCACCCTGGAGATCCTCAGCCTGATGACTGGAGAGGTGAGTGTAATGAAGGGGTTAAATCTGACTCCGCTGTACACTGTATGTATGGATGTATTTAGAATGACTTTAAGTCTTCTTATGTTCTTCTAATCCAATATTTCTCAACATTTTTGCCTTTGGGGAACTCTTGGCAAAAAAATTTGAGGTCTTGGGAAACCCCTAAAATAATTTTGTACTTGAGCTATTTTGCAAAGAAGAATGGACAAAAATGTCACACTCTAGATGTTCAAAGCTGGTAGAGACATCCCCAAAAAGACTTGCAGCTGTAATTGCAGCGAAAGGCGGTTCTACAAAGTATTCACTCAGGGGGCGCAATACAAATGCATGCTAAACTTTTCATTTTATTTATTTGTAAAAAAGCTTTGAAAACATTTATCATTTTCCTTCCACTTCACAATTATGTGCCACTTTGTGTTGGTCTATCACATAAAAGCCCAATAAAAAATAAAAATCAATTTACGTTTTTGGTTGTAACATGACAACCAAGGTATGAATACTTTTTCAAGACACTGTACTTCCTTAATGTGGAACTTAGGCTGGCTTTTTTCTGCAAAGAAGCTTAATTTATCTTCAACTGAAATTAGACAAGGGTGTCACCAATGACAGAGCACAGGAGAATCATGTCAACAGGTCAGGGCACAAGGAGGTCACCTTGTCAAGTCGAAGAGGAGTCACTTCACCAGGGCAGGGAACGAGGGGAGTCACCAGGACAGAGCACAAGGAGGTCGTCATGTCAAGTCACAGACAAGTCACTTCAGCAGGGCACAGGGGAGTCACGTCACCAGGGCAGGGCACAGGGGAGTCACCAGGACAGAGCACAAGGAGGTCACCATATCAAGTCACAGAGGAGTCACTTCACCAGGGCAGGGCACAGGGGAGTCTCCAGGGCAGGGCACAGGGGAGTCTCCAGGGCAGGGCACAGGGGAGTCTCCAGGGCAGGGCACAGGGGAGTCTCCAGGGCAGGGCACAGGGGAGTCTCCAGGGCAGGGCACAGGGGAGTCTCCAGGGCAGGGCACAGGGGAGTCACCAGGGCAGGGCACAGGGGAGTCACCAGGGCAGGGCACAGGGGAGTCACCAGGGCAGGGCACAGGGGAGTCACCAGGGAAGGGCACAGGGGTGTCTCCAGGGAAGGGCACAGAGGTGTCGCCAGGGCAGGGCACACAGGAGTCATCAGGTCTGAGAACAGGGGGGGTCACAAGGTCTGGGCACAGGGGTTCTGTAGTAGTGTTTTCCTCCCCATGCAGAGCTGCACAGGGAAGCTGCTGGTACATGTCTATTATGGTGTGCTGATCCCAGTCAGCTCTCCTCTCTCATCCATCCCAGGTTATGTCACACACAAGTGCCTGGGATGGACAGAAGTGGGGGGCCGGCAGAGATCAGTAGAGTACAGTTAGGATTAGTGGGGAGTACAGGTATGCTGTACACATGTCACCTATTGTGCTCATCTCACTACAGCATTCCACACCTGCTGGAATCAATAGCCACTGATGAGAGAGGGAGACAAGATGATTCTCTGCACGCCCTCCAGTAGTACCGATCTGCCCTCTGCAGTGATGTCATAGTAGCTGGAACTACAGGGGAGGCATTGGGTATCAATGCCCCTTGTCAGTACTCACTGTCAGTGTGCATTGGACAGATCTAGATCTTTGTAAATTCTCCTTGGGTTTGGACTTTAAAGGCACTAAATGCGTAACACTTAAAGTAGAAAAACAATATACTGAACATTTTTATTAAATAGACATGAATGAAAGCATTAGCATAGAATGTACATGGCCTGTTAGCTAAAATTACACTAACAAAAGGAGCGAGGATGAGTTGTGACAATGCTCAACCCGATATGTTTCAGAGTATAAACATCTCTTTCCTCTGGGGTATAGGAGATTAATTATTTATCTATAATATAAATACAAAAATTAATACCAAAAAACGACGACGATGAACCAGTAATGGTTCCCAAACATACACATACTCCAATGGTGTATACACCATTGGAGTATGTGTAAGTTTGGGAACCATTACTCATTGTGTGTGTGTGTGTGTGTATGTATGTAATAAATATATACACACTGTATTGTTTTTTTTTTTGGTATTGATTTTTATATTTATATTATAAATAAATGGTCAATCTCCTATACCCCTGAGGAAAGAGATGATTATATTCTGAAACGTGTCAGGTGGAGCATTGTCACAACTCATCATCACTCTTTTTGTTGGTGTAATTTTAGCTAACAGGCCGTGTACATTCTACGCTAATGCTTTTATTCATGTCTATTTAATAAAAATGTATATTGTTTTTCTACTTTAAGTGTTATGCATTTAGTGCCATTAACCACTTGCGGACCACCCGCCATCGTTGTACATCGGTAATTTGATGTGGAATACTGTTGTTATGGCAGCAGCTAGCTGCCATAACCCCGGTATCCTCTTCAACAGCGGATGGCCCTCTTTCAGACAAAAGCGGTCTCCGTGGCGGATTCACTGCAAGATCACTTTTATCAGGAGGCGGGAGAGGGCCCCCCTCCCGCCGTGCAGCTTACCGGAGCCGTCGGTAGCGGTGGAGATGATCGCGTCTTTCCCCCTGACAGGCCTGGAGCCGAGTGAGGGAAAGATGGCCCCCGCTTGGCTCCATAGCATTGGATGACGGAAGCGACGTCAAACGTCACTTCCACCCAATGGTCTTAAAGGGGAAATTTTTTATTTTTTTGCAAAAAAAAAAAAAAAGATATTTATTTTTATTTTTATTGCATTTAAGTGTAAATATTAGATCTGAGGTCTTTTTGATCTTACATTTAAGAGGTCCTGTCATGCTTTTTTTCCTATGTTGGATGTTTGCATTCCTAGTAATAGGATTAAAAGTGACCCACTTTTTTTTTTTTTTAAAGGACAGTGTAAAAACAAAAAGTAAAATATATAAGAAATAAAAAAATTAAAGCATCCCATCAAGCTCGCACGCAGAAGTAAGCACATACGTAAGTTGCGCCCCTGTATGAAAACGGTGTTCAAACCACACATGTGAGGTATCGTCGCGATCGTTAGAGCGAGAGCAATCATTCTAGCACCTGACCTCCTCTGTAACTCAAAACTGGTAACCTGTAGAAACTTTTAAACGTCGCCCTTGGAGATATTTAAGGGTCAAAGTTTGTCGCCATTCCACAGGGCACATCAGAAATTTTTGGGCTCCTTACACAGCTTTAGGCCTGCCCCCCCTGAGCCTGACCACCAACATTCCCCAGGGCTTGTCTACGGGCCATAACATCGAATCTGCACACTGGCCACCTCACATGTATGCACTCAGCCCCCCTCAATCCTGGTATATATGTCAGCCCCCCTCACACTTGTATATACGTCAGCCCCCCTCACACCTGTTTATATGTCAGCCCCCTCACACCTGTATATATGTCAGCCCCCCTCACACCTGTATATATGTCAGCTCCCCTCACACCTGTATATATGTCAGCCCCCCTCACACCTGTTTATATGTCAGCCCCCCTCACACCTGTATATATGTCAGCCCCCTCACACCTGTATATATGTCAGCCCCCCTCACACCTGTATATATGTCAGCCCCCTCACACCTGTATATATGTCAGCCCCCCTCACACCTGTATATATGTCAGCCCCCCTCACACCTGTATATATCTCAGCCCCCCATACACCTGTATGTATGTATGTGTGTGTATATATATATATATATATATATATATATATATATATATATATATATATAAATCAGCATCCCCACACACACATCTCTATATATATCAGCCCCCCGCCCCCCCCTTTCCTTCACAGCCCCTACTTGTAAAGAAGATCTTCCTACCTGGTTCCAGCTCATTTCACAAAGCTGACATGTTACTGGCACAGAGAAGCAGAGTACACGAGGGGTGCACATGCACATAGTAGCCAGAGGTGGCAGTAAAGAGCTCAATGTCTGAGCTCAATGCCACAGAGAACAGAATCAGCAGAGATTGTTTCTGTAATGCACAGCATGGCGCCCCTTACTGTTGTAAATGCTTTACCCCCCTGATGGCAGCTCTGCCATTCCACCAGCGGGTGCAATTTTGAAGCATGACATCTTTGATATCAATTTACTCAGCGTAACATTATCATTCACAATGTTAAAAAAAATGGGATAACTTTACTGTTGTCTTATTTTATAATTCAAAATGTATTTTTTCTAAAAAAATTGTGCTTGTAAGACTGCTACGGAAAGTTAGAGTCCAAACTCAAGGCGAATTTACAAAGGTCTGCATCTAGGGATGTGCCACAATAGGGAAGTAATCACTGATATATATCTTTTGAATTGGACAGATATACATCCACCACAATGGTGAATTGTAGCAGAACCCCTGGTTAAGAAACACTGTTCAAATCAATAATCACATCCACACAAGCAGGGCCATTGTTAGGCAAAGCTTAGCCCAATCAGGGCACAGGCCATTGTTAGGCAAAGCTTAGCCCAATCAGGGCACAGGCCATTGTTAGGCAAAGCTTGGCCCAATCAGGGCACAGTATAAGCTGGTTGTTAAGGAATGGGGCCCGGGAAGGCGGCCGTGGTGTCCTTAATAACCTGTGAGTCATAAGCTGTCAATGGGTTTCCCCGCTGACAGCTGAATAAAAAAAAGTGCAGATAGAAAAAATAAAGAAAAAAACTGCATTATATGAAATTGATTGGCCTTAAAAGGGGTATGGGGTCTGGGTACTGCCCTGGGGGATATGTATCAATAAAAATTATTCCTTTAACCACTTCAATACCAAGCACTTAGACACCTTCCCGCCCAGGCCAATTTTCGGCTTTCAGCGCTGTCACACTTTGAATGACAATTGCGCGGTCATGCTACACTGTACCCAAACAAATGTTTTATTATTTTGTTCCCACAAATAGAGCTTTCTTTTGGTGGTATTTGATCACTGCTGGCATTTTTATTTTGTGCGCAACAAATAAAAAAAGAACAAAATGTTGAAAAAAAAATAGTTTTTGTTTCCGTTATAAAATTTTGTATATAAATAAGTTTTCTTCTTTACTGACAGGCACTGATGAGACTGCAATAATGGGCACTGATAAGGTGGCACCAATGAGTTGGCACTGATGATGGGCACTGATAGGTGGCACTGATAGGTGGCACTGATGGGCACTGATAGGCAGCACTGATAGGCAGCACTGATGGGTACTTATGGGTGGGCACTGATAGGTGGCACGGGTGGGCACTGATAGGTGGGCACGGATGGGCACTGATGGACACTTATGAGTGGCACTGCTGGGCATCATTGATGAGGAGACAGCAGGCACTGACTGACTGGAAAGATGTGTGGGCACTGATTGGCATTTGGCGTCCCTGGTGGTCCAGTGTGGGCATTCGCGGGGGGGGGGGCTCCGCTGATAAACAATCAGCGCAGACACCCCTGTCAGGAGAGCCGCTGATCGGCTCTCCTCTACTTGCGTCTGTCAGACGCGAGTGAGGAAAAGCCGATAAACGGCTCTTCCTGTTTACATCATGATCAGCCGTGATTGGACACTGCTGATCACGTGGTAAAGAGCCTCCGTCAGAGGCTCTTTACCGAGATCAGTGTAGCGGTGTGTCAGACTGACACACCACACCACCGATCGCTGCGCTGCGCACCCCCACGGGCGCGCGGTGGCTGTTATCCTGCTGGACGTTATATGATGCCCAGTCAGGATAACTGAACCACCGCCTGGCCGTCATTCTGCTATAGGCCGGGTGGGAAGTGGTTAAATATCGTGCCTGGGGTCCCCTTAGTGTGCCTGTAAAGTGGCGCATTTGTATTATATACAGAACATGCTACAGCAAAACTGACATTTCTAAAGAAAAAAATCCCATTTAAAATGACTTGCAGCTATTAAAAAAATAAAGAAAAAGACAGCATGCCAGTCTATACTGGGCCCTTCAGTTGGTATGGATTTTAAGGGGAGCCCCATGCTCTGCACCCTCCCACCCCAAAGCACCTTGTCCCACGTTACCAGACCCTTATGTGAGCATGCAGCTTGGCAGGTCAGGATGGGGGGGAACGAGCGCCCCTCCCTCCTGAACAATATCAGGTTACATGCCCTCAACATGGAGGGGTGGGTGCTTTAGGGCAGGGGGGCTCTGTGCCCTCCCACCCCAAAGCATCTTGTCCCCATGTTGATGGGGACAAGGGCCTCTTCCCAACAACCCTGGGCTGTGGTTGTCGGGGCCTGCGGGCAGGGGGCTTATCTGGAAGCCCCATTTAACAAGGGGGCCTCCAGTTCCCGACCCCACCCATGTGAATGGGTATCGGATACATCACACCCCTACCCACTCACCAAAAAAGTGTCAAAGTAAAAACCACTAGAGACCGTTTTTGACAAATCTTTTAATAAATAAAAAAGTGTCCCACGATGTAATCCACTGTCAATCACGCTGCCCGCTGGCAGCCCGACCGTCACCGGTTGGCTCCGCCCTTGCCTATATAAGAGCTGTTAAAGGGAAGAGAGCACATACGGAGGGTAGCTTCTAATGGGGTGGAGCGTTTTCATTTTTTCCTATTTTCCTTGTCCATTGGGGGCCCCCTTGTTAAAGGTGGCTTCCAGATTCTGATAAGCCCCTTCACCCGCAGACCCCCACAACCACAGCTCAGGGTTGTCGGGAAGAGCCCCTTGTCCCCATCAACATGGGGACAAGGTGCTTGGGGGTGGGAGGGCACAGAGCCCCCCTGCATTAAAGCACCCACTCCTCCATGTTGAGGGCATGTGGCCTGATATTGTTCAGGAGGTAGGGCGCTCGCTCCCCCCCATTCTGACCTGCCAGGCTGCATGCTCGCATAAGGGTCTGGTATGCCTTTTGGGGGACCCCACATCATTTTTGTTTTGTTTTTTTGTGGTTCCCCTTAAAATCCATACCAGATCCAAAGGGCCTGGTATGGACTGAGGGGATCCCTCGCATTTTTTGTATTCATTTCTTTTTTAAATCTGTATTGCCGGGAGTCGGCAATACATTACAGCCGTGAGCAAGTTTAAATTACTTTTTTCCCTTTAGAAATGTCATTATTGCTGCAGCATGTTCTAGCATTGCATAGATGCACCACTTTACAGGCAGACTAAGGGGACCCCCAGGCACTATATTTAATGGAGTATTTCATTTTTATTGTTCCACTTTAAGCATCATTAAAATCACTGCTCCTTTAAAAATGATTGTTTTAAAAACTTTTTCTTGCATTGATACATGTCCCTGGGCAGTATCCAGGTCCCTATACACTTTTTATGGCAAATAACTTGCATATAAGCCTTTAAAATTAGGACTTTTGATTTTCCATGTTCGTGCCCCATAGACTTTAATAGAGTTCGCATGTTCGGTAGGACTTTTTGCCTGTTCGAAATGTTCTTGTGTGAACCAAACCTGGAAGTGTCTGGCCCATCCCTACAGCTGGCTGTGCTGCTTTCTGCTTCACAGGCGCCTGCCCACTGTGCATGTGCAAGCCATGCTGCTCTATCTAACTGGCCCTGCAGTCTTCTTGGACCTGTGATGTGTCCCAGAAGGTTGGAGACAGGGAGGAAGGAGGAGAACTTTTGTTCAGATTGCATAGGTAATCTGAGTGGAAGTGGAAGTGAGTACCTGTCAAAACCAAGTATCTGCCCCCAAAACAAAATGACACATGCCAAATGTGGCAGTGGAGGAGGAGAACTTAAAACAGAACGTCCCTTTTTTGGGTGAATTTGAAATAGATCAGTCAGTAAACCGTTAAATAGAAAGAGTTAATCAGTAACATATTGATTTGGTGTAGGGAGGGGAGAGAAGAGTTGTACAGAATAGAGGAATGGAACCAGACTTGGGGAGAGGAGTGGGAAGCCCAGCTACATATAGTGGGAGAGGAGTGGGACATATAGCTACAGCTAGATATAGTGGGAGAGGAGTGAGAAGCCCAGCTACATATAGTGGGAAGCCCAGCTACATATAGTGGGAAGCCCAGCTACATAGTGCGAAGGCCAGTTACATATAGTGGGAGGAGAGTGGAAAGCCTAGCTACATATAGTGGGAGAGGAGTGGGATGCCCAGCTACATATAATGGGAGAGGAGTGAGGCATATAATTACAGCTACATATAGTGGGAGAGGAGTGGGAAGCATAGCTATACATATAGTGGGAGAGGAGTGAGAAGCCCAGCTACATATAGGGGGAGAGGTGTGGGAAGCCCAGCTACCTATAGTGGGAGAGGAGTGGGAAGCCCAGTTACCTTTAGTGGGAGAGGAGTGGGAAGCTCAGCTACCCATAGTGGGAGAGGAGTGGGAAGCCCAGCTGACCATAGTGGGAGAGGAGTGGGAAGCCCGGCTACCCATAGTGGGAGAGGAGTGGGAAGCCCGGCTACCCATAGTGGGAGAGGAGTGGGAAGCCCGGCTACCCATAGTGGGAGAGGAGTGGGAAGCCCGGCTACCCATAGTGGGAGAGGAGTGGGAAGCCCGGCTACCCATAGTGGGAGAGGAGTGGGAAGCCCGGCTACCCATAGTGGGAGAGGAGTGGGAAGCCCGGCTACCCATAGTGGGAGAGGAGTGGGAAGCCCGGCTACCCATAGTGGGAGAGGAGTGGGAAGCCAGGCTACCCATAGTGGGAGAGGAGTGGGAAGCCCGGCTACCCATAGTGGGAGAGGAGTGGGAAGCCCGGCTACCCATAGTGGGAGAGGAGTGGGAAGCCCGGCTACCCATAGTGGGAGAGGAGTGGGAAGCCCGGCTACCCATAGTGGGAGAGGAGTGGGAAGCCCGGCTACCCATAGTGGGAGAGGAGTGGGAAGCCCGGCTACCCATAGTGGGAGAGGAGTGGGAAGCCCGGCTACCTATAGTGGGAGAGGAGTGGGAAGCCCGGCTACCTTTAGTGGGAGAGGAGTGGGAAGCCCGGCTACCTTTAGTGGGAGAGGAGTGGGAAGCTCGGCTACCCATAGTGGGAGGGGAGTGGGAAGCCCGGCTACCCATAATGGGAGAGGAGTGGGAAGCCCGGCTACCCATAGTGGGAGAGGAGTGGGAAGCCCGGCTACCCATAGTGGGAGAGGAGTGGGAAGCCCGGCTACCCATAGTGGGAGAGGAGTGGGAAGCCCGGCTACCCATAGTGGGAGAGGAGTGGGAAGCCCGGCTACCCATAGTGGGAGAGGAGTGGGAAGCCCGGCTACCCATAGTGGGAGAGGAGTGGGAAGCCCGGCTACCCATAGTGGGAGAGGAGTGGGAAGCCCGGCTACCCATAGTGGGAGAGGAGTGGGAAGCCCGGCTACCCATAGTGGGAGAGGAGTGGGAAGCCCGGCTACCCATAGTGGGAGAGGAGTGGGAAGCCCGGCTACCCATAGTGGGAGAGGAGTGGGAAGCCCGGCTACCCATAGTGGGAGAGGAGTGGGAAGCCCGGCTACCCATAGTGGGAGAGGAGTGGGAAGCCCGGCTACCCATAGTGGGAGAGGAGTGGGAAGCTCGGCTACCCATAGTGGGAGAGGAGTGGGAAGCCCGGCTACCCATAGTGGGAGAGGAGTGGGAAGCCCGGCTAAATATAGTACACTAAGCTGTGCTGGGAGAAGATAAAGGCATAACAGAATTCAGCTGGTCGGGGGAGTGATGAGACAACAGGGAAGATAATATAGGCTGGGCAGACAGGAGACCGGATAGATAAGACAGAAGGAGGAGTACATGAGTGAAGGACTGCAGGGAGCCACCAGGACACATTTAGAGATATCAGGGAGAAGGATCGGAGGTTGATTGTAGGAAAGGGGGATGGGGGGCATATCTGAGAAGCAGAGTGAGTATGGCAAGAATCTGGAGGGAGGAAGTGAAGAAAAACAAAGTTACAATCAGAAGGGAACATGAACAAGTCACACTTATAGAACAGAGAGGGAGTGCAGTTAACATGCAGAGCACTGAGCTGATAGAATGACAGGAATCAAACAGAATGTAGCGTAGCATCTGCAGATGGACATGTTGGTTTCCCGGGCCCCCCTCTCGAGCTAACAGGGCCAGTGCCCCGTATAGCAGGGCCGGTGGTACCCCCTTATCAGCGGCCCTGCACACAAGTACTATGATTACATGAAGTGTACATACTATAGGATATTTGGTTATAGCACAAGATGGCGACATTGTTTTTACAAAAGAACAATTTCAGCTTTAGTCCAATCAGTGAGACCCATGATTCCCAGCATGCCACGCCCACTGACCACTAAATCCATGGGTAAAATTTCCTGGTGGGTCGGTCAGTGAGCCTTGCTAGTAACACATTAGTGACTCTATTATATGACTTCTAGAAGGAGCTATAAATCTGACCACATTGTAATCTTATCATTGAATGGAGATGTCTGTCCTTTGCTGAATCGGGCACATTGTGACCAATCCCTGGAGAATAAATATAGAGATGATCATAGAGATGAGGGATTATGGGAGAGTGATATTTATCTTTGTATAACACAGAACTGTACAGTAATAATGAAGAAATCAACTGAACATGAGACAAGAAGATCATCTCATAATATGACCACAAGATCCTCGAAAATCCCGAATCCCATCACCATCCCTCCACCTCCATCCCCGATCCCTACAAGACACAACACACAGAAGATTCTAAAAGTCACCAAGAAGATGATGGAGCTGCTGACAGGAGAGGTGAGCGGTGCTGGGAATTCTGGGACATTATCCAGTAACAGACAAGGGATGTGTCTGGATGGTGACTGTATCATTGTGTGTGTCAGGTTCCTATAAGGTGTCAGGATGTCACTGTCTATTTCTCCATGGAGGAGTGGGAGTATTTAGAAGGACACAAGGATCTCTACAAGGACGTCATGATGGACAATCAGCCGCCCCTCACATCACCGGGTAAGAGGAGACTTTATTGTAAAGGAGAGAGCAGTACGGAGGGTCCACCTAGAGCCCCCATCATCTGATAAACACATTGGGGTTGATTTACTAAAGGCAAATCCACTTTGCACTACAAGTGCACTTGGAAGTGCAGTCGCTGTGGATCTGAGGGGAAGATCTGAAATGAGAAGAAGCTCTTCTGATTTCTATCATCCAATCATCTACAAGTAAAAATTTTTTATTTTTATTTTCCTTGCATGTCCCCTTCAGATCTACAGCAACTGCACTTCCAAGTGCACTTGTAGTGCAAAGTGGATTTGCCTTTAGTAAATAAGTCCCATAGAAACAATGTATTCAGTCTCGGGAGATGGACCTCTGCAACTTGTCTCATGTGAACAATTAGGCTTCCACTGATTGCTGACCCTTACATCATATAATTTATATTGTACATTACATACTCCTGACCCCTGCACTATATACTCTATATTGTACATTACATAATTCTGATACTATATAGTCCTATCTGTATTTTTGTATCTTATACAATATATTGTACATTACATAGTCCTGACTTCTGCTCTCTCCCCACTGCTTTATTTAAACATAATATGTATTCTCTTTTGTTACACCCATTTTCTACCAGCTGGACATTTTATAGCTGATGATCTGATCGGAGCACAGACTTTTACATGTTGATAATAATGTGATAATATCCTCAAACTTTGGAACCTTAAACAGAAAGTGATAATGAGGGAGGAGTCAATAACCCAATGATGATGGTCTTCAGGATCAGTCCAGTCTTCATCTTGGTTGTTCTCCCCCCATCCTCACTCTCTGACCTCTGGTGGGGCTCAGCCCCGCTGTTATTCATGACTAAATCATGGATTAAATAAGGAAGTGCAGGAATTCTTGTGTTGGGAAGATGGCAATGAGTGGTAGAGGGGGTGGGGACACTCGTCCTATAATCCCCTCATCACTGTCACTCCTATAAAAGACAGTTCTTGTTGTTTCCTCACTCTCTGACTAAGGTCCATGAATAAAGATATGAACTGGTAGGAGATCAGAGGACCCATTTACTAGTTACCTTGAGGGGGGAATTGTAAGATCCTCAGAGACAAAGCTGCCTGATGTGGGCGGAGTCCTGGTTTAGGGGAACCAATCTGCTCATGTCTAGTAATAATCTTTTTATTTCTATTTTAGTAGATGGACGGGAGATGAGGAAAACCTCAGAGGATTGTCTCACTTTGTCTCCAGACTGTAAAGTAGAAGATGAGGACATCACACAGTATTGTCCAGGAGAAAACCCGGCTACCTCAAATGTCCATCCAGCACCACACAGTGTAGCTGGACCATCCTTTTCCTCTTATCCTGAGGAACCTCAGACTGTGAGGGACGGTGCCGTCCTTGCAACAGATAAGAGGTTTTCCTGTACTGATTGCGGGAAGTGTTTCCATTCTAAATCCAAATTTAATAGGCATAAAAGATCTCACACAGGAGAAAAGCCACATTCCTGTCCGGAGTGTGGGAAGTGTTTCCGTTTTAAATCCCAACTTAAAGTGCATAAAATTTTTCACACGGGGGAGAAGCCATATTCCTGTCCGGAGTGCGGGAAGCGTTTTCTTTTTCAATCAAAACTTAATGACCATAAAATATCTCATACGGGAGAAAAACCGTATTCCTGTTCTGAGTGTGGAAAATCTTATTCACGGACTTCGCATCTTTACACACATCAAAGAGTGCACACGGGGGAGAAGCCGTATTTCTGTCCTGAGTGCGGGAAATGTTTTGTACAAAAAGCTGAACTTTTCATACATCAGAGGTCTCACACGGGGGAGAAGCCGTATCCCTGTTCTGAGTGCGGGAAATGTTTTTCACGGACCTCGCATTTATACACACATCAAAGATCTCACACAGGGGAGAAGCCGTATTCCTGTTCTGAGTGCGATAAATGTTTTTCAAATCAGTCCAATCTTGAAAAACATAAGAGGTTGCACACTGAGGAGAAGCCATATTTTTGCTCTGAGTGTGGGAAATGTTTTTCACAGAAGTTCAATCTTTACAGACATCAGAAGTCTCACACAGGGGAAAAGCCATATTCATGTCCTGGTTGTGGGAAATGTTTTTCAGAGAAGTCCAGTCTTTCTATGCATCAGAGATCTCACACGGGGGAGAAGCCATATTCCTGTCCTGAGTGCGGGAAATGTTTTTCAGTGCAGTCTAATTTTTACAGACATCAGAGGTCTCACACAGGGGAGAAGCCATATTCCTGTCCTGGTTGTGGGAAATGTTTTTCAATGAAGTCCACTCTTTCCAGACATCAGAGATCCCATACGGGGGAGAAGCCATATTCCTGTGCTGAGTGCAGGAAATGTTTTTCACAAAAGTCCTGTCTTTACAAACATCAGAGATTGCACACAGGGCCAAAGCCACTTTCCTGTCCTGAGTGAGGGAATTGTTCCTCACTGAAGTCCTGTTTTCTTGTACATCAGGGATCACACACAACCCTTGAGGTGTATTAGTGCCTTGAGCGCAGGAAATGTCTTCTATATGATTGTTGCTGGACATCACAGCTCTCATGTGAGGAAGAAGCACACCCTGATATACACCTCAGATATACTCCATGGCTGATCTTCATCATGTAACAAACAGTTCATAAGGAAATCAGAGATCGCCAAAGACATGGATGAAGTATTGTAGTGTATTGGCCATTGATGGCAGTAGACAAATAAAAATGGAGTCATTATCTCTCATTGGCTTAATACATTTTGTGGTGTAAGCTTTCACAAACACTTGGAGGTCTATTTTAAAATAAATTAAGCGGGATTTCGGCCAGTTAAAAAAAATTTAAATTCAGCAGCTACAAACACTGTAGCTGCTGACTTTAAATAAGTAGACTTACCTGTCCTGGGTGCCCGCGATGTCGGCCACCCGAGGCCGAACCGTCCCCCATCTCTTGGGTCCCGGCACCGCCATCCTAGGTAAGGGAAACAGGCAGTGGAGCCTTGCGGCTTCACTGCCAGTTTCCTACTGTGCATGCGCGAGCGGCGCAGCGATCTGTGAATGGCCCCGTGGTGTTCTGGGAACACACACAGTTCCCAGAAGACAACGGGGCCGCTCACCGAGCAGAAGAACACGCCGCGGAATAGGAAGAGGCAGATTAGGAAGACTGCCTAGCAACAAGGGTTTAGGTAAGTATAATTTATTTTTTCCAAATTTTTATTTTTTTAGGAATTTTGGTGGCATTTTTTTTTTCCAGGGTGGCCCTCCGCTTTAGTTGAATGAATGTGACAAGTTTTGGTCATATTTTTTTCATATGATCATTGGCTCCATCTAGTGGCCATAATGGTGTTGTGCACTAAATTTACTGATGGTGATGTTACATTACACTGAACACAGCAGACTGATCCCTTCTAGCTCACATTAACACTTTTACTGTCAGACCTGTTTTTGTATTTTTTTGCACACATGTGAAAATGTACATTTTTGTCCTGAAGATTAGTTTATAACCCCCAAACATATATTTTCTTAAAGCAGAGTCCCTGGAGAATAAAAGGGTGGTAGTTCAAATTTCTTATGTCACATGATATTAGCTCAGTGGTTTATCAAGTGTGAATTTCAGTAAGAAATACATTAAGTGTAATTTTAGAGCACAATTGCAATATTTTACCCAGTTTTTGGTAAAATATAAAAGATGATGTTGTGCCGAGTAAATAGATACCCAACATGTCCAGCCGTAAAATTGTGTGTGCTGATGAAATGATGACAAACTTTGGTACTCAATATTGGCCAATAGGTGACGTTTTAAAAGCCTTTCCAGGCTCCATTCTTACTCCCTCAATCTCCTCACATATCACAAACTTACAGAGCGACATATCAGTGTGGATGTTACATAATTTCCTCAAACTTAATCTTTCTAAAACTGAGCTTGTACTATTTCCTCCTCCCCGATCCCCTCCCCATGACTTTACCATCAATATCAGAGGCACAACTATTGGTTCCTCCACACACGCCAGGGTGCTGGGTGTAATCCTAGACTCTGACCACTCCTTCAGCCCCCACATCCAATCACTGGCTACATCTTGCCGCCTTAACCTCCACAACATTTCCAGAATTCACCCATTCCTGACTAACGACACCACAAAACATCTTATTCACTCCTTGGTTATTTTCCTCCTTGACTACTGCAACTCTCTCCTCACTGGTTGATCTTTACACAGGCTATTCCCCCTTCAGTCTATTATGAATGCTGCTGCTAGACTAACACCCCCTACTAACCAATTCATGACTGCTGCTCCTCTCTGCCAATCCCTTCACTGGCTTCCCCTACCCCACCGTATAAAATTAAAAATACTAATTGTGACAGACCTAGCCAGGACAAGGGCTTTTGGAGAGGACTGGGGGTAAGCCTCTTACCCATTATGGGCCCTGGCATTTAAGGGAACACTGCTCTTTGGAAGGTATATGCCTGGGGTATCCGTGGAGTGGTCTTGTTAGTTACTTTGGATTCATGTCTCCCCAAGACACACTGATTCTGGGACTCTAAGCCTGGGTCCATGGTTAGGGCCTAGATGCCACATTTCCAGCAAGGATGGCTCCACACTATGGGACTCATAGCAGATGTTGATGTCATCAGCAATCCACCTGTCTGGGGTTGCCTTCTATAATGTGTTTATTGCAAGTAGGTCTAATGTGCCTCCTAAGGGTCTTTTACCCATTGTAATTTGTGCTAATTCATCTATTGTCTGTCTGCTAAGCAAACCATTGTGGGTTGTGTTTATACTTGTAATAATGTGTATTGTCCAGTACACTGTATTCAGTATTGTAGAAGTCGGCAAATCTGACCTGGAATGAAACCTCTCAGTCATCCAGGTGGCTAATTAACGTAATGTTTATAGTATATGTCTGTCTGTTCTAATTATATTCCTGTGTGCAGTTTGTATTGTTAGGTTAATATGATCAGGAGGGGGGTGTCCTCCTATGGTGTATATATTCTGTGTTAGTTTGTTCAAATAAATGTGTTCCAGCTTTGCGGCCAAATGAGTCCTGCCTAGTTCTTGGTTGCAATTTGCGGCTATAATATCTGATATCTATCTTTAGACTATAGGAAGCGGTATATGACGGAAGCACTCAAGCAGAGAGGGAAGCGATTCTGTTACACTAAGCACAACATGCAAAGCCATCCACAGTATCACCCTCAGCTACATCACTAAACTCATCTGCAGATATCGTCCAAATTGTCCTCTCCGCTCCTCCTAACGCCTCCTGCTCTCTAGCAACCTTGTTACCTCCTCCCATACTCACCTCCAGGACTTAAAAGTGCTAAGCAAACTGTTGCATTATATAAATTCTGTATAATAATAATAATAATAATAATAATAATGCAGATTCTTCGGCCACAGCGGTCAGGAATGATAGCAATTAAACCTGGAAGTGACGTAATAAATATCACTTCCAGGGTCATTCTAGCTATAGGGATCAGCGAGCGGATGTTCGCTGGTCTCTCTCTCTCTTCTACCCAGTGGCAGCCACCATGCTAGGCCCATAGGTGGGATAGTGGAGCCTAACAAACATAGTGGGCGTATATAGAAACCATCGAGCATCAGTTTGGAAAGCTGTTAGAGTGCACGGCTTACTACACATGCACCAATGGCGCGTTGCCACAAGAGGAAATCCGTGCCAACTGAGCATGTGCCAAAGACGCCTCATGGTGCCGACCCGCACCTGCGCAGAATACTTGATGGAAAAGGACAGGTAAATGCCCAGGACATGCACAGGAAGTCATCTCAACCTGATGGAAAAAGGCGGGGAAATACCCAGGAGGCGCACAGGAAGTGTTATCAACCTGATGGAAAAAAGGCGGGAAAATGCCCAGGAAGCGCACAGGAAGTGACCTCAAACATCCCTATATAAGCCTAGCCCAGACACTGCCAAATTGCTGGATTATCTTCAGTCCCTGTGCTAGTGTGTGATCTGCCTGAACCTGTTGTGACCTGGAAACCTATTTGACTACTCTTGTTTGCTGCTTGCCTTTGACCTTGGATTTGTACCTTAACCATTCTACTTCTTTGCCCCTTGTTTACTCAGCTGCCAGATTGGAACCGACCCCGGCTTGGATCTCGACCATTCTTCTTCTGATTAACCCTTTTATGCTTTGTTGCCCAACTGGACTTGACTTTGGCTCGGATCCCGGACTAAGGCTTGCACGGTGCTCCACACCCTTGGCACCCCTGCCACTTGGTGTCCCCACTAAGTCTCTGTCTCCATCTCCAGAGGCTTTAAGGACCCGAGGTGCAAGGGAGGCCTCCCCACTACTTCGGCCTCACATCAGGTACGTGGCCCTCGTGACAGAATAATCCAGCCATGTCTGGGACGGAGGGGAGTACTTCCTCCTTCGAGGCCCTGTGCCAACAAGTGGCCTCTGTGTCTCCGGCTCTGATGTCCATACAACAGGGGTACTTTCAACTGAAAGGTCAGCTGACTGCAATGGCCATTCCTTCAGTTCTGAGCCCTGCGGAACCACCTGTTATGGCTATGGAGCAGCCCATCTCTACTCCAGCTACTGAACCACAGGTTCCTATGCCGGAAAGCTTTTCAGGGGTTCACCACAAGTTCTGGGCTTTCAGGAATGCCTGTCGGCTATACTTTACCTTACAGCCTAGGACCTTCTCTTCAGAGGATACACAGGTCGGGTTCATAGTAGCCTTACTTAAAGAAGAACCTCAAGCATGGGCTCATCAGCTTTTGGAAAGAGAGAGTCCTATACTGCACTCACTGTCTTCTTTCTTCGATGCCATGGAAATCCTCTATGATGACCACAACGAACCACCACGGCTGACACAGTGTTGACCTCTCTAAAACAGGGGAAATGCCCTGTTGAGAACTACATAACGGAATTCCGCAAGTGGGCTGCAGACACTGCATGGAACGATACTGCCTTGCGCCATCAGTTTCGCTTGGGCCTGTCCGAGCCCCTCAAAGATGAATTAGCAAGAGTGGGGCTCCCTGATACTTTGGAACCTACAATTCAGTTGGCTATCCAGCTTGATCGCAGACTCAGAGAACGTCATAGGGAACGATCCGGTATGGCCTGTCCCACATGGATGCTCCCACGAGTACCCATGGCTGCACACCTGAGAACCCCTGAGACCCATGCATCAACCCCAATTCATGACGCAGAACCAATGCAACTTAGGTTTGTGTACCCCTCACACCCAAAGAGCGACAACGTCATTGCCTGGACAATTTATGCCTGCATTGTGGTGGAGCGGGTCACTCTTTTCAGGGATGTCCCATTAGGCTGAGTAAGTGGATTGAACCCCCATCTGTTTCACCGTACGTTGTTAAATCCTCACATCTCACTCTCTGCCTCTCTTTGCAGATACTGGGAAGGATAATCCGAGTAGCAGCCATTATTGACTCTGGGGCTTGCAGCTGCTTTAATGACATCCACTTTTCCAAAAAGTATGGAATCCCACTATGCAAGAAGCCCCAGCCATTTACCGTTCATCTGACAGATGGCTCCACACCAACCTCGGGTCCCATAACCCACGAGACCACCATCATATTGGCCACCACCGAAGCAGACCATCTGGAATATCTTCGGTTGGACGTGATTTCTTCCCAGATTTTTGTGGTTATTTTGGGGTTACCGTGGCTTCGACAGCACCAGCCACAGATTGGTCCACTGAAGTCCACTGTTTCCCACAACAAGCCTGTTTGATGGTTCAACCCCTTTCCAAAGATGACAACACTCTTCTCCCCCAGGTTTACAGAGACTTCCTGGACATCTTCAACAAGAAGGGGGCTGAATCCCTGCCACCTCACCGGCCGTATGATTGCCCCATGGAGTTTCTTCCTGGTTCTGCAATACCATTTGGGATGATCTTCCCACTCTCTGAGCCTGAATTAGAAGTCCTCCAAAAATAAATTGATGACAATCTTAGTAAAGGCTTCATCCGGCCCTCTACCTCTCCTGCTGGCGCTGGATTCTTCCTTGTGAAAAACAAAGACCATTCTTTAAGACCATGTATCGACTACAGGGAATTAAACAGTGTAACAATGAAGAATCGATACCTGTTGCCTCTAGTCCCTGAGCTCATTCAGAGGTTCCGCACCACTAAGGTCTTCTGAAAATTGGACCTACAGGGGGCCTACAATTTAATACGGATAAGAGAGGGCGATAAATGAAAAATGGCCTTTCGTACTAGGTTTGGCCATTTTGAGTATTTGGTCATGCTGTTTGGGCCGTGTAATGCCCCAGCAACTTTCCAACACTTGATGAACGACATCTTTCGGGGTTTTCTTGACCTCTTTATGAGAGTGTACTTAGATGACATCCTTGTTTTTTCACCTTCCCTCGAGGCACATCACATCCACATGCAAAAAGTCCTTTTTTGCCTCTGAGCCCATAAACTCTATGCCAAGCTTGAAAAATGTGAGTTTGAGAAAGATACCATACAATTCCTTGGCCTCATTATTTCGACTTCTGGCATCTCCATGGACCCCCAGAAGGTAACTGCAGTTCTTGAATGGCCAGTACCCTCGGACCGTAAGAGCGTCCAGAGGTTTGTGGGATTCGCTAATTTTTATAGAAGATTCATCAAAGGCTTCTCGTCAATAATTTCACCTATCACACAACTCGCCAAGCAAAACAGCCTTTTTCTGTGGTCGCCCTCAGCACAAACGGCTTTCGACAAACTCAAGAAGCAATTCACCTCTGCCCTGGTCCTTCGTCATCACGACCCAGCCCTGCCTTACGTTTTGGAGGTCGATGCTTCAGAGATTGCGGTTGGGGCAGTCCCTTCTCAGTGCCACGAAATCACAGCCATCTTGCATCCTTTTGCCTTCTTTTCCGGGAAGTTGTCCCCAGCCGAAAGGAACTATGATGTAGGGGACTGGGAACTCCTTGCTATTAAACTGGCCCTGGAAGAATGACAATATCTATTGGAAGAAGCCTCATACCCTATACTTGTCTACACTGATCATAGGAATTTGGAATACCTCCATACAGCTAAATGTCTCAGACCTAGACAAGCCAGGTGGGCTCTCTTCTTCACTCGATTTCAAATGCATATCGCGTACCGTCCGGGATCCAAGAATTGTAAACCTGATCCTCTATCCCGCATGTATCCCACATCAGATAACTCGCCAACAACAGATGTGATACTCCCTGCCTATAATTTCTTCCTACTTATGGATGACCTCTTGTCCAGGATTAAATTGGCCTCCTCTCTATACCAATTGCCCTCAGGAGAACATCTGCAAGAAAAGGACGGACTTTTTTTCCATGACCATGCTTTCCTTCAATTGAGAGTTCCTGTGCTCAAACTCTGCCATGACAACAAGTTAGCAGGGTATTTCAGGGTGACCAAAACCACCGATTTGCTTTTTTGAACCTTTTGGTGGCCTACACTCAAGGCAGACTGCCACGCTTACATCAATTCCTGCCTGGTATGCAATCACAGCAAAACGGAAAAGAATAAATCATGGGGTCTCCTATGCCTCCTGCCTGTTCCCTCCAGACCCTGGGAAAAGATCAGCATGGATTACATAGTGGAGCTACCACCCTCTCATGGGTTTACATCCATATTTGTTGTTGTGGACCGCCTTACAAAAATAGCTCATTTTATTCATATGATTGGCATTCCTTCCACCCCAGAAACAGCTCAGGCTTTTATCAAGGAGATCATACACCTTCATGGGGTCCCCAGCAATATTGTAATGGATCGTAATATTGGTGGATTCACCTCTAAATTCTGGAAGGAGCTCTGCCTTGCTCTAGACATCGAGAACCACTACTCTTCGGCCTACCACCCTAAGACCAATGGACAAATGTAACGCATGAACCAAACTCTTGAACAGTACCTTCATTCTCCACCTTTGTCCAAGACAATTGGGCGTCCTTACTTCCTTGCGCAGAATTCGCATACAACGCAATACATTCTACCAATAAGCAATCACCGTTCTGCGGCAATCTGGAGTACCACCCTTCTTTTTCCCCTGTCCTACACGCTTCCGTCCCGGCTGTCTGGAATGTAGTGGAGTGTCTACACAACAACTTACAGCTCCTAAAGGATACCATGGCCAAGGCACAGCTGGATTACAAGATCATCTATGATCGAAGGCGGTGGGGGTACCTGGATCTTCAACTGGGAGACAAGGTTTGGCTGTCTACCAGGCATTTAAAGTTGGCCAGTCCCTCCAAGAAATTTGGACCTAAGTTAATTGGGCCCTTCCCTGTCCTGTCCCATTAAACCCTGTTGTCTACAAACTCAAACTGCCCTCAACTTACGGGATCCACCCTGTCTTCCATGCCTCCCTCCTGAAGCCTGTGGCCCCGAACCCTTTAGGGAAAGTGGGGCTCGTCCTTCGCCTCCCTCTATGATTAAAAGGATTAAGGAGTATGAGGTGGTGGCCATCCTGGACTGCCATAGAAGGGGCCGCGGACGCCAATTTCTGGTACAGTGGAGGGGATATGGCCCTAAAGAGATTTCCCGGGAACATATCCAAGCTCCAGATCTTCTCCGGCAGTTCTTTCAGCGAGCTTTCTCCCGGACGGGCGTCTGGAGGCCGCCCCTTCGGGGGGGCCCTGTAAGAGTTCACAGCTTACTGCACATGCACCAATGGCGCGTTGCCACAAGAGGAAATCCGTGCCAACTGAGTGTGCCAGAGATGCCTCAGGGTGCCAACCCGCACCTGCACAGAATACTTGATGGAAAAGGGCAGGAAAATGCCCAGGACGCGCACAGGAAGTGGCCTCAACCTGATGGAAAAAGGCGGGAAAATACCCAGGAGGCACACAGGAAATGACATCTACCTGATGGAAAAATGCGGGAAAATGCCCAGGATGCGCACAGGAAGTGACCTCAAACTTCCCTATATAAGCCCAGCCCAGACACTGCCAAATTGCTGAATTTTATTCAGTCTCCCCTTGTTCCTGTGCTATTTGTGTGATCTGTCTGAACCTGTTGTGACCTGGAAATCTGTTTGACTACTCTTGATTGCTCCTTGCCTTTGACCTCAGATTTGTACCTTAAACATTCTACTTCTTTGCCCCTTTTGTACTCAGCTGCCAGATTGGAACTGACCCTGGCTTGGATCTCGACCACTCTGATTAACCCTTTTATGCTTCGTTGCCCAACTGGACTTGACCTTGGCTCAGATCCCGGACTAAGGCTTGTACGGTGCTCCGCACCCTTGGCACCCCTGCCACTCGGTGTCCCCACCAAGTCTCTGTCTCTATCTCCAGAGGCTTTAAGGACCCAAGGTGGAAGGAAGGCCTTCCCACTACTTCGGTCTCACATCAGGTACGTGGCCCTCGTGACAAAAGCTCACCCTGTGAATATGTCTTAGGGCGCATTTAGTCTTCACCAGAATGTTCCAGAAGGGTACTGCTGGTCTCTGCACTAACCCACTAATCCCCAGGTGACAGCTAAATGGATTTGGCGGAGACACGTCATCAGTTGTTGGGACACTGTAGGTTGCTACACCCCGAACAACCAGCCTAAGCAGCTATATTTCAGAGCAATAGTGTTACTCCAGTCAGAGGTTCACTGAGTTGAACACCTATTTTGTTTAGTTGTTTACCAAACCCCCAAACAGGCTAAATTCTGAATATGGGTTCAGTCCAAACCTAGGGCTCATTTATAGTGGTCAATGTAGTGGCCTTTTTCATTGGTGACCAGTTGAAGAAGGATCCCATATCAGTGGTCATTGTAGTGGTCCCTCACATTGGTGACTGATGGGAGAAGTGCCCCCTTATATCAGTGGTCAGTGTAGTGGTCTCTTACATTGATGACCAATCGGAGAAATGCCACTTTATATCAGTAGTCAATGTAGTGCTCTCTTACATTGGTGATCAATGGGAGAAGGATCCCCTTATCTCTGTGGTCATTCGGAGAAGGAAATTCTTACATTATCATCAGTGGGAAGACAGCCCCCCCTTACAGATCATTGATGTCAGTTGTTACTGAGACACAGGAATTGTTAATTTCTCAAGGAACCCCTAGAAATCTTTGGAGGAACCCTGGGTGAGAAAGGCTGGAATGCAGCATGGCATGAAGGCAGTCAGCCTGTGGCACTGCTGAGGTGTTATGGAAGCCCAGGTTGCTTTGATAGCGGCCTTCAGCTCGTCTGCTTTGTTGGGTCTGGTGTCTCTCATCTTCCTCTTGACAATACCCCACAGATTCTCTATGGGGTTTACATCAGGAAAGTTTGCTGGCCAATCAAGCACAATGATACCACGATCATGTGAGCAGGTATTGGTAGTTTTGGCAGTGTGAGAGGTGCCAAGTCCTGCTGTAAAATTATATCAGCATCTCCATAAAGCTGGTCAGCAGAGGGAAGCATGAAGTGCTCTAGAACTTCCTGGTAGAGGGCTGTGCTGACTTTGGACTTGATAAAACACAGTGGACCAACACCAGCAGATGACATGGCTCCCCAAATCATCATGGGGTGTGGAAAATGTTGCATTTCATTTGGAAATCACGGTCCCAGAGTCTGGAGGAAGAGTGAAAATGCACAGAATCCAAGTTGCATGAGGTCCAGTGTGAAGTTTCCACAGTCTGTGGACAATCCATTGCCAGATTTTTTTTTTGGAACAGCACACAGACCCTTCAAAGGTCCCTAAAATACATAGAAGAACATTTGGGGGTCTGTGTGCTGTTTTGGTAAATTTTAAAACCTTTTTTTTTGTAGTTGTCAGCACAGCTGCAGCACTTTACAGTGATGTCCCTGCACAGGCAGGATTGGGACCCCCCCAGGATTAGTACACCACCCCAAGATTAGGACCCACATGTCATTTAACAGGTTCAGCTCTTTGGAGGTACATAGTACATCCAGCGAGTGAAGAGTTAATCACAAGCTGATGATGGAAGCAGCAGTGCTTGTTTTCTTCAGCCGGCTCCCAGCTGCACAGTTAGAGTGATCCGGGGGCTGTATAGCTGCCTCATCCCATTTACACTGCAGGCAGCCCAGTCCCTCCACCATGATCCACCAGTGTGATTCCTGGGCTCTCCCTCTCATCCTGGGAGCCTGAGACCACATCCAGTGGCTTCAGGAGATCAAGAGGGAGGATACTGGTGACCATCCATCCCCCCCATCTCCTCTGCACTGAATGAAGTTGGCAGTCCTCAGCTCTGAGTGTGTCCTGTTTCTGAGCCGTCATTCCCCGGATGATACCGCCAAGGAAGTGCCATCTGTGCATTGGAGGGTAGAGGAGACATTGGAGGTCTAATACACACTCCATGTCTCATAAAGAGGACCTGTCACCTGCCTAATGATATCACATGGTGGTTTGTTAACTCCTTGTGATAGCAATACAGCTAAATAAGAAAAAATAAATAAAAAAAGTTAAAAAATAAAAATCATGATAAAAAATGAAAAGTAACCCCCATTGCCCTGCACATACCTGCAAACGCACCCATACTGTGTGTATGTGTATGTAAAGCGTGATTGCACCACACATGTGAGAGATCACCACAAATGTCGAAGTGAGAGGAATAATTCTACCAGAGATCACACTTATCTCTAAACTGATGAGCAGGAAAGCGTCTCCTATGGAGATTTTTAGGTACTGTAGTATTTTGCCATGTCACAGGCACACATTTTTATTACTTGACATGTTTGGTATCTATTTACTCATCACAACCTCATCTTTTATATTTTACCCAAAAATTGGGTATAATGTGTGTGTGTTCCCATCCATGAAAGGGGGGTCATATATTTCCGGTGAGTGGTGCCCAGAGGGGGGAGGGGTGACACGAGCACTAAGTGGTGTATATATAAGGGAGTGGAGCGATTTCTTCTTCACACTTATTAATGGACTTTGAGGAATGTTTAGAATGTGACGTTTGCACATCTTTTCACTTTTTTTTCCTGTTTGTATATTTTCATCATGGCACCAATGTGAATGGAGAGGTGGTGTTGTGGTTATTACACTCATTTTTCCACTATTTTATGTATAACAAAGTATTGTAGAAAAGATCACACCATAGAAAATGGGGAAAGTAGAAAATAAACCAGGATATGAAGGTGACATTTGTGTACGAGGAACACCTTAACAATTACCGCCATTGTATTCTCCAGGGCCTCTGCTTTCAGAAAATATATGTTTGGGGGTTTATCTGATCTTCAGGCCCAAAATCTGCATTTTACCATGTGTGCAAAAATAATGGAAAACCAGCTCTGGCAGTGAAAGGGTTAACGTGAGCTAGATGGGATCACTCTTCTGTGGTCACACTCTAAACATTAGAGCTCCCCCTAGCTGCAGCCTGGTAATAACATTGCTAGGAGGTCTATTCATTTATCTGCTACATACTTCCCATCTTTATATAAACGTCTCCTGACATTTAGGGGTCTATTCATAAAAAACTTACATAGCAATCTGCCCGATGACAACGCATGTACATTCTTTCTGTGTGAATGGAGGAATTGAAGGAATTAAGCGATCTGCTAAGCTAGTTGAAAGTTTTCCATCGAATGAAAATAAACAACGTTACATTTGTTCATTAGATGGTGATAACTTCTATGATACTTAGCGCCATCTAATGGCCAAATGTCCATTTTCAGATTTAAATCAATGGTTGGTTTAATATTGTTGCTTTGATTATCTTATATCCTTCAGTGTGTTCTGTACTCACCAGTGTATGAGGATGACCTCAGTTATCTGTATGAATCCATGTCTGCTGGAGGAACTAATGGGTCTACTTCTAGAAAATTCATTGGACAAATGTGAAAATCATTCATCCAGCCATTACAAATTCTGCCCTTAATATAGTAAAGTGATTTCCTATGATGGTCAGCTCCATCTAGTGACCAAAATGGGGTATTTTCCCTGACATACCTCCATTAGTAAAAATATCACAATACTGCATTATGACCACTAGATGGAGCCAAAGAAATCAGTGTATGAAATAAAATACATCCAATATTCATCACAGCTGGGCGAATGCTGGTGAAATTCATTCAACTATTTTTTTTTCCTACTTCAAAAAGGAGGAAGATTTGGCTACTATAAATGTACCACATCCGTTATATATATAATTTCAAAAAGAAATGAGCTATGAGTAAGCACTTGGCATAAGTGCGAAACGCGTTAGCCAATCATCTGTACACTCTGTCCATGGTGTCCTGTACATGACATGTTCCTGATTTTAAAATAAAGTAATTTGGATTATTATTTGCTGGTGTGCGGCTGTCCGGATTTTCTCGTTTGCACACAATTTCAAAAAGAACCTTGTATGTCAGACTTTATTGGTATGAAATATGTCAGACTTTATTGGTATGAAAAAGGCCGAACATAAAAAAGACATAAAATATAAATCTTTCTTACAGATATTAAAATGATGTGTTAAACCACATGCAAACAAATCCATCAAACATCAGGACATATATAGTCATAATGACTCATTTAGCTTTGCTGAATTGGCCAAGAGGTCAACACGTTTCACATCAATAAGCTTCTTCAGGACCTTTTATGCCTTGGCAACAAAGAAAATTAGCTTAACTAAAAAAACATACAGAATATAAATACATAGCAATCTCATCGTTTTATAACATTGCATATTATCATCTGTGCCACTTACACAACGCTTGGGGGACATAGCAAGGAGACGGTGATAAATGGCGGTGTCAAAGTAGCCTGCACAGTCAGCTGGTCATGAGTTATAAAGATTAGCGGGCTAATAGACATGTGCATTAAAAAAGTTAAGTAAAAAAAGAATAGTTTTTTACTTGTACAAAATTAAAGTTACACCCAAGCACATAAAATCCCCCAAAAATGTTGATCCCCCACATATACACACTTACAAACAAACTCACACATTGGGGCCCCTACACCTAAAAATGTTGATTGCGATATACATGTTACATATCACTGCGCAAGCCAGAATGAGAGCAATAATTCTACACCAGACCGCCAACATAACACTAAACTGATTACCTATAGGGGGCATTTAAAGCTTCACAATAGAAAACATAGGATACTGAAGTAGGTCACCATTTCAAAGGCGCACACAAATTTAAGGTTTGAAATGTTGGGTATCTATTTACTTGGTGCAACCTCCAACCTCAGCTTTTATATCTTACCAAAAAAATTGGGTAATTTATTGCGTTTTTGTGTCCCCTAAATCAGGGCTTGACAAATTTGCTTGGAATCTAGGAGCCAGCTAAAAAAGTTAGGAGCCAGGTTTTTTTTTTTTTTTAAACGACCGACAAAGCTTTATTTTCAATATAAAAATTAACCAATCTTAAATTTACACAGAGACGACTAGAACTAATGTGACTGCTTTTATTTCCTGCCATGCAGGGACACAAGACCACCATATTCTCGCTAAGGATCCAATCAGGTCCGCCTGAAAAACTGACAGGCGAACCTGATCAGACAGCCCGAGTGAAAGGGGCCAAGCAGGGAGATGACAAATAATAAATTCATTTTAATTAACCACTTCCTTCCCGCAGGACGAATATATACGTCCTGTCTTTGAAGAGAAATACCGTAGTTATGGTAGCAGCTAGCTACCATAACCCCGGTATCTTCTTCAAGAGCCGGCGGTTCTCTTTCAGATAAAAGTGGTCTCTGCAGCAGATTAGCAGCGAGATCACTTTTATCGGTGGCAGGAGAGGGCCCCCCCTATCGCCACGATCGTTAGAGCAATAATCCTAGTCCTGGACCTCCTCTGTAACTCAAAACATGTAACCTGTAGAATTTTTTAAACGACGCCTATGGAGATTTTAAAGGGTAAAAGTTTGTCGCCATTCCACGAGCGGATGAAATTTTGAAGCGTGACATGTTGGGAATCAATTTACTCAGCGTAACATTATCTTTCACAATATAAAAAAAATTGGGCTAACTTTACTGTTTTCTTATTTTTTAATTAAAAAAAGTATTTTTTCCCAAAAAAGTGCGCTTGTAAGTCCGCTGCGCAAATACGGTGTGACAGAAAGTATTGCAATTACCGCCATTTTATTCTCTAGGGTGTTAGAATAAAAAATATATATAATGTTTGGGGGTTCTAAGTAAAGGGAAGGAGATGAGCAGGCAGTGAAAACAGGTAGGGAAAGCTCCATTAGCATTGGTGGATGTCTTGTCATACCAACGGCCACCACCAGAGGGCGCCCGATTGCAGAAGGAACCAGGAACCATAGGACTGCAGTAGGCCGCAAAGCCGGGGCCTCAATTACCGGCGCGGCCCAGCGCGATCGCGGCGGGAGGGGGGGTGGGTGTCGAACGGACACAGGATACCCCAGCTGTGCCGCCCCAGGCGCCAGGTCGCTAATTCTAGTCGCAAATGCGACCTGGCCCCGGGTTTTGTCGAGCCCTGCCCTAAATGAAGAGTGTTTTTTACTGAAAATTTTCCTTGACCTTCGTGGTAATATTGTGTGACAGAAAAAAAATGGAACTACCACTATTTTATTCTCTAGGGTGTCTGATTTCAGAAAATATATCATGTTTTGGGGGTTTTATATAATCTTCAGGCCTAAAATGATTTTTTAAACATGTGGGCAAAAAAACCCCACAAAACCAGCTCTGGCAGTGAAAGGATTAAAGGAAACGTTCCCCTTCGGGAAGATGTTACATGTTCCTGCAGTGGCTCAGCGATTGGAGTCCTCTGTGTGACAGAAGTGTGGGGAGAAGTTCCCCGTACCGGCTGTCACTTTATGAAAAGAGCGCGGCCGTGCCATTCATTCACAGAGTTCTGTCCTTTGCCGATGTCGGCTTGTAATTTTCAATGAACTCCCACACTGCTGCTGAGCTCTCTGGTAGATGATTGGTTCTTCCTGTCACTGTAACTGCCTTCCCGTATAATGTACAGGCAGACAGATTACACGGACAGTCTGCAGGAGTCCTGCATAGCACCAGCCATCAGCACATCATGGCTGCAATGCTTTCCAGGCTCCTAATAAAATAGTAAATTAACATTCTTATACTTGCAGAAAATGTACATTTATTATTTTTTTTAATAAAAGGTGAACTTTTCCTTTATTGGAGCCGACACCGGAGCGTGATTTGTCTGCTCAGCATGTGCTTGTACTGAGCACCCAAGTTATAAAAACCCCCGACATTCCTAAAAGCACCTCAGATTTATATACAGTTTTGGTTAAAAATATCTTTTATTTTATCAGGACAAGTAGATTTACATAAGGGACAAGGAGATCCTCATTAGGGACAAGGAGATCCTCATTAGGGACAAGGAGATCCTCATTAGGGACAAGGAGATCCTCATTAGGGACAAGGAGACCCTCATTAGGGACAAGGAGACCCTCATTAGGGACAAGGAGATTGGGACCCCGATTTAGTTCCTTGGACAAGTCGTTTTTAAAAAAATGTTCACACCCCTGGAATTGTTTCTTACATTATGAAGATTAGCCATGGAGTATATCTGAGGTGTATATCAGGGTGTGCTTCTTCCTCACATGGCAGCTGTGATATCCAGCAACATTCATATAGAAGACACTAATATGCCTCGAGGGTTGTGTGGGATCCCTGATGTACAGGAAGACAGGACTTCAGTCAGGCACAATTCCCTCACTCAGGACAGGAACACGGCTTCTCCGCTATGTGAGCTCTCTGATGTCTGTAAAGATTGGACTTCATTGAAAAACATTTCCCGCACTCGGGACAGGAATACGGCTTCTCCCCTGTGTGACATCTCTGATGTACATAAAGATGGGGCTTCTGTGAAAAACATTTCCCACACTGAGGACAGGAATGTGGCTTCTCCACTGTGTGAGATCTCTGATGTCTGTGAAGATTGGACTTGACTGAAAAACATTTCTCGCACAAAGGACAAGAATACGGCTTTTCCCCTGTGTGAGATCTCTGATGTCCATAAAGATGGGACTTATCTGAAAAACATTTCCCACACTCAGGACAGGAATATGGCTTTTCCCCCGTGTGAGTTCTCTGATGTTTCAAAAGATTGGACTTCTGTGAAAAAAATTTCCTGCACTCAGGACAAGAATACGGTTTCTCCCCCGTGTGAGATCTCTGATGTGTGTCAAGACTGGACTTCACTGTAAAACCTTTTCCACACTCAGGACAAGAATACAGCTTCTCCCCCGTGTGAGATCTCTGATGTGCATAAAGACTGGACTTCTGTGAAAAATATTTCCCGCACTCAGGACAGGAATACGGCTTCTCCCCCGTGTGAGATCTCTGATGTGTGTAAAGACTGGACTCCACTGAAAAACATTTCCCGCACTCAGTACAGGAAAACCTCTTATCTTTTGGAAGGACGGCACCGTCCCTCACAGTCTGAGGTTCCTCAGGATAAGAGGAATACGATGGTCCATCTACACTGTGTGGTGCCGGATGGACATTTGAGGTAGTCGGGTTTTCTCCTGGACTATACTGTGTGATGTCCTCATCTTCTACTTTACAGTCTGGAGACAAAGTGAGACAATCCTCTGAGGTTTTCCTCATCTCCCGTCCATCTACTAAAATAGAAATAAAAAGATTATTACTAGACATGAGCAGATTGGTTCCCCTAAACCAGGACTCCGCCCACATCAGGCAGCTTTGTCTCTGAGGATCTTACAATTCCCCCCTCAAGGTAACTAGTAAATGGGTCCTCTGATCTCCTAGCAGTTCATTTCTTTTTTGTGGACCTTAGTCAGAGTGAGAAAACTTTTATAGGAGTGACAGTGATGAGAGGATTATAGGACGAGTGTCCCCACCCCCTCTATCACTCATTGCCATCTTCCCAACACAAGAAGTCCTGCACTTCCTTATTTAGTCCCTGATTTAGTCATGAATAACAGCAGGGCTGAGCCCCAACAGAGGTCAGAGAGAGGATTGGGGGAGAACAACCAAGATGAAGACTGAAGACCACCATTATTGTGTTATTGACTCCTCCCTCATTATCACTTTCTGTTTAAGGTTCCAAAGATTGAGGATGTTATCACATTATCATCAACATGTAAAAGTCTGTGCTTGAATCAAATCATCAGATATAAAATGTAAAGCTGGTAGAAAATGTTTGTAACAAAAGAGAATACATATTATGTTTACGTAGTTCTGCGAGTGTACATAGTTTTGCGAGTGCATGTAGGTCTGTGAATACCTGTGTATTGTCTTGTTGAGTATTAGTGTCAGGAAGCTAGTTGTTAGATAATTTGGACAGGGTATAATCCCCAATCCTCACTAAATTTAATGGGTACGATGTCCGGCGGGTGTGGAGAGGCGACTCGTTGTACATCTTGCTGCATGTATGCTTTCCTTGATCATCCGATCGAGGGTGAATACTGCTGTGCAAAATGTAAGTGCACTGTTTCCCTGCACTGAGAAGAATCCCAATCTAAAGGAGAGCCAGGAACGTACATGACAGGGGCCAGCACAGAGGCGGGTGGAGACAAAGAGGTGCAGGCACTAGGAAAGAGTAGATGGGTGACAGTCAGGAGGGGTAGAGGGGGAAGTGCCAGGGAGGCTGATCCAGGGTTGGAGCATCCCAATAAGTACTCTCCATTGAGTGACATTGGTGAAACCAGTCAGGGACCAGCACTGCTGGAGCTTAGGGACTTTCCTAGCTGCCAGGAGAAGAACTGCTCCAGTGAGAGTGGAGGAAAGAGAAGGGAAAGGAAAGACAGATTCTGGTGGTAGGGGACTCAATTCTTAGAAGGACAGAGAAGGCAATCTGTAACAAAGACCTGAAGCGCCGAACTGTATGTTGTCTACCGGGCGCTTGGCTTTGGCACATCACGGATCTGGTGGACAGATTACTGGGAGGGGCTGGGGAAGACCCAGCTGTCATGGTGCACATTGGCACCAATGACAAAGTCAGAGGCAGATGGAATGTCCTAAAGAACAATTTTAGGGACATGGGAGCTAAATTGAGGAAAAGGACCTCCAAGGTAGTATTTTCAGGAACACTACCGGTACATCGAGCCACACCAGAAAGGCAGAAGGAGATTAGGGCAGTAAACAAGTGGCTGAAGAGCTGGTGTAGTAAGGAGGGGTTTGGGTTCCTGGAGGACTGGGCTGACTTCTCAGTTGATAACCAGTACTATAGAAGGTATAGACTGCACTTAAATGAGGAGGGGGCAGATCAGCTGGGAATGAAGATGACCAAAAGTAGAGGGGTTTTTAAACTAAGCGATGGGGGGGGGTCCAAAGGTACAGATAGTCAGCGCGGAACATATTCCAGAGGGTAGTATTGGAGGCATTAGTGATAGGTTGGCCAAAGCACAAAAACACAAGGTAAGTATAGTAGCAAATCCTAGTTGCAATCTCGGAACACCCAATAAGAGGATAATACACGACCCGTCTAAACTACGTGGCACGTTCACCAATGCCAGGAGCCTGGTGGACAAGATGGGAGAACTAGAGATACTGTTGTACGAGGAGGATTTGGATTTTGTGGGAATTTCAGAGACCTGGTTCAATAGCTCTCCTGATTGGCTGGCATACATTCAAGGGTATACCCTTTATCGCAAGGATAGAGAGGGTAAAAAAGGGGGAGGGGTATGCCTATATATCAAGAATAATGTACAAGTGAATGTGAGCGATGACATCACTAAGGGAGCTAGGGAGGAGGTGGAATCCTTATGGGTAGAGCTCCAAAGGAAGCTAAGGGGAAAATAATACTGGAAGTATGCTATAGGTCCCCTAACCTGAGGGAGGAAGAGGAGACAGATCTCCTATCACAATTTGGATTAGCAGCAAGGATGGGAAGTGTTATTATAATTGGGGATTTTAATTATCCAGACATAGACTAGGTGGGGGGAACCGCGCATTCGTCTAAGGCTCACCAGTTCCTAAATGTCTTGCAGAATAATTTAATGGGTCAGATGGTAGACGCACCAACTAGAAATAAAGAGTTACTGGATCTACTGATTATCAACAATACAGACCTGATCACGGATGTGGAAATATGGGGCAATTTAGGTAACAGCGTTCACAGATCAATTGGCTTCAGTATTAATCACACAAATAGGAAACATAAGGGGAATACAAAGACACTGAATTTCAAAAGAGCCAACTTCCCTAAACTACGAACCTTGTTAGAAGGCATAAATTGGGATAAAATCTTAAGAAGAAAGAACACGGATGAGAGATGGGTTTGCTTTAAGAGCATATTAAATAAGGTCATTAGCCAATGCATCCCATTGAGTAATGAATTTAAAAGAGCAAACAAATTCCTAGATGGCTTAACTCCAATGTAAAAATGCATATAAAAGCAAAGGAGAACTCCTTCAAAAAATACTGGGTTGAGGGATCATCATCAGCATTCAGACTTTATAAAGAATGCAACAAGAAATAAAAGGGTGCAATAAGGACGGCTAAGATAGAACATGAAAGACACATAGCGGAGGAGAGCAAAAAAAAATCCCAAGAAATTCTTTAAGTATGTAAACAGTAAAAAAGTGGAGGACAGACCATATTGGCCCCATAAAGAATGAGGAAGGACATCTGGTTACAAAGGATGGGGAGATGGCGAAGGTATTGAATTTATTCTTCTCCTCAGTCTTCACGAGTGAATCAGGGGGCTTCAGTAACCAAAACTGCAGTGTTTATCCTCATGAAACATCACAGGAAGCACCACCATAGTTAACAGAGGACAGGATTAAAATTAGACTTGGGAATCTTAACATTAATAAATAACAGGGACCAGATGGCTTGCACCCGAGGGTACTTAGGGAAGATCATTTTTCCAAATTTTTACTGACAGTCTACTGAATGGAATGGTACCAGCTGATTGGAAAAAAGCCAATGTAGCACCAATATTTAAAAAGGGCCCAAAATACATCCCTGGGAATTACAGACCAGTTAGCCTAACATCAATAGTATGTAAACTCTTGGAGGGGATGATAAGGGACTATATACAAGATTTTAGTAATGAAAAACGGTATCATTAGCAGTAATCAGCATGGATTCATGAAGAATCGTTCTTGCCAAACCAATCTACTAACCTTCTATGAGGAGGTGAGTTGCCATCTAGATAAAGGAAGGCCCGTAGACGTGGTGAATCTGGATTTTGCAAAAGCATTTGACACAGTTCCCCATAAATGTTTACTGTACAAAATAAGGTCCGTTGGCATGGACCATAGGGTGAGTACATGGATTGAAAACTGGCTACAAGGGTGAGTTCAGAGGGTGGTGATAAATAGGGAGTACTCAGAATGGTCAGGGGTGGGTAGTGGGGTTACCCCAGGGTTCTGTGCTGGGACCAATTTGTTCATAAACGACCTGGAGGATGGGGTAAACAGCTCAATCTCTGTATTTGTGGACGATACTAAGCTAAGCAGGGCAATAACTTCTCCGCAGGATGTGGAAACCTTGCAAAAAGATCTGAACAAATTAATGGGGTGGGCAACTACATGGCAAATGAGGTTCAATGTAGAAAAATGTAAAATAATGCATTTGGGTTGCAAAAATATGAATGCAATCTATACACTGGGGGGAGAACCTCTGGGGGAATCTACGATGGAAAAGGACCTGGGGGTCCTAGTAGATGATAGGCTCAGCAATGGCATGGAATGCCAAGATGCTGCTAACAAAGCAAACAGAATATTGGCATTAAAAAGGGGATCAACTCCAGATATAAAACGATAATTCTCCCACTCTACAAGACTCTGGTCTGGCCGCACCTGGAGTATGCTGTCCAGTTCTGGGCACCAGTCCTCAGGAAGGATGTACTGGAAATGGAGCGAGTACAAAAAGGGCAACAAAGCTAATAAGGGGTCTGGAGGATATTAGTTATGAGGAAAGGTTGCGAGCACTGAACTTATTCTCTCTGGAGAAGAGACGCTTGAGAGGGGATATGATTTCAATATACAAATACTGTACTGGTGACCCCACAATAGGGATAAAACTTTTTCGCAGAAGGGAGTTTAACAAGACTCGTGACCACTCAATAAAATTAGAAGAAAAGAGGTTTAACCTTAAACTACGTAAAGGGTTCTTTGCTGTAAGAGCGGCAAGGATTCCCTTTCACAGGCGGTGATCTCAGCGGGGGGCAGCGATAGTTTCAAGAAATTATTAGAAAAGCACCTGAACGACCGCAACATACAGGGATATACAATGTGATACTGACATATAATCACACACATGGGTTGGACTTAATGGACTTGTGTCTTTTTTCAACCTCACCTACTATGTAACTATGTTTATATATTAGCAGTGGGTAGAGGGGAGAGAGAGAAGTCAGGACTATGTAATGTACAACATATTGTATAAGATACAACAGATAGGACTATATAGTATCAGAATGATGTAATGTACAACATAGCATATATAGTGCCGGGGTCATGAGTATGTAATGTACAATATAAATGATACAGTGTTAAGATCAGGACTCATAATATTGGTATTCAGTAATCAGTGAAGATTAAATGTTTACATGAGACAAGTTGCAGAGGTCCCACACCGCTGCCTCCCATCTCCTGAGACTGCACTCAGTGACTTGGGTCTGAGACTATACAGACATATCCCTCCACCTGGCACAGCCAGCAGACAACAGAGAAAGTAATCCTGGGAGAATTGTTCTATCAGAGATTTTGCTAGACCCAGGCAAGGGGCAGAAGACCCAAAGCACCTGTCCCAGATGCTTATGTCCACCTATGGTGAAAAGCAAAATTTTGCTTCCAGCTGAACCCCAGAATCTCCATAAATCCAATCAAGATACATAAATTGTGTCTGCAGCACAGAGAAGGAAGTTATTCAAGATGAATACAGGAATACAGGATGGGGAACACAGCTCAGGAAAGTGACCAGGGGATTACAGGCGGATATCACCCAGTCCTTGCCCTACTCTGGACCAATCAGTGAGCAGTATGGGTGGAGGAATGTATTTAGTGTTAATGACCCACCTGTGCTGATCTCTGTAGGAGTGTCCTCCTCTATAAATGTCCCCGTTATTCCATCCTCCTCCATAGACTGCTGATCATCCCTCACATACCTCTCTTCTTCTTCTCCTTTAACCTCAAATTTTATATCAATTGGATCTTCACTCTAAACCAAGACAATGAGAGTGAATATCATCTGTAAAATATACATAAGCTTTATCATTGTGACATCACATAAAAAAGCCAAACATTGGGGGTTATTTACAAAAGGCAAATACACTTTGCACTACAAGTGCAAACTACAAGTGCAAAGTGCACTTGAAATTGCACTGAAAGTACACTTGGAAGTGCAGTCGCTGTAAATCTGAGGGGTAGATCTGAAATGAGAGGAAGCTCTGCTGATTTTATCATCCAATCATGTGCAAGTTAAAATGCTGTTTTTTTTCCCTTGCATGTCCCCCTCGGATCTACAGCGACTGCACTTCCAAATGCACTTTCATTGCAATTTCAAGTGCACTTTGCATTTGTAGTGCAAAGTGGATTTGCCTTTCGTAAACTTGTCTCCACAAGTCCATGTTCTAGATACTCCGTCCCACCAACCTTGTAACAGTGAGGGATGGTGTGACCTTCCTGTGTGGAATCCCGGGAATACAGAGGACGGGGACATCTCTCTGGTGGGTTCCTGGTATAAGGTGGCTCCATCACTCCGTACTCCTCATCCTCCTCTTTATACTCTTCCTTAACATCAATATCATCACCTCTGAGTTTTCCACTCTGAATATATAATACAACATTCATTGTAACAAACATGCTGTATATAAATCAGAACTATCAATAATTGTCAATCATCTACCTGATGATAGTAAGGATTGGTGTGATCTTCCTGTGTGGAATCCCAGGGATACAGAGGCTGTGTGGAATACAGAGGATGAGGACATCTCTCTGGTGGGTTCCTGGTATTAGGTGGCTCCATCATATCCTTGTGTCCTGAAAACTCCTCCATCACCCCATACTCCTCATCATTCTTTTTATACTCTTCTTTAATAACAATATTATAATCCCCAAGGTTTTCACTCTGGATATAGTATGAAACACACACACTGTAACAAACATGATTGTTTAAGAATAATCACAAGGGATTTTTCCTCATCTACCTGATGATGGTGAGGGATGGTGTGATCTTCCTGTGTGGAATCCCGGGAATACAGAGGACGGGGACATCTCTCTGGTGGGTTCCCATTACTGGATCCGTCTGTAGGAAACACACACACTGACTGAATACATTGTTTCTATGTGTTTATCAGATGATGGGGGATCTAGGTGGACCCTCCGTACTGCTCTCTCCTTTACAATAAAGTCTCCTCTTACCCGGTGATGTGAGGGGCGGCTGATTGTCCATCATGACGTCCTTGTAGAGATCCTTGTGTCCTTCTAAATACTCCCACTCCTCCATGGAGAAATAGACAGTGACATCCTGACACCTTATAGGAACCTGACACACACAATGATACAGTCACCATCCAGACACATCCCTTGTCTGTTACTGGATAACGTCCCAGAATTCCCAGCACCGCTCACCTCTCCTCCATGATCTCTCTGGTGACTTCTAGAATCTTCTTTGTATTTCTCTATTCTATCAGGGAGGGAGGTGGAGGCAATGTGATGGTCATATGATCTCCAGACTTCACAGGAGGAAAACTCTAGATCTGAACAAAAAAATTAAAATCAAATAATTTTCCCAGAATCCACCTCACCTTCAGACATTGCTGAAGGAATTCTGACATCATTACATACAATGCAGGACCACCAGTCCCACTTTGCTAGTGAGGATGCCAAGGGTCCACCCACATCCTTATAGCATCAGAAAAAAAGCCAGAGGGGGGGGGGCATTGGGAGGAGGAGCTGTGAGGTCAGTGTGATGTCATAGGACATATAGACTTTGGATGGAGGGACATTTGGATGCGGAGATTTGAGGGGTCCTCTATATGAAGCTCACTGTACAAAAATCTGTCAGGAATCTGTGAAAGTAAGCTCTCATGTGATCAGGTGACGTGCGGAGGAACAGAGAGTAAATATCATAAATTTTCCCAGCGCTCCTAATGGTGGGGATGGATTTCGTTGCGTGCTGGTTTCAAGTTTAAACCCCCCAGGGTCACTGCAGGTGTGGAGAAAAGCTGTGTAAGAGGATATGGAGGAGAGATGAGGAGGAGATCCAGGAATCAGGATAAAGGTCAGGACAAGCAACAGACGAGCGCATCCAAGAGATGAAGCCGGGGTCACTACACAGAAAATCAATCCAAGGAAACAGGCAGGACGAGGAATAGCAAGAAGGAGCTCAGAGACAAATGAGAATATTGCTCAGCCAATGGGAGATTATCTCAGCATGACATAATGAAGGAGATGAGGGGGAGGGGAGGAAGTCACTTATGGTGACCATAGATACATGGAAATTCAGCTGGTTCAGTAGGGATCAGTCACATTTCCATCCATGTGTGGTCACTGCCGGATGAAAGTCACTCGATCAGCGGCTGCAGCCAATAGCTTCATCACTGATCTGTGTATTCTGAGAGCGGCGGAGCGCCCCCCACATAGTTGCCAACATCGTAAAAATATTTTTAGGGACACTTGTTTGGCTGTAGGCGGAGTCGCATCATAATCAGGGGGTGGGACATGCATTTGTGGGCGTGGTTTATGTGGAATAGTGGGTGTGGCTTAATGGGCATGGCTCAAAGGGTGTAGTTAGAGTCTGAGATGAATGAGGGATGGAGAGGGAAAGGGGGGAGAGGGATGGAGGGACAGCAGCCCCAGATCCTACACCACAATAGCAATATGTGTATTCCAGTTTAACAATCAGCAGATAAAGATACTCCAAACACCTGGTGTTAGCGCATCAATCATCCCAGCGCCATGATTGTTATGGAGTCAGGATGATTGAAGATCATTATTTCTATTATTACATAGTAATATATAATTAAATCATCCTTACATCAGGTGCCCCATCAGCGGAGTCTTCCTCACATCTATGTCCCCATCAGCGGAGCCCCTCCTTACATCTGTGTCTGCATCAGCGGAGCCCCTCCTTACATCTGTGTCTGCATCAGCGGAGTCCTCCTTACATCTGGTGTCCCGATCAGCAGAGTCCTCCTTACATCTGTGTCCCCATCAGTCCTCCTTACATCTGTGTCCCCATCAGTCCTCCTTACATCTGTGTCCCCATCAGTCCTCCTTACATCTGTGTCCCCATCAGTCCTCCTTACATCTGTGTCCCCATCAGTCCTCCTTACATCTGGTGCCCCCCTGTGACATCCAGACTGGCCCCCCCTGTGACATCCAGAATCTCCCCCCCGTGACATCCAGACTGCCCCCCCTGTGACATCTAGACTGACCCCCCTGTGACATCCAGACTGCCCCCCCTGTGACATCCAGACTGCCCCCCCTGTGACATCCAGACTGGCCCCCCCATGACATCCAGACTGCCCCCCCTGTGACATCCAGACTGGCCCCCCCATGACATCCAGACTGCCCCCCCCTGTGACATACAGACTATACGGCCCCCCTGTGACATCCAGACTATGCGCCCCCCCGTGACATCCAGACTATATGGCCCCCCGTGACATCCAGAATGTACGGCCCCCCTGTGACATCCAGACTATATGGCCCCCCGTGACATCCAGACTATATGGCCCCCCCGTGACATCCAGACTATACGGCCCCCCGGTGACATCCAGACTATACGGCCCACCCGTGACATCCAGACTATATGGCCCCCCCCGTGACATCCAGACTATACTGCCCCCCCGTGACATCCAGACTATACGGCCCCAAAGTTGGTCAACCGGAGCCGCATGGTTACAATAGAGATTGAGCTGTGGCGCCGCCCGTTTCCATAACAGGTCACAGAGACTGGCAGGGGGCCGGGATGGGGCTGGGGTTGGGCGGCACCGCAGCTCAATTTCTATTGTAGCCATCAGGCCACCCTACCTCTACAGTCTTCTTAAAAATGGCAGCCGGCAGAGACATTGTCTCCGCTGGCCGCGGACCTCGGTGGCGAAAATCGGGGGGAAAAAACGAATTTCCCGGGACACGATTAAAGGGTCTAAATCCCAGGAATGTCCAGGGTAATTCGGGATAGTTGCAAGTATGCCCCCATTGTCAGAATACAATAATGCAGCGGGGAGGATTGTCCCATCCCCCTTCAATGTGTGGATGGGGGAATCAGTTCAGTTTTTTCCTCTCAGCCCGCTGGCTAAATGACAAAACTGAATCATGTATTGCCAGCTCTGGAGGCAAGATATATTAATCATCAACTGATCAACCCTGAAGGGGTTAATCTATGTATTACCTCCTCTGCCGCCAATTCCTGCAGTGTCTTCTCGCTACGTCCTAGCAAATGGAACTTCCTGTCTGTATCTGACATTACTTCCTGTCTGTCTTCCATAGAGACTTCCTGTTTGGGTAGAAGTGAGATCACCACCTTGTGGAGCTCAGAGGAACTTCAGCCCCAATAAACGTCTCGTAGTGTGAACACGGCCTTGTGCTGTGTGTATGTACTGTATATCCTTCCCCTTTCTCTCCTCCCTGAGTGTGTATGAAGAGCAGTGTTGCCAACCCCCCAAAGTGAAATTTACTGGCAGAACGACAACATTTACGAACGGAACCAATTTTTTTACTGGCAAAAAAACATGCAATTTACTGGCAGATCCACATTCTTTACTGGCACTGCAAAAATGTACCTGAAATAACTGTTTTTAGTTCTAAACAGTGCAAAATATCAATATTTGAACTATAAACACATTGCTAATGCTATTAGCAATGTGTTTAAGTTAAACAAAAGTCAAAAAACATATTTCTCAATCTACATGAAGGTCAGGATACTATAACCCAGCTAGCACAGAGTTCCCCTTTACATCAGTCTGCAGGATTCCCCCTTATAGTGCAAGGGAACTCTTATATAAAGGGGAACGCTGAAGATCATGATATAAGGGGGAACTCTGACATGGAGGGGGGCTCTGGTGAATAGAGGCCACCTTCCGCAGAGTGAATACACTGAGGTAAGGGGGGGTTACTAATATAGGGGGGAACCTTTATATAAGTACCTCCTTACATTATTGCATTCACTCCCCTCCTTACATCAGTGACCCCCCCCAGACTGGCCTGGCGGCACTGTCACTGACCTCCTCTCAGGTGCACCGTGCAGGGCTCATTTAGACGGCTCCAGCTTGGCGGCTCTGGTTTTATTTTATAGTCTCCTCTCCACAGTCCACACATGCCTGTCTTTTCCCGTAACACCCATTCCGACAGAGGCTGTGAACATGATACAGGAGGTGGATAAAGGCTGCGGACATGATACAGGAGGTGGACATAGGCTGCGGACATACTGCAGGAGGTGGACATAGGCTGCGAACATACTGCAGGAGGTGGACAGAGGCTGCGGACATGATACAGGAGGTGGACAGAGGCTGCGGACATGATACAGGAGGTGGACAGAGGCTGCGGACATGATACAGGAGGTGGACAGAGGCTGCGGACATACTACAGGAGGTGGACAGAGGCTGCGGACATGATACAGGAGGTGGACAAAGGCTGCGGACATACTGCAGGGGGTGGACAGAGGCTGCGCACATACTGCAGGAGGTGGACAGAGGCTGCGGACATACTGCAGGAGGTGGACAGAGGTTGCGGACATACTGCAGGAGGTGGACAGAGGCTGCGGACATACTGCAGGAGGTGGACAGAGGTTGCAGACATACTGCAGGAGGTGGACAGAGGTTGCGGACATACTGCAGGAGGTGGACAGAGGTTGCGGACATGATACAGGAGGTGGACAGAGGTTGCGGACATACTGCAGGAGGTAGACAGAGGTTGCGGACATACTGCAGGAGGTGGACAGAGGCTGTGGACATACTGCAGGAGGTGGACAGAGGTTGCGGAGATACTGCAGGAGGTGGACAGAGGTTGCGGACATACTGCAGGAGGTGGACAGAGGTTGCGGACATACTGCAGGAGGTGGACAGAGGTTGTGGACGTATTGCAGGAGGTGGACAGAGGTTGCGGACATACTGCAGGAGGTGGACAGAGGTTGCGGACGTATTGCAGGAGGTGGACAGAGACTGTGGACCTACTGCAGGTGGACAGAGGTTGCGGACATACTGCAGGAGGTGGACAGAGGTTGCAAATATGATAGTGTCCTCCTCACCCCCTCACAGTAGCCTCCTCCTCTGTCCACCATCATATTACTTCTCCACATTATCAGTGTGCTGTGTCCTCCTCCTGTGCCCATTTCACCTCTCCACTGACCTGTGGAGAGGTGAAATGGGCAAGGGAGGAGGACACAGCACACTGATGATGTGGAGAAGTAATATGATGGTGGACACTGGACAGAGCACATCAGTCTCTGTCCCTCCCCTGCATGCAACAGCTTCACCCTCCGCCGCCTTCGGGCTCCCAGCGATGTCTTCAGCTCTCACTCTGATATCCCCCCACAGTTTTACTTTCCTCCTCAGTCCTCACCCCTGCTCGGCTCCTCTGTCTGAACCTTTCCCTATCTGACTGCCATAGTGTCCCGATTGTCTATTCGAAAATGGCGTCGGGAGGCGCCATTACGTTACTGCGCATGCGCCACCCGGCCGAGTGCATAAGAGCTTTCCTGAGCCCGGCCGGCTTTGGAACGGCGCATGCGCCGTTCCATGGTTGGCTCACGTCCATCTTTTTTACGGGCACCGATGCCTGTAACGGACTTTAATGGGCAGCCCGGAAAAGGGGTTGGCAACACGATGAAGAGGTGTGTATGAAGAGGCGGAGCTCTGAGTGTGTATGAAGAGGCGGAGCTCTGAGTGTGTATGAAGAGGCAGAGCTCTGAGTGTGTATGAAGAGGCGGAGCCCTGAGTGTGTATGAAGAGGCAGAGCTCTGAGTGTGTATGAAGAGGCGGAGCTCTGAGTGTGTATGAAGAGGCGGAGCTTTGAGTGTGTATGAAGAGGCGGAGCTCCTGCTGGAACAGCGGTCGCAGGAGGAGGAGTCTAGGAGGGAGACTGACAGAAGACGCAGCAGACTTGCAGGAGTGAGCGAGGAGGATCCAGTTCCTTTGCCATCGGAGGTGAGGAGAGTGTGAAGGATGTTGGTGACTCTGGTAGATGAAAAGCTGGGAGTCATATTGCTCTGGTGAGTGGGGAAGCACTACTAAGGGGGCGCCCTCACCATCACGTGTGTAAGAGGTGGAAGAAGGCGTGGCTACACTACAGCTGGCACAGTTTGGAGCACCGAGAACTTTACACCTTATCAACTTTTCACTGATTGGTGGAGTTTTTTTTTTGAAAAATAAGTTAATTGAAGTAGATGCAAAGTGGAAGCAGTGGACTTGCAGAGAACACTATATTGAGCACAAAATATTGTATGATTACATGAATTTGCACAGATTTTTACTTTAATATAGCAGCAAATATTATAAGATCGAAGAAGTAGGTGCAAAGTGGAAGCAGTGGATCTGCAGGGAACAGCATCTTGAGCACAAAGCACTTTATGTTGTATATGAATTTGCACATGGATCAGTTTACTGCATTTATTGATAAATACCATAAGATCAGTGAAGAAGGTGTAAAGTAGAAGCAGTAGATCTGCAGAGAATATTATTTGAGCCCCTAGCACTTTATATATGAATGTATCCACATATTTTAGTGTATTTGTGATGATTTATGTGCACACACAATAGGACAGCACTGTGACACATAATGCTCTTCCAGTTGATAAAGGGAATACTTACCCTATATACTTACATAGCGTAAAACCTTACATTTATTGAGTATCGAGATCAGAAATACACTTACAGACGTCAGCAATAAAGAAGCGTATAGAAAGGCCGGCGGGCTCTTAAAACAACCCGGTCCTTCCGGGTATTCGAATTGCGGTGTCGTCGGGACGTAGCTCCTCCTCCCTACGTCGTTTCGTCACAACAGGACGTGGTTTTACGCTATGTGGAGCTGTTTGTCTCTTTTTTGGTGACCTATCCCAACCATTCTGGTGCGGCCGGCTGAGGGGTTTTTTACAGACCGGATGACATCCAGTACCTGTCATACGGATCCCTGGCTGGGGTTGCAGCCATCCGCCCAGTAAGGTCTCCTATCATTTAGAGACCAACATCTTTTGGTAAGAGGCAGCAGTTTTTGAAGGTGGAGGTTTATCAACGCACCCTATTAACTGCAGCAAGATTACTTATATTCACCTGTCACTTGGGGATAGATTTTTCCTATTCAACCTTTGGACTGTTATCAATTTTTTATGTACTGTTATCAAGGATAATTTTCTGCACTTTGAAGATTTTCATACATTTTTTTTATCCACATATATTAATTTATGATGTTTCTGAGATATTTATGGTTCACAGTGACGCTAGTGCATTTTTGGTAGAGTGTTTTGAGGTTTATATTTGTCACTATATCACTCTTTACACCGTTTATTTATTCACAGTTGTATAGACTTAGGATTAATTCCTGTGTCTTATTATCATTATTTTTATATTTATTTTTTATTATTTTAATTTGTAGGCACAGTGAATATCACTTTGTGTGTTTATATCCCTTTAGGCTAGAGACATTTGATTCTGGCCTCTCACATTTTAAGCGCGACTTTCTTATTTCACAGATTATACGGTTTACTACTTTTTAGTCGCAGCTTAGGCAGGTTTTTGTGTTAAGCACAGTATTTTCATTTCACAGTTTTTAGCACTACCCGGTCTGGAAATATATACCATACTACTTTAGACAGGGCTTGCAACTCGCTTACCCTCCTAGCTGATGTAACTGCCACTAAAAGAACTAGTTTGAGCGACCAAAATTTGATTGTCGTTTCCCCTGGGGGTTCAAAAGGTTTTTAATCAAACCCTGTAATACTAATGATAGGTCCCATTTTGGAAAAAACTTAAAAGGTATTGGCCTAGCTCTGGCCAATGCCTTAAAAAAAATCTAATAATAAGAGGCTCCTGAGATAGCTGTCTCTCAAGAAAAACCAATAAAGCAGCCACTTGAACCTTTAGGGTACTAGCCGCTAACCCCATCTCCATTCCCTCATGGAGGAATTCTAAAACCGAAATAATTTCCTGAGGTGAAAACATCTTAGTTGTGCACCAGAAATTAAAACGCTTCCATGTTTTAAAATAAATTGCTCTCGTAACCTTTTTTCAGCTACTTAAAAGGGTTGATACCAGTTTGTCTGACAAGCCTTTACCTTTTACGATCTGCTCCTCAGCCAGCCTGTCAGGTTGAGGTGCTCGATATTGGGATGTTTAAGGGGTCCCTAAGTTAGGAGATCTTTCTGCAGTGGAAGTACCCAATGAGGTTCCACCGCCATTCTCTGCACAGTTGAAAACCAGGCTCTCTTGGGCCAAAAGGGAGCAACTAGAATCATACTCGTGGCCTCCCTTTGAAGCTTCTTTAGTACCAATGGGATTAATTGAAAAGGGGGGGAAGGCGTAGCACAAGCGGAATTTCCATGGCTGTGCTAGTGCGTCCAGTCCTTTCGCTTGATCTTGCCTGTTTTGTGCAAAATAAGCCTCCACCTTTGTGTTGGTTTGGGATGCGAACAGATCTATCTGAAGAGCTCCCCATCTTTCTATTAGCCTCTGGAATACTTCTGACTTCAGACACTATTCTGACTCTAGTATCCTTTGTCTGCTCAGAAAATTTGCTACTAGATTCAGATCTCCCTTTAGGTGCACTGCTGTTAGGGACCTTAGGTTGCTTTCTGCCCAGGACAGAATCTGAAGGGCCGAGGATAGCAACACCTTGCTTCTTGTGCCTCCTTGCCTTGTTACATAGGCCACTGCTGTGGCGTTGTCCGATAGTACTTGAACATGGTGACCCTGGACTAGATCCTCGAAGGCCCATAGTCCTAGGAGAATAGCCCTTAACTCCCTCCAATTGGAGGATCTCTTGGCTTCACTGTTTGTCAAAGTTCCTTGAGCCATCTGCCCTTCCAGATGGGCGCCCCAACCCCAAGAACTTGCGTCTGTTGTTAACCTCCTTTCTATGGGAAAACACCAGAGTAGGCCCTTGTCCAGGTTTGAGCGACTCCTCCACCACCAGAGCTTCCTCTGAACCTGAGGGGGCATTCTGATCAATTTTTCCAGCGGCTCCCCATAGGACCAATTTCTCAGAATTGCCTGTTGGAGATCCCGTGCATGGAGATGTGCCCATTGTACTGCTGGTATTGATGCAGTGAGGAGTCCCAATACCGTCATAGCTGCCCCGATAGAAATTGGCAGGTTTGTCTGGGTCTTTTTAAGGCATTTTGGACCTTCTCTATCTTTTCCTCCGGGAGAAAGATTCTCTCCTGTATGGAATTGATGGTATATCCCAGAAATTTTATTGTCAGACGGAATCATGTTTGATTTCTGCTTGTTTATTATCCAGCCGACACCTTCCAAGTGTCTCTTTGTCTCCTTCAGATCTTTCACTAATATATCCTTTGTTTTGGCAAATATTAGGAGATCATCTAAATATGGGACAATCGATATTCCTTTTACTCTGAGGGGAGCTAAGGCCTCTGTTGCAATCTTCTTGAATATCCTCGGTGAGGAGGACAGCCCGAAAGGAAGAGCTCTGAACTGAAGATGTGAGATTGAGATACGCATCCCTCAAATCTATGGATGTCAAAAAACAGCCTGGGGTCAGGAGAGCCTTTACTGAAAAGATTGTGTCCATTCTGAATTTCTTGTACCTGATTGATCTGTTTAGTATCTTCAGGTTCAGAATCAATCTGAATTTGCCTGAAGGCTTCTTTACAAGGAATGTGTGTGAATAGCACCCCTGTCCTTCCTCCTTGGGGGGAACATTTATGATCACCCTCTGTTTGATCAATTCCTGTAGGATTGATGTTATTGCAACAGATTTCTCCAGGTCTTGGGGAGCCTGGGTTACATAAAAAAGAACAGGTGGGGGTTGAGAGAATTCCAGTCTGTAACCCTCCAATATTGTTTTGAGGATAAACGGACTGGTTGTTATGGTCTTCCACTGTGGAAAAAAGGTTTGTAACCTTGCTCCCACAGTCGGGAGACCGTCACTGTTTTTTTTGTGTTTTGGGTAAGGGGGCGAAACAGTACTCCTGACTTGCCCTTCCCTCTCTGAGACCTCCAGGGTTTTTTGTAACCTCTTTCGTGTCCGGGGTTTTGCGAAAAGCACGAAAATTTTTATTGCCCTGAGGGATCACTTTCTTCTTCACTGGGAAGGCCTTTTTCTTATCAGCCGTTCTATCAAGTTTGGCTTCAAGATCCAGACCAAAGACTAAATCTCCCTCAAAGGGTAGACCACAGTTTGGTTTTTGAGGCTGTATCCCCAGTCCATGTCTTAACCCATAAAGCTCTACGGGCTGAGTTTACCAAAGCTGAGGTGTGTGATACCACAGCAAGTAAATGCCCCCACAGTCACTTTTCTAATAAACAAACACACATTCTTCCTAATATACAGCAATCTGGAAGAGTGTTGCAGGCTCCCTAACTCTCTTAAAAATAAGGGAGGGAAATACATGGTCCATAGAGTAATGAACAGAGACCACTGTCCCTGCTTACCTGGGCCTGGCTGATGTGAGTGGCTCCTGCTCCTGCCACCGCCGTTTGTTCCTCCTCCATTGCTGAGGTCTACAATGGCGTTTGCTGCTTTTTGTTTGAATTTCCCGGTCTGCTCGCCGCTGCGAGGGCCGGAAATGACATCAGCCAGAAGAGTCCGCCTCCTCGTCCTGCGTGCCAGCGGCCGGAAACGGAAGCTGCGTCACGCCCCCGGCCGGAATGACACACTTGTCATCGGGACCCGGAAGGCATGGAGGCTTGGGGATGGAGGAGACGCACGAAATACAAACAATTCCTCCCTAACCTGTGCCGCCGGTCTAAAAGAGCGGAGACCCCCAGCAGCTTGACCCTCGCCAGGTATGAGGATGAGGAGACGCCGGAGCATCCCCCTCATGTAAGGGAGGATGCTGGGCTGGCCTGCTGAAAAAAGACAAGCTTTCAGGTATGTCCCCCACTCTCCCCACCATGGCGGAGGAAACACTGCAACTGAGGCCATGGTGGAAGTGTCCGGTCTTTAAAGAAACTGCCTGCAGTGTTTCCTGGGAAAGTGGGTGGAGCTACGCTCTCTCTAGGTGCTGTCCTGAAAGACGGAGGAAGAAAAACACAAGTAGCTGCTGCAAACACTGGCGAGAACATTTCATCAGTTACTTGGATCCAAGAATGAAGCAAAACTCTGGTACACATTCTCTTCCATTATCTGTGCAATTGTGGCACAGTCTTGGTAGCTAGTGTTTTGTTTAAAGTCCTCAAAGTGGCTGAGTAGAATAGATCAAAGAGGGCAAGGACATGTGGCACTCGAGGGTTTTAGTATGTTCCGCTCCGCAAAAGGCAGCAGTAGGTCATGCAATGATGTGAGCTTTTTGCATTTAACTAGGGAGCAAGTTGTGTCCCATCCCAGGTTGTTTGTGATTTGGCAGCCCGACTCTTTCAGTTTGAGGAGTCTTTCGATCATGTTGAATATACTATAGTAGTATTACTTGACCAGCGTGCGCGGCAGTCATTTAAAAAAGTAAGGCCACAATGCTCAAATATCTTCAGTGTTGCGATGGAATGGAAGACTTGAAGACGTTCACTATTGATCTTGCTTTATCAAAAGAATCTTTTAACACTTACCTCCATGCACCAGACGAGACTACACATGGTGTTCGGTCCAAAATCTTATGGGAATAGTTTTACACGAGATACAAATAAAGTAGAGATTAAAGATACACCAGTAGAGCAGACAGCCCTAAGATCATTAATTTCATATACATTTGATAATTGACTGAAGTGTCATCATGTAAAAGAATATTAAAAATGGCTCACCACAGATCATTCATTTTGGACTCAGTCTCACAGTCACTTCCTCCCTATGCTGGGTGGTTCTTCTGCTGCTGCAGTTGTTTTAAATACTGCCACCATATTACTCCTGTCTGTTATAACGCTTAAGATCTTCCTCTTTGATATGTCCCAATAGTGCAAGCATTTGTCCACTTAGTGATTTAACTGACTGCAGTGTGTGGGTGGGCTTTGGGCTAATTGTTCTCAACAACAGAAAGTAGCATGCACTTATAGCAAGGTGTAACTCTACCCCTGGAGGAGCTGCTTAAGTATATTTGGTTCCGTACTCTGCCTCTCAACCCCAAAAACAGTCCCAACCCCTCTGGTACACCTAATATGCAGTATTAGTGCAAAAACACCGCAGTAGAGAAGAAACACAACTGTGGTAAACCAAAAGGTATGTTTACTCATAATATAAAAGTATTTAAAGGTGAGCAACATGAACTGTTACAGTTTAGAATGGTATCCCTTATAGGAACGTAATCAATAACCAAATGGCAATTACATATCCAATATTGAACATTTTATCAATAAGAACTATAATCTCTGTGCTCAACCAAGCGCATCTAATGCCTATGTGAGCAGGTTACAGGAGAGCAGAGGAATGGCTCCTATGAGTGTCAGACCCCTCTCTACTGTTCCTCCACACATAAATGCAGAACAGTAAATAAACAAGTACAACTTTTAGCAAAAATAAACTGTAATGTAATTCAACCTGCTCTTTTAGAAAGTTCTTGGTGTTTTATAGCTCTATGGGCTTCAGTAAAAGATGAATCCCTAAAGTGGGAGGTAAGGTAGTCGTGTGTTGCTGTGGCAATCCGGTTGTTCTTCGGCTAGCTCTTTGATGTTTATTTGCAGGCAATGAGACTTTGGATGATAAAGCAAAGTAGCTGAATTAATCAGTTGTGAATAACAGCAAACAATCTTCCTGTGTAAATAAACGTTTTATGTGGAACTACACACAACAGCAGACAATGGAGAGTAAAGATGTCTGTATAAAGTGTCTGATGATGATGGTGATCTCTCAGGAATGTGGCTCAAAGGATGACATCAGGTCTTCACCGCATCATGGCTCCCCCCGAATCTGAAGCCTCTGCAGGATGGATGGGATAAGAGTGGCCTCCAGGCTGCCGCAGAACAACCAAAGGGAGCTATGCGCAGGTGTCCCTCCAGATATCCTCTGGATAAATCTGCATGAGCAGGTTTCCCTGTATGCTTTGCTTCCTGGTGTTAATCACTCTGTTGGCAGTATGTGATGGCACAGTCTTTGCTGCCACTAGAAGGAAATAGTCTCACTGCAGCAATGTTAGAGTTCTGTTCAATGTTCCAGAGTTCTGATACTGCAGGTAACATAGCCAACTCCCTGTTACAAAGGAATGAAGATGTGTGACTCAAAAAAGCTATATTTTTGTAACAAAACTTGGTTTTACAGAGTAAAGACGGCTAAATCTATGTCTGTGTAGTTTGTTTAATTCATAAATAACATGATATTAGTTTTATTTTTTTACTCCAGGAGTGTATGAGGAGTTTCGAAATTGTAGAGAAATGCTTAAATAATGCATTATTTAACTAAACACATTAGATTTTAGTCGACTAAAAAGTACTGGAGATTTAGTTGACTAAATACAACTAAAATTAAAACAATTGCAGAAGACTAAAATGGCACTAAAACCAAAATGCCATTTTAGTCAAAAGATTAATGCCGCGTACACACGAGCGTACTTTCCGGCATACCGGAGTTCGTCGGACAATTCGATCGTGTGTGGGCTCCAGCAGACTTTTTTTCTCAAAAGTTTGACGGACTTATGCCGCGTACACAGGGTCGGACTTTTCGGCTACAAAAGTCCGACAGCCCGTCCGACAGACTTTCGGCGGACTTGTGGCAGACTTTCTAACGAACGGACTTGCCTACATACGATCACACAAAAGAGGGGTAGAGAAGGAAGCGCCACCTGAGTGTAGTATTCATTCTCTACCCCTCTCTCATCCATCACAGAGCCAGCTCTCTGAGGAAACAGCAGCCGCCTAGCCTACCAGCCTACTTTAACCATTACATTACTGGTTACCACTTAACCCTTGAACTTCCAGTCTGTCCCCTATGGACTAAGTTGCTCAGCCTTTTATATATGGACTTGTGTGTTTGCGCTTACAGTTACCAATACTCTGTTTGTACGATCACACAAAAGTCCGACGGATTCATACGTGATGATGTACACCGGACTAAAATAAGGAAGTTGATAACCAGTAGCCAATAGCTGCCCTAGCGTGGGTTTTTGTCCGTCGGACTAGCATACAGACATGCGGATTTCTGGGTCCAGCGGAGTTACGACGTAAAGATTTGAAGCATGTTTCAAATCTAAAGTCCGTCAGATTTGCGGCTGGAAAAGTCCGCTGAAAGTCCGGGGAAGCCCACACACGATCAGACTGTCAGCCGGCTTTAGTCCGTCGGACTTTTGTAGACGAAAAGTCCGGTCGTGTGTACGCGGCATTAGATTTGAAACATGTTTCAAATCTATCCGACGAAATCGAGTCCGGTCGAAAAGTCCGCTCGTCTGTATGTTAGTCTGATGGACAAAAACTGACACTAGGGCAGCTATTGGCTACCAACTTCCTTGTTTTAGTCCGGTCGTCACGTACGAATCTGTCGGACTTTGGTTGATCGTGTGTAGGCAAGTCCGTTCATTCGGAAAGTCCATCGTAAAGTCCATCGAAAAGTCTGCCGGGCAAAGTCTGCCGTAAAGTCCGCTCGTGTGTACGCGGCATTAGTCTAAAACTAAATCGAAATTTACTGCCAAAATGAACACTGCTTAGCACTCACAGCCACTTCTAAATTTAATGCACCGCAGATAAGATTTGTAAATTACTATGGGCAAAATATTTTATTTCAAAACTAAATATAACTAACCGGGATGTTAACCTCTGAGGGGAAAACGACCTCCCTTCCATACATCAGAGAAAAAGGAGAATATTTTGTGGTGGTTTGCACTGTGGACCTCAACGAAAATAAAGTTGCTTCCAAGTAGATGTCCCAGTTTTTCTGCTTCTCGTTCACTAATTTTGTAAGAGCTCTACAATGACAAAAAAAAAAAAAAAAGGGATTAGCTAAATTTATAAACACATTTTCAACGCTTGAATTCAGTACAATACTTCTTGATATAAAAGGTGCACTACTGAAAACCAGTGGAATGCAAAAATAAAATGAATAATACATTGTAATAAAAACATTATTAAACCAGAATTGGATTTTAACCATTTGCCGACTGCCAGCAGAATGGCACTCCTGCGCAAATCGCCGTAGCTGTACGGCAAGCACTTTAAGGAGTGTAGGGGGCATGCGTGTGTTCGCCCGCCGCATCCCTGAGGAGCCGATGCTCTTGCCCGGCAACCGCAATCTTCGTTGGGGAACCCGCGATCGCTCCCGACAGAGCAAGGACGGGGATTTGTGTGTGTAAACACACAAATCCACATCCTGTCAGGGGAGAGGAGACAGATCGTGTGTTCCTAGCATATAGGGACACCAAACCAATATCCTCCCCAAGTCAATCCCATTCCCCCACAGTTAGAACACACAGTCAGGGAACACATTTAACCCCTTGATTAGGGATGAGCTTCGAGTTCGAGTCAAACTCATGTTCAACTCGAACATCGGCTCTTCACAAGTTCGCCGAACAGTGAACAATTTGGGGTGTTCGCGGCAAATTCGAATGCCGTGGAACACCCTTTAAAAGTCTATGGGAGAAATCAAAAGTGCTAATTTTAAAGACTTATATGCATGGTATTGTCATAAAAAGGGTTTGGGGACCTGGGTCTGCCCCAGGGGACATGTATCAATGCAAAAAAAGTTTTAAAAACAAAAGTTTTTTTGGGAGCAGTGATTTTAATAATGCTTAAAGTGAAACAATAAAAGTGTAATATCCCTTTAAATTTCGTACCTGGGGGGTGTCTATAGTATGCCTGTAAAGGGGTGCCTGTTTCCCGTGTTTAGAACAGTCTGACAGCAAAATGACATTTCAAAGGAAAAAAAAGTCATTTAAAACTACTCGCGGCTATTAATGCATTGCCGGTCCGACAATACACATAGAAGTTGATTGATAAAAATGACATGGGAATTCCCCACAGGGAAACCCCGAACCAAAATTTAAAAAAAAAATGACGTGGGGGGTCCCCCTAAATTCCATACCAGGCCCTTCAGGTCTGGTATGGATATTAAGAGGAACCCCGTGCCAAAATTTTATAAAAAAAGGGCGTGGGCCCCCCCAAAAATCCATACCAGACCTGGCAGGCAGCAGAAAAAGAGGGGGGGCGAGAGAGCGCCCCCCCTCCTGAACCGTACCAGGTCACATGCCCTCAACATTGGGAGGGTGCTTTGGGGTAGCCCCCCAAAACACCTTGTCCCCATGTTGATGAGGACAAGGGCCTCATCCCCACAACCCTGGCCGATGGTTGTGGGGGTCTGCAGGCGGGGGGGCTTATCGGAATCTGGAAGCCCCCTTTAACAAGGGGACCCCCAGATGCCGGCCCTCCCCCCTGTGTGAAATGGTAAGGGGGTACAAAAGTACCCTTACCATTTTACTAAAAAATGGTCAAAAATGTTAAAAATGACAAGAGACAGTTTTTGACAATTCCTTTATTTAAATGCTTCTTCTTTCTTCTATCTTCCTTCGGTTTCTTCCTCCATCTTCTTCTGGTTCTTCCTCCTGTGTTCTCGTCCAGCATCTCCTCCGCGGCGTCTTCTTCTTCCCTTCTTCTCCCCGGGCCGCTCCGCATCCATGGCATGGAGGGAGGCTCCCGCACTTCTCTTCTTCTTCTCCGGGCCACTCCGCATCCATGGGGGCATGGAGGGAGGCTCCCGCTGTGTGACGCTTCTCCTCTTCTGACGGTTCTTAAATAACGGGGGGCGGGGTCACCGGTATTTAAGAGAAGAGTTCTCCTTCTCACAGCGGGAGCCTCCTTCCATGCATGGATGCGGAGTGGCCCGGAGAAGAAGAGAAGAAGGTGAAGAAGAGAAGAAGATAAAGAGAAGAGCAGGAGCCTCCCTCCATGCTATGGATGCGGAGCGGCCCGAGGAGAAGAAGGGAAGAAGACGCCGCGGAGGAGATGCTGGACGAGAACACCGGAGGAAGAACCAGAAGAGCCAGAAGAAGATGTAGAAAGAAACCGAAGGAAGAAAGAAGCATTTAAATAAAGGAATTGTCAAAAACTGTCTCTTGTCATTTTTAGCAGTTTTTTAGTGAAATGGTAGGGGTAAAGTACCCCCTTACCATTTCACACAGGGGGGAGGGCAGGGATCTGGGGGTCCCCTTGTTAAAGGGGGCTTCCAGATTCCGATAAGCCCCCCGCCCGCAGACCCCCACAACCACCGGCCAGGGTTGTGGGGATGAGGCCCTTGTCCTCATCAACATGGGGACAAGGTGTTTTGGGGGGCTACCCCAAAGCACCCTCCCAATGTTGAGGGCATGTGGCCTGGTACGGTTCAGGAGGGGGGGGCGCTCTCTTGTCCCCCCCTCTTTTCCTGCGGCCTGCCAGGTTGCGTGCTCGGATAAGGGTCTGGTATGGATTTTTGGGGGATCCCACGCCGTTTTTTGTTTTTTTTTTGGCGCGGGTTCCCCTTAAAATCCACACCAGACCTGAAGGGTCTGGTATGGAATTTAGGGGGACCCCCACGTATTTTTTTCTTTTAATTTTGGCCAGGGTTCCCCTTAATATCCACACCAGACCTGAAGGGCCTGGTATGGAATTTAGGGGACCCCCCACGTCATTTTTTTTAAAATTTTGGTTCGGGGTTCCCCTGTGGCGAATTCCCATGCCGTTTTTATCAATGAACTTTTATGTGTATTGTCGGACCGGCAATTCATTAATAGCCGCAAGTAGTTTTAAATGACTTTTTTTCCTTGTCATTTCCCAATGTCATTTTGCTGTCAGACTGTTCTAAACACGGGAAACATGCGCCCCTTTACAGGCATACTATAGACACCCCCCAGGTACGTAATTTAAAGGGATATTACACTTTTATTGTTTCACTTTAAGCATTGTTAAAATCACTGCTCCTGAAAAAACGGCCGTTTTTAAAACTTTTTTTTGCATTGATCCATGTCCCCTGGGGCAGGACCCAGGTCCCCAAACACTTTTTATGGCAATAACTTGCATATAAGCCTTTAAAATTAGCACTTTTGATTATTCATGTTCGTGTCCCATAGACTTTAACGGTGTTCACGTGTTCGAACAAATTTTTTTCCTGTTCACATGTTCTGGTGTGAACCAAACAGGGGGGTGTTCGGTTCATCCCTACCCTTGATCAGTCCCCTAGAGTTAACCCATTCCCTGCCAGTGTCATTTATACAGTAATCAGTGCATTTTTATAGCACTGATCAATGCAATAATGTCAGTGGTCTCAAAAAAGTTTCCGATCTGTCCGCCACAATGTCACAGTCCTGATAAAAAACCCAGATCGCTGCCATTACTAGTAAAAAAAATTAAAATGCCATAAATCTATCCCCTATAACTTTTGTGCAAACCAATCAATGTACCCTTATTGCAATTTTTTTACCAAAAATATGTAGAAGAATATAGATCAGCCTAAACTGATACAGACTTTATTTGGGATATTTATTATGGCAAAAAGTAGAAAATAATGTGTTTTTTTTTTCAAAATTGTCGCTCTTCTTTTGTTTATCGCGCAAAAAATAAAAATTGCAGAGGTGATCAAATATCACCAAAAGAAAGCTCTATTTGTGGAGGAAAAAAAAAAAGGATATAAATTTAATAAATAAGTACAACGTCGCACAACCACGCAATTGTCAGTTAAATCGACGCAGTGCTGTATCGCAAAAAATGGCCTGGTCAGGAAGGGGGTAAATCCTTCCAGGGCTGAAGTGGTTAACTTGCCGTTTTATGTTGTCATTTGTTTTCTCATCCAGCCCGTTGGTTTGCGGGTGGTACACAGCTATCACACTCCTTTCGATGCCAAGTAAACTACAAAGCCTATTGTTGAGCTGTAAAAAGATAAGGATGTATAAAATACAAAGAAAGTAGCAAGATAACACCTCTTAAATCATTTTTACAACAATGCTATTTTGAAAGTACACCTACTTGATTGACAAACTCTATGCCTTGGTCAGACAGGATTCTTTTGGGACAACCGTGTCTATAGATCATTGAACAAAGGTGTTGTCCCACTTCAGCGGCACATTTAGTTTTTAGTGGGAAAGCCTCCACCCACTTCGAAAAATAATCTGTTGCTGTGAGGATATATTGATATCCGTCAACAGTTGTTGTCATAGGTCCTGCTAAGTCGATGCCAACGAGCTCCCAGACATTCGACACCTAATAGGATTAAAAAAATACCTTATTTATCAGCGTATAACACGCACAGGCATATAACACGCACATTCATTTTAAGAGTGAAGTTTCAGGAAAAAAAAAAATTTTAAATAAGGAAAATAGCAAAATAAGGGTCAGTGCCCATCTGCAGCCTCACCATTGCCATCAATGCAGCCTGATCAATGCCCATCTGCAGCCTCACCATTGCCATCAATGCAGCCTGATCAATGCCCATCTGCAGCCTCACCATTGCCATCAATGCAGCACCCTTACCATTGCCATCAGTGCAGCCTAATCGATGCCCATCTGCAGCCTAGATGGGACAGGGAGGGGGCAGGACGAGCGCCGACAGATTACATACAGTGAGAATCTCCTATGATAGACAGAACAGTGGTCCAATGGCGGCCCAGGAGACGGGACTTTCTATTACAGAGGCTGCCAAGTAAACAGGAGATTCTCACTGTATGTAATCTGATGGCGCTCGTCCCGCCCCCCTCCCTGTCCCCTCCAAGGCAGCTAAAATTGAAGTATTGGCGTATAACACGCACACGCTATTTGCACCCGATTTTCATGGTGAAAAAGTGAGTGTTATACGCCAATAAATACAGAATATATTATTTTTAAATGTATGAAATATATTTTGTAGCTCATGTAAAATAAGATACTGCTTTAAGAACATTTACCTTAATAAAGTCCAATGGCTGGCTAACTTTCAATGGTTTTTCCACCTTCTTACACTTCTCACATTCCCGGACCTTCAATTCAAGAAAACAATTGTTAACATGTATGCAGCTTTCACAAGTATGTAAATACACAAAAACAAGTAGATCGCATACCCAGTTGTCAATCTCTACAGTCATGCGATTCCAGTAATATTTGGAACACACTGCAGAGCGTGTCTTTATGATGCCCGTGTGACCCCCAGTTGGAGAAATATGAAATTCCATAAAGATTTTCTTTGCCTCCTCTTTAGTTTGGATGGCTCTTTGTTTGCCATAAAAGAGCTTTCCATCTATAATGAAAATGGACAATAAAAGCTGCATTCATTAAAATGCTATCTTACCAATCCATTGCGACAGATTGTATTTCTGATACTCACCATTTAGTCTGAATTTGGAGGCGTACTTCCGAAGGTTGCGTTTTTCATTTTTAGAAAACCCCGATGGGTATGCTCCCACAGAGAGAAAATTAGAAACCACTTCCCACTTTTTCTCCATACCTAAAAATGTAGCAGACCACTATCAGCAAACGCTGAGCATCAAAACCTGTACGCACAGGTTGGTGAGATCTCACTAAAAAATAGGGGTGCAACGGATCGTCATCGATCCGTGATCCGATCCGCGGAGGTTGACCCGATCCGCGGAGGTTGATCCGTACGGGACACCCGCGATCCGCTCTGTGGCCTCAGCCATAGGAAAGGCCGCGGCTTTGGCCTAGCTCCGGAGCGGCGGCCATCTTGGTACACCCGGCGGCCGTTTAGCACGTGATCGCTCCGTCAAATGACAGAGCGATCACTTGTAACAAACTGGCGTCATGTCATGACGCCTGTTCCTCTCTCCCCTCTGTGTACTGATCTGTACAGTGGAGTGGAGAGATCGGATGGCAGCAGTGCCAATACTCTGCAATGCCCTGTCAATATTCTGCAATGCCCTGCCAATACTCTGCAATGCCCTGCCAATACTCTGCAATGCCCTGTCAATACTTTGCAATGCTCTGCTGCAATGCCCTGCCAATACTCTGCAATGCCCTGCCAATACTCTTCCATACCCTGCCAATAGTCTGCAATACCCTGCCAATAGTCTGCCAATAGTCTGCCACACCCTGCCAATAGGGAGATTGTGGATATTACAGTGGGGGAGATTTTTTTTGTTGTTGATCCGATAATGATCCGAACCGTGACTCCTGATCCGAGGAACGATCCGAACCGTGAGTTTTTTGATCCATTGCACCCCTACTAATAAACAAATGCACAAATCTTGATAAAGCCAGAAAAAAAAAACTACAAATGGTTTTAGAGAGGTAAGGAAACTATTTACAGCCTTACTAGGTTTGCAGCTGTCTGTAACTGCCAACTTTGGTAATATACTGAACATTCAATGGGTGGTAAACATTAAAAAGTAGCCTTATTACAATATATAAGCATTAATAATAATGGTCTCTATCCATCTAAAATGATATATGCCCCAGCAATTAGCAGTATTCAGATATTACTTACTGGTCGGGGAGCCTGATAGATCCGGACTGCTATGCAACGGACCAAAACCAAATGCAAAGCCTGTAAAGGTAAAATGTAAGGTAAGTAAATAATGAATAGTGTTGCGCTGTCAACCAAACAATTGTATTAACTCTATAAATGCAATAATAACTGACAGCAATTCCTGTGCAATAATGCAAACAATTGTGCCATGTGTCTCAAGGATGGACACAAATAACTCGTCACAAATATGCATCCTTAATAAAGTCTGTAATGAATACTCATGATGTATCCCTTCAGCATTTCTTGTGAGTGTCCATAATAGTAGGTGACTCTTCCCTTTCTTCCCATGTCACCTCTGTGCTCTCCAGCCTCTCACCTGAGATATGCTTGGTGTACAGCATATAATGATATCTCTCAAAAGTGAGGTAATGCTGTCGAGTTGCCTCTGGGGGTCCTCTGTATACTTTCCCAGCACTCTGCTCTCTGTAATAAAAGTGTAGATTCTACAGTGTTCCTACAGGGTCCTTTCCTGTATCCTCCAGGTATGGATGTATAGAAAATAATACTCTTGTAGTATTTTACTGTTTAATAGAAAAAGCAGCTAAAACTCACATTTAAAAGCCAAAAATAGGCAAAAATCTACAAGTGCCAAACTTAATTTAGCCAAGCTAGCATTCAACCGCTGGGCATGTGGATGGCTGAGAGCAAACTTCTTTCAGGGGTGCAGCAGCTGGGGCAGGGAAATTTGCCTGGTACAATCTGACCTCAGTGTACCAATAGCAGATTGCCCGCAAGTACTTGGCTGTGACACATCTAATTCTACACCTTCATTCCTCTCAGTGCAGGTTTCAGAGAGGACTGAAGGTAGAGTGGGGTTGGAGATCCCAGCTGATGAGGAGCAAGGAGAGGTCCTCTTTGTTCTTTGGTGTGGGTCTTTTAGGTACGCTTGCCAACGAACTGCATGGCAGGTCGACATATGTCTGGTCAAGCATGTGGTGCCCAAGCGGGTGATGTTTTGGCCACGCGAGATACGCTTGAGACATATGTTGCAAATAGCAGTGGGCGATCTGATGCATTCGTCTCAAAAAAGGCCCACACCAAAGAACTTCTGGAATAACGCACAGAGACAGCAGTGCCCTGCACATGCGGAATACTGATATGAAGTGCACCATCCATTTGACAGTGAAGGGGGGCACAACCATTACTGGTGTAAATAGGGGTTCCTAGAGATGAAAAGGGGTACAATAAATGGCTTCTCACTTGCTGTCTCCCATTATACTAAGCCAGAGGGAGCAGCACCGAAGAGATTAAGGTGCACCCATTATACTAATCCAGAGGGAGCTGTGCTGAAGGGGTTAATGGGGCACCCAATATACAAAGCCATTATACCAAGCCAGAGGGAGCATAATGTGTGTATAATAAATCTGTATGAGGGGTCCACTATATGTGTGTGTGTAAATAATAATCTGTATGGGGGGTCCCTTATATGTGTATACATATTGATCTGTATGGGGTCCCCTATAAAACAATACACAGTGCTCTATGCATACAACTAGGGATGAGCTCTGAGTTCGAGTCGAACCCATGTTTCGACTCGAACATCACATGTTCGGTTGTAAGTCGAATTGCGAATGTTATAGGCCATTCACGCCAAATTTGAGTGGCACGTCATGGCCCATAATTCACTGCGGCATCGCAGTGCATTGCTGGCTGATGATTGGCCAAGTATGCACTATGACCCACATGCTTGGCCAATCACAGCGCCGTCTGTACAGAGAGCCGTAATTGGCCAAAGCCAGGGTGGCTTTGGCCAATTATGGCTCAGGGGGTTTAGTACACGCCCCACAATATATAAGGCCGCCTGCGTGGTGGCCTTGTGTAGTGTGTTGCGGCGGAGAGAGATAGACAGAGAGACAGTGTCATTTGATTTAAGGTAGAGTAGGCAGGTGAGTCAGTTAGCTGCACTTACAGTGTATTGTGTGTATAAATATATATATATATATATATATATATATATATATATATATATATATATATATATTATATTATATATATATATATATACATACATACACACACACACACACACACACACTGTATTGAGTTTAGCTGGATCCGTTCCGGTTATTCTCTTCCTAATATACTGACAGGCAGGCGTTTTTACAGTATTTACAGTTAGTGTACTGTGTCCTCTGCACAGTGTGCACCTAAAGCTACCTGAAGACACATGCTGGTGTTCTTCTGATACTATTAATACCACAGGCAGGCAGCTGCAGTATTTACAGTTAGTGTACTGTGTCCTCTGCACAGTGTGCACCTAAAGCTACCTGAAGACAATTGCTGGTGTTCTCATACTAATAATACTACAGGCAGGCAGTTGATTCTGCTAGCTGCAGTATAATCAATATATATATATATATATATATATATATATATATATATATATATATATATATATATATATATATATATATATATATATATATATATATATATATATATATATATATATATATATATATATATTATATATACACATCCCGGCTTTGTGCAGGTACATCTCACTGCAGGCCATTAGTATGTCTGTAAGGCCAACAAGGAGAGGCAGACAGTCACAAGCCAATAAAAGAGGGCAAGTGGGCTCTGTGTCTACAGCCAACAGTGCTGGTCGTGGACACGGTGCATCCTCATCAGCACGTGGCCGTGGGACACGCTTGTCCTTTTTTTCGGCAGCTGGCCGTGTTGAGCCGCAACATCCCGAGTGGATGACCAAGCCCTCCTCATCCTCTCTCACCTAGGCTCAGGGTACTTTGTCTGGCAAAGCAGCTGCCAATGCGGCCTCTTCCTTCGGCTCAATGGCATCGGTCTCTCCTTCCCTAGCCCCACCATGTCCTCCTGAGGAGTCCCCCGAACTATTTGACCACAGTGTTGGGTACATGCTCCAGGAGGAAGCCCAGCATTTTGAAGGCTCCGATGATGGTACCCAGCTAGAGGAAGGCAGTAACGTGAGCCCAGAGGGAGGGGGTGCCCAAGGACAGCAATCTGGCAGTCATGTTTCCCCAGCTGCAGCATACTGCCAGGTTTGCTCCAGTGATGAGGAGGGAGGGGATGATGAGGAAGTCACTGACTCCACGTGGGTGCCTGATAGGAGAGAGGAGGAGGAGGCACATCTCCAACGAGGCAGGATGCCCTCCAGGGGCCAGCTTAAGGGCAGCACACCGACTGCATCACACTGCAGAGCTCCGCATGTGCAGGGCACTGCTGTCTCTGTGCGTTATTCCAGAAGTTCTTTGGTGTGGGCCTTTTTTGAGACGAATGCATCAGATCGCACCACTGCTATTTGCAACATATGTCTCAAGCGTATCTCGCGTGGCCAAAACATCACCCGCTTGGGCACCACATACTTGACCAGACATATGTCGACCTGCCATGCAGTTCGTTGGCAAGCGTACCTAAAAGACCCACACCAAAGAACAAAGAGGACCTCTCCTTGCTCCTCATCAGCTGGGATCTCCAACCCTACTATACCTTCAGTCCTCTCTGAAACCTGCACTGAGAGGAATGAAGGTGTAGAATTAGATGTGTCACAGCCAAGTACTTGCGGGCAATCTGCTATTGGTACACTGACGTCAGATTGTACCAGACAAATTTCCCTGCCCCAGCTGCTGCACCGCTGAAAGAAGTTTGCTCTCAGCCATCCACATGCCCAGCGGTTGAATGCTAGCTTGGCTAAATTGCTAGCACTTCAACTGCTGCCTTATCAGTTGGTAGACTCTGCCCCCTTCCGTGAGTTTGTGGAATGTGCGGATCCTCAGTGGCAGGTTCCCAAACGCCACTTTTTATCACGGAAGGTGATTCTGGCTCTCTACTGACATGTGGAAGGCAATGTCTTGGCCTCGCTGGACAGGGCTGTCAGTGGTAAGGTGCATATTATCGCTGACTCATGGTTCAGCAGGCATGGACAGGGACGTTACCTATCTTTCACCGCGCACTGGGTGACTTCTGGCAGCTGGGAAGGATGCAGGACAGGGTGCAGTAGTGTTGGAGGTTGTTCCACCACCACGCCTCCAAAATTCTACTAGTGGTGATTCTGCCACACCTCTCTCCTCCACCCCCTCCTCTTCTTCTTCCTTCATGGCCTCTTCCTGTGCTGATTTGTCCTCGGAACCAGAGGTGCTCTGTAGGCGTTCAAGGGGATAAGCAAGCACGCAGGCAAAAAGATGCCATGCGGTGCTTAAGCTGGTGTGCTTGGGGGACAGGAGCCACACTGGGGCAGAGATTCTGTCAGCTCTGCAGGGGCAGGTTCAGAGGAGGTTGACGCCACGCCAGCTTAACCCAGGAATGGTGGTTTGCGACAATGGCACCAACCTCCTCTCCGCCCTCCGACAGGGACAACTGACCCATGTGCCCTGTTTGGCTCACGTCCTTAACTTGGTGGTGCAACGGTTCTTGGGCAGGTACCCAGGCTTACAGGATGTCCTGAGGCAGGCCAGGAAAGTCTGTGTGCATTTCTGCCGGTCATATAATGCCAGTGCTCGGCTGGCTGACCTCCAAAAGGAATTCAAGCTGCCCAAGAACCGCCTAATCTGTGACATGCCCACCATGTGAATCTCAATGTTGGACATGCTGCAGTGGCTGCACATGCAGCAGAAAGCCATCAATGAGTACCTATGCGACTATGGCACCAGGACAGGGTCAGGGGAGCTTGGGTTTTTTTCCCCGCGCCAGTGGGCCATGATCAGGGATGCATGCACTGTCCTGTCACCATTTGAGGAGGCCACGAGGATAGTGTGCCGTGACAGTGCATGCATCAGTGACACTGTCCCTCTTGTCCACCTGTTGGAGCACACGCTGCGTGGAATAATGGACAGGGCACTTGAGGCAGAACAGAGGCAGGAAGAGGAGGACTTCCTTACCTCTCAAGGCCCCCTTTATCCAGACAGTGTTCCTGCGTGCCTGCCGATCACACAGGAAGAGGAGGAGGAGGATTGTGTCAGCATGGAGGTGGAGCCTGGCACTCAGCATCAGTCTTCAAGGGATCATTTACAGTCCCAAGAAACCCATGGACTTGTACGTGGCTGGGAGGAGGTGGCTGTGGATCATGCCGTCCTTAGTGACCCAATGCCTCAGCAAGCCTACGCTGCATGGCCTCCCTGATCCTGCAAAGCCTGCGGAAGGATCCTCGTATTCGTGGTATCAAGGAGAGGGATCATTACTGGCTGGCAACCCTCCTTGATCCACGTTACAAGGGTAAGGTTGCGGACCTTATCTTGCCAGAGGAGCAGAGGATGAAACATCTTTCGGAGGCCTTGCAGAAAGGTCTGTGCAGCGCGTTCCCAGAGACTGTGAGGTAACAAATTCCTGTTCCTGGACAATGTGTTGCTGAGGCTTCGGCCAGTAAAAGGGGGTGCAGGGGAGAAGGTGGCCGTCTGACCGATGCGTTCAGACAATTTTTTAGTCCGCAGCCCCAAGGTATGATCGGTTCCAGCAACCATCACCAGCGTCTGTTTTACGTGGTGCAGGAATACCTAGGGGCAAGATCTGACTTGGACGCCTTTCCCACCGAAAATCCTCTGGGTTACTGGGTCTTGAGGATGGATCACTGGCCAGAGCTTGCACAGTATGCAATTGAGCTACTGGCCTGTACTGCATCTAGCATTCTTTTGGAACGCACATTCAGTGCTGCTGGAGGCTTTGTAACCGATCACAGGGTGCCCTGTCCACCGACTCGGTCGATCGACTGACCTTCATAAAAATGAATCAGGTTTGGATCACCTCCAGTGATAACAAAAGCTTGCCACCACCCTCATTTATAGCTGGCTATCGCAGTAGGCGGCATTGGAAGGCTAAAACAGGTAACAACAAAGTCTGGGGAATGCCCAGGAAAAAAACAAAGCCTACTTACCACCAGCTTGCAGGCAACCAAATTGACCTAACAGTACGCGTTAAAAAAAGGGTTTAGTCCACACGCATTTGCAAATGCATGCGTGAGCCACAGAGCCACGTCACGGAACCCTTGTATCTGTGGTCCTAACACTAAACTTGTACCTTTAAGGAGGGGTGGGCTCCCCTTCAGTCCACCTGCTCTCATTTATCCATTAAAATACATGTGCCTCCACTGTGGGGACACTCATAGTTTAGTGTTAGGACCACAGATACAAGGGTGCTGTGACGTGGCTCTGTGACTCACGCATGCGTTTGCAAATGCGTGTGGACTAAACCCCTTTTTTAACACGTACTGTTAGACAGGTCAATTTGGTTGTCTGCAAGCTGGTGGTAAGTAGGCTTTGGTTTTTTCCTGGGCATTCCCCAGACTTTGTTGTTACTTGGATCACCACCACCTACCAAGCACCTGATGCTGATGTAACAAATCATTTTTTTTGTTATGTCAGATCCCTTCAAGACTGCCTATGCTGATGCTGAGCGACTATCCTGTTATGCTGAGTGACTATCCTCTTCCTCCTTAATGATCATGCTGATAGCTTGTAAGAACATTTTTGGTTCTGGGCGCCGCCACCAGTGGCTAAGGCCCAATTTTTCAGCCTCTGTTTAACAGGGGCGTGTAATTACAATTTTTGATGCAATATTTTGCAGGAGGGTTCGTTGCTGCGCACAACTACAGTATCTGTGAGAGGTTGCAGTGTTGTGGCACCAGCACCAGTGCCTAAGGCCTAATTTTTCTTCCCCTGTTTAACAGGGGCAAGTAATTACAATTCTTGATCTAATATTTCACAGCAGGGCGTTCCAGCACCCACCAAGAGTTACAGTGAGGGCTTACAGTGTTGTGGCAACACCAACACCTAAGGCCCAAATTTCTGTAGAGTATATAGGGCAGGCCTCTACTTTCAAACATCCAACTTACAAACGACTCTGACTTGCAAACGGAAGGAGATAACAGGAAATGAGATGAAATCTACCCCTAGGAAGGGAAATTCTCTCCTGTAATGCCCTGTACACACGATAGGATTTTCCGATGGAAAATGTGTGATAGGACCTTGTTGTCGGAAATTCCGACCGTGTGTAGGCTCCATCACACATTTTCCATCGGAATTTCCGACACACAAAGTTTGAGAGCTTGCTATAAAATTTCCCGACAACAAAATCCGTTGTCGGAAATTCTGATCGTGTGTACACAAATCCGACGCACAAAGTGCCACGCATGCTCAGAATAAATTAAGAGACGAAAGGTATTGGCTACTGCCCCGTTTATAGTCCCGACGTACGTGTTTTACGTCACCGCGTTCAGAATGATCGGATTTTCCAACAACTTTGTGTGACTGTGTGTATGCAAGACAAGTTTGAGCCAACATCCGTCGGAAAAAATCCATGGATTTTGTTGTCGGAATGTCCGATCAATGTCCGACCGTGTGTACGGGGCATAAGAGTTAATATGGGAAAAACGTGTCTCCTCTCCGCTGATGCTTTATCACCAATCCTTGTTTCACTAAAAACCCCAAATTTTCAAAAAACATTTGTCATTGGGACAGAAAGTGAGGTGAAATCTTCTGAAGAGGAGCACAGACAGCAAAACAAATGTCACAGGGGTGATAACCCTTCCCTATGTTTTCCAAAAAGCTTAAAAATAGATTTTTTGGCTGGAGCTACACTTTAAAAACGTACCAGTTCAAAATTACAAACAGATTCTACTTAACAACAAACCTACAGTCCCTGTCTTGTTTGCACCGCCTGTATACTGCTGTTCAGAGTATATAGGGCCTGGGGGCCCCACGCCTTTCCTTTTTTTAATTCGGGTGCAGGGTTCCCCTTAATATCTATACAAGACCCAAAGGGGCTGGTAATGGGCTGGGGGGTACCCATGCTATTTGTCTCACTGATTTTTATCCATATTGCCAGGACCCGACATTACATTAAAGCCGCAAGCAGTTTTAAATGACTTTTTTCCTTTAGAAATGTAATTTTGTGCAGGGACTGTTCTAAACACGGGAAACATGCGCCACTTTACAGGCATACTATAGACACCCCCCAGGCACGATATTTAAAGGAATATTTCACTTATTTTTTTCACTTTAAGCATCATTAAAATCACTGCTCCCGAAAAAATTGCCGTTTTTGAAACTTTTTTTTGCATTGATACATGTTCCCTGGGGCAGTACCCGGGTCCCAAAAACCCTTTTCAGGACAATAACTTGCATATTAGCCTTTAAAATAAGCACTTTTGATTTTGATAGTTCGGGTCCCATAGACTTTAACGGGGTTCTAAAGTTCCTGCAAACTTTCGGTCCATTCGCTGGTTCTGGTGCGAACCGAACCGGGGGGGGGGGGTGTTCGGCTCATCCTTACATACAACACATCCCCTATAGTGTTACACAGAGCTCTGTACTCTTATGCCCTGTACACACGGTCGGACATTGATCGGACATTCCGACAACAAAATCCATGGATTTTTTCCGACAGATGTTGGCTCAAACTTGTCTTGCATACACACGGTCCCACAAAGTTGTCGGAAAATCCGATCACTCTGAACGCGGTGACGTAAAACATGTACGTCAGGACTATTAACGGGGCAGTAGCCAATAGCTTTCATCTCTTTATTTATTCTGAGCATGCGTGGCACTTTGTCCGTTGGATTTGTGTACACACGATCGGAAATTCCGACAACGGATTTTGTTGTCGGAAAATTTTATAGCCTGCTTTCAAACTTTGTGTGTCGGAAAATCCGATGCAAAATGTGTGATGGAGCCCACACATGGTCGGAATTTCCAACAACAAGGTCCTATCACACATTTTCCGTCGGAAAATCCGACCGTGTGTACGGGGCATTATACTGAACTCTCCATACAACTACTACACTGCTCCTTACAGGGGTCCTCTAGAGATGTCCAAAAAGTCCAACATGTGTCCCATACAGGCACACAGCCCACTATATCCTCTTCATATGTACACACAAAGCTCTGTCCTGAGACCCCATATCCCATTATATAGGGATCACCTATAGCAGGGGTATTAAATTAAAATTCAATGAGGTCTGGGCACCAAAATTTTCTTTGGGCTGAGGTCCGAATCTTTAATCCATGCTATGACTCAGAAAGATTGTAGATGTGCCCATCAGCATGCCCCTTAACATAAAATCTGCCCATCAGAGTGCCCCTTGACATAAATTAGGGGCATGCTGATGGGCACATTTTCTGCTAAGGAACACTCTGATGGGCACAACAAAATGTCCCCATCAGAGTGCCCCCTTTTACATCAGATGTCCCCATCAGAGTGCCCCCTTTTACATCAGATGTCCCCATCAGAGTGCCCCCTTTACCATCAGATGTCCCCATCAGAGTGCCCCCTTTACCATCAGATGTCCCCATCAGAGTGCCCCCTTTTACCATCAGATGTCCCCATCAGAGTGCCCCCTTTTACATCAGATGTCCCCATCAGAGTGCCCCCTTTTACATCAGATGTCCCCATCAGGGTGCCCCCTTACATCAGATGTCCCCTTTTACATCAGATGTTCCCATCAGAGTGCCCCCTTTTACATCAGATGTCCCCATCAGAGTGCCCCCTTTTACATCAGATGTCCCCATCAGAGTGCCCCCTTTTACATCAGATGTCCCCATCAGGGTGCCCCCTTACATCAGATGTCCCCTTTTACATCAGATGTTCCCATCAGAGTGCCCCCTTTTACATCAGATGTCCCCATCAGAGTGCCCCCTTTTACATCAGATGTCCCCATCAGAGTGCTCCCTTTTACATCAGATGTCCCCATCAGAGTGCTCCCTTTTACATCAGATGTCCCCATCAGAGTGCTCCCTTTTACATCAGATGTCCCCATCAGGGTGCCCCCTTACATCAGATGTCCCCATCAGGGTGCCCCCTTACATCAGATGTCCCCTTTTACATCAGATGTTCCCATCATAGTGCTTCCTTACATCAGATGTCCCCATCAGAGCGCCCCCCTTACATCAGGTGTATACATGTCCTGTACTCACGTCAATATGCCTGCAACTTCCATCGTCCTGCAACACCAAATCCGTCCAAAAACCACCAAAATTTGCGCTGCAAGATCACACCCCCAATCAGCCCAATACCAATAGTCTTCCGCCTATGATGTGGCGCGCATGTGCAGAGAACGAAGCAGAATCTGACATTTAGATTCTCACACCCTCCATGCTCTCCGTGGTTTGACTCTCATCAAATAATGCCTCCGATGAACTCCGAATGCAAAGTGTTAACGTCATGTCAGCTGATCATGATATCAGTTGGAGTGGCGTTACGTACTGCGCATGCACAGTTCGTTGGATGCATTATCCAAAGGGAGGCATTATTCAACAGGACAGGTAAGCAACAGACGAGCGCATCCAAGAGATGAAGCCGGGGTCACTACACAGAAAATCAATCCAAGGAAACAACAGGCAGGACGAGGAATAGCAAGAAGGAGCTCAGAGACAAATGAGAATATTGCTCAGCCAATGGGAGATTATCTCAGCATGACTTACATAATGAAGGAGATGAGGGGGAGGGGAGGAAGTCACTTATGGTGACCATAGAGACATGGAAATTCAGCTGGTTCAGCAGGGATCGGTCACATTTCCATCCATGTGTGGTCACTGCCGGATAAAAGTCACTCGATCAGCGGCTGCAGCCAATAGCTTCATCACTGATCTGTGTATTCTGAGAGCGGAGGAGCGCCCCCCATTGTCAGAATACAATAGTGCAGCGGGGAGGATTCCCCCATCCCCCTCCAATGTGTTCAGTTTGTTTTTGCTCAGCCCGTTGGCTGAATGAAATAACTGAACCATGTAAAATAGCAAAATATAATAATCATCAACTAATCACCATGAAGGGGTTAATCTACATTTCCACACTATATATGTGTGTATCGTCATCTGCTGGGGATAAAAGACATCACAGTGACTATGGAGGAAGAGGACGGACATGATGGGGGTTACTGGGTGTAAATAGAAAATAAGATCTTATTACCTCCTCTGCTGCCTCTTCTAATAATGTCTCCTCTCGAATTCCTCCTGACTCACCTTTCACCCGGAACTTCCCATTTCTACCTGACATCACTTCCTATCTGTACCTGACATCACTTCCTATCTACAATAGAGACTTCCTGTCTACCATAGAGACTTCCTGTCTAGAAGTGAGATCACCACCTTGTGGAACTCAAAGGAACTGCAGCCCTGAGAAACATCTCGTAGTGTGAACACGTCCTTGTGCTGTGTGTGTATGTACTGTATATCCTTATAGATGGGTCATCTCCACTCCCACCAAGGGGGATAGAAATATATTACTGCTCGGGGGGGAGACATTTTGGCCCCTTTGATTTTGCAGTAAAATTGATTGCAGATTTAGTCATGTAGAACATCTGTTATATGGATACAAAGAACCCCAGCCGAGAGTAAAGGGTGGAAATGGCTCCTGATCCCCAGATTTGGACAATTATGTCACCAATATAAATAGAATAAAACCCGCGCTATGTGTAACAACTCAAATACCTACAAAAATAACTTATACCGGACTGCTGCTGTAACAAAGGTAAGTATTCCCTTTATCAACTAGAAGAGCATTATGTGTCACAGCGCTGTCCTATTGTGTGTGCACATAAATCATCACAAATACACTAAAATATGTGGATACATTCATATATAAAGTGCTAGGGGCTCAAATAATATTATCTGCAGATCTACTGCTTCCACTTTACACCTACTTCACTGATCTTTTGATGTTTATCAGTAAATTAAATAAACTAAACCATTTGCAAAATCATGTAATCATACAATATTTTGTTCTCAATATAGTGTTCTCGGCAAGTCCACTGCTTCCACTTTGCATCTACTTCAATGAACTTATTTTTCTAAAAGAAAAAAACCCCACCAATCAATGAAAAGTTGATAAGGTGTAAAGTTCTCGGTGCTCCAAACTGTGCCAGCTGTAGTGTAGCCACGCCTTCTTCCACCTCTTACACACGTGATGGTGAGGGCGCCCCCTTAGTAGTGCTTCCCCACTCACCAGAGCAATATGACTCCCAGCTTTTCATCTACCAGAGTCACCATTATCCTTCACACTCTCCTCACCTCCGATGGCAAAGGAACTGGATCCTCCTCGCTCACTCCTGAGAGTCTGCTGCGCTTTCTGTCATCTCCCTCCTAGACTCCTCCTCCGACCGCTGTTCCAGCAGGAGCTCCGCCTCTTCGTACACACTCAGAGCTCCGCCTCTTCGTACACACTCAAAGCTCCGCCTCTTCGTACACACTCAGAGCTCCGCCTCTTCGTACACACTCAGAGCTCCGCCTCTTCGTACACACTCAGAGCTCCGCCTCTTCGTACACACTCAGAGCTCCGCCTCTTCGTACACACTCAGAGCTCCTCCTCTTCATACACACTCAGAGCTCCTCCTCTTCATACACACTCAGAGGTCCTCCTCTTCATACACACTCAGAGCTCCGCCTCTTCATATACACTCAGAGCTCCACCTCTTCATACACACTCAGAGCTCCGCCCCTTCATTCACACTCAGAGCTCCGCCCCTTCATAAACAATCAGAGCTCCGCCCCTTCATAAACACAAAGAGCTCCGCCTCTTCATTCACATTCAGAGCTCCGCCTCTTCATACACACTCAAAGCTCCGCCTCTTCATACACACTCAGGGCTCCGCCTCTTCATACACACTCAGGGCTCCGCCTCTTCATACACACTCAGAGCTCCGCCTCTTCATACACACTCAGGGCTCCGCCTCTTCATACACACTCAGGGCTCCGCCTCTTCATACACACTCAGAGCTCCGCCTCTTCATACACACTCAGGGCTCCGCCTCTTCATACACACTCAGGGCTCCGCCTCTTCATACACACTCAGGGCTCCGCCTCTTCATACACACTCAGAGCTCCGCCTCTTCATACACACTCAGGGCTCCGCCTCTTCATACACACTCAGAGCTCCGCCTCTTCATACACACTCAGGGCTCCGCCTCCTCATACACACTCAGAGCTCCGCCTCTTCATACACACTCAGAGCTCTGCCTCTTCATACACACTCAGGGCTCAGCAGCTCTGGTGCAGCTCTGCATGAAAACCAATCAGCTTCCAGGTTTTATTGTCAAAGCTTAATTGAACAAGCTGAAGTTAGAACCTGATTGGCTACCATGCACAGCTGCACCCGATTCTGAATACTCCAGCTTTAGTAAATCTCCCCCAATTCTTTTATAACCAACACCAGGAAGTGCTGTGTGTGCCACGACTTCCGGTGACACCACTTCCTGTCTGTGGAACGCGCAGCACTTCCTTTCTACTTGAGAAGTAGATGCAAAGTGGAAGCAGTGGACTGGCAGAGAACACTCTATTGAGCACAAAATATTGTTTGTTTACATGAATTTTGCACAGGTTTTTAGTTTATTTAATATAGCAGCAAATATTATAAGATTAACCCCTTCAATACAGGGCACTTACACCCCCTTACTGCCCAGGCCATTTTTCAGCTTTCGGCGCTCTCACACTTTCAATGAAAATTGCGCGGTCATGCTACACTGTAACCCTGTGAAATCATTTTCTTCACACAAATAGAGCTTTCTTTTGGTGATATTTAATCACTTTTGGGTTATTTATTTTAAAAAAAAAAAGGACAAAAATGTTGAGAAAATAAAGTTTTTCTTAGTTTCTGTCAGTAAATTTTGTAAATAAGTAATTTTTCTCCTTCACTGATGGGTGCTGATGAGGTGGCACTGATGAGGTGGCACTTATGGGCACTGATGAGGTGGCACTTATGGGCACTGATTTAGGTGGCACTGATGGGTGCTGATGAGGTGGCACTAATATGCCGCACTTATGGGCACTGTGTTGTAGAAATCCATATTAACCTAATATATGTATTTCATATTATCCATATTAATTTGTATATGTTATTAATATAATTATCATAAGTAATTATTATGATATTCATATTATTATTATATAGTAGTAGTATTATCATCAATATCAAAGCAATAGTTATTCGTTTTTTATTAATGTATATTATATTATTAGTCTTTATTAATGTATATTATATTATTAGCCTTTACTAATGTATATTATATTATTAGTCTTTATTAATGTATATTATATTATTAGCCTTTACTAATGTATATTATATTATTCCAATATATAGAAAATCTTCATTTCTAAATGTTGAACTCTAGATGACCTCTCTGCTTCATGCTGGTATTTTTTTGTAAGACAGTCACAAGTTTACTGGGTGAAAGTTAATTAGGATAAAGTTCAGACAATCTCAGACACCTGTCTGAACTATAGATGACTCCATTATTTTTATTTATGGTTAGTTACAATGACATAGATTTTAGCAACCAATCATATTGTACCACATGTAATTCCATGGTCAAGAAATCATTATAAAAAAAGGGCTGCTTGCCTTTCTTTGAGGGAGTGATGAACTCGCTCCCAGCTGCAGCTGTTTGTTATTTTTTACTGTTATTTGTAATTGTTATTTTTATTGTTTTCTCCTCCTTTATTGGAAATTGCCTGATCATTCGTTACTTTTCAACATCAATTTGGAGGCCCCAGCGAGATCAGTATACCCCAGTAGCTGTCTAACTTAACTCCATGCTGGTGAGGCAATGGCTTCAACCCCTTTATTGCAAGTTCTGCATTGTGTTGTCCACGTCTTCTCAGCAAAAGTGGGAGAGAATGATTGCTGCTGGGTATCACTGTACCAAGCAGGATTTCCATGGAGGCAGGTTAGGTCTTCTGAACTGTAAGTGCATTAGATGCATTGTGGAGGATGAGATTCCCTGGGTGCTAGGTTTTATAAAATATTAAAGGGTAACCCTGCAGAGGTTTAGCTACCCTCTGTGTAACCTGAGTTTTACATGCATGTTGGTATCCTACACTGATTAAATCAGTCTGGAAGAGGTTTTTTAGGGGGGTGTTGGACCCCTGGAGAACCTGAATCGGTATCCTAGACCTACAAGAGGTCTGGACGAGGTTCTGGGGTAAGTATTTTACCCTGGAGAACATGAATTGGTATCCTAGACCTACAAGAGGTCTGGACAAGGTTTTGGGGTAAGTATTTTACCCTGGAGAACATGAATTGGTATCCTAGACCTACAAGAGGTCTGGACAAGGTTCTGGGGTAATTTCTTGACCCCTGGAGAACCTGAATTGGTATCCTAGACCTACAAGAGGTCTGGACGAGGTTTTGGGGTACATCATTTTATGACCCCTGGAGAACCTGAATTGGTAACCTAGACGTACAAGAGGTCTGGACAAGGTTCTGGGGTAAGTATTTTACCCTGGAGAACCTGAATTGGTATCCTAGACCTACAAGAGGTCTGGACAAGGTTCTGGGGTGTGTATTTTACCCTGGAGAACCTGAATTGGTATCCTAGACCTACAAGAGGTCTGGACAAGGTTCTGGGGTAATTTCTTGACCCCTGGAGAACCTGAATTGGTATCCTAGACCTACAAGAGGTCTGGACAAGGTTCTGGGGTAAGTATTTTACCCTGGAGAACCTGAATTGGTATCCTAGACCTACAAGAGGTCTGGACAAGGTTCTGGGGTGTGTATTTTACCCTGGAGAACCTGAATTGGTATCCTAGACCTACAAGAGGTCTGGACAAGGTTCTGGGGTAATTTCTTGACCCCTGGAGAACCTGAATTGGTATCCTAGACCTACAAGAGGTCTGGACGAGGTTTTGGGGTACATCATTTTATGACCCCTGGAGAACTTGAATTGGTAACCTAGACCTACAAGAGGTCTGGCCAAGGTTCTGGGGTAAGTATTTTACCCTGGAGAACATGAATTGGTATCCTAGACCTACAAGAGGTCTGGACAAGGTTCTGGGGTAAGTATTTTACCCTGGAGAACCTGAATTGGTATCCTAGACCTACAAGAGGTCTGGACAAGGTTCTAGGGTAATTTCTTGACCGCTGGAGAACCTGAATTGGTATCCTAGACCTACAAGAGGTCTGGACGAGGTTTTGGGGTACATCATTTTATGACCCCTGGAGAACTTGAATTGGTAACCTAGACCTACAAGAGGTCTGGACAAGGTTCTGGGGTAAGTATTTTACCCTGGAGAACATGAATTGGTATCCTAGACCTACAAGAGGTCTGGACAAGGTTCTAGGGTAATTTCTTGACCGCTGGAGAACCTGAATTGGTATCCTAGACCTACAAGAGGTCTGGATGAGGTTTTGGGGTACATCATTTTATGACCCCTGGAGAACCTGAATTGGTAACCTAGACCTACAAGAGGTCTGGACAAGGTTCTGGGGTAAGTATTTTACCCTGGAGAACATGAATTGGTATCCTAGACCTACAAGAGGTCTGGACAAGGTTCTGGGGTAAGTATTTTACCCTGGAGAACCTGAATTGGTATCCTAGACCTACAAGAGGTCTGGACGAGGTTTTGGGGTACATCATTTTATGACCCCTGGAGAACCTGAATTGGTAACCTAGACGTACAAGAGGTCTGGACAAGGTTCTGGGGTAAGTATTTTACCCTGGAGAACCTGAATTGGTATCCTAGACCTACAAGAGGTCTGGACAAGGTTCTGGGGTGTGTATTTTACCCTGGAGAACCTGAATTGGTATCCTAGACCTACAAGAGGTCTGGACAAGGTTCTGGGGTAATTTCTTGACCCCTGGAGAACCTGAATTGGTATCCTAGACCTACAAGAGGTCTGGACAAGGTTCTGGGGTAAGTATTTTACCCTGGAGAACCTGAATTGGTATCCTAGACCTACAAGAGGTCTGGACAAGGTTCTGGGGTGTGTATTTTACCCTGGAGAACCTGAATTGGTATCCTAGACCTACAAGAGGTCTGGACAAGGTTCTGGGGTAATTTCTTGACCCCTGGAGAACCTGAATTGGTATCCTAGACCTACAAGAGGTCTGGACGAGGTTTTGGGGTACATCATTTTATGACCCCTGGAGAACTTGAATTGGTAACCTAGACCTACAAGAGGTCTGGCCAAGGTTCTGGGGTAAGTATTTTACCCTGGAGAACATGAATTGGTATCCTAGACCTACAAGAGGTCTGGACAAGGTTCTGGGGTAAGTATTTTACCCTGGAGAACCTGAATTGGTATCCTAGACCTACAAGAGGTCTGGACAAGGTTCTAGGGTAATTTCTTGACCGCTGGAGAACCTGAATTGGTATCCTAGACCTACAAGAGGTCTGGACGAGGTTTTGGGGTACATCATTTTATGACCCCTGGAGAACTTGAATTGGTAACCTAGACCTACAAGAGGTCTGGACAAGGTTCTGGGGTAAGTATTTTACCCTGGAGAACATGAATTGGTATCCTAGACCTACAAGAGGTCTGGACAAGGTTCTAGGGTAATTTCTTGACCGCTGGAGAACCTGAATTGGTATCCTAGACCTACAAGAGGTCTGGATGAGGTTTTGGGGTACATCATTTTATGACCCCTGGAGAACCTGAATTGGTAACCTAGACCTACAAGAGGTCTGGACAAGGTTCTGGGGTAAGTATTTTACCCTGGAGAACATGAATTGGTATCCTAGACCTACAAGAGGTCTGGACAAGGTTCTGGGGTAAGTATTTTACCCTGGAGAACATGAATTGGTATCCTAGACTGGCAAGTCCAGTTTGGAAGAGGTTCTTGGGTTGCCTAAATTTACATGCATGTTGGGATCCTGGATTAGTAATCAATCTGGAGGAGGCTTTGGGGTTATCAGACACCTGGAAAGCCTAAGTTAAATATTTTTTTTTTTTAGGATGAGTACTGATATGTAGTTACTAGTAGAAAAAAGGTACCTTTTTATTGTATGTGAAAAGATAACATAGAACATAAAAGTTGTGGTGTAAAACAATACTCATGAGTTTAGAAATGTCAGGAAAGGTAAGTCCTGACAGGTTGCATAGTAGGTGAGGTTGAAAAAAGACACAAGTCCATCAAGTCCAACCTATGTGTTAGGACTTGATGGAAGGTAAATAAGGTAAAAGTTTTGGATCTCCATTTGTTAACAAAGTTAAAAGGTACAGTATGTACTATGTAATATATGGTATATATATTTATATGTATCTGTTATAACTGTCTATGTTGTCTGTGTACTAAATGAGTTAAGATCAGGTTGAGACATTCCTGATCGCCGTGGCAAGCCGGGCTTGGCGTTTTTTGTGTCTTGAGACAAGCTTTTTTTGTAAGGAGACGTATGCGCGTACGGTGCCTATTGGCTTCACTCTGAGCACTGCTGTCCATAAGTAATTACTAACTAATCTGTCAGTTTTAATCAGTCTCTGAATATTTGTACATACGGGTACTCCTCACTTGGCGACCGGGTTCCATTCCGAAGACCAAGTCGTTAAACAAATTGGTCGTTAAGCGAGGAGCCACAAGTAATCAATATTTTAAGCATTCTAAGCTAATGTACTGTACTGTATTGCGAAAAAAAGTTCTAAAACACAAAACTCCAACTCAATAGCGTTGTTTTAATTTGCATAAGTGCAGAACACAAATGAAAATTCTGTACTGTACTGAACAATACAATGATGTATAGCGCGTCGTTCGGGTGGGGAGAGCTGTGAGTGATCGTTAAACAGGTAGGTCGTTAGGCGAGGAGTATCTGTATATGTATATATGTGGGTATATAGTCAGGAATTTGTGTTCATATGTATGAATACTTTGCTAGGTGGAATGACTGTGTATTGATATAGAGAAAACAGAAGATAATGACATTTTGTTAATGAATGTTCACAAATGTACAGTAAGTTCATATCTTTGTAGACTGTTAGGAAGTATTGTATTTGTGAATAATGGAGGGAGACTGATCATCTTCCAAATGACGTTAGAATAAGTCTGTAGTGGTTGTAAAGACGGTGTGGAAGGAACCTGTGAGATGAGCGTTTCGTCATCACTGACGCACTCTGACGAAGTGATGATGAATCGCGTCAGTGCGTGACCATGCAGCTACCTACGCCGTCCGATCAGCCTGGGAACGAAGTTCCTTGAAAGAACAGCAGAGTGGTGAGAGATAGACATGCGAGTGAGACGGGATTGATTGCTATATGCTTGATATTTTTATATGATTTGTAAGTGCACATTTGTAAGGGGGGATTTTTTAAATCATCAAATCTTTCCTGGATTACGCTATGTGTACACTCCTTTCTTGTTACGAGCAATATCTAGATGGAGCGATGCAGTGCCTGTATAAGGAATTGATTGATACAAGCAAATTTTCTTAAAACATCTGGTAAATTCATTACCACAGGGGAGTTTTCACACGCGGTGTAGTGGCGGGATTCAATTTGGACTCATACCCCATATGAACTTTATCGATGTACTTATGATTCGTTCATTTAAATTTGGACATTGTTTTTCTAGTTTTAAGTTTTAGCTCTGCTAATGTAATAGCTTCACTGTAGCATATTTGAGATTAAAAGTATTGGGACGCCTGCCTTTACACGCACATGAACTTTAATGGCAGCCCATTGACTGGCCGGAAGTCCTAAACGAGAGCTCCTTTCTATTAAAATATATATGGCTTGTTTCACAGTTGGGCGACTTTTACAGCTAATTTGGACCTCCGAGTTGCATAACAAGTTGTACCCCATGATTCTCAATGATGATAACCATTCATATCTGTGCTACTTTAAGTCGCACCAACTTCAAAGTAGTCTCTGTACTACTTTGGTGTGACTTTCATGCGACTTGAGGTACATAGTGTGCAATGTTACACAGGCATTCCCAGACGCCGGGGGCCAAGTTGCGGCAGCAAAATGGTGACTTTCAGGTCGTAGCAGTGTGAATGAGATTCATGGATAATACCTTTGAATTTGGCCCTATTCTCACTTGTGCATCCTGCAAGTGGGTCAAATTCGTCCCTGCACTACCTTGGTTTGACTTTGATGCAACTTGAGGTCCATATGCCGCAAGATTACACAGGCATTGGTCGCACAAGTGCAAAAGGGGTCTAATTCAAAGTTGTTATCAATGAATCTCATTAGGTTCCTTTCACACTTGGCCGACTTTTCATGCAACTTGAAGTCCATAAGGCCCCTTTCACACTTGTGCGACCTGAAAGTCACACGATTTTGCAGTGATTTTTTACGCAAATTTGATGCGATTTTAAGCAATGCCAGTGTAATATTGAGGTCTATGGATGCAGGAGTCACAGAAAGTCACACAAGTGTGAAAGGGGTCTTAGGGCTGGTTCACACTGCTGTGCTGTCCGACTTCAGATGTGATTTGCCCCGCATTGCGAACTCGCACATAGGGATGAGCCTGATGTTCGCCCGTTAGCCCAATTTAGAACATTATGGGGCATTCGTGGGAAATTTGAGTGCCCACCGAATGCCCCATAATGCACTGCGAGATTGTCAGTGCACTGCAGCTTCAATTTGATGGTGTGCACAAATAATAGCACTCATCACTTTTTATTTGGATTACCATACATATTTTCACAGTGTTTGGTATGAATTTTATAGCACTTGTCACTTTCAATTAACCGCTTCAGCCCCAGAAGATCTTACCCCCTTACTGACCAGAGCACTTTTTGCAATTCGGCACTGCACCGCTTTAATTGACAATTGCACGGTCGTGCGACGTGGCACCCAAACAAAATTGACGTCCTTTTTTCCCCACAAACAGAGCTTTCTTTTGGCGGTATTTGATCGCCTCTGCGGTTTTTATTTGTTGCGCTATAAACAAAAAAAGAAGAGTGACCATTTTGAAAAAAAATAAATTTTTTTTTACTTTTTGCTATAATAAACATCCCCCAAAAATATATAAAAAAAACATTTTTTTTCCTCAGTTTAGGCTGATATGTATTCTTCTACATATTTTTGGTAAAGAAAAAAAAAAAAAAAAAATCACAATAAGCGTATTATATTGTTTGCGCAAAATGTATAGCGTCTACAAAATAGGGGATAGATTTATGCCATTTTTATTATAATTTTTTTTACTAGTGATGGCGGCGATCTGCCATTTTTATCGTTACTGCAACATTATGGCAGACACAACGGACAATTTTGACACATTTTTGGGACCATTGGCACCCCTAGTGGCCACAGGGCAAAGCGACGTAACATAACGTTGCTTCACCCAGCTGTGCCAAACTGCGGCGGCTGGTCGGCAAGTGGTTAATGTATATAAATTGTGTATAAACACTAATCATAGCATACTAAATACGGTACACTAGCAATAACACTAGTAAAACACAAAATTCAAAGAGCAGCGAAACACCCACTATCTCTCCTGTTTTTTTTTTTTTTCTGTGCATTACAGGCCATCCCTCAGACTTGAGACCACCATCCAGCACTGTGCAGCATAACAGGCCACCTCTGACCATCGGCATCCAGGGCACTGTGCATTACAGTCCCTCCCTCAGACCTACTGAGACCACCGAACAGAGCCCTCTGCAGCATTACAGGCCTCCTCAGATCACCGTCCAAAGCCCTCTGCAGCATTACAGGCCTCCTCACTGTCCTCCAGAGCTGTGATGTTAAGGACAACAAGACCCTTTGCAAACCATCTGGAGCGACACTCGCTGGTAAAATTACAACAAACGTGAAGCTTTATTTGCTGACATTCCAGACAACTCATCCTTAAAGTCATACAAAAGGTAAGCACAGTGTACTTAACTCCACTGTGTTGGGAACAGTTTTATCCATGTACATCGCAGGGATTTTTTAAACAAACTTTCTTGCAGTCAGATTTCTTACCTTTTGTTATTCTGAAGTAATAGTCACTGAATGCAAGTGATTTCATAATCTCTATCAGCTGCTGCTTTCCCAGAATTAGAAGTATCACACAAAAATATATATAGAGGGATGTGGGCACTGTCAATTTTTGCACGGCACAGGGTGCCTAAAGGCCTAACCCAGTGTCTTGCCGAGAAAGTTCCCTCGGCGGAGAAAGCTGTGGCTTCTGCTGACACAGCATGATCTGAGAAAGCATGACAAGGTACGTGCTCTATACAGCCCCCAGTGGTGACTTTTAGGCATGACAACATTTACTTTTTTTAAAAGGAGACAATTCATAAGAAACTTTAAGAAAGTAAATGGGATTTCCGCGCTTACAGACCTAAGGCTTGCAGCCTCCCCTGACTCACCCCCCACAGGGATGAGATAAGCAGAAAAATGATATGTAAATAGGGGCAGATGGCGCTACCTAAATTGGATAAGTAAAATTATGTGTTAGCTAAAAAGCTAAATATCCTGTGTACTCTCCTCAAAGTGGGCTATACAGTGCATTTGTTCAAACGAATACCGTATATACTCGAGTATAAGTCGTTCCGAGTATAAGTCGAGGCCCTAATTTACCACAAAAAAATGGGAAAAACGTATTGACCCGAGTATAAGACGAGGGTGAGAAATGCACAGCTACTGTAAGTGGAAAAGAGGGTCAACATTGCCCATTTGCAGCATCACTGTGCCCATTTGCATGCCTCACTGTGCCCATTTGCAGCCATAGGTTCCCTGAACTTCAAACTCGGTAGTTAAGGGTTCCTAGATGCCCCCTAGCTGCAGCCAAAATTTGTAGTCTCTCAACCCAAAGGGTCCCGAAATGACATTGCTGCAGATAGACACAGTTGACCGAATTTGGGGCCCCGTATCTCGGGGCCACTTAGTGCTAAGAACCCCAAATTTGGTGTGCAAACCCAGTGGAACTAGCACCATAAAATTTCCAAAGCTGGGGTTTCTAGCTCCAAGTGGCCCCGAGATACAGGGCCCCAAAAATCAGTTCAGAAAATGTCAAGCACTTTTCTGCAGCAGAGAATGACATTTTCCGAACCGATTTTGGGGCCCCGTATCTCGGGGCCACTTAGCGCTAGGAACTTCAGCTTTGGATATGTTGTGGTACTGGGTTGGCATACCAAATTTGGGGTTTCTAGCACCAAGTGGCCCTGAGATACGGGGCCCCAAAGTCGGTTCGGAAAATGACATTTTTTGAGGCAGAAAAGTGCTTGACTCGAGTATAAGTCGAGGGGGGCACTTTCAGCACAAAAAAATGTGCTGAAAAATTCGACTTATACTCGAGTATATACGGTAATAAAAAAAAAAATACATTTATATTTTTATTATTCGTTTAAACAAATGCACTGTATAGCCCACTTTGAGGAGAGTACACAGGATATTTAGCTTTTTAGCTAACACATAATTTTACTTATCCAATTTAGGTAGCGCCATCTGCCCCTATTCACATAAGAAACTTTAAAATTCCTCAGAAGTCTCCACTTACCTTTCCCGCCGCAGGGATTTCTGTGGTAAAACCCAATCTTCACCCCTCATGGTGGGCTCCGTTTAAAAAAACTTATAGGAACTGGGGCCCCTTTTTTAGGGGGATCCGCACTTCTGGACCCATAATAGCACCCTGCCAGAAAAAAACTTATGGCTGAAAAAAACAAAAGCACTGGATCCCAGGGTCCAGCTCTCTAGAAAGAAAAGAGTTACGGGCTAAACCTCGTTTCTTCCGCCATGAGGGTACCATTCAATTCAGCCTAAAAAGACACTTTGAAAGGATCCGGCTGCAGAGCGAGCCCCAGCAAGGATTGTGCCGGTGGAGCTCGGCACAGCATATCTTTACGCGTGATCAACACCTTAGACACTGGCGAAAAAACAGAGGTACTCCCGGTAGTAGGAGGGGTTATATAGGGAGTGGACTTCCTGTCTTAGTGTGTGCCAGTGTCCATCACCTACATAGTAATTACTATGGCTCTGTGTCCCGTGATGTATGATTAAGAAATTAAAAATGGCTCACCACAGATCATTCATTTTGGACTCACAGTCACTTCCTTCCTAGAGCTGGGTGGTTCTTCTGCTGCTGCGGTTGGTTTAAATGCTGCCACCATATTACTCCTATTGTCTGTTATAACGCTTAAGATCTTCATCTTTGAGATGTCCCACTAGTGCAAGCATTTGTCCACATAGTGATTTAACTGATTGTGCAGTGTGTGAGTGGGCTTTGGGCTACTTATTCTCAACAACAGAAAAGTAGCATGCACTTATAGCAAGGTGTAACTCTACCCCTGGAGGAGCTGCTTAAATATATTTGGTTCCGTACTCTGCCTCTCAACCCCAAAAACAGTCCCAACCCCTCTGGTACACCTAATATGCAGTATCAGTGCAAAACACAGCAGTAGAGAAGAAACACAACTGTGGTAAACCAAAAGGTATCTTTACTCATAATATAAAAGTATTTAAAAGGTGAGCAACATGAACTGTTACAGTTTAGAATGGTATCCCTTATAGGAACGTAATCAATAACCAAATGGCAATTGCATATCAAATATTGAACATTTATTCAGTAAGAACTATGATCTCCGTGCTCAACCAAGCGCATCTAATGCCTATGTGAGCAGGCTACAGGAGAGCAGAGGAATGGCTCCTATGAGTGTCAGACCCCTCTCTACTGTTCCTCCACACATAAATGCAGAACAGTAAATAAACAAGTACAACTTTTAGCAAAAATAAACTGTAATGTAATTCAATCTGCTCTTTCAGAGAGTTCTTGGTGTTTTATAGCTCTATGGGCTTCAGTAAAAGATGAATTCCTAAAGTGAGGAGGGAGGTAAGGTAGTCCTGTGTTGCTGTGGCAATCCGGTTGTTCTTCAGCTAGCGCTTTGATGTTTATTTGCAGGAAACGAGACTTTGGATGATAAAGCAAAGTAGCTGAATTAATCAGTTGTGAATAACAGCAAACAATCTTCCTGTGTAAATAAACGTAGAACTGACTTCCCAGTGACCACTGATTTAATGATATTGCTTTCTGTGGAAGTACACACAACAGCAGACAATGGAGAGTAAAGATGTCTGTATATAGTGTCTGATGATGATCTCTCAGGAATGTGGCTCAAAGGATGACATCAGGTCTCCACCGCATCATGGCTCCCCCCGAATCTGAAGCCTCTGCAGGATGGATGGGATAAGAGTGGCCTCCAGGCTGCCGCAGAACAACCAAAGGGAGCTCTCCGCAGGTGTTCCTCCAGATATCCTCTGGATAAATCTGCATGAGCAGGTTTCCCTATATGCTTTGCTTCCTGGTGTTAATCACTCTGTTGGCAGGATGTGATGGCACAGTCTTTGCTGCCACTAGAAGGAAACAGTCTCACTGCAGCAATGTTACAGAGTTCTGTTCAATGGTACAGAGTTCTGATACTGCGGGTAACATAGCCAGCAACCTGTTACAAAGGAATGAAGATGTGTGACTCAAAAAAAGCTATATTTTTGTAACAAAACTTGGTTTTACAGAGTAAAGACGGCTAAATCTAGGTCTGTGTAGTTTGTTTAATTCATAAATAACATGATATTAGTTTTTTTTACTTACTTCAGGAGTGTATGATGAGTTTTGAAATTGTAGAGAAATGCTTAAATAATGCATTATCTAACTAAACACATTAGATTTTAGTCGACTAATATGTACTGGAGATTTAGTCGACTAAATGCAATTAAAATTAAAACAATTGCAGAAGACTAAAATGGGACTAAAACTAAAATGCCATTTTAGTCAAAAGATCAAAGTCTAAAACCGAATCAAAATTTACAGCCAAAATGAACACTGCTTAGCACTCACAGCCACTTATAAATTTAATGCATCGCAGATAAGATTTGTAAATTACTATGGGCAAAATATTTTATTTCAGACAGAAATATAACTAACCGTCACGTCAACAGGAACCTCTGAGGGGAAAACTAGCTCCCTTCCATACATCAGAGCAAAAGGAGAATATTTTGTGGTGGTTTGCACTGTGGACCTCAACGAAAATAAAGTTGCTTCCAAGTAGATGTCCCAGTTATCCTGCTTCTCGTTCACTAATTTTGTAAGAGCTCTACAATGACAAAAAAAAAAAAAAAAAAAAAAAAGGATTAGCTAGATTAATAAACAAATTTTTAACGCTTGAATTCAGTACAATACTTCTTGATATAAAAGGTGCACTACTGAAAACCAGTGGAATGCAAAAATAAAATGAATAATACATTGTAATAAAAACATTATTAAACCAGAATTGGAATTTAACCACTTGCCGACTGCCGGCAGAATGGCACTCCTGTGCAGTTCGCTGTAGCTGTACGGCGGGCACTTTGAGTGTAGGGGGCATGCGCATGCGCCCGCCGCATCCCTGAGGAGCCGATGCTCATTCCCTGGCGGCTGCGATCTTCATTGGGGAACCCGCAATCGCTCCTGACAGAGTAAGGACGGGGATTTGTGTGTGTAAACAAAACATACCCTTATTGTGTGTGTAAACACACAAATCCCATTCCACGTCCTATCAGGGGAGAGGAGACAGATCATGTGTTCCTAGTATATATATATATATATATATATATATATATATGATGGATCTCCTCCCCAAGTCAGTCCCATCCCTCCCACAGTTAAAACACAATCAGGGAACACATTTAACCCCTTGATCTGTCCCCTAGAGTTAACCCAATGCCTGCCAGTGTCATTTATACAGTTATCAGTGCATTTTTATAGCACTTATCAATGCAATAATGTCAGTGGTCTCAAAAAAGTGTCAAAAGTGTCAAAAGTGTCCGATCTGTCCGCCACAATGTCACAGTCCTGATAAAAACCCCAGATCGCTGCCATTACTAGTAAAAAAAAATTAAAATGCCATAAATCTATCCCCTATTTTGAAGACGTTATAACTTTTGCGCAAACCAATCAACGTACCCTTATTGCAATTTTTTTGCCAAAAATAAGTAGAAGAATATAGATCGGCCTAAACTGATGAAGATTTTTTTTTATTTGGGATATTTCTTATAGCAAAAAGTAAAAAATTAGTTTTTTTCAAAATTGTCACTCTTTTTTTATTTATCGCGCAAAAAATAAAAATTGCAGAGGTGATCAAATACCACCAAAAGAAAGCTCTATTTGTGGGGGGAAAAAAAGGATATAAATTTAATAAATAGGTACAACGTCGCACAACCATGCAATTGTCAGTTAAAGCGACGCAGTGCTGTATCGCAAAAAAATGGCCTGGTCAGGAAGGGGGTAAATCCTTCCAGGGCTGAAGTGGTTAACTTGCCGTTTTATGTTGTCATTTGTTTTCTCATCCAGCCCGTTGGTTTGCGGATGGTACACAGCTATCACACTCCTTTCGATGCCAAGAATACTACAAAGCCTATTGTTGAGCTGTAAAAAGATAAGGATGTATAAAATACAAAGAAAGTAGCAAGATAACAACTCATTAATCGTTTTTACAACATTGCTATTTTGAAGGTACACCTACTTGATTGACAAACTCTATGCCTTGGTCAGACAGGATTCTTTTGGGACAACCGTGTCTATAGATCATTGAACAAAGGTGTTGTCCCACTTCAGCGGCACATTTAGTTTTTAGTGGGAAAGCCTCCACCCACTTCGAAAAATAATCTGTTGCTGTGAGTATATATTGATATCCATCAACAGTTGTTGTCATAGGTCCTGCTAAGTCGATGCCAACGAGCTCCCAGACATTCGATACCTAATAGGATTAAAAATATAAATATATTATTTTTAAATGTATGAAATATATTTTGTAGCTCATGTAAAATAAGATACTGCTTTAAGAACATTTACCTTAATAAAGTCCAATGGCTGGCTAACTTTCAACGTTTTTTCCACCTTCTTACACTTCTCACATTCCCGGACCTTCAAGAAAACAATTGTTAACATGTATGCAGCTTTCACAAGTATGTAAATACACAAAAACAAGTAGATCGCATACCCAGTTGTCAATCTCTACAGTCATGCGATTCCAGTAATATCTGGAACACACTGCAGAGCGTGTCTTTATGATGCCCGTGTGACCCCCAGTTGGAGAAATATGAAATTCCATAAAGATTTTCTTTGCCTCCTCTTTAGTTTGGATGGCTCTTTGTTTGCCATAGAAGAGCTTTCCATCTATAATGAAAATGGACAATAAAAGCTGCATTCATTAAAATGCTATCTTACCAATCCATTGCGACAGATTGTATTTCTGATACTCACCATTTAGTCTGAATTTGGAGGCGTACTTCCGAAGGCTGCGTTTTTTATTTTTAGAAAACCCCGATGGGTATGCTCCCACAGAGAGAAAATTAGAAACCACTTCCCACTTTTTCTCCATACCTAAAAATGTAGCAGACCACAATCAGCTAACGTTGAGCATCAAAACATGTACGCACAGGTTGTCTGAGATCTTACTAACAAATGCACAAATCTTAATAATAAAAAAAAAAAAAAAAAAAAAACTACAAATGGTTTTAGAGAGGTAAGGAAACTATTTACAGTCTTACTATGTTTTGCAGCTGTCTGTAACTGCCAACTTTGGTAATATACTGAACATTCAACGGGTGGTAAACATTAAAAACTAGCCTTATTACAATAGATAAGCATTAATAATAATGGTCTTTATCCATCTAAATTGATATATGCACCAGCAATTAGGATTATTCAGATATTACTCCACTGGTCAGGGAGCCTGATAGATGCGGACTGCTATGCAACGGACCAAAACGAAATGCAAAGTCTACATTTGTTTGCTCTTTTAGGTTGGAATCCCTTTCACTTTTTCCCTCCTCTCCATAAGGTCACATTTATCACCCCTTCATCTTGTTCCCCTACACTGATCCAGTCTGGGGGGCTCTCTGTGTTGGTGATGCCGCCGGGACATGCCCCCTCAGCTTCGGACCTTGCCATACTGGCTGATTGGGCGTGCGGGGCTGCGCTGCCTCTGCGCAGACATGCTGTAAGTCCATAATTTTAGTGAAAGAATGAGAAAGTCATGTTCTACCATTAACCACTTGTTTTTCAAATCATTCAATACTGCTATCTCCCCTATTCATTAGGTGGTCACTACGGTTATGCTCCTGATTAGGGATGAGCTTCGAGTTCGAGTCGAACTCATGTTCGACTCGAACATTGGCTGTTCGCAAGTTCGCCGAACAGCGAACAATTTGGGGTGTTCGCGGCAAATTCGAATGCCGCGGAACACCCTTTAAAAGTCTATGGGAGAAATCAAAAGTGCTAATTTTAAAGGCTTATATGCAAGTTATTGTCATAAAAAAAGTGTTTGGGGACCCGGGTCCTGCCCCATTGGACATGGATCAATGCAAAAAAAAGTTTTAAAAACGTCCGTTTTTTCAGGAGCAGTGATTTTAATAATGCTTAAAGTCAAACAATAAAAGTGTAATATTCCTTTAAATTTCGTAGCTGGGGGGTGTCTATAGTATGCCTGTAAAGGGGCGCATGTTTCCCGTGTTTAGAACAGTCTGACAGAAAAATGACATTTCGAAGGCAAAAACCCATTTAAAACTACTCGCGGCTATTGCATTGCCGACAATACACATAGAAGTTCATTGATAAAAACGGCATGGGAATTCCCCACAGGGGAACCCCAAACCAAAATTTAAAAAAAAAGACGTGGGAGTCCCCCTAAATTCCATACCAGGCCCTTCAGGTCTGGTATGGATTTTAAGGGGAACCCCGCGCCAAAAAAAAAAAAATGGCGTGGGGTCCCCCCAAAAATCCATACCAGACCCTTATCCGAGCACGCAACCTGGCAGGCCGCAGAAAAAGAGGGGGAGACGAGAGTGCCGCCCCCCCTCTCCTGAACCGTACCAGGCCACATGCCCTCAACATTGGGAAAGTGCTTTGGGGTAGCCCCCCAAAACACCTTGTCCCCATGTTGATGAGGACAAGGGCCTCATCCCCACAACCCTGGCCGGTGGTTGTGGGGGTCTGCGGGCGGGGGGGCTTATCGGAATCTGGAAGCCCCCTTTAACAAGGGGACCCCCAGATCCTGGCCCCCCCTGTGTGAAATGGTAAGGGGGTACTTACCCCTACCATTTCACTAAAAAACTGTCAAAAATGTTAAAAATGACAAGAGACAGTTTTTGATAATTCCTTTATTTAAATGCTTCTTCTTTCTTCTTCTTCTTCTGGCTCTTCTGGTTCTTCCTCCGGCGTTCTCGTCCAGCATCTCCCCTATAAGGTCCTGAAACGGCGTAGAGCTTATACCTACCGTTATGTGTACACAATGATCAATTATATGCGTATGAACATTCCAAATTTATTGTATGTTTATGTTTGCAATAGAAATCTTTTTCGGAATGCATTTTCTTGATGACTACAGATAATCATTATAGAGCTATGTGCCAACATATGTAGAGCTATGTGCCTAAATATGTAAATATATGAATTTTTGTATCATTTTATTAATAAATCGCATTCTTATTCAATTCATATTTCTGCTCCCTTGTGCCTCATTTAAAGTCCCGCACCTGTTCTCTCCCAATTTTATTATTGAACCAGGATGGAGGAGGGGTATTGAACGGCCCCACTGTCCTCATGCAAAGTCCCAAAAATGCTTTTTTTTTAACCCTTTTTGAACATCAAAACCTGTACGCACAGGTTGTGTGAGATCTTACTAACAAATGCACAAATCTTGATTAAAAAAAAAAAAAAAGAAAAAAACTACAAATGGTTTTAGAGAGGTAAGGAAACTATTTACAGTCTTACTATGTTTTGCAGCTGTCTGTAACTGCCAACTTTGGTAATATACTGAACATTCAACGGGTGGTAAACATTAAAAAGTAGCCTTATTACAATATATAAGCATTAATAATAATGGTCTTTATCCATCTAAATTGATATATGCACCAGCAATTAGGATTATTCAGATATTACTCACTGGTCGGGGAGCCTGATAGATCCGGACTGCTATGCAACGGACCAAAACCAAATGCAAAGTCTGTAAAGGTAAAATGTAAGGTAAGTAAATAATGAATAGTGTTGCGCTGTCAACCAAACAATTGTATCAACTCTATACATGCAATAATAACTGACAGCAATTCCTGTGCAATAATGCAAACAATTGTACCATGTGTCTCAAGGATGGACACAAATAACTTGTCACAAATATGCATCCTTAATAAAGTCTGTAATGAATACTCATGATGTATCCCTTCAGCATTTCTTGTGAGTGTCCATAATAGTAGGTGACTTCTTCCCATGTCACCTCTGTGCTCTCTAGCCTCTCACCTGAGATATGCTTGGTGTACAGCATAGAATTATATCTCTAAAAAGTGAGGTAATGCTGTCGGGTCGCCTCTGGGGGTCCTCTGTATACTTTCCCAGCACTCTGCTCTCTGTAACGGAAGTGTAGATTCTACAGTGTTCTTACAGTGTATCCTCCGGGTATGGATGTATAGAAAAGAATACTCTTGTAGTGTGTTACCGTTTAAAAAAAGTTTAATAGAAAAAACAGCTAAAACTCCCATTTAAAAGCCAAAAATCCACAAGTGCCAAACTTGTATCCTTACTAGCGTCACTTCAGTTCTAACTTTACTCAAGCCCTACACGTTACGTCATGCCCACGTGACTTCTTCGGGGAAAGAAATGTATATGTATATATGTATATATATATATATATATATATATATATATATATATATATATATATATATATATATATATGTATATGTATATGTATATGTGTATATATATATATATATATATATATATATATATATATATATATATATCGTATATACTCGAGTATAAGTCGATAATTTACTACAAAAAAAAAAAAAAATGGGAAAAACGTATTGACCCGAGTATAAGACGAGGGTGAGAAATGCACAGCTACTGTAAGTGGAAAAGAGGGTCAACAATGCCCATTTGCAGCATCACTCTGCCCATTTGCATGCCTCACTGTGCCCATTTGCAGCCATAGGTCCCCTGAACTTCAAACTCGGTAGTTAAGGGTTCCTAGATGACCCCTAGCTGCAGCCAAAATTTGGGGTCTCTGAACCCAAAGGGTCCTGAAATGACATTGCTGCAGATGGACACAGTTGACCGAATTTGGGGCCCTGTATCTCGGGGCCACTTAGTGCTAGGAACCCCAAATCTGGTGTGCAAACCCAGTGGAACTAGCACCATAACATTTCCAAAGCTGGGGTTTCTAGCACCAAGTGGCCCCGAGATACAGGGCCCCAAAAATCAGTTCAGAAAATGTCAAGCACTTTTCTGCAGCAGAGAATGACATTTTCCAAACCGGTTTTGGGGCCCCGTATCTCAGGGCCACTTGGTGCTAGGAACCCCAGCTTTGGATATGTTATGGTACTAGTTCCACTGGGTTTGCACACCAAATTTGGGGTTCCTAGCACCAAGTGGCCCTTAGATATGGGGCCCCAAAGTCGGTTCAGAAAATGTCAAGCACTTTTCTTCAGCAGAGAATGACATTTTCTGAACCGATTTTGGGGCCCTGTATCTCGGGGCCACTTAGTGCTAGGAACTTCATCTTTGGATATGTTGTGGCACCAGTTCCACTGGGTTTGCACACTAAATTTGGGGTTACTAGCACCAAATGACCCTGAGATACGGGGCCCCAAAATCAGTTCGGAAAATGAAATTTTTTGCTGCAGAAAAGTGCTATATATATGCCCAAGCAACGTTTATTGGAACACAGGTACAAAGAGATATACACTCTGGGACAACTCCCCTTCTTTGCATAATGATAGAGGGTGGAGTAAACTACATCCAGTAACATGACATGTAGGTATATTCAGACATTTCAACAAATAATTCAATCAGTAGCTGGGCACCCAGGCAACTATTAGCTGACCCTGATTTCATTAACCCGTAAGCGAATCCACATAAACATATACATCCTACAATAGGCTGCTCCCAAGGCAGACAAAAACAATAGAACAATGGGACACAGCCACTTAACAATAAACACATAAAAAAAAACACCCTACCTCAAAACTATCTGCAATGGTCTACGAGACACACTACAATATTCTAGCAGTCTAAAATGTGGAACCAATTTATCTTCATATTTCATATTTCATATTTCATATTTCTCTGAATATTGTTGATAAATATTATGGTCGCAATGAAGGAGCTTCTCCAACTTTCAACACAAACCACAAATATAAGCCCCAGGATAACAGGGGTCAAATGAAGGGTGATTTACACATAAGAGGGGGCCTAGGGAGCTGGAAAAGGGGTTTACCTCTCCAAGCTAAGCTGGGTTCCACGGGACCCCACCCAAAGTGACTCCCATAGGGCTTTATTTTATTGATTGATTTTGAGAATGAATACGGATTTGAAGTGCAGCAGCCATTTGACAGTGAAGGGGGGCAGAACCACTACGGGTGTAAATAGGGGTTCTTAGAGACGGAAAGAGGTACAATAATAGGATTTTTTATACCAGCTTACCTGTAAAATCCTTTTCTTTTGAGGTACATCACAGGACACAGAGCCTCAGTAATTACTGATGGGTTATATAGGGTATCACTAGGTGATTGGACACTGGCACACCCTAGATAGGCAGTTCAACCCCCTATATAATCCCTCCTCTTACTGGGGATACCTCAGTTTTGTAGCAAAGCAATATAAGTGTATTAGAAGAGGGGTGGGGCCTCTGTGTCCCGTGATGTACATCACCTCAGTAATTACTGATGGGATATCCCAGAGCAATGCTATCTGAAGGGAGGGGAACCACAACAAAGTAGGGTGTAATCAGACCTGAGGACCTTGTACCACTGCCTGCAGCACACTACACCCAAAGGCGATATCCTCATGCCTTCCTACATCCACCTGATAAAATCTGGTGAATGTATGGACTGAAGACAAGGTTGCGGCCTTACAGATTTGAGCCATAGAGGCCCGGTGATGCACACCCACGAAGCGCTAATAGCCCTTGTGGAGTGCGCCTTGATCTGAAAAGGCAGAATTTTCTGTTTCAAACCATAAGCTTGAACAATCACTTGTCGAATCCATTTTGAAATGGTAAACTTTGACGCTGCCTGTCCTCTATTGGGACCTTCTGGCAACACAAACAAAACATCCGTTTTGCGAATTTGAGCAGTTGCTTCCAGATAGGCTTTGACTGCGCTTACTACATCCAAAGAATGTAGTGACCTTTCTTCTGTAGAACAGGGATCTGGAAAAAAAGAAGGTAGAACAATATCTTTGTTTAGATGAAAATCTGAAACCACCTTCGGTAGAAAGCTAGGATGAGGGCGCAATACAACTCTATCCTTGTGCATGATTAAATAAGGCTCTTTACAGGAAAGAGCTGCTAATTCTGATACTCTTCTAGCAGAAGAAATGGCTACCAAAAAATTAACTTCCTTGTCAACAAGACTAAGGGAATTTGATGTATTGGTTCAAAAGGCTGTTTCTGTAAAACTGACAGAACTAAATTCAAGTCCCAGGGGTTTAGGGGCGCCTTAACCGGAGGATTAAGACGTGTTACCCCCTGTATAAAGCTTCGGACCAAAGAATGCGAAGCAAACAGCCGTTGAAATAATACTGACAAGGCCGAGACCTGGCCCTTGATGGTACTCAAGACCAGCTTACTTTCTAATCCCACTTGCAGAAAGTCAAGAATTCTGCTTATTACATATTTTCTGGGATGCCAACCCCTTATTCACACCAGGATACATAGGTTTTCCAGACTATGATAAATCACTCTGGAAGCTGGCTTCCTTGCATTGATCAAGGTAGAGATCACAGGACCTGAAAGCCCACAACTCTTCAGAACGTGGGTTTCAATAGCCAAACCGTCAAATTTAGCGCTTGTAAGGCAGGATGGAACACTGGACCTTGGGATAACAGGTCTGGACGTGACGGTAGGGTCCACGGGGAACCTACTGTCATTTTTACTATTTCTGCATACCAAGCTCTTCTGGGCCAAGCTGGGGCCACCAGAAGTACCAACCTCTTTTCCTGCCTGATCCTGCGAAGGAGTCGTGGCAGTAGCACAATAGGAGGGAATGCATAAATCAGTGAGAATCAATGCCACGGAGTCACCAATGCATCTGTCCCGCATGCAAGAGGATCCTTTGTTCTTGCCACAAATTTGTTGATTTTCTTGTTGAATCTGGATGCAAAGAGATCTACATCCAGAACCCCCCATCTTTGGCATATGGCCAAGAAGACGTCGGGGTGAAGAGACCATTCCCCTGGGACTAACTGCCGGCAACTCAAATAGTCCGCCTGCCAGTTCTCTATCCCCGGAATGAAAATTGCTGATATGCATCGCACATGCTTTTCTGCCCAGACTAAAATCTGGTTCACTTCTCCCTGAGCTGCACGACACCTGGTGCCTCCTTGGTGATTGATATAAGCCACCGCTGTGGCATTGTCGGACTGGATCCTGACAGGGCGACCCTGTAGCCTGAGAATCCAGGCCTTTAGGGCAGATACGGCGCATGGATCTCCAGAACCTTGATAGGTAAAATCCTCTCGGTTTTGGACCATCTCCCTTGGACCGCTGACTGTTCCAGAACTGCTCCCCAACCCGAAAGACTGGCATCCATTGTTACCACTGTCCAGGTAACCGGTAAAAAGGATTTCCTTCTTTGCAGATTTTTGGGTATTAACCAACTGAGGCTCTGATGCACTGTAGGAGACAGACGCATCAGAAAATCCAATGCCTGCACCTTTTTTTTCCAGGCAGACGGGATACTGTGTTGCAGTAGTCTTGAATGAAACTGAGCATAGGGAACTGCTTCGAATGAAGCCACCATCTTTCCCAGCAGTCTCATACAAAGGCGAATAGAAGGACCCTAAGCATCTGAGCGTTGTCGACAGGACAAGTCAGACTGTTATTTACGGAGGAAATAGCGGCGTCAATTGCCGGTATACCCCACATGCTGCCTGGGAAAATGCCTGTGTCCCACCTCACATGCGCCCGTCAGCTCTGTGTCCATCCATAGGCTGTGTGCACCTAAAAGAGAGTGCACTTTATAGCCTGTGTAGCCAGCGATGTGGGCGTCTAATCACACCGGACGTCGTTTTAATGCTCCACCCACCTCCTCCGACCACCCCCCCTCGTTTTTTCAAAAACATGTGCTTTCCCGCGTGAGCTGAGGCTCAAATCCTCAGGACAAGCATGGAGGGGAGGCTGGGGTGGAGGAGAGAGAAGGGCTGGTGGATGGGAACCTGCCAAAAAATGGCAGTAGCGGCAGGTGGTGCGGTAAACTACCACTGCTTGCTCAGGCTTACCCCACCCCTCTAAGCCATAGGGGGAAAATCCCTAAGGAAAGAACCCCCCCTTACCCATCCTACCTGGAGCCTGGCTGGAGGAGCGTACAGCGTGGATACTGAGACAGACGGAACAGGCATGAAAGGTATGTGCTCTTGACGGCCCCCGGTGGTGACAATAGGCATAGCATACATTTACTTAAAGGAGAAAACCTACTAGAATTAAAAAATTCCTGAGGAGTCTCCCTTACTTTATCCAGCTGCAGGGTTCTGTATACAGACCCAATCTTCACCTCTCATGGTGGGCTCCGTTTGAAAAAACCTTCAGAGACTGGGGCCCCCTTGAATAGGAGGATCCCCACCAGGGATATGGCTGAAAAAAACAAATACTGGATCCCGGGGTCCGAGAAGCGTTACAGGTAAAACCTTGTTTCTTCGGACACAAGGCCCAATTTGGCCTGGAAAAGCACTTTGAATGGATCTGGTTGCATGGCTTGCCCCAGTATAGGATATTCCTTTGGAGCTCAGCTCAGCACAGCACACATAAGACACTGGCAAAAAAACTGAGGTATCCCCAGTAAGGGGAGGGATTATATAGGGGGTTGAACTTCCTGTCTAGGGTGTGCCAGTGTCCAATCACCTAGTGATACCCTATATAACCCATCAGTAATTACTGAGGCTCTGTGTCTCGTGATGTACGAGAAAGAAAAATGGCTTCTCACTTGCTGTCTCCCATTATACTAAGCCAGAGGGAGCAGCACTGAAGGGGTTAAGGTGCATCCATGATACTGAGCCAGGGGGAGCATATATTTGTAAACATAATGCTCTGTATGGGGGTCCCGTGTGTGTGATATATATCAAATCTGTATGAGGGGTCCCCTATATATGTGTGTGTGTGTGTGTGTATAAATAATAATCTGTATGGGGTTGGGTCCCTTATATATGTATACATAATGATCTGTAGGGGGTCCCCTAACAATACACAGTGCTCTATGCATACAACACAACCACCTATAGAGTTACACCGAGCTCTGTACTCCTATACTGAACTCTCCATACAACTACTACACTGCTCCTTACAGGGGTTCCCTAGAGATGTCCACAGAGTCCAACATGTGTCCCATACATGCACACAGCCCACTATATCCTCTTCATATGTACACACAGAGCTCTGTCCTGAGACCCCATATCCCATTATATAGGAATCACCTATAGCAGGGGTATTAAATTAAAATTCCATGAGGTCTGGGCACCAAACTTTTCTTTGGGCTGAGGTCCGAATCTTTAGTCCAAACTAAGATTCTAGATGTGCCCATCAGCATGCTTCTTAACATAAAATCTGCCCATCAGCGTGCCCCTTGACGTAAATTAGGGGCATGCTGATGGGAAATTTTCTGTTAGGGAACACTCTGATGGGCACAACAAAATGTCCCCATCAGAGTGCCCCTTTTACATCAGATGTCCCCATCAGAGTGCCCCCTTTTACATCAGATGTCCCCATCAGAGTGCCCCCTTTTACATCAGATGCCCCCATCAGAGTGCCCCCTTTTACATCAGATGTCCCCATCAGAGTGCCCCCTTTTACATCAGATGTCCCCATCAGAGTGCCCCCTTTTACATCAGATGTCCCCATCAGAGTGCCCCCTTTTACATCAGATGTCCCCATCAGAGTGCCCCCTTTTACATCAGATGTCCCCATCAGAGTGCCCCCTTTTACATCAGATGTCCCCATCAGAGTGCCCCCTTTTACATCAGATGTCCCCATCACAGTGCTCCCTTACATCAGGTGTCCCCATCAGAGCGCCCCCTTTTACATCAGATGTCCCCATCAGAGTGCCCCCTTTTACATCAGATGTCCCCATCAGAGTGCCCCCTTTTACATCAGATGTCCCCATCAGAGTGCCCCCTTTTACATCAGATGTCCCCATCAGAGTGCCCCCTTTTACATCAGATGTCCCCATCAGAGTGCCCCCTTTTACATCAGATGTCCCCATCAGAGTGCCCCCTTTTACATCAGATGTTCCCATCAGAGTGCCCCCTTTTACATCAGATGTCCCCATCAGAGTGCTCCCTTACATCAGGTGTCCCCATCAGAGCGCCCCCCTTACATCAGGTGTATACATGTCCTGTACTCACGACAATATGCCTGCAACCTCCATCGTCCTGCAACACCAAATCCGCCCAAAAACAACCACTGTCCTTGGCCAAAAACCACGAAAATTCGCGCTGCAAGATCACACCCACAATCCACCCAACAACAATAGTTTTCCACCTATGACACACACATTAACACACCCACAATCAGCCCAACACCAATAGTCTTCCGCCTATGATGTGGCGCGCATGTGCAGAGAACGAAGCAGAATCTGACATGTAGATTCTCACACCCTCCATGCTCTCCGTGGTTTGACTCTCGTCAAATAATGCCTCCGACGAACTGCGCATGCAAAGTGTAAACGTCACGTCAGCTGATCATGATATCAGTTGGGGTGACGTTACGTACTGCGCATGCACAGTTCGTTGGATGCATTATCCAAAGGGAGGCATTATTCAACAGGACAGGTAAGCAACAGACGAGCGCATCCAAGAGATGAAGCCGGGGTCACTACACAGAAAATCAATCCAAGGAAACAACAGGCAGGACGAGGAATAGCAAGAAGGAGCTCAGAGACCAATGAGAATATTGCTCAGCCAATGGGAGATTATCTCAGCATGACTTACATAATGAAGGAGATGAGGGGGAGGGGAGGAAGTCACTTATGGTGACCATAGAGACATGGAAATTCAGCTGGTTCAGCAGGGATCGGTCACATTTCCATCCATGTGTGGTCACTGCCGGATAAAAGTCACTCCATCAGCGGCTGCAGCCAATAGCTTCATCACTGATCTGTGTATTCTGAGAGCGGAGGAGCGCCCCCCATTGTCAGAATACAATAGTGCAGCGGGGAGGATTCCCCCATCCCCCGCCAATGTGTGGATGGGGGAATCATCAACTGATCCCCCCTGAAGGGGTTATTCTACATTTCCACACTATATATGTGTGTATCATCATCTGCTGGAGATAAAAGACATCACAGTGACTATGGAGGAAGAGGACGGACATGACGGGGGGGTTACTGGGTGTAAATAGAAAATAAGATCTTATTACCTCCTCTACTGCTTCTTCCAGCAACGTCTCCTTTCTACCTCATGGATTGTCTTGTCTGTATCTGACATCACTTCCTGTCTGTATTCCATAGAGACTTCCTGTCTGGGTAGAAGTGAGATCACCACCTTGTGGAGCTCTGAGGAACTGCAGCTCAATAAACATCTCATAGTGTGAACACGGCCTTGTGCTGTGTGTGTATGTACTGTATATCCTTATAGATGGGTCATCTCCACTCCCACCAAGGGGGATAGAAATATATTACTGCTCGGGGGGAGACATTTTGGCACCTTTGATTTTGCTGCAGGGCTTTTTTTTTATCAGAGAATAGGTGCAGGAACTCCCCCTTTCTGAGTCACCCCTTTTCTCCGTTTCTACCCACCTCCGAGCACCCTCTACCTACCTCCTATTACTGCCCTTTTAGAGAATACAGAACCAAGTATCATTTTGTGGTGATAAGTAATTTGTATGGAATTTGTTAATGATAACAAGAAAAGCAGTAAAATAGATCCCCTGTAGCCAGTAACAATAAAGCCCCCTCTAGCAACAATAGATCCCAACATTAAGAATGGGGCACCCGAAACAAAATTCCCCCAGCAGCAACAACAGAGCTCCTCACAGCCAGCATCAATAGACTCTCCAGCAGCCAGCAACGATAGTCCCCTCCCTCAACAATAGATCTCTCCCAGTCATAACTGACCCCTCAGTGATATAAGACCCACCCCCCAGCAACAATAGGTCCCCCACCAGTGAGAATAGACCCCCCTGCAAAAATAGATCCCCTCCAGGTAGAATAGATCTCTCAGCAGCCTGCATCAATAGACCCTGCAGCACACCCCAGCACCCCTTCCCATTACATACAGTCAGTGCTGGAGTTGCCGGAACTGCGTTCCCGCTGATAAAAAGCCCTGTTTTGCAGTAAAATTGATTGCAGATTTAGTCATGTAGAACATCTGTTATATGGATACAAAGAACCCCAGCCGAGAGTAAAGGGTGGAAATGGCTCCTGATCCCCAGATTTGGGCAATTATGTCACCAATATAAATAGAATAAAACCCGCGCTATGTGTAACAACTCAAATACCTACAAAAATAACTTATACCGGACTGCTGCTGTAACAAAGGTAAGTATTCCCTTTATCAACTAGAAGAGCATTATGTGTCACAGCGCTGTCCTATTGTGTGTGAACATAAATCATCACAAATACACTAAAATATGTGGAGACATTCATATATAAAGTGCTAGGGGCTCAAATAATACTCTCTGCAGACCTACTGCTTCCACTTTACACCTACTTCATTGATCTTATGGTGCTTATCAATAAATGAAGTAAACTGATCCATGTGCAAATTCATATACAACATAAAGTGCTTTGTGCTCAAGATGATGTTCCCTGCAGATCCACTGCTTCCAGTTTACACCTACTTCATTAACCTTGTAATATTTCCTTCTATACTAATGTAGCAATAACTCTCGGTGGAGCTACTGGTTTATAGCGGGCTGTTACCGTCACCTTCGTTACCTTAATTTCACCAGAACCGGGTCTAGGGTCCCGTTGAGTTTAATACCGGACACTTGAGTATCTTTTCCAATGCTTTAATAAATGAAATTGAAGGAAGTAGCAGGAAAGAGGTAGAAGAAGAGTTGCAGGGAAGTTCAAATACCTTTTCTTAGTGTAGTATTAGGAATTGGAATCTTATAGATAATGGTACTTTTCTCTCATAGTTGAATCTTTGCCCCCCTGGATAGGTTTCTCTCACTAACCTAGCAGCCAGTACATAGCACGAACAAAAGTCTCTGCCACAGACTTGAATGGAATAGAAACCCGTACGATCCTCTGCCACAGGATGTAATGGTTTACGGTGAATAACAAACACAGCACTAGAATCTTTAAGCCGACCCGGCAGTACTATGCGATAGGATTACTTTAGGATATGTCCTCCAACCGAGTCACCAGGCCCCTCTCCAGACCAGCACTCTGCATGATCCTTCCATGACGGGTCCTCCCCTGGGATCTTCTCAGTTGTCCAGCTTCTTCACATAGGACAGACAGCTCAGGACCATTCCTCTGCCGCTGTGGTATGCCCCAGACAAGCCTCTGGGCCCACCCACACGCCGCAGCAACGTGGGCCTCCCAGTCGGAGGACCATGTGGTAGTACTGGCCAGGAGGGCCAGCAGAAGGAACGAAACGAACCCCCAAACATGGCGTCTGTCCCATAAATACCCTCTCCCAGAATGCAACTCGGAGGACCACCTCCACCGAGTTGTCTCCGGGACAGAGGAGCACTCATACGCTTCAACGTGTTGCCTTTCCAACACCGACCCATGGCAACAACGACACCCACAGGCACAGTGTGAAACTACATGCAACTCAGCCAAGCTGGAACAGAGGCAAATCTGACTATGTATAAACAGATAACCCACTAAATTTACCCATCAGCAGTAGATTGAAAATCTACCAGCGCTACATACTCCCCCCCACTACAATAGACGTTGTCCTCAACGTCTGTCAAAACAAGTCCCAAGCTTGAGAGTAGGTATTTGAACTTAAAAAAAAAAAACTTGGATGAGGGCAAGGAAAAAGAAAAGACAGTATAGAGATATTACAGTTTCAACATTTATACAACAATATGTTCACATCCGCAAACAAAATCACATTATGACTGTCACAACCCCCACTATTTATCTAGCTGAAAAGCCTAACAGCTTGATAGGAGATCCAATTGTACCTGAACAAAAAAACTAAACTAGACACACACTAAATATGTACAGTATCCTCACTAAACAGTTTAGGAGCAAAGCCTCATTCCAAAAGAAGAATGACACTCTTTTCCTGTATATTTTCCTTTTAATAGAAACAAACTAAAGTAACTTGAAAAAGTCCATCCCTATCTTTAAGTGAATCACATCCTTTCAATAAAGAAAATCCAGCTAGCAAAGAGTCTTTGGATTTGAAAACACTGGGACGAATATCACTTCTTGACCACGGAGATCTCTATATACTGACACTCTCTAACTATATACCCCAAAGTTCTTGTTCATAATCACCAATAAAACTGAGGATCTGGCAATGTCAGTTTCTTTCCCAGTTTATCCACTGTACTGATAAAGTACACAACATCATCTTTTCCGGGTCTGCAAATGACCACTTTGTCAGCATAGATGTGCCGACCATAGTTCCAGTGTAGAAAACATCCACTGAAGCGTTCATCCATGGCGACAGAATATCCAGTTTTCCGGAAAGGTTTTGGCACAGACAAATAGTCCCAAACAGCTTCACTGTACCACAGTTCCCGGCTGGCCTCAATTTCCTGCATAATTTCCTGAGTAACATAGGGAAATTCCAGACTATATTCTGTGGCAACACGTTTGGTAAGTACTCTCTGTAAACGTGCAAGTTTAGGCAAAGATCTATTTTCCCCCAAACCAGGAGGCACACAAGAGTTTGGTGATTTACTCACCATAGACCCGTCGGGTGTCGGAAGCAAACTAGTAACTTTTGACAATGTCTCTTTGGCAGTACTGTGCGGCTCCACACAAGGTGATGTCTTCCCAGAATCCAGGGCTGTCCACTCTGAGAAAGTTAAGGCAGAAGCAACATCTTCACCCTGGGCCCACAACAGTTCCTGTGACATTGTCTCAAACAAATCATCATCACCGGAGAGATCTGACATGGAATCTATCTCCGAGTCTCTCAACTCTTCTGCTGGCAAATATTTACAAAGAGTCCCAGATACATTCCCCTTTGATCTCTCACCTGTTCCTGACCTGGACTTCTCTGGATCCATATATTTCTCCGGCTCCGGTTCAGGTAGTATCTTGGGTAGGCCTTGACCACGGCTGCGGGAAGCCTTTACATATCCCACCTTCCTCTGGACAGGTGCAATGGGGATAGGCGTAGTAGACATAATAGTGATATCCGCTGAGGAAGCAGTAACTGCGGTATCTTCCTCGGAAGCATTCACGGTAGCAGACAAGATCACAGCCTGTTGCTCTCCAGCAGCAATAGCAGCAGTTTCCACTGTGGCAATTCCTGTAGCCCCTTCCACACAATAAGCACGGGGCGACATGGTAGGTTGCTCCACTGTGAATAAGTATTCTCCACACTGTAAACATCGGACAAATGGACGGAGATGTATGGCCAGCCCTTCACACTTGTGGCAAAGCATGCCCAGCCCTTCAATATCTCCGATTGTGTAGAGCACAAACCTCCCCTGCGGTTTCAAATGAATGCCAGTATTTTTCAGCAAGGTTCCGGTCAGCATAGCACCCGCAGCGGTACTCATAGGGAACATCTTAGGTCCCATAGTTGGAGGTACCAACAAAAAAGAAGGCATGGCTGCACTCTGATCCTCTCAGCACGATCACGAGGCCTCTCTTCTCCTCTGGCGCCAAACACACAAACACACGCGTCCCACGCGGTAACAAGTAGTTTAGGCTCCTCCCACTTGTTCCTCTGATCACGTAGCTCCCGGGCTTTCACTTCTCACCCGCAGCCTACGCAGTCAGAAATAAAGTCCTGCAATTTAACCCCTTCTTCTCCTGGAAAAATGACAAGGTCCAGAAACTTTTTCTAACGTAAACTCCTGGTGAAATACTTCTCAGGGTTGCGGGAGGTTGATGGCTAACAATCCCGGACGACGCCCCCACATGTAGCAATAACTCTCGGTGGAGCTGCTGGTTTATAGCGGGCTGTTACCGTCACCTTCGTTACCTTAATTTCACCAGAACTAGGGTCCCGTTGATTTTAATACCGGACAATGTAGGCACCGGACACTTGAGTATCTTTTCCAATGCTTTAATAAACAAAATTGAAGGAAGTAGCAGGAAAGAGGTAGACGATGAGTTGCAGGGAAGTTCAAATACCTTTTCTTAGTGTAGTATTAGAAATTGGAATCTTATAGATGAATATACTTTCCTCTCATAGTTGAAACTTTGCCCGCCTGGATAGGTTTCTCTCACTAACCTAGCAGCCGGTACGCAGCACGAACCAAAGTCTCTGCCACAGACTTGAATGGAATAGAAACCCGTACAATCCTCTGCCACAGGATGTAATGGTTTACGGTGGATAGCAAACACAGCACTGGAACCTTTAAGCCGACCCGGTAGTACTATGCGATAAGATTACTTTAGGATACGTCCTCCAACTGAGTCACCAGGCCCCTCTCCAGACCAGCACTCTGCATGATCCTTCCATGACGGGTCCTCCGCTGGGATCTCCTCGGTTGTCCAGCTTCTTTACATAGGACAGACAGCCCAGGACCATTCCTCTGCCGCTGTGGTAGGCCCCAGACAAGCCTCTGGGCCCACCACACGCTGCAGCAACGTGGGCCTCCCAGTCGGAGGACCATGTGGTAGTACTGGCCAGGAGGGCCAGCAGAAGGAACGAAACAAAACCCTAAAACATGGTGTCTGCTCCATAAATACCCTCTCCCAGAATGCAACTCGGAGGACCTCCTCCACCGAATTATCTCCGGAACAGAGGAGCACCCATACACTTCAACGTGTTGCCTTTCCAACACCGACCCATGGCGACAACGACACCCACAGGCACAGTGTGAAACTACATGCAACTCAGCCAAGCTGGAACAGAGGCAAATCTGACTATGTATGAACAGATAACCCACTAAATTTACCCATCAGCAGTAGATTGAAAATCTACCAGTGCTACACTAAATAAAGTAAAAACCTGTTCAAATTCATGTAATCATTCAATATTTTGTACTCAATATAGTGTTCTCTGCAAGTCCACTGCTTCCACTTTACATCTACTTCGTGGAACTTATTTGCTAAAAAAAATCCACCAATCACTGAAAAGTTGATAAGGTGTAAAGTTCTCGGTGCTCCAAACTGTGCCAGCTGTAGTGCAGCACAAAATATTCGGGGTACTTTGTCGCAGTAAGTGGGCTTAGCATTATATGACCATATAGTGTGGCCAAGCCCCTGCATTTTTTTAATATGTTCAGGTGTTTTTAACTAGCCCTGCAGGAAATGTCATTCTTGAATGTGTGCGCTGTAATATATTTTGTACTGTTTGTAGGTTTTATAGCAGCACCATCTTGAATTTAAACGCATTGTAGGGTGTGCCCCCAAATATGTTTTTGTAAGCTGTAGTGTAGCCACGCCTTCTTCCACCTCTTACACACGTGATGGTGAGGGCGCCCCCTTAGTAGTGCTTCCCCACTCACCAGAGCAATATGACTCCCAGCTTTTCATCTACCAGAGTCACCAACATCCTTCACACTCTCCTCACCTCCGATGGCAAAGGACCTGGATCCTCCTCGCTCACTCCTGCAAGTCTGCTGCAAGTCACACTCAGAGCTCCACCTCTTCATACACACTCAGGGCTCCGCCTCTTCATACACACTCAGTGCTCCGCCTCTTCATACACACTCAGAGCTCCGCCTCTTCATACACGCTCAGAGCTCCTCCTCTTCATACACACTCAGGAGCTCCGCCTCTTCATACACACTCAGAGCTCCGCCTCTTCATACACACTCAGAGCTCCGCCTCTTCATACACACTCAGGAGCTCCGCCTCTTCATACACACTCAGAGCTCCACCTCTTCATACACACTCAGAGCTCCGCCTCTTCATACACACTCAGAGCTCCGCCTCTTCATACACACTCAGGAGCTCCGCCTCTTCATACACACTCAGAGCTCCGCCTCTTCATACACACTCAGAGCTCCGCCTCTTCATACACACTTAGAGCTCCGCCCCTTCATACACACTCAGAGCTCCGCCTCTTCATACACACTCAGGAGCTCCGCCTCTTCATACACACTCAGAGCTCCACCGCTTCATACACACTCAGAGCTCCACCTCTTCATACACACTCAGAGCTCCGCCTCTTCATACACACTCAGAGCTCCGCCTCTTCATACACACTCAGGAGCTCCGCCTCTTCATACACACTCAGAGCTCCGCCTCTTCATACACACTCAGAGCTCCGCCTCTTCATACACACTTAGAGCTCCGCCCCTTCATACACACTCAGAGCTCCGCCTCTTCATACACACTCAGGAGCTCCGCCTCTTCATACACACTCAGAGCTCCACCGCTTCATACACACTCAGAGCTCCACCTCTTCATACACACTCAGGAGCTCTGCCTCTTCATACACACTCAGAGCTCCGCCTCTTCATACACACTCAGAGCTCCGCCTCTTCATACACACTCAGAGCTCCGCCTCTTCATACACACTTAGAGCTCCGCCTCTTCATACACACTCAGGGAGGAGAGAAAGGGGAAGGATATACAGTACATACACACACAGCACAAGGCCGTGTTCACACTACGAGATGTTTCTTGAGCTGCAGTTCTTCTGAGCTCCACAAGGAGGTGATCTCATCTCTACCCAGACAGGAAGTCTCTATGGAATACAGACAGGAAGTGATGTCAGATACAGACAGGAAGTTCCATTTGGTAGGACGTAGCGAGAAGACAATGTAGGATTTGGTGGCAGAGGAGGTAATATGTAGATTAACCCCTTCAGGGGGATCAGTTGATGATTAATATATTTTGCTTCCAAATCTGGCCATACATGGTTCAGTTTTATCGTTCAGCCAGCGGGATGAAAGGAAAAAACTAAAGTGATTCCCCCATCCACACATTGGAGGGGGATGGGGGAATCCTCCCCGCTGTACTATTGTATTCTGACAATGGGGGGCGCTCCTCCACTCTCAGAATACACAGATCAGTGATGAAGCTATTGGCTGCAGCCGCTGATGGAGTGACTTTTATCCGGCAGTGACCACACATGGATGGAAATGTGACGATCCCTGCTAAACCAGCTGAATTTCCATGTCTCTGTGGTCACCATAAGTGACTTCCTCCCCTCCCCCTCATCTCCTTCATTATGTAAGTCATGCTGAGATAATCTCCCATTGGCTGAGCAATATTCTCATTTGTCTCTGAGCTCCTTCTTGCTATTCCTCGCCCTGCCTGTTGTTTCCTTGGATTGATTTTCTGTGTAGTGACCCCGGCTTCATCTCTTGGATGCGCTCGTCTGTTGCTTGTCCTGACCTTTATCCTGATTCCTGGATCTCCTCCTCATCTCTCCTCCATATCCTCTTACACAGCTTTTCTCCACACCTGCAGTGATCCTGGGGGGTGGAAACTTGGCACCAGCACTCAGCAAAATCCATCCCCACCATTAGGAGCTCTGGAGAAAATTGTCTGGTATTTACACTCCGTTCCTCCGCACGTCACCTGATCACATGAGAGCTTACTTTCACAGATTCCTGACAGATTTCTGTATGGTAAAGGTCACAGTTCACTCTTCAGTTTAGGAGAGGTAGGACACACCCAGGAACAACGATTTGGTTTCCATGGGAGCCTCATATAGAGGGACACTCAAATCTCCCCATCCAAATGTCCCTCCATCCAGAGTCTATATGTTCTGATGCTCTAAAGATGTGGGCAGACCCTTGGCCTCCTCACTAGCAAAGTGGGACTGTTGGTCCTGCATTGTATGTAATGACATCAGAATACCTGCAACAAGCTTTGAACCCGTGTGGTGTGGGGGTCCTGTGTGGGTAAATTATATCTCAGTCTGAAGTGGGGCTTTAATACAATGGAGACCTGAATGGTGAGGTGAGGAGGATTCTGGGAATATCATTTGATTTTACTATTTGTGTTCAGATCTAGAGTTTTCCTCCTGTGAAGTCTGGAGATCATATGACCATCACATTGCCTCCACCTCCCTCCCTGATAGAATAGAGAAATACAAAGAAGATTCTAGAAGTCACCAGAGAGATCATGGAGGAGAGGTGAGCGGTGCTGGGAATTCTGGGACATTATCCAGTAACAGACAAGGGATGTGTCTGGATGGTGACTGTATCATTGTGTGTACAAAAGGGAGAACCACTCCAGGTGGTGTACTGAAGAGAAAACGCCCTCCTCAAAGTGGAAGCAGGCTCAGCACAAGCAATATGGAAGAAATGGATTCTGGACAGCCGAACTCTGATAAAAGAATTTATTGTAATGAATAGTCAATGTTCATGTGACAACATAAGCTATGACTAAGCAACAATGATGTTGTGAAATGCATCAGTTGTTTGTCCTGCTTCTGTTCTCACATGTACTTTGACTATTCATTACAATAAAGGCTTTTATCGGAGTTCGGCTGTCCAGAATCCATTTCTTCAATACTGTATCATTGTGTGTGTCAGGTTCCTATAAGGTGTCAGGATGTCACTGTCTATTTCTCCATGGAGGAGTGGGAGTATTTAGAAGGACACAAGGATCTCTACAAGGACGTCATGACGGACAATCAGCCGCCCCTCACATCACCGGGTAAGAGGAGACTTTATTGTAAAGGAGAGAGCAGTACGGAGGCTCCACCTAGATCCCCCATCATCTGATAAACACATAGAAACAATGTATTCAGTCAGTGTGTGTGTTTCCTACAGATGGATCCAGTAATGGGAACCCACCAGAGAAATGTCCCCGTCCTCTGTATTCCCGGGATTCCACACAGGAAGGTCACACCATCCCTCACCATCATCAGGTAGATGAGGAACAATCACTGATAGTATCATTAGGATCTGTACATTATCTGCATTGTTACCATTGATGTCATTTTTATTATATATTCAGAGTGGAAACCTGAGGGATTCTAAAGTTGAAGTTAAAGAAGAGATAAAAGAGGAGGATGATGAGGATGGGGTGATGGAGGAGTCCGAGTCTCTAAAAGAACACAAAGATCTGTACCAGGACACCATGGTGGAGTCATCCAGCTACAGAAACCCACCAGAGAGATGTCCCCGTCCTCTGTATTCCCGGGATTCCACACAGGAATGTCACACCATCCCTCACCATCATCAGGTAGATGATTGACAATTATTGGTAGTTATAATTTATACACAGCATGTTTGTTACAATGAATATTGTAATATATCTTTCAGGATGTTGTTAAAGAAGAGTATAAAAAGGAGGATAAGGAGTATGGAGTGACCGAGGAGTTTTCAGAAGGACACAAGGATATGATGGAGACACCTAATACCAGGAACCCACCAGAGAGATGTCCCCGTCCTCTGTATTCCCGGGATTCCACTCAGGAAGATCACACCATCCCTCACTGTTACAAGGTTGGTGGGACGGAGCTTATAAAACACAGACTCATGGAAACAATGTGTGAATTTTTTTATGTGATATCACAATAATAAAGCTTATATCTTGCAGATGATATTCACTCTCATTTTCTTGGTTTAGAGTGGAGATCCAATTGATATAGAATTTGAGGTTAAATCAGAAGAAGAAGAGAGTTATGTGAGGGATGATCAGCAGTCTATGGAGGAGGATGGAATAATGGGGACATTTATAGAGGAGGACACTCCTACAGAGATCAGTACAGGTGGGTCATTAACACTAAATACATTCCTCCACCCATACTGCTCACTGATTGGTCCAGAGTAGGGCAAGGACTGGGTGATATCAGCCTGTAATCCCCTGGTCACTTTCCTGAGCTGTGTTCCCCATCCTGTATTCCTGTATTTCTCTCAGATAATCTTCCTTCTTTGTGCTGCAGACACAATTTATGTATCTAGACTGGAATTATGGAGATTCTGGGGTTCAGCTGGCAGCAAAATGTTCATTTTCACCATAGATGTTATTAGTCCTAGGCATCTTGGATATGAGTCTTCTTCCACGTGCCTGAGTCTGGTAAGATCTCTTCCAGAACAATTCTCCCAGGATTACTTGTTCTGTTGTCTGCTATCTGTGCCGGGTGGAGGGATATGTCTGTATAGTCTCAGACCCAAGTCACTGAGTGCAGTCTCAGGAGATGGGAGGCAGCGGTGTGGGACCTCTGCAACTTGTCTCATGTAAACATTTAGGTTTCCACGGATTTCTGAATACCAATATTACAAGTCCCGAACTTTACACTATATGCTATCTATCAGGGCCTGTACAAGGGGGGGGGGGGGGGGCAGGAGCCCCGGGCACAACAATTCCCTGAATAGGGGTGCAGGTGAAGTGCAGTGATCAAGAACTAAAAATAAGGATCCCTCAAGGTGCAAATCCCTGCTAGTGCCAGCTATGAATACAAAGAAGGGCAACAAAGCTAATAAAGGGTCTGGAGGATCTTAGTTATGAGGAAAGGTTGCGAGCACTGAACTTATTCTCTCTGGAGAAGAGACGCTTGAGAGGGGATATGATTTCAATTTACAAATACTGTACTGGTGACCCCACAATAGGGATAAAACTTTTTCGCAGAAGAGAGTTTAACAAGACTCGTGTCCACTCATTACAATTAGAAGAAAAGAGGTTTAACCTTAAACTACGTAGAGGGTTCTTTACTGTAAGAGCGGCAAGGATGTGGAATTCCCTTCCACAGGCGGTGGTCTCAGCGGGGAGCATTGATAGCTTTAAGAAACTATTAATCACCTGAATGACCGCAACATACAGGGATATGTAATGTAATACTGACATATAATCACACACATAGGTTGGACTTGATGGACTTGTGTCTTTTTTCAACCTCACCTACTATGTAACTACTATGTAACTATCTATAAATATATAAATAAACCCCTACTGTATTTGCCTAAAACTGCAAAAAGGGGAGAGAGGGGGGAAAAGGCTTGGAGTGGGATCTCTCGGTATCATATCATCAAAAACTCATAATAAAAACCCTGCTTCAGCTCAACCGACTCCAATGACATAAGAGGGGATAAGGAAAAGAGGAAAGGAGATATACAGAGCCCACTGTGCAAGTACAAAAAGTCAAAATGTATTATGTCAAAAACACATAAATGGAATAGCCAATGATAAAAACTGAATCATTCACAACGTGTCAATCATACTGTGATAAAAAAACTCAATGTCCACCATTCTTGCCCCTGACCAGTGACAGTAATATATATGTAGCGAGGAATGTGAAAATACAATATCTTCAATTCTGAGCAACAATAATAAATTGAAACATAGAAATTGCATGCATGTGAATAGGATGTGGAGCTAAGTTGGCTCCCAACGGGAAATGGATCCTAGGAAGATCAGACCCTGGATCCTGGGAAAGAGGCACACTGGCATATTGTGGTGAATGTTGTTAATACCTTGATGTATCTAAAAGGGGGGGAATTGCTGAGATATAAGGGGGGAAGGGGACGACACCCTGGGTCAACAGTGGTCTAGAGGAGGTATATGGAATTGAAAGATACAGTCACAGTATATGTGTGGCATGAAATGCCAGAGATTTGAATGCAAAACAATGTCCTGTAACCTCCCTCTCACTGTTGCAAACCATAATTTGATATCCAGAATGTGCATGCAAGTTGACAATCCTGGTCCATGGGAGACCATACATGGATCAAAGCATATAGTCCCAAGTTGAAAGAGTAAATACAGTGGGGAGAACAAGTATTTGATACACTGACGATTTTGCAGGTTTTCCTACTTACAAAGCATGTAGAGGTCTGTAATTTTTTATCATAGGTACTCTTCAACTGTGAGAGACGGAATCTAAAACAAAAATCCAGAAAATCACATTGTATGATTTTTAAGTAATTAATTTGCATTTTATTGCATGACATAAGTATTTGATACATCAGAAAAGCAGAACCTTATATTTGGTACAGAAACCTTTTTTTTAACCTGTTTCCCTGAAAATAAGACCTAGCGTGATTGTCGGTGATGGCTGCAATATAAGCCCTACCCCCCAAATAAGCCCCACCCTGTTTCCCCGAAAATAAGCCCTACTCCGAAAATAAGACCCACAAGGACTTTAACTAGGGCTTATTTGGGAGGTAGGGCTTATATTGCAGCCATCACCGACAATCACGCTAGGTCTTATTTTCGGGGAAACAGGGTAGCAATTACAGAGATCATACGTTTCTTGTAGTTCTTGACCAGGTTTGCACACACTGCAGCAGGGATGTTGGCCCACTCCTCCATACAGACCTTCTCCAGATCCTTCAGGTTTCGGGGCTGTCGCTGGGCAATACGGACTTTCAGCTCCCTCCAAAGATTTTCTATTGGGTTCAGGTCTGGAGACTGGCTAGGCCACTCCAGGACCTTGAGATGCTTCTTACTGAGCCACTCCTTAGTTGCCCTGGCTGTGTGTTTCGAGTCGTTGTCATGCTGGAAGACCCAGCCACGACCCATCTTCAATGCTCTTACTGAGGGAAGGAGGTTGTTGGCCGAGATCTCGCGATACATGGCCCCATTCATCCTCCCCTCAATATGGTGCAGTCATCCTGTCCCCTTTGCAGAAAAGCAGCCCCAAATAATGATGTTTACACCTCCATGCTTCACGGTTGGGATGGTGTTCTTGGGGTTGTACTCATCCTCCTTCTTCCTCCAAACACGGTGAGTGGAGTTTAGACCAAAAAGCTCTATTTTCGTCTGATCAGACCACCTGTCCTTCTCTCATTCCTACTCTGGATCATCCAGATGGTCGTCAAACTTCAGACAGGCCTGGACATGTGCTGGCTTGAGCAGGGTGACATTGCGTGCGCTGCAGGATTTTAATTTATGATGGCGTAGTGTGCTACTAATGGTTTTCTTTGAGACTGTGGTCCCAGCTCTCTTCAGATCATTGACCAGGTCCTGCCGCGTAGTTCTGGGATGATCCCTCACCTTCCTCATGATCAGTGATGCCCCACGAGGTGAGATCTTGCATGGAGCCCCAGACCGACGGAGATTAACTGTTATCTTGAACTTCTTCCATTTTCTAATAATTGCACCAACAGTTGTTACCTTCTCACCAAGCTGCTTGCCTATTTTCCAGTAGCCCATCCTAGCCTTGTGCAGGTCTACAATTTTATCTCTGATGTCCTTACACAGCTCTCTGGTCTTGGCCATTGTGGAGAGGTTGGAGTCTGTTTGAGTATGTGGACATGTGTCTTTTATACAGGTAACGAGTGGAGAACAGGAGGATTTCTTATAGAAAAAATAACAGGTCTGTGAGAGCGGAATTCTTACTGGTTGGTAGGTGATCAAATACTTATGTCATGCAATAAAATGCAAATTTAATATTTAAAAAACACATAATGTGATTTTCTGGATTTTCTGTTTTTTGATTCCATCTCTCACAGTTGAAGAGTACCTATGAAAAAAATTACAGACCTCTGCATGCTTTGTAAGGAGGAAAACCTGCAAAATCGGCAGTGTATCAAATACTTGTTCTCCCCACTGTAGATACTTATCAGGTGGTGATGGAAGGACAAATCTTCAGTGCCATTGCCAATTTCCAATGAGGCCCGTCAAGCATGAGCAAGTGTTCATATCCTCCAGTCACAGGGGCAAAGTGGACAAGGAAAAAAAGAAAAGCCTAACCGGTTTCGCCTGTCTCCGCTGGCTGAGTCAGTCAGAGGCAGTGTGGTCCCATCTGTGCACAAAAGCCCACTGAGCTTTTACCAGCAAACCTCACGTGTCTCCTGGCATGCAGCATCGAAGTAAATCACGCCATCACTTCCGGGTGTACCTGGAAGTGTATCAACAGCTGACAGGGCTGTGTCATGTTGCATACCAGGAAGTAGACCCTGAGTATAGTGGACAATCCAGGCACAAATATGTCACAATCATATATATATATATATAGATATCTATATATATAGATATCTATATACAGTGGGGACGAAAAGTATTCAGACCCCCTTAAATTTTTCACTCTTTGTTATATTGCAGCCATTTGCTAAAATCATTTAACTGCATTTTTTTCCTCATTAATGTACACACAGCACCCCATATTGACAGAAAAACACAGAATTGTTGACATTTTTGAAGAATTATTAAAAAAGAAAAACTGAAATATCACATGGTCCTAAGTATTCAGACCCTTTGCTCAGTATTTAGTAGAAGCCCCTTTTGATCTAATACAGCCATGAGTCTTTTTGGGAAAGATTCAACAAGTTTTTCACACCTGGATTTGGGGATCCTCTGCCATTCCTCCTTGCAGATCCTCTCCAGTTCTGTCAGGTTGGATGGTAAACGTTGGTGGACAGCCATTTTTTGGTCTCTCCAGAGATGCTCAATTGGGTTTAAGTCAGTGCTCTGGCTGGGCCATTCAAGAACAGTCACGGAGTTGTTGTGAAGCCACTCCTTCATTATTTTAGCTGTGTGCTTAGGGTGATTGTCTTGTTGGAAGGTAAACCTTCGGCCCAGTCTGAGGTCCTGAGCACTCTGGAGAAGGTTTTCGTCCAGGATATCCCTGTACTTGACCTCATTCATCTTTCCTTCGATTGCAACCAGTCGTCCTGTCCCTGCAGCTGAAAAACACCCCCACAGCATGATGCTGCCACCACCATGCTTCACTGTTTGGGCTGTATTGGACAGGTGATGAGCAGTGCCTGGTTTTCTCCACACATACCGCTTAGAATTAAGGCCAAAAAGTTCTCTCTTGGTCTCATCAGACCAGAGAATCTTATTTTTCACCATCCTGGAGTCCTTCAGGTGTTTTTTTTAGCAAACTCCATGTGGGCTTTCATGTGTCTTGCACTGAGGAGAGGCTTCTGTCGGGCCACTGTGCCATAAAGCCCCGACTGGTGGAGGGCTGCAGTGATGGTTGACATTCTACAACTTTCTCCCATCTCCCAACTGTATCTCTGGAGCTCAGCCACAGTGATCTTTGGGTTCTTGTTTACCTCTATCACCAAGGCTCTTCTCCCCTGATAGCTCAGTTTGGCCGGACGGCCAGCTCTAGGAAGGGTTCTGGTCGTCACAAACGTCTTCCATTTAAGGATTATGGAGGCCACTGTGCTCTTAGGAACCTTAAGTGCAGCAGAATTTTTTTTTGTAACCTTCAATAAATCTTCAAAAATGTCAACATTTCTGTGTTTTTCTGTCAATATGGGGTGCTGTGTGTACATTAATGAGGAAAAAAAATGAACTTAAATGATTTTAGCAAATGGCTGCAATATAACAAAGCGTGAAAAAGTGAATGGGATCTGAATACTTTCCTTCCCTACTGTGTGTGTGTATATATATATATATATATATATATATATATATATATATATATATATATATATATATATATATATATATATATATATATATATATATATATATCCACTGTATCCAGTTTAGCTATATCTGACTGCAGGCCGTTCCTGGTGTACTTTTTCTAATATACTTCAGGCGGTGTATACAGTACTGTGCACCCATAGTGCAGTTGCTGCTACTTCTCTGGTGGTGTACACAATACATACAGTGCACACATAGTTGTTATTACTCTTCTGATGTTGCACTGTACACAGTACCATGCACCCCTAGTGCAGTTGCTACTACTTTTCTGGTGGTGTACACAGTACACAATACATACAGTGCACCCATAGTTGCTATTAGACTTTTGGTAGTGTACAAAATACCATTCACCCCTAGGGCAGTTGCTACTACTTTTCTGGTGGTGTACACAATACAGTACACCCATAGTTGTTATTACACTTCTGTTAGTGTACACTGTACCGTGCACCCCTAGTGCACTTGCTACTACTTTTTTGGTGGTTTAAACAGTGCACAATACAGTGTAGTGTGGTTTTGCTAAACAAAATTTACAGCATGTCCAGAAGGCCACCAAAGAGGCAGACGCTCAAAGGCCACTAAAAGAGGGCAAGTAGGCTCTGTGTATACAGTCGACAGTGCTGGTCGTGTGCATCCTCAGCACGTGGCGGTGGGGCATGCTTGTCCTTTTTTTCTGCAGCTGGCCGTGTTATTGAGCCACAACATGCAGAAGAGTTGGTGGAATGGATAACAAAGCCCTCCTCTTCAGATATTTGAGATGAACAAGATAGTTACCACCGCTCTAGGTGACCGGGTTCAAGCTTCCCGTCCTCTGCTGTGTGGATGATTGTGAGAGCCCCAGGTGCCAGCAATTGCTATTCCAATGGTATGTGTGTGATGGAAAAATCTGGACAGCCGCACTCCGGATTGGAAAAGTGAAAAATAAAATCCTCTTTATTGAAAAAGTAATAACATGATTAAAATCCGTACATGGCTTTGTTGGGATAATGCAGCATAACCGCTAACGCGTTTCACGCTCCCATAGAGCGCTTACTCATAGCTATGAGTAAGCGATCTATGGGAGCGTGAAACGCGTTAGCGGTTATGCTGCATTATCCCAACAAAGCCATGTACGGATTTTAATCATGTTATTACTTTTTCAATAAAGAGGATTTTATTTTTCACTTTTCCAATCCGGAGTGCGGCTGTCCAGATTTTTCCATCACACACAAAGCCCTCCTCTTCTTCCTCATCCTCTGTTACACAGGCTCAGAGTAGTTTGCCTGCCAATGCAGCTGCCAAAGCGGCCAATCCATCGGCTCCATGTCAACAGTCACTCCTTCCCTAGCCCCACTATCATGCATGGAGGAGTCACCCGAACTATTCGACCACAGTGAATGATTTGAAGGTTCCGATGATGGTACCCAGGTTTAGAAAGGGAGTAACATGAGCCTAGAGAGAGGGGATGCCCAAGAAGGTCAAGAAAATGGCAGTCATGTTCCCCGAGCTGCAGCATACTGCCAAGTTTGCTCCAGTGACGAGGAAGGAGGGGATGATGAGGTCACTGACTCTACTTGGGTGCCTGATAGAAGGCAGGAGGAGGAGGCACATCACCAACGAGGCAGGATGTCCTCCAGGGAGCAGCTTAAGGGCAGCCACCCTATTGCATCACACCGCAGAGCTAAGCAGGTGCAGGGTGCTGCTGACTCCCCACATATTTTGAAAAGTTCTTTGGTGTGGGCCTTTTTTGACACGTGTGCAGCAGATCGCACCATTGCTGTTTGCAACTTATGTCTGAAGTGTATCAAACGTGGCCAAAACAGCAGCCGCTTGGGGACCACGTGCTTGACCAGACATATGACGACCTCCCATGCAATCCGTTAGCAACAGCACTTAAAAGACCCATCAGCTGGGATCTCCAACCCCACAATACCTCCAGTCCTCTCAGAAACCTGCACTGAGAGGAATGAAGGTATAGAAATAGGTGTCCCAAGTACTTGCGGCCAATCTGCTAGTGGTACACCAACATCGGATTTTAGCAGGCAAATTTCCCTACCCCAGTTGCTAAACCGTTGAAAGAAATTTGGTCCCAGCCATCCACATCTAAATGCTAGCTTGGCCGAATTGCTAGCACTGCAACTGCTGCCTTTTCAGCTGGTAGACTCTGCCCCCTTTTCGTGAATTTGTGGAATGTGTGGTACCTCAGTGGCAGGTTCCCAAATGCCATTTCTTTTTACGGAAGGCCATTCTGGCTCTCTACCAGAATGTGGAAGGTGATGTCTTGGCCTTGTTGGACAGGGCGGTCAGCAGTAAGGTGCATATTACTGCTGACTCATGGTCCAGCAGGCATGGACAGGGACATTACCTTTCTTTTCACAACGGACTGGGTAACTCTGCTGGCAGCTGGGAAAGATACAGGACAGGGTTCAGTATTGTTGGAGCTTGTTCCCCCACCACCCCTCCAAAATGCTAGTGCTGATTCTGCCACAGCTCTCTCCTCCACCCCCTCCTCTTCTTCTTCCTCTATGCCCTCTTCCTCTGCAGATTTCTCCTCTGAACCAGCGGTGCTCCATAGGCATTCAAGTGGCTACACAAGCACTCAGGCAAAAAGATGCCATGCGGTGCTTGAGTTGGTCTGCTTAGGGGACAGGAGCCACACTGGGGCAGAGATTCTGTCAGCTCTGCAGGGGCAGGTTCAGAGGTGGTTGACGCCATGCCAGTTTCAGCCAGGAATAGTTGTATGCGACAATGGCACCAACCTCCTCTCCACCCTCCGACAGGGGCACTTGACCCATGTTCCCTGTGTAGTACCTGTGTGAGTATGGCACCAGGACAGGGTCAGGGGAGCTTGGCTTTTTTTCGCCACGCCAGTGGCTATTGATCAAGGATGCATGCACTGTCCTGTCACCATTTGAGTAGGCCACGAGGATGGTAAGCAGTGACTATGTATGCATCAGTGATACTGTCCCTCTTGTCTTCCTGTTGGAGCACACGCTTCATGGAATAATAGACAGGGCACTTGAGGCAGAACAGCGGGAGGATGAGGAGGACATCCTTACCTCTCAGGGCCCCATTAATCCAGATACTAGTATTCCTACATGCCCGCTGATCACACAGGAAGAAGAGGAGGAGGAGGATTGTGTCAACATGGAGGTAGAAGATAACACACAGCATCAGCAGCAGTCTTCAAGGGATCATTTGCAGTCCCCAGAAACCCATGGAGTTGTACGTGGCTGGGAGGAGGTGGTTGAGGATCATGTGATCCTTAGTGACCCAGAGGACTCAGGATCGAATGTCTCTGCAAACTTTCGCTGCATGGCCTCCCTGATCCTGCAAAGCCTGCGAAAGGACCCTAGGATTCGTGGTATCAAGGCTGGCAACCCTTCTTGATCCACGTTACAAGGGTAAGGTTGCAGAACTTATCCAGCCTTCGCAGAGGGAGCAGAGGATGAAATATCTCCGGGAGGCCTTGCAGAAAGGTTTGTGCAATGCGTTTCCAGAGCCTGGGAGGTTACAATTTCTTGGTGCTGGACAACGTGTTGCTGAGGCTTCATTCAGTCAAAGAAAGAGTGGTGGAGAAGGTGGCCGGCTGACCGATGCCTTCCGGCAATTCATCAGTCCTCAGCGCCCAGGTCTGATCGGTTCCAGCAACCATAGCCAGCGTCTGAATTACATGCAGGAAAACGTGCAGGAATATCTAGGGGCAAGATCAGACTTGGAGACCTTTCCACCAGAACATACACTGGGTTACTGGGTCTCGAGGATGGACCACTGGCCAGAGCTTGCTCAATATGCAATTGAACTACTGGCCTGTCCTACATCCAGTGTTCTTTCTGAACACACATTCAGTGCTGCTGGAGACTTTATAACCGATCACAGAGTGCGCCTGTCCACAGACTCTATTGATCGGCTCACATTCATAAAAATGAATCAGTCTTGGATCACCAGCTACCAAGCACCTGATGCTGATGTAACCAATTTAATTTTCTATGGATGTGGGATCCCTTGAAGACTGCATATGCCGAGTGACTATCCTATTATGCTGAGTGACTATCCTATTCCTCCTCAATCTTCATGATGATAGCTTCTAGGAATATTTTTGGTTCAGGGCACCACCACCACTGCCTAAGGCCCAATTTTTCTGCCCCTGTTTAACAGGGGCGTGTAATTACAATTTTTGATCTAATATTTCACAGCAGTGCCTGTTCCTGCGCTCAACAAAAGTATCTTTGAGGCTTTACAGTGTTGTGCCACCACCCTCATCACCACCTAAGACCCAATTTTTATGCCCCTGTTTAACAGGGGAGTGTGATTACAATTCTTGATATAATATTTCACAGCAGGGCCCGTTCCAGCGTCCACCAAGAGTAACTGTGAGAGCCTACAGTGTTCTGGTACCACCAACACCTAAGGCCCAATTTTCCACAGAGTGTATAGGGCAGGCTGTATAGTATATACAGGTGGTCCCCTATTTTCAAACATCCGACTTACAAACGACTCCTACTTAGAAACGAAGGGAGACAACAGGAAGTGAGAGGAAATCTACCCCTAGGAAGAGAAATTCTCTCCTGTAAGAGTTAATATGGGAAAAAGATGTATCCACTAATGCTTTAGCACCAATCCTTGTTTCCCTAATAACCCAACATTTTCTAAATCCAATTGTCATTGGGACAGAAAGTGAGGTGAAATCTTCTGAACAGGGGCACAGACAGCAAAACAAATGTTACAGGGGTGGTAACCCTTCCCTATGTTATCCAAAAGGCTTAAAAATAGATTTTTGGGCTGGAGCTACACTTACAAAATGTATCTGTTCCAAATTACAAACAGATTCAACTTAAGAACAAACCTACAGTCCCTATCTTGTTTGAAACCCGGGGACCGCCTGTATACTGCTGCTGTTCAGAGTATATAGGGCCTGGGGGCCCCACGCCTTTTTTTTAAATTTGGGTGCGGGGATCCCCTTAATATCCGTACCAGACCCAAAGGGCCTGGTAATGGGCTGGGGGGGGCAACATTACATTACAGCTGCAAGCAGTTTTAAATGACTTTTATTCCTTTAGAAAAGTCATTTTGTGCAGGGGCTCTTCTAAACATGGGAAAAATGTGCCACTTTACAAGCATACTATAGACACCCCCCAGGCACGATATTTAAAGGAATATTTCACTTTTATTGTTTCACTTTAAGCATTATTAAAATCACTGCTCCCGAAAAAACTGCCGTTTTTAAAACTTTTTTTTGCATTGATACATGTCCTCTGGGGCAGGACCCGGGTCCCCAAACACTTTTTATGACAATAACTTGCATATTAGCTTTTAAAATTAGCACTTTAAATTTTTCACGTTCGAGTCCCATAGACTTTAATGGTGTTCGCACAAAATTTTTGCCTGTTCGCATGTTCTGCCGCGAACCGAACCGGGGGGGGGTGTTCGGCTCATCCCTAGTATCCACATGCAATTCAAGCAAAGTCAGGCAGATGTCAAAGATGGGAACGAATGGCTAAAGAACAAAATTGACTATTGGTTTATTGCTAAGAACAATATACCTAAACCAAACATATATGAAGCACAGTGGGCTGAGAAAAAAAAGGGGGAATATTTTTGTTTTTGGGATCACACAATGCAGTGCTTGTAATAGCCAGCCTGAGGGAGGGGGCAATCATTGGATAAAAATGCACAGCAAACAGTGCACTGTTCGTGGCTGTGGCCCACAACAGACCCGGCACACACAGTGCTCTTGCAGAGCTGCAATGGGGAGCCAAATGAAGGATCGGTCCTTGCGCTCCTCCTGCACCTGGCCAGCACTACTGGAAGACATATATACATACTCTGTCAGATGAAGTAATCTTTGCCCAATAAATGATTTTTAGTCCCGCCCTCTGACATGACGTCATTCAGAGGCGGGGACAGAGATAGTGGTTCCGCAGGGAGCAGGTATGAGGGACTGAGCAATTCAAGCAGTAGGCAGAGGAGGAGAGGGAGCGAGTGTAAAGTTCTGTTCATTTACAGCGACTCCGTCACAGTCCTTTACTGTGACCTGGACTGGTTATAACTTTAGGGAGTATGTGGGGGAGAGGGGTTAGTGAAGGGGGGTTGAAGGGGTTAACTACCTAACACTGTTATTAGCTAGTAATGTGTAGCACAAATGGTTAATGTACTACCACCGGTCACTGAAGTATTAGTGATCAGTGGCTGTGTTAATTATCCCCTTAATGTTGCAGCACAAAGGGGTTAATTACCACTGCCACTGACCACCAATTGGGAGGGATATCTAAATGCCACTGACCACCAATTGGGAGGGATATCTAAATGCCACTGACCACCAATTTGGAGGGATATCTAAATGCCACTGACCACCAATTGGGAGGGATATCTAAATGCCACTGACCACCAATTGGGAAGGATATCTAAATCCCACTGACCACCAATTGGGAGGGATATCTAAATCCCACTGACCACCAATTGGGAAGGATATCTAAATCCCATTGACCACCAATTGGGAGGGATGTCTAAATGCCACTGACCACCAATTGGGAAGGATATCTAAATCCCACTGACCACCAATTGGGAGGGATATCTAAATCCCACTGACCACCAATTGGGAGGGATATCTAAATGCCACTGACCACCAATTAGGAAGGATATCTAAATCCCACTGACCACCAATTGGGAGGGATATCTAAATGCCACTGACCACCAATTGGGAAGGATATCTAAATCCCACTGACCACCAATTGGGAGGGATATCTAAATCCCACTGACCACCAATTGTGAAGGATATCTAAATCCCACTGACCACCAATTGTGAAGGATATCTAAATCCCATTGACCACCAATTGGGAGGGACATCTATATCCCACTGACCATCAATTGGGAGGGATATCTAAATCCCACTGACCACCAATTGGGAGGGATATCTAAATCCCACTGACCACCAATTGGGAGGGATATCTAAATCCCACTGACCACCAATGGGGAGGGATATCTAAATGCCGTTTACCACCAATGCGGAGGGATATCTAAATAGCATTACCACACTGATCATCATTGCAGAAAGATTAAAGTAGGATTCCAGAATAAACCCAACTAACCTTAAAAATGCCCCTCCCCCTTCTAATACCTTGGGTTATTATTGCGGTAACAAACCTCAATATTGGAGGTTTTTATTGGGGAAAGTGACACTGATTTTGGGGGGGTTATTGTTACAGAAAATGCTATCTATGATCATTATTATTGCATAAACTGGTACCAATGCTGGGGGTTGTTATTGCAGAAACTGGCACTGATGCTGGGGGTTGTTATTTCTCCTACTGACACCAAGGCGGAGGGTTATTATTGCTGCTACTAAAATCAGTGTTGGGGTTGTTATTGCATAAACTGATACTGATATTGGGGGTTATTATTAGGGTTGTCCCGATACCGATACTAGTATCGGTATCGGCACCGATACCGAACATTTGCCCAAGTACTTGTACTCGGGCAAATGCTCCCGATGCTTCCCCCGATACCTAGAAGACAGCTGTGATTGGCGCGTGGGGGAGTTACAAGATTCTCCCCCAGCGGCTTTCACCAGCTTTAGTGACATACAGCGGTGATCTCACAGCTGACTGTCACTGCATCCTCCTCCATGCCCCCTCCGTTCCTCTGTGCCTCTCCGCTGTCTCCTGCATTCCTCTCTCCTTATCTGTCCCCCTCCGTTCTCCCCCTCCGTTCCTCTCTCCTTATCTGTCCCCTCCGTTCCTCTCTCCTTATCTGTCCCCTCCGTTCCTCTCTTATTATCTGTCCCCTCCGTTCCCCTCTCCTTATCTGTCCCCTCCGTTTTCCCCCTCAGTTACTCCATCCCCCTCCTCCTTCCTTTGTGTATGGATAGAGTCAGCTGACTCTGTCCATTCACATAACTGAAACATTGTAATCTCCTGTGATTACGATGTGTCAGTTTATGAATGGAGAGGAGCCGCTGTCTTCTCTCCATTCATTCTCAGTGCAGCTGAGGCTGCAGAGAAAGGGACTGGGGAATCTCTATCCTCTGTCTCTTTCCCTGTCTCAAGGGGGAGATATCAGAGGTCTGTTAAGACCCCTGATATCTCACCAAATCCCCCCAAAAGGGCTGATTAAAAAAAACAAAACAAAAAAAACAATAAAGAATAAAAAATATTATTGTAAAAAATAAAAATTGTAAAAAAACAAAACAAAAAAAAACACACACACATACAACGTTCACCCCCCCCCCCCCCCCCCCCCCCAAATAGCAAAAAAAAAAAAAACTGTCAGGTGACATTGAAAAAAAAGTATCGGTAATTGGTATCGGCGAGTACTTGAAAAAAAGTATCGGTACTTGTACTCGGTCCTAGAAAAGTGGTATCGGGACAACCCTAGTTATTATTATGGAAACTGGCATCTATGCTGGGTGTTGTTATTGCAGAAATCGACACCAAAGTTTGTGATTATTGTTGCGGAAACTGACACTGATTCTAAGGGTTATTATTACAGAAACTGCCATCTACCTAAACTGTCACCAATCCTGGGCTTTTTTTCTGGCACTGATGCTGGAGGTTACTATTGCTGCTACTGACACCAATGCTGAGGGCTCTTTTTGTGTTTGCATAAACTGGCACTGATGCTGTAGGTGATTATCACAGAAACTGCCATGTATGCTGTGGGTTATTATCTCAAACTGGTTTTGAAAATACACTGACTCTTTCATAATAAACAAGGGGGTGCGGGGAGTCATTTTGCCATTTTCTCCCTGGGCACCAGATGACCTTGTCCCGGCACTGCTCTATGTTGTACATGACATCATTCTGATACTATATAGTCCTATCTGTATCTTATACAATATGTTGTACATTACATACTTCTGACTTCTGCTCTCTCCCCTCTACCCACTGCTATATATACACATAATATGTATTCTCTTTTTTTACACCCATTTTCTACCAGCTGGACATTTTATATCCGATGATTTGATTGGAGCACAGACTTTTACATGTTGATAATAATGGGATAACATCCTTAACCACTTGCCTAACGGCACTTATACCCCCAAAATTGTCACACGTGGCATATTTATACTTGCAATTACACACAAAAATACATTCTGCTACTCCTCCTGAGTATGACAATACCACATGTGTGAGACTTTTTCACAGTCTGGCCAAATATAGAGGCCCAATATGCAGGGTGCACCATCAGGCGTTCTATGGACATAAATGACACACCTAATTTCTTGACTACCCATCACACTTTTAAAGGCCCTGGAGCACCAGGACAATGGGCATGCCCACAAAATGACCCCATTTTGGAAAGCAAACACCCTGACGTTTGAGGCATTATTCTGAGGCATTATGAGTCTTTTGAACGTGTCATTTTTTTCCACAAGTTTTTGGAAATTGTGGAAAGAAATTGAAAAAACAAATTTTTCTTTACACAAAGTTGTTCATTTATAAGATATTTCTAAACACATAGCATGCACATAGCAAAAAAATATACCCCAAAATACATTCTGCTACTCGTCCTGAGCATGGTGATACCACATGTTTGAGATTTATACACAGCCTGGCCACATACAGAGGCCCAACATACAGGGAGCACCGTCAGGTGTGCTAGGAGCATTAATTACACATCTAATTTCCTTTTGAAGGCCCCTGGAGCACCAGGCCAGTGGAAACACCCACAAAATGACCCAATTTTTTTTAAAACAAACACCCCAATGCATTATCTATGAGGCATAATGAGTCTTTTGAACATGTAATTAGCCAAGGCTACTCCTGGCTTTTGCTGGAAGGAGCTGCAGCTGTTTTGTATGGAGTGTGTCTTGCCGCTGTGTGCAGAGGCTCCAGTGGAGGGGTAGGCTGCATACATTTTGCTTCCTGGAGAGGCGGGAGCTGCATTCTGATGAGGGTGCACTGATGAGTGCTGATCAGGGTGAACTGATAAGCTGCCACTGATGCACACTGATGCGGAGGCACTGATGAAGATCCACTGATAGGGTGAAACTGATGAGCACTCACTGATAGGCACTGATGAGCACTAATAGGGCACTCCAGTGGCACGGATGAGCACTAATAGGGCACTCTAGTGGCACTAATGAGCACTGTAGGGCACTAATGTGCACTGTACGGCACTGATGGGCACTGATTAGCACTGTAGGGCACTATAGGACACCAATGAGCACTGTAGGACACCAAAGACACACAAAATTTAGAAAAACTCCTGATCTAGCAACCAATCTTTCTCCTTTCCTCACACTCGGTATTGATGTGAGGAGAGGATAGAGCTGAACCAGGTATGTCCCCGGTTTGTTTACAGAGCGATTACATGGTAAAGGGCCGCTGTGATTAAACCCAGCGATCACTGATTCTTCCAGAAGCACCAGCATAGGGGGCCATCATGATGGCGTCCCGGAACTAGCCGGCCGCGTTGTAGCCTTCATTTGGCTAGAGCACAGTCGGCAACTGGTTAACCCCTCAGTACCATGCCATAGCCGAAAGACAGCTACAGCATCGCTCTCTTGTTCTGGAAGGGCATCCATGCTCTGTGACCGCTGTGTCCTTTGTACACAGCTGATCAAAAATCGGGGTAAAGACCCAATCACAGCGGCCTTTTACCATGTAATCAGCTGTATCCAATCACAGCTGATCCCATGTAAACAAACCTGCCAGTTATCTGCATTTCCTTTCCTCATGTGCTGTCACCATATGAGGAAAGAAGAGCCGATAATTGGGAATCCTGACAGGGCACATTTACACTAATATTCAGGGTACTAATCCTCCATTAAGACATTCATTAAGACACCTTTATTGAAGTCAGATAAAATCCAAATAGTGACAAAAGTTCACATTGATCCCAGAGGAACAGAACAAGACAAGGCTTACATGTTTCACACCACAGATGGGTGCTTAATCATAAGCTATGATTAAGCACCCATTTGTGGTGTAATAATCAGTGCAGCCCTATCAGTGCCCATCATTGCTGCCTATCAGTGTCTCTTACTGCCATCTCAACAGTGCAGTCTTACCAGTGCCCATCAGTACTGCCTATCAATGCAGCCTCCCCAGTGCCCATCAGTGAAAAAAAAAATTACTTAATTTTTTTTGTTTAGCAAAAACTAAAAACCCCAGTGGTGATATTATACCACCAAAAGAAAACTCTATTTGTGTGGAAAAAATGATAAAAATTCATAAAGGTATAGTGTTATATGACCGGGCAATTGTCATTCAAAGTGTGAGGGCGCTGAAAGCTGAAAATTGACATGGGCAGGAAGGGGGTGAAAGTGTCCGGTATTGTAATGGTTATAATTTTGAACCCTTAATAGAAAGTAATAACAAGGGAGGAGTCAATAACCCAATTATGGTGGTCTTCGGGATCAGTCCAGTCTTCATCTTGGTTGTTCTCCCCCATTCTCACTCTCTGACCTCTGGTGGGGCTCAACCCCACTGGGAACACTTATCCTATAATCCCCTCATCACTGTCACTCCTTTAAAAGACAGTTCTTGTTGTTTCCTGACTAAGGTCCATGAATAAAGAAATGAACTGGTAGGAGCTTAGAGGACCCATTTACTAGTTACCTTGATGGGGGAATTGTAAGATCCTCAGAGACAAAGCTGCCTGATGTGGGCGGATTCCTGGTTTAGGGGAACCAATCTGCTCGTGTCTAGTAATAATCTTTTTATCTCTATTTTAGTAGATGGACGGGAGATGATGAAAACCTCAGAGGATTGTCTCACTTTGTCTCCAGACTGTAAAGTAGAAGATGGGGACATCACACATTATAGTCCAGAAGAAAACCCGACTACCTCAAATATCCATCCGGCACAACACAGTGTAGATGGACCATCGTATTCCTCTTATCCTGAGGAACCTCAGACTGTGAGGGACAGTGCCATCTTTCAAATACATAAGAGGGTTTCCTGTACTGAGTGCGGGAAATGTTTTTCAAAGTCCAATCTTTACAAACATCAGAGATTGCACACAGGGGAGAAGCCGTATTCCTGTCCTGAGTGCGGGAAATGTTTTTCACGGAAGTCCCATCTTTACACACACCAGAGATCTCACACGGGGGAGAAGCCGTATTCCTGTCCTGAGTGTGGGAAATGTTTTTCGCAGAAGCCCCATCTTGACACACATCAGAGATCTCACACAGGGGAGAAGCCGTATTCCTGTCCTGAGTGCGGGAAATGTTTTTCACAGAAGTCCTATCTTTACACACATCAGAGATCTCACACGGGGGAGAAGCCGTATTCCTGTCCTGAGTGCAGGAAATGTTTTTCACAGAAGTCCCATCTTAACACACATCAGAGATCTCACAGGGGGAAGAAGCCACTTTTTAGTTCTGAGTGAAGGAATTGTTACTCACTGAATTCCTGTCTTTCTGTACATCAGGGATCCCACACAACCATGCATTGAGTGTGGGAAATGTCTTCTATATGAATGTTGCTGGACATCACAGCTCTCATGTGAGGAAGAAGCACACCCTGATATACACCTCAGATATACTCCATGGCTGATCTTCATCATGTAAGAAACAGTTCATAAGGAGATCAAAGATCACCAAAGACATGGATGAAGTGTTGTACCGTGTTGGCTATTGATAGCAGTAAAAATAAAAATGGAGTCATTATCTTTCATTGGCTGAGTACATTTTGTGGTGTAAGATTTCCAAACACTTATGCTGTGTACACACGACCGGTTTTGCCGTGGGAATAAACTCCGAAGGTTTCTCCGGCGGAACTTCAACGGAATTCCGCTCAAGCGGTGTTGCATACAAACGGTCACACCAAAGTCCGACTGTCCAGAATGAGGTGACGTACAACACGTATGATGGGACTAGAAAAAGGAAGTTCAATAGCCAGTAGCCAATAGCTTCCGTCTCGTACTTTCTTCAGAGCATGCGCCGTTTTTGGTCCCCCGGAACAGCATACAGACGAGCGGTTTTCCCAATAGAAATTGGTTCCGTCAAGAATATTTACAACATGTTCCATTTCTAGGTCCGTCAGAATTTAAAAAAAAAAAAAGTCCGATGAGGCATACACATGATCGGAATAGACGATGAAAAGCTTCAGTCTGACTTTTTCTGTCGGACAGTCCGCTCATGTGTACGCGACTTTAGAGGTTTCTTTTAAAATAAAATAGTTGAGTGAATGTGAGCAGCATTCACCCAGCTGTGATGAATACTGGATGTATTTTATTTCATACACTGACTTTCTTGGCTCTATCTAGTGGCCATTATGCAGTATTGTGCTATCTTTACTGATTGAGTATTTTATGAAAAACACAGTTTCATGGCCACGAGATGGAGACCCTAATCATAGGAAATCAAATTGTTGATTGTTAAATTATGGCAATACTTTGTAACAGCTGAATGAATTTTCTATGAATAGACCCCTTAGTTTCCTCTGCCAGACATGGTTTCTTACTAATACCTGAGATCATACTCATACACTTATGAATACAGTACACTACTGAAGGATATAAGTTAAAGTGTATGTAAGCCCTCACCTTATAAAACAACCCTTTTAGTTTAACTGATTCCTGCCCACCATATAGTGATATGACGGACAGGTGGGGGTGCTCTCGTTCTGGGAGGATGTCATACGTCACTCGTGGGGGTGCGCAGCTTGGTGATCGGTGGTGTGCCGTGTCCCTGGGACCAATCACAGCTGATCACAGTGTAAACAGGAAATTCCAGTAAGCGGCATTCCTCAGTAGGGATATCTGCACTGACAATCAGGGCACTAGTAATCAGTGCTGCCTGTCAGTGTCCATCAGTGATGCCAGTGCCCACCAGTGCTGCCTTTCAGTGCCCATCAGTGATGCCTGTCAGTGCCAACTATCTGTGCCATCTATCAGTGTAGATCAGTGCCACCTATCAGCATCCATAAGTGCTGCCTATCAGTGCTGCCTAAAGGATTAATGCTGTTTATATTCTGTAAATTTCCCTGTTATTTCTATTATCTGAGTTTGACTTGGTATGCGTTTACTGGCTGGTAATGTTTAGGCTAATAGATTAGTGTAGCTGTGTCAGGGCTGGGCTCAGCCCTTCCTTCTCTGAGCTGGCCGCTCAACTGTCAGCTAATTGCCAGATCCACAGTTACTCAGCTGCTAATGATATCCTGCACGTCAGTCTTGCCTACTTAATCCAGTCTAGAGGTTCTCTGCCTTCGCCTTGGTCAACATCACAGAAACTATCTCCTGCAATCCTGTTCAAGACTTGCTTTGCTGATATCCCTTCTGGCTCCAGATCCTGCTTGCTGTTCCACTACATTGATCCCTGACTTCTGGCTTGGCTGACTATCCGTTCCAGTTACTAAACTCTGGCTATGTTTTGACTACGCTTGTTCTTTTTACTTTTATTATTAAACAAGTGTGATTTAACTGTACTTCTGCTTCGGCCTGATTTCATGGTTTCTGACAGGCTGGTTCCTCATGAGAACATTCTGACCTGTACTTATGAATTGAATGAATTATGAAACTACACATCATATGGAGATAAACTTCTTTTCTTGGAATTGGCATCCTTTTTCTCTGTAACCAAACCCTAATGTATTGAAATCCATCCTTCCTTTTATTTTGTATAAAGCCAAGGGATATTCCCCTTAATAAACAAACATGTTTTGACCTCATCTTGTGTGTGTGTGTGTGTGTGTCATTGTGTGTTCCCAGAATTTTGAGTGGGGGTTATCCAGCCATCCGGTTCAAGTCCCCAACAGGACTGGTGTCAGAATATCGTGGGATGCAAGATCATCTAAGGTGAGTGAATTGTACCTTATTTTTGGCGTATTCTATCACCTTAGCTCTGATTGTTTTGCAGGAAAAAGGAATGAGGATGGTTGGTTTCAGGGGCAGGATCTGTTTGGTACAGATCAGGATCTGTTTGGTACGGATCAAGAATTTGTTTGGTACAAATCATGTTGAGCTCTGCATAAAGATTTGTTTGGAACAAGTCCTGTTAAATTTTGCAGGAGCTGCACAAAATGCCATGTTTGCTACCTGACTGCTGGCTGGGTAGCTCCCATTGTAAATGTATATATTGCTTGTATTATATGCTGCATGCTTAAAGTCATTTTAAGATTTGTATATATGTATGATATTTATATGTGAATGTGTGCTCTGACACTGCAATCTTGTGGATGACTGAATTGTTAGATGTCTCTGTAAAAGGAGACTTGACAGCCGATCCCAGAGAGCAATGGGTCTTAAGGAACACACACACACATATAGGGATAGCAAGAAAATAAGCTATTTGGTATGGTGGCTTCCCTGCATCCTTCAGTATGTCAATGACTTACTGTTGTGCACTCCCTCCCTGAATCTTTTCAGTTGGACACTCTTCTTTTGTTGAATAATCTATGTAGGGAGGGTCATGGGGTCTCCCAGTCCAAGGTCCAGCTCTGTCTCCTACAAGTTGAGTATTTGGGGTTCACACTCACCCCCAGGGGATGCAAAATAAGCTATGCAAGGGTTACAGCTGTCATGGGAATGGCACGCCCACTAACAAAGAAAGACCTGCTGTTCTCATTTTTTGACAGCATACTCAGACAGAGCACTGTGACAGAAGCCCCAGACCTGGTGACTTGGGTTGATGAGAAAATACATGCTTATACAAGGTTGAAAATTGCAATGGTTACTGGTGTAGGGGGCGGGGTCACTCGGTTACGTAAACAGGTGACCCCGCCCCCCTCTGACAACACGGGGAAAGCCATAGTGAAGTCCCCGTGCGGACGGAGCAGAGAAGAAGATGGAGGAAGAAAAACACTGAAGAAAGACCAGAAGAAAGAAGATGGAAGAAGAAGCGGAAAGAAGAAGAAATTAATAAAGGACTTGTTAAAAACCGTTTCTTGTGTTTTTTAAACTTTTGGACAGTTTTTTTGTGAAATGGTAGGGGTACCAATTCACATGGGGGGCCAGGATCTGGGGGTCACCTTGTTAAAGCGGGCTTCCAGATTCCGATCAGCCCGCAGACCCCCACAACCACCGGGCAAGGGTTGTGGGGATAAAACCCTTCTCCCCATCAACATGGGGACAAGGTGCTTTGGGGGCTACCCTAAAGCACCCTCCCAATGTTGAGGGCATGTGGCCTGGTACGGTTCAGGAGGGGGGGCGCTCTCTTGTCCCCCCTCTTTTTCCTGCGGCCTTCCAGGTTGCGTGCTCAGATAAGGGTCTGGTATGGATTTTTGGGGGGACCCCACGCCATTGTTTTTTTAAATTTTGGAGCGGGGTTCCCCTGTGGGGAAATTCCATGCCATTTTTATCAATGAACTTTTATGTCCGACAATTCATTATAGCCGGTGCTAGCAATAGTAGTTTTAAATGACTTTTTGTTTCCTTTAGAAATGTAATTTTGCTGTCATACTGTTCTAAACACGCGCCCCTTTACAGGCATACTATAGACACCCCCCAGGTATGACATTTAAAGGAATATTACACTTTTATGGTTTCACTTTAAGCATTATTAAAATCACTGCTCCCGAAAAAACGGCCATTTTTAAAACTTTTGTTTGCATTGATACATGTCCCCTTGGACAGCACCCAGGTCCCCAAACACTTTTTATGACAATACCATGCATATAAGCCTTTAAAATTAGCACTTTTGATTTCTCCCATAGACTTTTAAAGGGCGTTCCGCAGCTTTTGAATTTGCAGCGAACACCCCAAATTGTTTGCTGTTCGGCGAATGGGCGAACAGCCAATGTTCGAGTCGAACTCGTGTTCGACCCGAACATAAAGCCCATCCCTAATCCTTACTCCACACTAATGTATGTATGAATGACACGGTCTCACTACACTACATTGAAACTATCTGAGCTGTCCCTACTCTAGCTGCACACTATGTAAAGATGAATGATGATCCTCCTCACTACACTCACACTATCCCTAGACTGACACTAAACTAATATTGTACACTGACAATTGAAGCAAAATAGCAAAGTATAGCACTCTAACTGATAGCACTGAACAGAGCCCTGTTCTATCTCTCTCCACGCCTAAATCACACTGAAAATGGCTGCCATTGAAAGAATACTTTTATACTGTGGGGCGGGAATGAGCCATATGTGCGTTACTGCCAGTTTACCGCTATATAGTTCTGTGTGCGTTACTGCCAGTTTAACGCCATATAGTTTTCTGCATTACTGCCAGTTTAACGCCATATAGTTCTGTGTGCATTACTGCCTGTTTAACGCCATATAGTTCTGTGTGTCACTGTACGTTTGGAGCATTATATTGCAGTATATTATAGTGTATCCGTGGAGTGTGTCTGTGTAGTCTGAGTACTCAAATTAAAGTGCACCAAACACCTCATTACATTGATTTAAGTGCATCTACGTACATATTTCAACTTCTTCTTTACATTTTATTATAAGCACCACCCCCTCCCTCCCAATAATGTCTGAGAGGACAACAAGGAGAGGCAGACGTTCCATTGGCGCTGTAAGGGGGCCAGCAACAAATCTGTCCACAGGCAAAGGTGGACGTTGTGGTCAGTCCTCAGGCAGGGCATCATTTCCTCTGTTTAGTGAGTTTGCCCGTGCTATCCAGCCACAGCATGCAGAGGAGGTGGTGGACTGGCTTACTAAACCCTCCTCATCCTCCTCATCCTCTGTCATGCAAGTACAGACAAGAGTGCAGTCCTCTGCAGTTGCCAGAGTGGATAAACCTGCCTCCTTGCCCACATCTATTCCTGCCATAGCCCCTACATCAGCTATTGAGGAGTCAGCTGAGTTATTTGACCACAGCGTCAGCCACTTGCTCCAGCATATTGCCAAGTTGTCTCCAGTGGTAATGATGAAGATGGAGATGATGATGATGAGGTCACTCATGTAACTTGGATGCCAGATAGAGCAGAGGAGGAAACTGAAGGTGAGGCGGCACAACCCCAAGGAGGCCGACATCAAGAAAGAGTAGAGAGCAGCCACCCTATTCCATCACATTCTGCAGCTGTTATCCCCCGGCCCACTCCCCAAAATTGAACTGTCTGGGTCTTTTTCAGTACATCTGCAGCAGATCTCACTGTTGCTATCTGCAAACTGTGTCTCAGGCACATCAAACTTGCCAAAAACACCAACCATTTGGGTACCACATGCCTAACAAGGCATTTAACATCCAACCACTCAGCCCCTTGGCAAGAGCACCTAAAAGCCACACAAAAAGGGCACAAATCTGTCCCTCATCCTTCTCCTTACCCACTTCAGTCTGCCCCTGCGATACCGAGTCATTACCTTTCAGTAGCCTCCACTGACAGGGATGATGGTATAGCACAGGGTGTCCCAGGTCCTAGCAGCGCATCTGCAAGCAGCACACCACCAGCTGTAAACTGTAACTGGCAAATTTCTATGCCCCATCTGCAGCAGCGGAAAAAAAATATAGTCCCTGCCACCCACATGCCCAGCGTCTGACAGCAAGCTTGTCAAAGCTGTTGCCTCTCCAACTTCTGCCTTTAAGTATGGCGGATTCTGCCCCCTTCCGTGAACTCGCACATTGTGCTGTACCACAATGGCAGGTTCCCAGTCGCTACTACTTTTCACGTAAGGCTGTTCCATCTCTCTCCCATCACATGGAAGGGAATGTTCCAGCATCGTTGGGCAAGGCAGTCAGCTGTAAAATCCACTTTATTGCTGACACGTAGTCCAGCAAGCATGGGCAGGGACAATATATTTCGTTCACAGCACACTGGGTCACACTGCTTGCAACTCGAAAGGATGCAGGACAGGGCTCGGTGCTGCAGCTTGTTGTGCCCCCATGTCTCCATACAGCTGGTGATGATGATGTCAGACCTGTGAGCTCTACCCCCTCCTCCTCCACCACCTCCATGCCTTCCTCTGCAGAATTGTCCTATGAACCCCCTAAGCGTTCAAAGGGCTATTCCCAGAGCCAGGCTAAAAGGTGCCGTGCAGTGCTTCACTTGGTGTGTTTAGGGGACAGGAACCACACCAGAGCAGAGATTCTTGCAGCTCTGCAGGGACAGGCCCAGAGGTGGTTCACACCACGCCAGCTGGAGCCAGGAATGGTGGTGTCCGATAATGGCTCAAACCTCCTGTCCACCCTTAGACAGGGAAAGTTGACACAAGTGCCATGCCTGGCACATGTCCCCAATTTGGTGGTGCAGCATTTCCTAAGTACATACCCAGGGTTGCAAGATGTACTAAAACAGGCCAGAAGAGTCTAGCCATTTCAGGTGGTCATACACAGCCAGTGCTTGGTTGGCTGAAATTCAGCGGGAATTCCATCTGCCCATAAACCGCCTGGTTTATGATATGCCCACCAGGTGGAACTCGACTTTGGGAATGCTGCAGCGGATATACATGCAGCAGAGGGCCGTCAATGAGTATCTGTGTCAGTATGGCACAATGACAGGCTCAGGCTGCCTCTGCTTTTTTCCCCACGCCAATGGCTGATCATTAAGGACGCATGCACTGTATTGTCACCATTTGAGGAGGCCACAAGGTTGGCGAGCTGTGACAGTGCATGCATCAGTGACACAATCCCCATTGTGTTCCTGCTGGAGCAGAATCTGCTTGGCATTATGGACAAGGCACTGGAGGCAGAGCAGCAGGAGGAAGAGGAGGACTTCCTTTCCGCTCAAGGCCCACTTTATCCAGACACCATCATTCCTATGTCACAGAACACACAGGAGGAGAGAGGGGAGGAGGATGAGGAGGAGGATTCTAGCGCTTTCATAGGCTTTGAAGAAGAGGAAGGCATGCGTCAATCTGTAAGCAATGGCTTTCCAACCCCAGGACCCTTGGGAGTAGTACGTGGCTGGGAGGAGGAAGTTCCAGATGGTGTCATCCTGAGTGACCCCGAGGAGTCTGCTTCTCAAGCCTCTGCAAATTTGAGGCGCATGGGTAAGAATATGTGGCATAAAGGAGAAGGATGATTACTGGTCAGCAACCCTCCTTGACTACCGTTATAAGGGGAAGGTCTCAGAACTCATCCCGTCCCCACAGAGAGTGCAGAAGATAAAATCTCTTGAGGACACGTTAAAGAAGATTTTATTGAACGTTTTTCCTGACTCCAGTAGGTTACAGTGTGATGGAAAATGTCATTTTGAGTCTTCTGTTGGTCAAGAGAGGAGCGTTGGAGAAGGCGTCCGCCTAAGTGAGGCATTTCGGAATCTTTTTAGTCTTCACCACCCAGGGTTGTCAGCTTCCACATCCCATCGGCAGCGTCTGCATCACATGGTGGATGATTACCTCGGGGGGGCAAAACAGAGATGGAGAGCTTTTCAGATGATGATCCACTGACTTACTGGGTCATGAGAATAGACCACTGGCCAGAACTTGCCCAGTATACTATTGAGTTGTTGGGCTGCCCTGCATCCAGCGTGCTTTCAGAATGGGCATTCAGTGCTGCAGGAGGTTTCCTTACTGATCATAGAACGCATCTGTCCACAGACTCCGTGGACCGTTTGACTTTTATAAAAATGAATCAGTCCTGGATTACCAGCTATGAAGCCCCTGATGCCAATATCACTGATTAAGTCTTTTGGGATGTGGAATCTCGACAGGATTTCGAGGCTGTCTAGCTTTGAGGGTGTTCAATCATTTCATCTGGAAGAATGTTTTTGGTATAGGTTTCATGGGCACAATTAACACCCAAAGACCAATTTTTCAGCACCTGTTTGACAGGTGCATATCATTGCAATTTTTTACATCAAGGCCAATACTTGCTTTCATCAAGAGTACCTCTATAGGGTTACGGTGGGAAGGCGCCCAGCACACCCATATAGTAATTTTTCTGCACCTGTTTGACAGGTGCATATCATTGCAATTTTTTACAGCAAGGCCAATTCTTGCTTTCATCAAAAGTACCTCTATAGGGCTACGGTGGGAAGGTGCCACCGGCACGCAAAGACCAATTTTTACACACCCAGTACTTCTATTCAAAGTCAAAGTGACACCAGAATGTATTCAAAAAAATCTCTAATCTTGTTCCCAGTGCACTACATTGTGGCCTCATCATACACACTGGCTCCCCAGCTGTTGCTGAGCAAAATAAAGGCAGCTTGCAGGGAAAATTGTATTTTTTTTTGGCTTTATAAATGCAATTATTGCTGCAGCAGATTCTAGAAATGGTACAGATCTGCCACTTTACAGGTAGACTAAGGGGACCCCCAGGCACTATATTGAAAGAAATTTTTCATTTTTATGCTTTCACTTTAAAAATCAAAAAAATCACTGCTCATTTAAAAATGACGCTTTTCACATACTTTTTTTTATTGATACATGTCCCCCAGGGCAGGACCCGGGCCCCTATAACCATTGTATGCCCAATTACTTGCATATAAGCCTTCAAAATGGACACATGATTTTTGACGTTCGGTCCTATTGACTTTATTGAGGTTCGTTATTTTGGTCCGAACTTTCACAGTGTTCAAAAGTTCTGGTGCAAACCGATCAGGGGTCCGTTCAGTCCATCCTTACTTGCAAACACAATATCGTCTCTGCAAACCCGACACCCATTGAGACCCTTGCAGTCATGCAATGTTGTCTCAGCAGCTTGACACTCATTTGAGATGCTTCCCACTCATCTAGACCTTTGCGACCAAGCAATCTCGTCTCAGCAAACCTGTCACCCATTCAGACCCTTGCAGCCATACAAAATCGTCTCAGCAGCCTCACACTCATTTGAGACCCTTGCAAAACGCAATATCGTCTCAGTAATTCCTCACTCGTTGAGACCCTTGCAACCACGCAATATTATCATAAAAAAATAATAAAAAACCTCATACTCATCGAGACCCTTGCAACACAATATCGTCTCAGCAAACCAGACTGAGACCCCGGTGACCACGCAATATCATCTCAGCAAACCAGACTGAGACCCTTGCAACCACGCAATGTCGTCTCAAAAAACAAACCTTTATACTCATCGAGACCCCTGCAACCATGCAATATCGTCCCAGCAACTGACATTCACTGACACCCTTGCAACCACACAATATTGTCTCCAGTAGTTTAAAACACTTTGCGGCACGCACCTACGTGCAAACCTGCATACAAACTGATTTGCAAACACACCTCAGTGACAAACAATCAGCCACACAAACACGCAGTGGCACCTAGTTGGCCATTTATCTCCCGTGGTACACGGGCCACTCATCTTTTCTCTGTCTTTCTCCCTGAGGTTAGTTCAGGTTTCCATCCAGCACCAGGTTGGACTTTATTCCCCCCCAAAAGAAAAATAGGAGAGGGAAGAAGGTACAGTTCGCATCTTGACCAGGGTCAGTCGCATGACAGGGGTGAGCCAGTTTATTTCAGGTAAAGTCACACCAGGCCCACCGTCAGACAGTTATCTACCACCTCAATGACTGCCCGCTCACCGAACAACCAGGCACACCACCGGCAGATCTAGACGGGTTGAGGATAGTGTTCAGCAATCTCAATGTGCCCATAGCTGAACATAAAGTGGAAGGCCCGTTACACTCTATCACCTTCCTAGGTGTCACTCTGGACACGCGTGCCATAACCTGCCCCCCCCCCCACAGACTAGCCTGCACCAGGACAGTTATCCACGACTTCACCCGGTCACAAGGGTGCACCATGAGGCAGTCGCAATCCTTCCTAGGGATGCTGAAATTCACGATGGGGATTATTCCTCAAGGACGGTACTTTATATCACAGCTTTTAGTTTTTCTCACACCAGTGCAAGATCCAGGCCAAGTTCCCAAACTAGACCAAGCAGCGGTAGCAGACTTAGCTATGTGGGAAAAATCCCTCACCAGCTGGAATGGCATTTCCGCCACCACTGGTTCGCCAAACCTTGGCCCCCAGAAATTCTCTTAAATTTCTGCTTTCACCCAGTCTTCATTACTCAAACTGTATCCCATCATGGCAGCTGCCCAGGTCTGGGGCCACACTTGGACAGGACAGATGATGCTCTTCACCACAGACAATAAGGCCACGGCCGACATCATCAATAAAGGTAGAACCAAGCCATCCCCCAACATGTCCTTCCTGCGCAGGCTTGTGCGGGGAGCAGTTGTATTATTTACTAATGCTTCTACGTGTGTGATACATGTTACCAGCAATGTAACATCGTATCACTGGAAAAAGTGGAATCATACTCACCCTCTTTCTTCCCCTTTATATATAAAAGAGGTAGGAACCTACAGTATATGAGAAGGAAAGCTAGATATACTCGGTCGTCCATGGTATTGCCCATGGACTCCAGTATACTTATAACCAATGATTCAGAAATTACTAATAGCACATATCTTGGTGTTGCACATGTATGTGCTACGTATTTAACTCCTAAAGTAAATAATAACACCCATGTACCTGTAGCTAGTACTTGTACTAACACCTCATTATCTGAGAAATCCAAGTAACTTTCAATACCACTACACCCAATGTATTTACCTCTAATCCTAGTTCACACAACAGAAAGAAAAGAGCCTGGTATGACACGCTCCTAGGTGAAACGCGAACCACTTTAGGAGTCCTGAATGGTATTGATTTAGAGACTGTCAGAAGTAAACTTGCAGCTGCTGGAAAGGATAGTGTAGGTGCCCTTCACCTATTGGGTGATTTCAGCTCTACGCTCTTAGCACCCCAGGTGGCACAGTTGGGCCTAGATAAATCGATGGTGACTAAGCTTGGTGGTTTGACTGTGCTAACAGGTGATTTGACTAAAGCCTCATACACACGATTGGATTTTCCGCAGACAAAACCTCTGACTTTTGTCTGAAGGCGTGTGCCTTGATTTTGTCTTGCATACAAATGATACACAATTTTCATCCAACAAACACGAACGTAGTGACGTACTACGAGCCGATAAAGAGGAAGTTCAATTGTCAGGCACCACCCTTTGGGCTCCTTCTGCTAATTTCGTGTTAGTAGAAGTTTGGGGAGTGTTGATTCGCACTTTTCAGTTAGTTTCTGAACGGCCGTTCGCCAACCAGCCATGTTGCGGAATCGAAGGAGATAACGTGTTATTTATTATTGGCCCTAGAGTTATTGCTTTGACCCAAGTCCAGTCCAGGAGGAGGAGTCCTTGGACAAAAAATTGGTTGCTTTATTAATCGTGACCAATTATATTTGCAAATAAGGATCATCTCTTCCTCAGAGAACAGTGAGCAGGGCATGGTGGTGGGAAGAAATTAGCAGCAGTACAAGCAACTTCCTGTGCTGGACACCGCTTCCGGGAACCAGATATGCGCCACGGGTACATACCTCCGTGCACACAGCAGTTGCGCATATCACATACACAGCGGTTGCACATCTAGCTGCAGAAACCCCATTTTTATGGAAATTAATAGTAAAGCAGATGCAGATTTCCAGGACTGGACTAGCAAATGTTTCTAGTGAAAGGCAATTGGTGTTTTCTATTAAACAAGGTCTAAATGGGCCATTGACATGCATCACAGTTGAAGGAATGTGTCTTTGCAAAGTTCAACTAAATTAAATCCTTTCATATTTTTGCTTGGGGATAGAGTGCAGAGGGATTAGAAGTATTGTCAGTTTTTGGGGATGTCTGCACCCCTGATAGTGGCAAAATTTGGGAGGCGTCTTCACCCTTTCTCCTTCAAATTTATTCACTTCCTGCCACATAGCCAAACAGGAAGTGAGGGTAAAACCCTACCAATGTCTTTCCTTGGGGACACACAGGTCAGTCTAGTTTCCCCATTAGGTAAATTGCACTCTAGCATTTTGCTGTGTACACCCCAAATTATTAGGTATCTTGGACTTTGGGGCTTATTTACTAAAGGCAAATCCACTTTGCACTACAAGTGCACTTGAAAGTGCAGTTGCTGGAGATCTGAGGGGGGACATGCAGAGAAAATAAAAAAAACAGCATCTCTGCTTCTACATGATTGGATGATAAAATCAACAGTGCTTCCCCTCAGATTTACAGCAACTACACTTGTATTGCAGAGTGGATTTTCCTTTAATAAACCCAAAAATACCCATTAAGTGCTAGAATGCAATTTGCCTAATGGGGACATTAGTTAGATTGACCTGTGTGTCCCCAAGGAAAGACGTTGGTAGGTTTTTACCCTCACTTCCTGTTTGTCTATGTGACAGGAAGTGAAGCCAATTTTCAGAAAAGGGAAACAAAGCCCAACCTAAAAAAAAAGTCAAGCAGGGGTTCTAACACTCACTTGGTTTCCCTCGAATGCCCACAATTAGAATAAGATTGTCTTGAGCTAGATTTTAGCTCAGTGCTCTAAATCAGCGCTTCTCAACCCTGTCCTCAAGTGCCCCAACAGGCCATGTTTTTAGATTTGCCTTCATCTTGCACAGGTGCTTTAAATCACAGTCAATGGCTTTGTATTTTGGTCAGCTATTTTTGCTAAGATAAATTCCCACAACATGTCCTGTCGGGGGTACTTGAGGACTGAGGAAGAACCACTGACGAACCACTGTGCTAAAATGGAAAATTGAATACTTACCCCTCTGTAATTTTCCTTTCCTGGTGCCTATCCATGGCAGCATATGCACAATCCATGTATATGCTACCATGAAGGCACCAGGAAAGTAGCTTGTAGACAAATCACACCTTTTTTGTTTTGCCATGCCAATCAGCCTAGTTAAGCTGCAGCTAGGAAATCTGTTCCATGAAGATGAAAACACATAAAACATAAAAATTTGCTACAAATTTTATTGGTCAACAAAACAGGACTTGGAAAAGAGCAAGGGAAGCAAAAAAACATGTATGTTGAGACACTAACAGAATATGGTTTTGAGGTCTGACTGCTTTGCAAAGGAAATTAACATTAGTATGCCCACAAACGGACATCAATTAAGGATTTAAACATTAGTCACAACATCTTGAGGAAGATTTTGCAAAACAATGCAGCACACAAATTAAATCAAAGTGAAACAACCTACAAATGACACACATTAACAACATCAAAAATATTTCAGGGGAAAATATTTCAGGGGGGAAATATCCCCCCCACCCAAAAAAATACAATAAACCGAAGTAAAAAAACATTGCTCTAAAACACATCTGTTTTGCAAAGACATAACAAACAAAATACAAAAGAGAAAATAGAGGTGTTCCAAACTCTATAAGGACACACAAATGTACTCTCTTGCCGGCCCCACACACACAATCTTGCCTCTTTTCAGGGCAAGGTAAAGAATGCCATCTGGAAGCTTGATATAAAACATAGGTTTGCGTGCTAATGAGGCAATTGAAAACACATGCATGGTCCATGAAACACACAAAATGCAAGTTCACCCAATGTAGAGACAGAACTTCAAAGTGGGTACACCTGTTAAGGATGTCCTTAAATTACTAACCCAAAAAAACACACTCTCTGAACATGCCCAGAAACATCCAAGTGCTGTTCACACACAAAAAGAAGAAAAAAAAAAGCAAAGTCCCTGAGCATGCCCAGACCAACCCAAATGCAGCTAGCACAAAATAAGCCACCCCCCTGTCCAAAATTAAGTACATCATCCAGCATTCTACAAAATAACAGATGGGACAAACACCCCCCGGTCCAGGGGGACAAACGAAGAGCCTAACATGGGTAAAAGTTAGACAACAAATACCATTGCAGTCTATGGGAACTGACTTCTGGCTGGCTTATCTTCTAGTTATTGGTCATAAAATGGGCATGGGGGCCCAGGTCCTATCCTGAGGGACATATATCAATGTCACCAATTTGGACAACCCCAAAAATGAAACAAGGAGAAGTTCCTTTAAAAATGCATAATTGCTGAAAAGCTAGTAAACACTGGGGGGGCTTCACTCTGCCTGTAAAGTGGTGCATCTGTAGCATGTAATCTAAAATGCTGCTTCAAAGATGTACAGATTTAGAGAAAGTTAAAAATCTACATTGCAACTGCAAGATTCTAACACCAAAAAAAATAGCATGCCCACCCAATACATACAAGGTCATTTGGGTCTGTTAAGGCTTAAAATGAGAACCCCCATGTGAAAAACCCCCTCCCAAACCCCTAGCCAAACACACAGCAAGCCAGCCCATGAAAGGGGGGTGGATGCTTGGGGGCAGGAGGAGCATGGGCAACCCAAAAGTCAACCACCTTGTTCCTCTATTCAGGGAGACAAGGGCCTCTTCCACACAACCCTAGGCTGGGGTTGTGGGGGGCTGCAGACAGGGGGCTTTACGGACTGTGGAAAGCCCCTTTAAACTAGTGGGTACAAGGTGCTTTGTGATTGGTATTGGGCTGAGCCCAACATGCCCCAAAGGCAGCCACCTATGTTGAGTGCATGTGGCCTTGTATGGTTCAGGAGGGGGTTGGGCGATCGCTCTTCTTGCCCCTTTCCTAGCTGGCCCTGTTTGCTCTGAAAAAGGATGTGGTTTGGATTGGTGAAGGCAGCTCACAGCCTTTGGAGAATGAAGTGGAGTGTGGAGTTTCCCTTTAAAAGCAAAAGTTAGCCCAAAGAAATCATATGCATTAGAGGGGAAGACAAAAGCATTGGAGAATGGAGTGTGGAGTTCCCCTTTAATAGTAAACACTAGCCCAAGCTTGCGCATGCGCAGTCCTAAAACGTACTTGCAGGCACAGAAGGCTTGCTCTGAAAAAGTTACTTTCTTATTCTATTTTGAGCATATTTGTTACTTGGGCAGTTGTAACTAAACTTCCTCACATCACCCCATAATATTGGCACCTCCATCTTCTGTTAATATTGAATTGAAGATGCCATGTGCCATGTCCATAGTGGCGCACAGATTGCATTTTCCCGTGCGCCGAGATCGCTATAGTAAATGGGGGATTCGTGCTGTTCCCGGCGCACCATTTCATAAATATGAAAATGTGCATTGCGCCTCTTCTGATGGCACACGGCTTTCGTAAATCAGCCCCAGTGTGTCATACCAAGATATTTAGCAACATATCTAGTTTTTATTGTATGGGACATTATAAGGTGTTTGTCCCTAAAGATTATGGAATCACTATGTGCAAATTCTTTACTCTCCCTATCCCTATGCCAGAGGTAATCACTAATACTGTTGCATGGTGGGAAACAAAGTATGTTGGATCTTATATAGCTGTGGGTTCAAACAACACTTATAGCTTGGATGACTGCCAGAAAGCTGATAAGGGTCTCATTTGTACACATAGGTGTCCTGTGTTTGAACCCTGCCTATTATCTAAGCCAGATGTTAACATGTATATTTGGACTTTTTATCCACAGGGTTATTATGTGTTTATAGAAGTAGGCCCACAGCAGGTATGCTTAGCAATGGAGGTAGGTGTAAATATCACTGAAGTGGATACTCATTTGCCCTTTTCAGGCTGCATGCACAATGTTTAATTTTTGTATTGGCATGGTAAAAATGATATGTTAGGAGTCACAGAACACTTCCACAGCATCTACTGGAGACAAGGTGCACTCCCAGTGGGTGATTTCTCATGGCCCATAGGCCCAATTGTAGAAATACTTAAACAACAGAGGACATCTTTGCAATATCTTGAGACATATAATTTTACAGTACATCAGGCAATCGTAAAAACTACCATTATGAGAGATAAACTTAGAAGCAGCCACTACTCAGTTACCACAAGACACCCATCATTTGTGGTATAATGTGTTCACAGGTTGTCACCCATAGGAAGTGAGGTGGTGAAAACTTTCTTCTACCCACTTTCTGTCTGTGTTATTATTTTGGTCATACTTGTACAATTGCTATTTGGTTTATACTATAAAGAGGAAAATTAACAGAATGATCAATAAGGCTGATGATAAAGCCGATGTGAAAGCTTATTTCCAAAGTAATATGGAGATCTTGAAGATGGATGTTCTCCCTCGATTCTTATACCTTTTCCAGACCATTCCTATCTATATCCCCACCTCGTTCTTCAAAAGGCTCCGTCAGATCTTCTCTAAATTTATATGGCAGGGACGTCGCCCCAGGATAAAACATGACACAATGATTCTCCCGAAGGTCAGGGGGGGTGCGGGGGTCCCAGATGCCTCTATATACCATAAGGCAGCGGTACTCGTGCGTATAGTGGATTGGTTCCACCACTCTTCCTCCAAACTTTGGGTTCAACTAGAGAAATATCTTAATGAGGCTGATCTTTGCGCCCTGCCGTGGACCCCTATGGCTGGGCGTGGGGACGGCTTATTCTCCACTGCTCTTACTCGCCAAACTCTCCAGATTTGGGACCGCATGATCTCAGCGAGTAAATTGTCTAAAATCCAGGGCCCAATGACCCCTCTCTTCGGGACTCCGGCTTTCCCCCCAGCAGCGAACAAGTTAAGATTTGGACCCTGGAGTAGGGATAGCCATAGACGTTTAGCACAGGTCTTACGCGCTGACCCATCCTTGAGAACGGACATACCCTCTCGGAAGGAATTAGGGACCTCAACAATGTGGTTACAAAGGGGTCAAATAACGTCATACATACGCACTTTCTCATCCATCTCAGAGATACTGGCCGACCCATCAGACTTTGACGAACTGCTTTTACAACCAGACCCACCAATACATGTAGTATCACTGTTGTATTCCCTACTACTGAACGAATATGCCCCTGACCTTCCAACATATACACAGAAATGGGAAGCGGAGCTGCAACACTCCATCTCCCCCACTGATTGGCAAAAAAGCTTTATCCTAACGCATAGGATTTCCCTGGCAACCAAGAACCAAGAAAAAGGGTTTAAATTATTAACGAGGTGGTACAGATGCCCAGTAGATATTAAAAAGTTTAACCCCTCTTTGACAGACGTGTGTTGGAGATGCCTGTCCTCTAGCGGGACAATGCTTCACATCTGGTGGGCTTGCCCTCCAATCTGGAAACTATGGCAAAAGGTCTTTGATCTTTACAGCAGGCTGATGGCGACATCAATCAAACCCACACCAGAGATAGCCCTATTATCTATACTCCCAGGCCCCCTCAAGTCGATTAAAAAAGATGTACTGCGCCACTTTCTGGCAGCAGTTAGGACAGTGATCCCCCGACATTGGAAAACGACAGATGTGCCTTCCTTGGGAGAATGGGTGGTTGAAGTGGACCAGATAAGAGATCTGGAGCGCCTGTTGGCGGAGGAAGTGGGAAAGGAGGAGCAGTTTACCGCCACCTGGACCTCATGGTCCATGTTTCGCTATTCTGATGAGTTTTCCCTTTGGGTCAGAGATACCCCACCCTTACCCGCCGATTAGCCATGCTGGAGTGCCTGGTGCCTCAGGTACCATCCCACACTTCTACTCACGTTCTTATTTCTGACTTTTTCTGTCTCCTCTTTGTTAAGTACTGAACCGACCACTCACATATATAGTTAAAGATCATATCTTTGGACTAGCTAAATGACTTGATTATCTATAATAGGTGAATAAAAGACTTCTACAGCAGTCTAATTCGTTGAGAGGGAACCCTCAGATAACACCAACCCGCGAAACTACAAGGTTCATTATATGTTGGCCCCCACCCGCATATTATTCCTCTCTTAGAATAAAGATTTCAATATACAATATGATATACCAGTAGTTCACCGAAAGCTGTATGTTAAAATGATCACTCCTGTTTATACATGGGTAAAGTACACCTCACTATTCTATGTATACTATATGTGTTGCCAAACTGTAAAGAATGGTATTTTTCTGTTATATTCTTTGTGTTCTTACTTTTGAAAATAAACTAAGATTGAAAACAAAGTAATATGGAGAAAACTATCATATTCATGATAAAAGAGGGGATTGAAGGGTTAATGATGTTTCTGTTCTGTATAATTCCGTGTTATTCCTATTATCCAAGTTTGATTGGAATGTGTTTACTTGCTAGAATTGTTTAGGCTAATAGATTGGCATGGCTGATTTCTCAGGCTGAGAACAGCCTGACTTGTACTTTTTACCGAAAATATTATGAGACTGCACGTCATATGGAGGTAAACATATTTTCTTAGAATTGCCATCCTTTTTTTCTGTAACCAAACCCTAAATGTATTGTAATCCACCCTTCCTTTATTTTGTATAAAACAAAGGGACATCCCCCTTAATAAACGGACATGTTATTGACCTCATCTTGTGTGTGTGTGTCATTTGGGTGTCCACAGGATCCTGGTGGAAGTTATCCAGCTGTCCGGTTCAAGTCCCCGACACCCCCCTGTGAGATCTCTGATGTGTGGAAAGACTGGACTTGTCTGAAAAACATTTTCCACACTCAGAACAGGAATACGGTTTCTCCCCCGTGTGAGATCTCTGATGTGTGGAAAGACTGGCCTTCTGTGAAAAACATTTCCCACACTCAGGACAGGAATACGGCTTCTCCCCCGTGTGAGATCTCTGATGTGAGCAAAGACTGGCCTTCTGTGAAAAACATTTCCCACACTCAGAACAGGAATACGGCTTCTCTCCTGTGTGCACTCTCTGATGGCTGAAAAGATGGAACTTCCGTGAAAAACATTTTCCACACTCAAGACAGGAATACGGCTTTTCCCCCGTGTGAGATCTCTGATGTGTGTAAAGACTGGACTTCTGTGAAAAACATTTCCCGCACTCAGGACAGTAATATGGCTTCTCCCCCGTGTGAGATCTCAGATGTTTGCAAAGACTCAACTTGTCTGAAAAGCATTTCCCACACTCAGGGCAGGAATATGTCTTCTCTCCCGTGTGGGAAATCTGATGTCTATAAAGATTGGCCTTCTGTGAAAAGCATTTCCCGCATTCAGCACAGGAATAGGGCTTCTCCCCCATATGAGAACCCTGATGTCTGTAAAGATTGGACCTATGTAAAAAACATTTCCCACACTCCGAGCAGGAATAAGGCTTCTCCCCTGTGTGAGATCTCTGATGCACATTAAAACCAGATTTAGAATGGAAACATTTCCCGCACTCAGAACAGGAATATGGCTTCTCACCTGTGTGAGATCTCTGATGTGTGACAAGATCTGATTTTCGTCCAAAACTTTTCCCGCACTCAGAACAAGAATGCAGTTTTTCCCCCTTGTGAGATCTCTGATGTCTGTAAAGATTGGACTTATTTAAAAAACATTTCCCGCACTCAGGGCAGGAATGTGGCTTCTCCCCCGTGTGAGATCTTTTATGCACATTAAGTTTGGATTTAAAACGGAAAAACTTCCCGCACTCAGTACAGGAAAACCTCCCATCTGTTGGAAGGATGGCACCGCCCCTCACAGTCTGAGGTTCCTCAGGATAAGAGGAATACGATGGTCCATCTACACTGTGTGGTGCCGGATGGACATTTGAGGTAGTCGGGTTTTCTCCTGGACTATACTGTGTGATGTCCTCATCTTCTACTTTACAGTCTGGAGACAAAGTGAGACAATCCTCTGAGGTTTTCCTCATCTCCCGTCCATCTACTAAAATAGAGATAAAAAAGATTATTACTAGAGACTGAGGAAACAACTAAACTGTCTTTTATAGGGGTGACAGTGATGAGGGGATTATAGGACGAGTGTCCCCACCCCCTCTATCACTCATTTTCATCTTCCCAACACAAGAAGTCCTGCACCTCCTTATTTAGTCCATGATTTAGTCATGAATAACAGCGGGGCTGAGCCCCACCAGAGGTCAGAGAGTGAGGATGGGGGGAAAACAACCAAGATGAAGACTGGACTTTTCCTGAAGACCACTATCATTGGGTTATTGACTCCTCCCTCATTATCACTTTCTGTTTAAGGTTCTAAAGTTTGAGCATGTTATTGCATTATTATCAAAATGTAAAAGTCTGTGCTCCAATCAAATCATCAGATATAAAATGTCCAGCTGGTAGAAAATGGGTGTAACAAAAGAGAATACATATTATGTGTATATATAGCAGTGGGTAGAGGGGAGAGAGCAGAAGTCAGGACTATGTAATGTACAACATATTGTATAAGATACAGCAGATAGGACTGTATAGTATCAGAATAACATAACATAAACACAGAGTATATAGTGCAGGGGTCAGGAGTATGTAATGTACAACATGCAATAGAGTAAATTTTATAGTGTAAGGGTCAGGACTCATAATATTGGTATTCAGTAATCAGTGGAAACTTAAATGTTTACTTGAGACATGTTTCAGAGGTCCCACACCGCTGCCTCCCATCTCCTGAGACTGCACATAGGGACTTGGATCTGAGACTATACAGACATATCCCTCCACCCGGCACAACCAGTAAACAACAGAGTAAGCAACCCTGGGAAAATTGCTCTGTCAGAGATCTTACTAAACCCAGGCATGGGGCAGGAATCCCAAAGCACATACCCCTGGTGCCTATATCTAGTAATGCCTATGGTGAAATCTACATTTTGCTGCCAGCTGGACCCCAGAATCCCAAAAAATCCAGTCTAGATACATAAATTCTTTCTGCAGCACAAAGAAGGAAGATTATCCAAGAGAAATACAGGATGGGGAACATAGGTCAGGAAAGTGACCAGGGTATTACAGGCTGATATCCCCAAGTTTTTGCAGCCTACTCTGGACCAATCAGTGAGCAGTATGGGTGGAGGAAAGTATTTAGTGTTAATGACCCACCTGTGCTGATCTCTGTAGGAGTGTCCTCCTCTATAAATGTCCCCGTTATTCCATCCTCCACCATAGACTGCTGATCATCCCTCACATATGTCTCTTCTTCTGCTTTAACCTCAAATTCTATATCATTTGGATCTCCACTCTAAATCAAGAAAATGAGAATGAATATCAGCTGTAAACTATAAGCATACATAAAAAATCCACACATCTCCATGTTCTAGATGCTTCATCCCACCAACCTTGTAACAGTGGGGGATGGTGTGATCTTCCTGTGTGGAATCCCGGGAATACAGAGGACGGGGACATCTCTCTACTGGGTTTCTGTAGCTGGATGACTCCACCATGATGTTCTGGAACAGATCTTTGCATCCTTTTAGAGACTCTGACTCCTCCGTCACCCCTTCTTCATCATCCTCCTCTTTTATCTCTTCTTTAACCCCAACTTTAAAATCTCTCAGATTTTCATTCTGAATGTAGAATAAAAATGACATCAAAGGTAACAATGCAGATAATGTACAGATCCTAATGATACTATCAGTGATTGTTCCTCATCTACCTGATGATGGTGAGGGATGGTGTGATCTTCCTGTGTGGAATCCCGGGAATACAGAGGACGGAGACATCTCTCTGGGGGGTTCCCATTACTGGATCCATCTGTAGGAAACACACACACTGACTGAATACATTGTTTCTATGTGTTTATCAGATGATGGGGGATCTAGGTGGAGCCTCCGTACTGCTCTCTCCTTTACAATAAAGTCTCCTCTTACCCGGTGATGTGAGGGGCGGCTGATTGTCCATCATGACGTCCTTGTAGAGATCCTTGTGTCCTTCTAAATACTCCCACTCCTCCATGGAGAAATAGACAGTGACATCCTGACACCTTATAGGAACCTGACACACACAATGATACAGTCACCATCCAGACACATCCCTTGTCTGTTACTGGATAATGTCCCAGAATTCCCAGCACCGCTTACCTCTCCTGTCAGCAACTCAATCATCTTCTTGGTGACTTCTAGAATCTTCTGCATGTTGTGTCTCTCAGGTTTTAGGGAGTCACATTGAGTCACTGTGATGGTCATATGATCACCTGACTTCAGAAGAGTAAATCTCTGTATTGAGGAACCAATAGGAATATCATTAGAATCCCAGAATCCTCCTCACCTCTCCGGTCAGGTCTGTCTTTTATTAATAGAGATAAGAGTGATGTCATGTGACCTCCCAGAACCCTCCTCACCTCTCCGGTCAGGTCTGTGTTTTATTAATATAGATAAGAGGGATGTCATGTGAACTCCCAGAATCCTCCTCACCTCACCAGTCAGCAGGTAGATGATCTCCAGGGTGAGGTTTAGTATCTTCTCAGTCATGTGACTCCGGTCCTCCTCCATCTTCATTGGTGCCATCATTTGATCTATACAGGTCTCCTTGTAGACAGATAACTTTGGGAAATGAAAGTAAGAATTATTTGGATGGTATTGGTTACACAATAATAGGATGTGTATGAGAGGTGGATAAAAGGAGGGTTTCTGTATATTTAACCACCTCAATACCGGACACTTTTACCCCCTTCCTGCCCAGGCCAATTTTCAGCTTTCAGCGCTCTCATACCTTGAACGACAATTACTCAGTCATGCAACACTGTACCCAAATTAAATGTATTTTTTTTTTCAGACAGATAGAGCTTTCTTTTAGTGGTATTTAATCCCCTCTAGGTTTTTAGTTTTTTGCTAATACATAAAAAAATACAGAAATTTTGAAAAAAACCAAAAACTTTTCTGTTATAAAGTTGTGCAAATAAATAATTGCCTTTATAAAATTTAAGCCAAACTCTATTCTGATACATTTCTTTGGTAAAAATAACCCAAATCAGTGTATATTATTTAGTCCAGGGGTAAGCAACCTTCGAGAGATGGAGATCTACTTGAACAACACTGATGAATTCAAAGATAACCGGGAGAATGTTGATCCCCCACCCCAAAAAAAAAAAAAAAAAAAGGCAGCAAGACCGACCAAATTTTTTTTTTTTTGAGAAAAATTACCAGTTACACTTACCGGTAACGGTGTTTCTGGAAAGTCTTCCAGGACGACACCCTGAGAGATGACTGGTCCCACGTGACAGGAAACACAATCAAAGAGGTTAAAACCCCCACCCCTCCCTGTGCTCCTCAGTTGTGAAAAAAGTATTGACCCACACCAGTGCACAAGAGTGAAAATATACCACAAAACTCTATACATTATGAATATACCTAAAAAGAGCGAGTGGGAAGTAGGCCTGCCGTCCTGGAAGACTTCCCAGAAACACTGTTACCGATAAGTGTAACTGCTCATTTTCACAAGTCGTCTTCCAAGAGAGAAGAGCAAGTAGCTCAGGCCTACCTTAGGGCGGGACAACAGCTTGTAGAACCTTCCTACCAAATGCCAGATGCTGAGGTGACAGCAACTCCACTCTATAATGTTTCAGGAAGGTGTTCTGGCTTGTCCATGTAGCTACTTTGCATATTTGTTCCACTGATGCTCCAGCCCTTTCTCCCCAAAAGGTCGCCAGAGACCGGGTGGAATGTGCCTTAATGTGCCTCGGGACTGCCGTACCAGAGTGATCATAGGCTAAGGAAATAGTTTGCTTAATCCATCTTGCTATGGATGCTCTAGATCAGGGGTCTCAAACTGGCGGCCCTCCAGCTGTTGCGGAACTACAAGTCCCATCATGCCTCTGCCTATGGGAGTCATGCTTGTAACTGCTCTTTGCAATGCCTCATGGGATTTGTAGTTCTGCAACAGCTGGAGGGCCGCCAGTTTGAGACCCCTGCTCTAGATGCTTGGTGGCTCTTCTTCTGGCCAAAAAAATTGACTAATAAATGGCTGGACTTTCTAAACTCTTTAACTTTCTCTAAATAAATCAACAGACAGCGTCTGACATCTAGACAATGAATAGAAACTTCCCTCTCGTTCTGAGAATTGGTGCAAAGGGAAGGAAGCACAATCTCTTGAGTTCTGTGGAACTTTGAGGCTACCTTAGGGAGGTACAGTGGGTCCTGGCTAAGTACAACCCTGTCATCAAATAAACAAAAAAAAAAGGCTCTTTTATTGGCAAAGCCTGAATGTCGCTTATCCTCCTGGTTGTTGTAATTGCCAGAAGGAAGGCTAACTTAAGTGAGTAACTTGAGGGGAACCTGAGCCAGCAGTTCAAACAGAGCCTTGGTTAGCCCATCTAAAACTAAAGTAAGGTCTCAGGGTGGAAATCTACACATCTGTACTGGGGACAGCCTATCTCTGACCGACAAGAACCTCTTGATCAGGGCGTCCAGAGCCAATCTCCTGTCCAAAAAACTCTAAAGAGTCTTGGTTGCCAGCCCCTGATCCACGCCATCCTGGAGGAAATCCAGGATGGCAGGGATTTCTTGTTGGGAGGTCCCTCTCGCCTGACACCAGCGCGAGAAAACACTCCACGCCTTTGCGTAAATACGCCTTGTAACTGGCTTCCTACTTAACAAGAGAGTATCAACTACTCTGTCAGAAAGGCCCTTCTCCCACAGGTTCTGCCTTTCAAGAGCCAGGCCGTCAGCTTGAAGAAGCCAGGATCTGGGTGGCAGACTGGACCCTGAAGGAGAAGGTCCTGCCGAACCAGAAGATGTTGAGGCGGAGCTATGGACCAAGTCCCCAAGGCCGGAAACCAGGGGCGATTAGGATCAGTCTGCCCTCTGAGAGATTCAGCTTCTGCACTACTCTCGGGATTAGACCAAAGAGGGAAAGGCATAGGCCAAACGGAAGTTCCAAACTTGAGCCAACGCATCCACACCCTCCGAATCCCTTTCGCGCGAGAGAGAGAGTAATCTTTTTACCCTTCTGTTCTTCCTGCGAGCAAAGAGGTCGATTTCTGGTTTGCCAAATTTCCGGCACACCAGGGAGAATACTTCGGGATTCAACTCCAATTCTCCCTGGAGAATCGTCTGCCGACTGAGATAGTCCGCATCGATGTTGTGTGTTCCCTTTATATGCACTGCTGAAGTATAGAGAGGATCCGTTGCTCTGCCCAGCCAAGGATCTCCAGTGCCAAGGCCAGAAGAGATCTAGTGCCTCCCTAATTATTCAGGAATGTCACTGCTGGAGCATTGTCGGAAAGAATCTGGACCTCTCGGCCCCTGATCCTTTCCTCGAATGCCCTTAGGGCCTCCCCAACCACCAAGAGCTCCCGAAAGTTGGAGGAGGCGCTTCTCTGACCCCGGTCCCAGGAACCCTGGGCTTGCAGTTCCTCTAGGTGGACCCCCCAACCCCAGGAACTCACATCCATCATTATCCTGAGGGCCTGAAGCTGGCCCCAAAGGAGACCACCCTGCAATTTCTGAGGATGAAGCCACCGCTGTAGGGATTCCCTTACTACGGCTGCAATGGGAACTTTGTTGTCCAACGTTCCTTTCTCACCGTCCCATGAGGAAAGGAGGAATTGTTGGAGAGTCCTGGAATGGAGCTGAGCCCACGGTACTGCTGGTATACAAGATGTCATTAAACCCAAACCCTCATAATCCTTCTGTAAGGAAACCCTTCCTGCCTCTAACAGGGATGTAACTGCTGAAATGAAGGCCTCTACCTTGTCCTGAGGTAAGACCAGCCTCTGTTCTAAGGAATCCACCAGGAATCCCAGATAGACCTTCGTCTGGGAAGGTACCAACAAGGATTTCTCCTTGCTGATGATCCATCCCAGAGATTCCAAGGTACTCAATACTCTGGCTAGGTCAGAGAGAAGGTGATCTCAACTCTGGTTGTAAATCAAAATGTCATCTAGATAAAGGGATCATTGCTATCCCCTGGAGATGCAGGAAGGCAACCACCTCTGCCAGAACTTTTGTAAACACCCTTGGACTGGATGCCAGTCCGAAAGGAAGAGCCGCAAACTGTCAGTGCTGTATTCCCTGAGCTGAGGCAATTGCGAACCTGAGGAAAACCTGATGTTCTGCAAAGATCGGGACATGGAGATAGGCTTCCTTCAAACCTATTGTTACCATAAACATGTCCTTCAGAAGGTGTATTCTGAGAGTATAAATGCTTTCCATGCGAAACCTCTTGTACCGCAGGAAAACATTCAGACTCCTTAAATTTGCAATGAGGTGATGTCTCCCTGAGGGCTTTGGGACAACGAAGATGTGAGAGTAGAATCCCTGACCCCATTGTTCCACTGGGACTGCCACAATGACGCCCTGTTCTGCCAGTTCTCTGACGTTCTGCAGGATGCCTGCTGCTTTGAGGGGGTCCCTGGGTAAGTGGGTTACAAGGATCTTTGGGGGAGGAGATGAGAGAAACTTCAGCCTGTAGCCCTGTCTTTTAATCTGGAGGATATGGGGGCTCTGTGTAATCCCTTTCCACTGAGAGAAAAAGGGGGAAAGCCTTCCCCCTACTCTTATGTCATTTAGAGTCATTGTCGGCCGTTTTTTGGTTGGAAGAGAGAATACCTACTTTCTGCTTGTCTCTCCCAACCCCCCAACATCTGTTAACGGATCCCTTCTTTTCTGAGAATCAGTTCTTAGCCTGGGGGCCTCAAAAAAATTTCCTTTTGTCCTTTTTGGGCTTAATGGGAAATTTCTTCTCTATTTCGGTAGATCTAGCAAGAGCCTGATCTAAGCTTGTACCGAAAAGGAGGGAACCCTCGAATGGAAGACCACACAGATGGGTTATAGATGAATTATCCCTGTCCCAGGTCTTAACCCACAGGGCGCTCCTAGCTGAATTCAACAGGGCACCAGATTTAGCGGTTGTCTCAACCGCTGCATCTGCTAGGTAGGCAACAGAACTACATATCACTTCTAAAGAATCCAGGACCTCCTTAGACTTGGAGGTCCGGGAAACGTGATCCATTAATTTGGAGATCCACATATCTGCGTTTCTCGCTACGCAGGCCGAAGCCAATGCAGGGCTCATAGCCGCAGCGTTAGCTTCCCAAGCTCTGCGCAAAATGGTCTCAGCTCGCAGATCCATCTGATCTTTGATGTTGCCTGCATCTTCAAAAGGAAAGATCGGACTGCTTGGATACCTATGCCAAGTAAGCGTCTAACCTAGGAGTTTTAAAAAAAACTTTTCCTCATCTTCCTCTTTAAAGGGGCACCTACGTTTCCAAGTCTTGTACTTTAAGAGCTTCCTTTCAGGTTCTTTTCATTCCCTTAGGATAATATCTTTAAGGGCTTGGTGAACTGGAAGGACTCTGGACTGGGGCTTAACTAAACCTCTATACATTCTGTCTTGAGCAGATACCTGAGCTGCTGGTTCCTGTATCTCCTCAGACGCATAAATTGCCCTAAGAAGGCCCTCCATGTCATTGGCCGAAAAAATATGCCTGCTGGCCTTTGAGTCCTCTCCCTCCTCCTCCTGGCTCTCTACTAGACCCTCATCAGAATATCCCTGATCAGGGGCCTCATATTTCTCTTCCTCCTCAGAATCCCGAGAGAGAGGAAAGATCTCGGAGGTTCTGGCTGCCTCTTATAGCTTCCGGATGAGGAGGAGCCCTCCTGGAATGAGGAACCCTCTTTACTAGTATGGAGTTCTGGTTCCCTAGATTTGAGGGAGGACTGAAAGGCCTTAAGAGTAGAGAGCATCTCTGTTTAACTGTAAGAAAAATCCTTCATAAATTAAGATGTTTCCTTCCCTGTTAATTTCTGAATACATTTAAAGCAAAAGGGTTTTGAATGGCCCAGGGGTAAATTCTCAATACAATTACCGCATCTTTTAAAATGGGCAGAGGCTTTAACAGGACAGCTGGCAACCCCCTGGGCAGTGCCTTCCCCCTCTGTGGTCTCTTCCATAGCTGTGGGCCCTGTGGGCCTCTCCTCGCGCTCCATCTGCTGCCGGTGAAAATATTGCAGACGGTGTCTGACATCCATTTTGGCTGCAGTGTGGAGGAGAAAGTGAGTGCCGGCTCCTCCTGGCTTTAAATATCTTTTCTGTGTGAGGAGCGCGTCCTCCTCCGTCGTCACCATTGTGCCGGAGACCGGAATCGGTGATGAGGTCACTTCTGGCGCTGGGAAGGAAACAATGTCATTCCTCCACCAGGCGACGAAGAGATGGCGTTGGGTACTTTCTCATGCTCCACAGCTTACCGAGCGGCGCCATCTTTACTGCTAAAGCCTGTGCGAGCCACGAGGAGCCACAGGAGAGGGGGAACATAGTATCAACACTACCTCTTGCCCTGCCACACAAAAAAAAGATGACCAGGATTCCTTTCTTGAACGGACACCCGAACAGGTAAGGAGGGGAGAAGGATAATGGCCCCTAAAATTCTGGGTACACCACTGTACCCAGGGTCCTTCAGTCTTTAGGGGCTCTTCCCACTGCTGCCCCCCTAAGGAAATCAAATTGGGAAAGCCCCCCAGGAAGGATAAATATATCCTACCGAACCCAGAGGCTTCCCAAGCTTGTGGTCGAGGTCCCAGGGGGAGATCACAATCCCCAGGCTTCGGGTCCTTTAGAATAAAAACAAATGGTTTCGCTGTGGGGAAACACAATCAAAAACTGGGGAGCACAGGGAGGGGCGGGGGTTTTAACCTCTTTGATTGTCAGGTGGGACCAGTCACCTCTCAGGGTGCCGTTCTGGAAGACGACTTGAGAAATATTTTTACTCAGAACACAAATATAATAAGTATTACACAAGAATGCAGGGTTTAGGAGTGCGTTATGCAGAGAATGCAGGGTTCACCAGTGCATTATGTTCAGAATGCAGGGATCAGAAGTGTGTTGCGTTCAGAATGCAGGGTCAAGGAGTGTATTATGCTCGGAATGCAGGGATCAGAAGTGCGCTGTGCTCAGAATGTATGGCTCAGAAGTGCACTGCACTCAGAATACAGGGTTAAGGAGTGGATTACGCTCAGAATGCAGGGATAAGGCGTGCACTGCTCTTAGAACGCAGGATTAAGGAGTGTGTTGTGCTCAGAATGCAGGGTTCAGAAGTGTGCTGTGCTCAGAATGCAGGGTTCAGGAATGTGTGGTGATCAGGGACACAATAACTGGTGTGGAGGTGATCGGGGGACACAATAACTGGTGCGGAGGTGATCGGGGACACAATAACTGGTGCGGAGGTGATCGGGGACACAATAACTGGTGTGGAGGTGATCGGGGACACAATAACTGGGGTGGAGGTGATCGGGGACACAATAACTGGTGTGGAGGTGATCAGGGACACAATAACTGGTGTGGAGGTGATCAGGGACACAATAACTGGTGTGGAGGTGATCAGGGACACAATAACTGGTGTGGAGGTGATCAGGGACACAATAACTGGTGTGGAGGTGATCAGGGACACAATAACTGGTGTGGAGGTGATCAGGGACACAATAACTGGTGTGGAGGTGATCGGGGACACAATAACTGGTGTGGAGATGATCGGGGACACAATAACTGGTGTGGAGGTGATCAGGGACACAATAACTGGTGTGGAGGTGATCAGGGACACAATAACTGGTGTGGAGGTGATGGGGGACACAATAACTGGTGTGGAGGTGATCGGGGACACAATAACTGGTGTGGAGGTGATCGGGGACACAATAACTGGTGTGGAGGTGATCGGGGACACAATAACTGGTGTGTAGGTGATCGGAGACACAATAACTGGTGTGGAGGTGATCAGGGACACAATAACTGGTGTGGAGGTGATCGGGGACACAATAACTGGTGTGGAGGTGATCAGGGACACAATAACTGGTGTGGAGGTGATCAGGGACACAATAACTGGTGTGGAGGTGATCAGGGACACAATAACTGGTGTGGAGGTGATCGGGGACACAATAACTGGTGTGGAGGTGATCGGGGACACAATAACTGGTGTGGAGGTGATCAGGGACACAATAACTGGTGTGGAGGTGATCGGGGACACAATAACTGGTGTGGAGGTGATCAGGGACACAATAACTGGTGTGGAGGTGATCAGGGACACGGTAACACATATTTCCAGAATTTAGCTCCTAAATGAAGAGAATATTGCAGCCCCATAAGTGGGGAAATATTGTGACCCTGAAGGGGTTAATCAACAAATAATAAATATCCGGGCAGTGCTTGCACTTTGGACAAAACATCTGAATCCATAACACGATAGTTCCAATAAAACTTTCTGATAACAAAGTGTCAGACAACTCCTGGGGTAACCTGGCAGCACTTACTCAGAAACCCCCGGCTGTAGATGACTAGGTGTGCTGGGCTCTGTAGTCCCACAGAGTTTATGGTGCCTGTGAACCAATAGACACCTCTATAGCAGTATATGGGGAATACTGGGAGTCCCGCCCACAGATACTCCAGTGAATGGTGGGCCGGATACCACTTAGATGATAAACCTGGTGACATCCGATGTGTTTGGATTGGAAATCACTAATCTTTGTCTGGGGGAGCAATTGACAGGTGAAGCTAATGCCTCGTACACACGGTCGGACTTTTCGACCGGACTTGTCCGACGGACGCCGACGGACCAAATCCGGTGGACAATCTGATCGTGTGTGGGCTTCACCGGACCTTGAGCTGACTTTTCCAGTCGCAAATCTGACGGACTTTAGATTTGGAACATGCTTCAAATCTTTACGTCGTGACTCCGCCGGACCCAGAAATCCGCTCGTCTGTGTGCTAGTCCGACGGACAAAAACCCATGCTAGGGCAGCTATTGGCTACTGGCTATCAACTTCCTTATTTTAGTCCGGTGTACGTCATCACGTACCAATCCGTCGGACTTTTGTGTGATCGTATGTAGGCAAGTCCGGCCCTTAGAAAGTCTGTTGAAAGTCCGCCAAAACTCGTCGAAAGTCTGTCGGATGGGCTGTCGGACTTTTGTAGCTGAAAAGTCCGACCGCGTGTACGCGGCATTAAATGTATTCCTACCTCCGCCCAGGATCCTTAACCATTTATAGCCCAGAATAAATTTAAAAAAAATCTTCTATATCATCATCATTAAGGATCAGCTCAGGCATGTTTGCAAACAGCACGTGCGGAGCCCGCCAGGAACTCGGCACGGCGCAGCGCTAATTACAGGCAGTGAGACGTTCCCGATGTGCGGCTGCAGAGATCAGGAAATGTCTCACTGCCTGTGATTAGCGCTGTGCAGTGCAGACTTCCTGGCGGGCTCTGCACCTGCAGCATGCGAACACGCCGGAGCTCATCCTTACTCTGGAGGGGCGCTGATCATTCCTGTGTAAAATCTTACAGAAATCTTCCCTAATCCCAACCTTTAATTATCATTTCATTCCCCCCACATACAATGTCTGGAACCGACATTTACTGACATCAATAACTCCCCTCGTGGTACAGACCATAAATTCCCTCATTGTAATATACGGGGTTATTCTACATTTCCACACTATATATGTGTGTATCATCATCTGCTGGAGATAAAAGACATCACAGTGACTATGGAGGAAGAGGACGGACATGACGGGGGGTTACTGGGTGTAAATAGAAAATAAGATCTTATTACCTCCTCTACTGCCATTTCCAGCAATGTCTCCTCGCTACTTCCTATGGAACTTCAAAGGGTCGGTGTTCTGTCAAAATAGCCAATTCATCAAGCTCTCCAATTACATCACTTCCCGTATCTTGATAGAACACCACCCCCTCTATTAGCTACAAGAAAATGGAGGATACCATCCCTCCTTTCTGAGCTACAAGAAAATGGAAGACATCCCTCCTCTTTCTGAGCTACAAGAAAATGGAGAACACCCCTCCACCTCTCTGAGCTACAAGAAAATGGAGGACACTCCCTCCACCTCTCTGAGCTACAAGAAAATGGAGGACACTCCCTCCACCTCTCTGAGCTACAAGAAAATGGAGGACACTCCCTCCACCTCTCTGAGCTACAAGAAAATGGAGGACACTCCCTCCACCTCTCTGAGCTACAAGAAAATGGAGGACACTCCCTCCACCTCTCTGAGCTACAAGAAAATGGAGGACACTCCCTCCAGCTCTCTGAGCTACAAGAAAATGGAGGACACTCCCTCCACCTCTCTGAGCTACAAGAAAATGGAGGACACTCCCTCCAGCTCTCTGAGCTACAAGAAAATGGAGGACACCTCCTTCCCCTATCCGAGCTACAAGAAAATGGAGGACACCCCTCCTCCCCATGGATACATTTGAATATAAAGGAGAAAGATCTTTATAAATGGACACGTTTCTTCTAACCAATTAGAAGTCATTGTGTCATTACAGGAAGATTGAATCACTGAGCTACAAGAAAATGGAGGACATTCCCTCCCCCTATCTGAGCTACAAGAAAATGGAGGACACCCCCCCCCCCCCACCCAAGGATACATTGTATATAAAGGAGAAAGATCTTTATCAATAGACACATTTCCTCTAAACAATGAGAAGTCATTGTGTCATTACAGGAAGATTGAATTACTGAGCTACAAGGAAATGGAGGACACCCTATGCCTCTCTGAGCTACAAGAAAATGGAGGACACCTCTCTGTGCTACAAGAAAATGGAGGACACCCTTCCCCCTCCCCAAGCTACAAGAAAATGGAGGACACCCCTCCCCATGAATACATTGTATATAAAGGAGGAAGATCTTTATAAATGGACAAATTTCTTCTAAACAATTAGAAGTCATTGTGTCATTACAGGAAATTGAATACCTGAGCTACAAGAAAATGGAGGACACCCCTCTCTGAGCTACAAGAAAAAGACACACCCCTCCCCCTCTCTGAGCTACAAGAAAATGGAAGACACTCCCTCCCCCTCTCTGAGCTACAAGAAAATGGAGGACACCACATCTCTACCTCTCTAAGCTACATGAAAATGGTTGATGCCCCTCCTTCACCTCCCCCTGTCACATGGGGCTGCTCCAGATAGATTTGGTAAAATGGGGGAGCATGGAGGGGAGCACAGCTCCCAACTGTCCCTGATTTGGAGCAATGTCCCTCTGTCCTTCATTCCTCCTCATTTTGGTCTGATCTATAGATTTATAGTTGTATATAAAATGCACTTTTTATCTTTCAAAAAGTGTTTCCCAGTGCTAAACCTTTCATCCAAATTCTAAATTGCTGAATTTGTACATTTTAAAAGCCAATATAAAGGAATAGTAGTGGTAAAAAAAGCCCTTGTGGATTTATTTAACCTTCTTTTTGGTTAATTCTCCTTTAAAGGGGGTGTGACAGGGGGCGTGTCCTATGCCTACATTTGTTACCTTTGTTACCTTTTGTTAGTGGGTGTCCCTCATTCCCATCTCAAAATGTTGGGAGGTATGGAGGGGAGTACAGGGGGGGCACTGGGATGGGGGACAATAGAGAGGAGTACAGGGAGGACACTGGGATGTAGACCATGGAGGGGAGTACAGGGGGGACACTGGGATGTAGACCATGGAGGGGAGTACAGGGGGGGCACTGGGATGGGGCACAATAGAGAGGAGTACAGGGAGGACACGGGGATGTAGACCATGGAGGGGAGTACAGGGGGGACACTGGGATGGGGGACAATAGAGAGGAGTACAGGGAGGACACTGGGATGTAGACCATGGAGGGGAGTACAGGGGGGACACTGGGATGGGGGACAATAGAGAGGAGTACAGGGAGGACACTGGGATGTAGACCATGGAGGGGAGTACAGGGGGGACACTGGGATGGGGGACAATAGAGAGGAGTACAGGGAGGACACTGGGATGTAGACCATGGAGGGGAGTACAGGGGGGACACTGGGATGGGAGACAATAGAGAGGAGTACAGGGAGGACACTGGGATGTAGACCATGGAGGGGAGTACAGGGGGGACACTGGGATGTAGACCATGGAGGGGAGTACAGGGGGGACACTGGGATGGGGGACAATAGAGAGGAGTACAGGGAGGACACTGGGATGTAGACCATGGAGGGGAGTACAGGGGGGACACTGGGATGTAGACCATGGAGGGGAGTACAGGGGGGACACTGGGATGTAGACATGGAGGGGAGTACAGGGGGGACACTGGGATGTAGACCATGGAGGGGAGTACAGGGGGGGGGGGGGCACTGGGATGTAGACCATGGAGGGGAGTACAGGGGGGACACTGGGATGTAGACCATGGAGGGGAGTACAGGGGGGGCACTGGGATGGGGCACAATAGAGAGGAGTACAGGGAGGACACTGGGATGTAGACCATGGAGGGGAGTACAGGGGGGACACTGGGATTGGGGACAATAGAGAGGAGTACAGGGAGGACACTGGGATGTAGACCATGGAGGGGAGTACAGGGGGGACACTGGGATGAGGACAATAGAGAGGAGTACAGGGAGGACACTGGGATGTAGACCATGGAGGGGAGTACAGGGAGGACACTGGGATGTAGACCATGGAGGGGAGTACAGGGGGGACACTGGGATGTAGACCATGGAGGGCAGTACAGGGGGGACACTGGGATGGGGGACAATAGAGAGGAGTACAGGGAGGACACTGGGATGTAGACCATGGAGGGGAGTACAGGGGGGACACTGGGATGTAGACCATGGAGGGGAGTACAGGGGGGACACTGGGATGGGGGACAATAGAGAGGAGTACAGGGAGGACACTGGGATGTAGACCATGGAGGGGATTACAGGGGGGACACTGGGATGTAGACCATGGAGGGGAGTACAGGGGGGACACTGGGATGGGGGACAATAGAGAGGAGTACAGGGAGGACACTGGGATGTAGACCATGGAGGGGAGTACAGGGGGGACACTGGGATGTAGACCATGGAGGGCAGTACAGGGGGGACACTGGGATGGGGGACAATAGAGAGGAGTACAGGGAGGACACTGGGATGTAGACCATGGAGGGGAGTACAGGGGGGACACTGGGATGTAGACCATGGAGGGGAGTACAGGGGGGACACTGGGATGGGGGACAATAGAGAGGAGTACAGGGAGGACACTGGGATGTAGACCATGGAGGGGAGTACAGGGGGGGCACTGGGATGGGGGACAATAGAGAGGAGTACAGGGAGGACACTGGGATGTAGACCATGGAGGGGAGTACAGGGGGGACACTGGGATGTAGACCATGGAGGGGAGTACAGGGGGGGCACTGGGATGTAGACCATGGAGGGGAGTACAGGGGGGACACTGGGATGTAGACCATGGAGGGGAGTACAGGGGGGGCACTGGGATGGGGCACAATAGAGAGGAGTACAGGGAGGACACTGGGATGTAGACCATGGAGGGGAGTACAGGGGGGACACTGGGATGGGGGACAATAGAGAGGAGTACAGGGAGGACACTGGGATGTAGACCATGGAGGGGAGTACAGGGGGGACACTGGGATGAGGACAATAGAGAGGAGTACAGGGAGGACACTGGGATGTAGACCATGGAGGGGAGTACAGGGGGGGCACTGGGATGGGGGACAATAGAGAGGAGTACAGGGAGGACACTGGGATGTAGACCATGGAGGGGAGTACAGGGGGGACACTGGGATGTAGACCATGGAGGGGAGTACAGGGGGGACACTGGGATGTAGACCATGGAGGGAGTACAGGGGGGACACTGGGATGTAGACCATGGAGGGGAGTACAGGGGGGACACTGGGATGGGGGACAATAGAGAGGAGTACAGGGAGGACACTGGGATGTAGACCATGGAGGGGAGTACAGGGGGGGCACTGGGATGTAGACCATGGAGGGGAGTACAGGGGGGACACTGGGATGGGGGACAATAGAGAGGAGTACAGGGAGGACACTGGGATGTAGACCATGGAGGGGAGTACAGGGGGGACACTGGGATGTAGACCATGGAGGGGAGTACAGGGGGGACACTGGGATGGGGGACAATAGAGAGGAGTACAGGGAGGACACTGGGATGTAGACCATGGAGGGGAGTACAGGGGGGGCACTGGGATGGGGGACAATAGAGAGGAGTACAGGGAGGACACTGGGATGTAGACCATGGAGGGGAGTACAGGGGGGCACTGGGATGGGGAACAATAGAGAGGAGTACAGGGAGGACACTGGGATGTAGACCATGGAGGGGAGTACAGGGGGGACACTGGGATGTAGGGGAGTGCAGGTGGGACACTGGGATGTAGACCATGGAGGGGAGCACAGGGGGGACACTGGGATGTAGACCATGGAGGGGAGTACAGGGGGGACACTGGGATGTAGACCATGGAGGGGAGTACAGGTGGGACACTGGGATGTAGACCATGGAGGGGAGTACAGGTGGGACACTGGGATGTAGACCATGGAGGGGAGCACAGGTGGGACACTGGGATGTAGACCATGGAGGGGAGCACAGGCGGGACACTGGGATGGGGGCAGGGCCGGATTAACATAGGGGCTGATGGAGCTGCAGCTCCAGGCCCCTGCCTTAAAATCGGCCCTCCCAGCCAGCAGTATAAACCCAATTTTCTCCTATCCATAAACGTCTATGGGACAGGAGAAGCTGTGTGTAAATGTAGGGGTGTCTGGCTGCATCTGTGTTGGCTCACTGTGGTTATTACAGTGTCACAGTGCACAGTCCCCCCCCTACACAAATGGCTCTCATAATGGGAAATTATGAACAGAGCAGCCGGTGTTCTGCCGAGAAAGTTCCACTCGGTGGATAAGGACCCCCCGAAGCCGAAGCGGAATAGCTGAAAATCAGCTGTACACGGCGCCTGTAAGAGGGCCCCTCGCGGGCTCGCTTCGCTCGCCACGCTTCGCTCGCCACGCTTCGCTCGCCATGCTTCGGGCACGGCCTCGCTTCGCTCGGCTCTTTTAGATTCCCCCTCTAGGTCCACTTGGATGGTGGGGGAGGAACCTGGACCCAGGGCGCAGGCGCTGTGTAAAGCTAATTGAAGAGTTTGAGCTTCGGCTATCTCCGGCGGCTGACAGTAGTTCGTACTGCGCAGGCGCTGCGCCTGCGCAGTACAGGGGGGGAACTTATCCGCCGAGGGAACTTTCTCGGCAAGACACCGGCAGATGCAAGGTGAATTGAACAGGATATCTGAGTGATGAGCTTCCGACCATCCAAGTGTGAGCTCAGTGACTGGACTCTTATCTCCCTTCTCTCCCCCTCTTTTACCTTTATCTTCAGCAATGGCTGTTATAACTGCAGCCAATATGTAGACTTGGCTCCTTGTGCTTTTAGGTGGGTTCACACTGCTTTGCTGTGTTTTTGGCCCATTGCTGGTGTATCTGCAGTTTTCCTGCGTTTTACCCACAGTCCTATTGATTTCTATTAGGATGCATATGCATATAAATCAATAGGACTGCAGCTAAAACTGCAGATACACAAGCAGTGCAGCCCAAACTGCAGCACACCAGTGTGAGCCCAAAGACTTGTACACACCCCCCTCTGTAGAACTTGATCTGATCAATACTCCTGGCATTCATTTTACACACAGCCATACCATCCCAGCTCAGGAGGGGTGGGGGCTCTAGGGATTTGTTTGACTATGCAGGCCCTGTCCCTTCTACCCATCCTGGAAGAGTCCTGGAGGGAGTGGCAGGCTGCTGGTGGCAAGTGACATGCTGTATCTGGGGTCAGGCTGCTGGTGGCAAGTGGCACATTGCATCTGATGGCAAGTTGCACACTGTATGTGGTGGTATGCTGCTGGTGGCAAGTGGCACAATATATCTGGTGGCAAGTGGCAGGCTGCTGGTGGCAAGTGACATGCTGTATCTGGTAGCAGGCTGCTGATGGCAAGTGACACGCTGTATATGGTGACAGGCTGTCGGTGGCAAGTGGCACACTGTATCTGGTGAAAGACTGTTGGTGGCACACTTTATCTGGTGGCAGGCTGCAGGTGACAAGTGGTACACTGTATATGGTGGCAGGGTGCTGGTGGCAAGTGGCATGCTGTATCTGGTGGCAGGCTGCTAATGGCAAGTGGCACGCTGTATATGGTGGCAGGCTGCTGGTGGCAAGTGGCACGCTGTATCTGGTGGCAGGCTGTGGGTAGCAAGTGGCACACTGTATCTGGTTGCAAGTGGCACACTGTATCTGGTGGCAAGCTGTGGTTGGCAAGTGGCGCACTGTATCTGGTGGCAGGCTGTGGTTGGTAAGTGGCGCACTGTATCTGGTGGCAGGCTGCTAGTGGCCAGTGGCACACTGTATCTGTGGCAGGCTGTGGGTAGCAAGTGGCACACTGTATCTGGTGGCAGGCTGCTGGTGGCAAGTGACATGCTGCATCTAGCGGCAGGGAACTGTGGAAAGTGATACGCTACATCTGGTGGCAGGCTATGGGTGGCAAGTGACAAGCTGCATCTGGTGGCAAGTGACAAGCTCAGGTTCCCACTGATTCTGCATGATGGTGAGTTGAACTATTTCACTATATATTACAATGTAGTAACTGAAATAATGGAATTTGATCATCCTGACACCATATCAAGCATGGTGTCAGGATGATTGATTTTAAGTACTAACACCAGCCATTTGCCTGACAAATCACCTCCACCGCCGATTTCCCCGCCAACCCCGAGACTACATCCCCCGCCCTCATCTTTTTTTGGGAAGAGGGGGTTGTCCCTGAATGACAGTTTGGAAATGTGGTCTGCCTATGTTGCTGCTGGTGAGAAACCGCATAGCAGGTGGTATTGCTGCTGCTCAGAGGCTGCACGGCTGGTATTACTGGTGAGAGTATATTTAATTCATTTTAGAGAAAAATTGTTTGCATTTTCATTTTGTTTCCATAAAAAGGCCCACCAAAATCCTCAGCACCAGGCCCATGATGCTCTTAATCTGGCCCTGCCATGGAGGGGAGTGCAGGGGGGGGCACTGGGATGGGGGGCCATGGAGGAGAGTACAGGGGGGACACTGGGATGGGGGACCATGGAGGGGAGTGCAGGGGGGACACTGGGATGGGGGACCATGGAGGGGAGTACAGGGGGGACACTGGAATGGGGGTACCATGGAGGGGATAGTACAGGGAGGACACAGATGGTGGACCATGGAGGGGAGTACAGGGGGGGCACTGGGATGGGGAAGTGCAGGGGGGACACTGAGATGGGGGACCATGGAGGGGAGTACAGGGGGAACACTGAGATGGGGGGACCATGGAGGGGAGTACAGGGGGGACACTGGGATGGGGGAGTGCAGGGGGGACACTTAGATGGGGGACCATGGAGGGGAGTGCAGGGGGGACACTGAGATGGGGGACCATGGAGGGGAGTGCAGGGGGGACACTGAGATGGGGGACCATGGAGGGGAGTGCAGGGGGGACACTGAGATGGAGGGGACCATGGAGGGGAGTGCAGGGGGGACACTGGGATGGGGGGGACCATGGAGGGGAGTACAGAGGGGACACTGGGATGGGGGGGACCATGGAGGGGAGTACAGGGAGGACACAGATGGGGGACCATGGAGGGGAGTGCAGGGGGGACACTGAGATGGGGGACCATGGAGGGGAGTGCAGCGGGGACACTGGGATGGGGGACCATGGAGGGGAGTACAGGGGGGACACTGGGATGGGGGACCATGTAGGGGAATATAGGGAGGACACTGGGATGGGGGACCATGTAGGGGAATATAGGGAGGACACTGGGATGGGGGACCATGGAGGGGAATATAGGGAGGACACTGGGATGGGGGGACCATGGAGGGAAGTACAGGGGGGACACTGGGATGGGGGACCATGTAGGGGGATATAGGGAGGACACTGGGATGGGGGACCATGGAGGAAAGTACAGGGGGGACACTGGGATGGGGGGACCATGGAGGGGAGTACAGGGGGGACACTGGGATGGGGACCATGGAGGGGATTACAGGGGGGACACTGGGATGGGGGGACCATGGAGGGGAGTACAGGGAGGACACAGATGGGGGACCATGGAGGGGAGTGCAGGGAGGACACAGATGGGGGACCATGGAGGGAAGTGCAGGGGGGGCACTGAGATGGGGGACCATGGAGGGGAGTACAGGGGGGACACTGGGATGGGGGGACCATGGAGGAGAGTACAGGGAGGACACAGATGGGGGACCATGGAGGGGAGTGCAGGGGGCAAACTGGGATGGGGGACTGTGGAGGGGAGGACACTGGGATGGGGAGGGGAGAAAAGGGAACCGGGGGGGGGGGGGCAATGTGGAGTCACTATTTGGAGGAGGGGCGGTACAGGAAACCTCCCTTACACAGATCAATCACCTACCTATTTCTCCCCTTCACATAGATCACCTACCTCCCCTCCCACATAGATCACCTACCCATTTGTCACCTTTACACACAGATCACCTACCTCCTCCCACACAGAGATCACCTACTTCTCCCACACACACATAGATCACACACACCCCTCCAGACACAGATCACCTACCCCCCATAGTAAGCACTTTGGTCAGCTGTACACAGAAGAGATGAAGGAACATCCGATCTCCTCTGAGGAATGAAGCCAGGAGCGGGGAGGATTTCCTCTCCTCCAGTGTCAGTGATTTCCAGTACAGCCGGGGAACCATCTCATCAAACACTATCTGACCTTCATTAGCTGCTATGAAAGGCACCGGAGACATCAGGGGTCTAATAGACCCTTGGAGGCTCCATAAAGAGTACTTGTCATTGTCCAAAACTATCATGAGATGTATTGTTCACACCTTGTGAGATCAATAAAGTTAAATAAAGAAAAGTGTAAAAAAATGAAATACAAATGTAAATGCACACATATATATAGATGGAGATTGCACCCTACATGTGAGGAATCGCTGCAAACATCACAGTGATAATAATTCTAGGCCCATCACTCATCATTAACTCTAAACTGCTAATCTGTAAAGACCTTTAACCACTTCAGCCCGGGAAGGATTTACCCCCTTCCTGACCAGAGCACTTTTTGTAATACGGCACTGCTTCGCTTTAACTGATAATTGCACGGTCGTGCGACGTTGTACCCAAACAATATTGACGTCCTTTTTTTCCCCACAAATAGAGCTTTCTTTTGGTGGTATTTGATCACCTCTGCGTTTTTTATTTTTTGCGCTATAAACAAAAAAAGAGCGACAATTTTGAAAAAAAACACAATATTTTGTACTTTTTGCTATAATAAATATCCTCAATTTTTTTTTAAAAAAAAGCTAATTTTTTCCTCAGTTTAGGCCGATATGTATTCTTCTACATATTTTTGGTAATAAAAAAATCGCAAAAAGCGTACATTGATTGGTTTGCGCAAAAGTTATAGCGTCTACAAAATAGGGGACAGATTTATGGCATTTTTATTATTATTATTATTATTTTTTTTTACTAGTAATGGCGGCGATCTGCGATTTTTATCGTGACTGCGACATTATGGCGGACACATTTTTGGGACGATTGACAATTATACAGCGATCAGTGCTATAAAAACGCACTGATTACTGTATAAATGTCACTGGCTGGGAAGGGGTTAACACTAGGGGGCGATCAAGGGGTTAACTGTGTTCTAACTATAAGGGGAGGGGACTGACCTAGAGGAGATGACAGATCGTGGTTCCTAGCTATTTGGAACTCACGATCTGTCACTCCTCACAGAACACAACAAGGATTTGTGTGTTTACACACACACACATACATCCCTGTTCTGCTATCCCGCTTAAAGGAGCCGACGTATAGCTACAATGGCTCGCGGGATCGTGCGGACCTGCCGCAGTATAATGACAGCAGCTGGTCGGCAAGCGGTTAAAGCTTCAAAATACATCAAACGAAACTTCCCAGCTCACTTACCAGCCAGCCTGCAACACAATAATCCACTTACCTTCCGCCCTATAACAGGTTTACTGCTACAAGGTGGCAGCTGTGCACCAGATTACTTATATATACGTGATCCCGCACTTCCGGGTAGGGGGTGGATGTGCAATTACACACAGTGGGAGCCCATCGGTGGGTGCACGGTACTCAATGTCCTCCGGGACCCGCCAATCATCGGGCAGAGACACAAAACGGAGCTCCACCGATGTAAACAAGGCCGATCGCCGTTCCGTTCTGACAGGGGAGGGATGGATTTTTGTGTCTCTGCATTCTCCCCCGCAGTAGTAAAACACTGGCTAGGCACACGTTTAACCCTTTGATCGCCCCTGATGTTTAACCCCTGTGACAGTGCAAATTTTTAGCACTGATCACTGTATTAGTTTCACTGGTCCCCAAAAAGTGTCAGATTGTCTGCCGCAATATTGCAGTCACACTGATTACCGCCATTACTAGTAAAAAAAATAAATCAAAATATCCCATAGTTTGTAGATGGGATAACGTTTGCAAAAACCAATCAATATAAGCCTATTGGGATTTTTTTTTTTTTTTTACCAAAAATATGTAGCAGAATACACATTGGCCTAAACTGATGAATAAATTAGATTTTTTACATTTTTTTTTATTGAATGTTTTATAGCAGAAAGTAAAAAATATAGGTTTTTTTTTTCAAAATTGTTTTTTTTTTTTTTTTTGTTTTTGTTTATAGTGCAAAAAATTAAAAACCTCAGAGGTGATTAAATACCATCAAAAGAAAGCTCTATTTGTGGGAGAAAAAGGACATCAATTTGATTTGAGTACAATATCGCATGACCGTGCAATTATCAGTTAAAGTAACGCAGCGCCGTATCGCAAGAAATGGCCTGATTATCTAGGGGAGTAAATCTTCCAGAGGACAAGTGGTTAAAAAAAAGTGTAAAAAATGAAACATGAATGTAAATGCACACAAACAAAACTTCCCAGCTTACTTACCAGCCGGCCTGCATCAAAATGTATAGAGTTCGGACTGCAGAGAATAGTGAGGTGTGTGTGTGGGGGGGGGGGACCTTGCCATTGGAGCTTACATATATATTAGTAAATGTGTGCAATGTGTAATTCCCCCCCGGGTGATCTGTTAGATGCGGTCAGTTCCGTATGTTGCAGGCTGGCTGAATGTATCAGTTTAAGTATCTAGAAAAAAATCCTTGCTCCTGGCTGAATGAGATTTATTTTTGGGGGGGGGGTTATTGTTTTTTTTTTATGTTCCCCAGGGCAGTGCCCATCCCCCGTGCTATTTTCTGTCACCTCCATGCCTATTAGTCCAGGAAATGGGTATTTGTAATTTGACAGATTTGGCTTCCATCTATTTCTTTATTTCATTGGGATACAAATTCAACATCCAAACTTCTTTAAGGTTTTATAAACTCCATTCCACCCGAACCCAGGGCAGCTCACCTCATCACTAATACCCTGTTTCCCCGAAAATAAGACCTAGCATGATTGTCAGTGATGACTGCAATATACCTGCAGTATAGTGATCCTCATAATAGATAATAAGCCCCATACATTTGTAGTGATTTACGTACCACCACCATTCACAATTGCGTTATGGGATACAGTGATGACAAAGGTGCTCCAGGTGGCAAAAGGCCCAATTATCATGGCGGGGGATCTAAATGCGGTACTATCCCCTGATATGGATAGATTCCAGGCGGTCTCTAAATGTGCCCCACCGTTGGCCGCATGTGCGGAACATTATGGTCTGGTGAAGATGTGGCGCTGGAAGAACGCTGATGCGAGAGAGTATTCGTGTTTCTCCTCCTCTTATAACACCTTATCCATATTTGATATGCGTTTTGTGACTGGGGAGGTGTTGCTGAGGGTGACTGAAGTACAGTATCTCCCATGGGACATGTCAGACTACTCCTCCTGTTATTTTCCATGAACATGGGCCAGTCCCAAGGTTATACGCTGTGGAGACTGAGCCCATTATGGTTAAAGGAGGAGTGTTTTGAGAGGTCAACAGTGTCAGGGCTGGACTCAGCCCTTCCTTCTCTGAGCTGGCCGCTCAGCTGTTGGCTAATTGCCAGCTCCTATCTCTCCACAGTGACTCACCTGTTGATGATATCCTGCTCGTCAGTCCTGCCTACTTAAGCCATCCAGCCCAGATGATCTCTGCCTTCGCTTCATCTCTAGAGACGCTCTCCTGTGTTCCTGTTAAAGACTTGATTGGCTGACATTCCTTCTGGCTCCAGATCTTGCTCGCTGTTCTACTACGCTCATCTCTGGCTCCCTGATGTTTTGGCTTGTCTAATTATCCGTTCCAGTTCCTGAACTCTGGCTATGCTTTGACTATGTTTACTCTGTTTACCTTTTTTTTATTATTATTAAATAAGTGAGATTTAACTGTACTTCTGTCTCAGTCTGATTCATTGTTTCTGACAGTAGGCGAAGGCCATGAATTCAGAAGATGCAGCCAATCCACTTGTAGCAAAAGAAAAGAACAACACATGCAGGAGAGGTACAGCAGCTGCACACCCCAAAAACAATTTGTGTAGCATAGGAAGGTTTCCCCAGGGGGCTTTAAAACAACAATGCAGGCAATTCAGAAATGGATTAGATAAAAGTATTTTATTGGAAACATGTAAGGTCAAAAGCATGTTGCCGTGACATACAGTATAATCTGGTTAGGGGATAACAAACACATTTCACATTTACAGAAAGCAAACACAAAGTTACAGCATCCCATATCATTGGTCTGTTGTGACGATGCCCCAATGCGTTTCGACCCATGTGGTCTTCAGGGGGTAGGTTTGCTAAAAAGAGATATATTTAGTATCTCAAAAGAAGGAGATATTCCAACATGTATTCAGTTATATATATTCAAAGGTATAGTTACCACTGAAAGGTGAAAAGAGAACTCATGACCAGAAATTTAAAACCGTTGGATGATTCCTGAGGGTCCATACACCATTCGTGTCCCAAAGGCGGGAAAGATCGATCCGATGCCACTTGCAAGCAGTCACGCTGAGGACACCCTCAGAGGGTAAGGGAGGCCAACACCTGCAGCAAATTCCCAATGACATCAGTGCATCAAGAGGGGATTCCAAAAAGTCCTGACTTATCACAAAATGTCAGATAGATTCCAATTGTTCATTAATATCGGTCTCCTTTATGAAGATCGGGAGCTTCAAATTCCAAACAGATTCCATATGTTTATTAGGTATTAAGATAGTCATATATTGTTATAGTAATTAGTTTGTATTACTTGGATAAAGTGTATATGTGTTATTCTGACAATAGTAGTGTGTTTTGTGAAAAGGAAAGAAAAAAAAAAAAAGGTAATGTGAAGGGTATGAGATGGATGTGTTGTGAGGATAGATGGGGGGGAAGAGGAATGGAGTGAGTGCAAAGTGAAATAAACAAGGGGACAAGAACGTGTGAGGCGTGAGTGGTGGTGTGGGAGGTGAAGGGGTGCTGGAACCTACAGAGTATGAAGTGAGAAAGGTGTATGACATGCTGAGAAAAAAAAAAATTATGAAGAACACGTAAGAGAAAAAGCTGATGAGGTGTATGAGGGAAGGAAAGGGCCAAAAATACAGTCCAAGTATGCAGGAGTAAAGCCTCGTACACACGATCGAACTTTAAACAAACTTTTCCGTGGATTTCTGTCCAAAGGGCGTTGGCCGTGAACTTGTATTGCATACACACGGCAGGACTTTTTAGGCAACAAACACGAACATAGTGACGTTTCAACATACTAACGACACTTCAAAAGAGGACGTTCAATTCTCCGACGCCACCCTTTGGTCAACTTCTGTATTGTTGTCTGATCTTTTGCATTATTTCTGAGCATGCGTGTTTTTACTTTGTACTAAAGTCCGATGGTTTTGTGTACACACGATCGGACTTGCCGACGTCGGACTTTTGTTGCCGCCAAGTTTGGCTGTTCGCACAGCCAACATTTGTTCGATGAAAACCGAAAAAGTTTGTCCGATGGAGCGTACACACAGTCGGATGTTGCCTTATAACAGCTAATTTGCATGTTTGTTGTCAAAAAGTCAGATCGTGTGTGTATAGCCTTAGAAGTGGTCTAGTGAAAGGGGTGCAGGCGCACAACCCATAAATATGGTCTGACAACATGAGCCTAAGTGTATATATAAATGCTATAAAACATCAATTGACTAAGATGGAATGCCTGGCTTCAACTATATAATGAGCCAAAGACTCAATAGAGAGAAGCAAAGATGCAATATTAAGGTATATTTTAAAGATGGTAACCGGAAAAGGCAACTTGAGAATCAATCATAATTGTATGAAGTACTTACATGGAGCCATTCGTGTGGAATAACTGTAGGTTCAGGAGTGTATGGAATCCTGTCTTAATCCACATGCAGCCTAAGGTTATTTATAGGGCTTCCTGAATTCCACATATAGGCTGCAGGTGCCGACCACTTCCCCCCACCTCCAGCTGGAGGACACCCTCAGAGGGTAGGGGAGGCCAACACCTGCAGCAAATTCCCAACGATATCAATGCATCAAAAGGGAATTCCAAAAAATCCTAACGTATCAAAATATCAAATTCCAATTGTTTATTATCAATATATGTCTCCTTTTTATGAAGATTTTATTAAATTTACAATATTAGATGCCAAACAGATTCCATATGTTTATTGGGTATTAAGATGTTTATATATTGTTATAACAATTTGTATTAATTTGATGGAATGTGTATATGTTATAGTATGGTGTTGTGTGAAAAGGAAAAAAGTGATATAATGGGTATGAGTTGAGTAGATGTAGGGCTGGGAGATTTTCCACAAAAAAAATCAGCGATTTTCTTAAAAAAAAAACTCGATCCACGATTCGAATCACCGCACCGGTCCTAAAGAGCTGCGGGCAGGAGTTTTTAGGTGAGGCCGCGGCTTCGGCCTAGTCCACGGTGTCCGGCCTCGCGGACTAGGCCGAAGCCGCGGCCTCACCTAAAAACTCTTTCCCGCAGCTCCCCAGGACCGGCGCGGTGTCAGCATATTTGAAAGATGGTAACCTGAAAAGGCAAAAGGGGAATCAACCATGATTAAATGACGTACTTACATAGAGCCATTCATGTGGAATGACTAATTTCAGGGATGCATGGTATCTTGTCATGGTCCGCATGCAGCTTAAGGTTATTTATAGGGCTTCCTGAATTCCACTAATAAGCCACACTCCCCCCACCTCCAAGATGTGGCATCCCAGCCGCAGGAAGAGCGGCCACAGTGTGACTGCCCCAGCGTCCCGGAAGGCAAAAAGCCCCGACCACCGTCGTAAGTTCCACCGTAATTACGTGACGTCATGGCGGGGCGCACACACACGGGAATGCTGCCCAAAATGCGCGCCCCGCCAGGCGCATGTCTGGAAGTGATCCAGGGATGCCGCCGGCAAAGTGTTGCTCCCTTCAGCGGCCAAAAAAGAATTTCGGCTGCCTGTTGGAGCATGATCGAGGAACGCAGGGGCCTCTGCATTCCCCCACCCTGCAAGGAAGCCACAGGGAGCCGAGCCCCCACCCAAAGAGACACCGGAACCCACAACGGATATAAAGATGCACAAGTTAGAGTACATAGAATACAATTACAATAAATGAGAAGCAGTAACATGCAAAATGGACCAAAGTTAAACAATGTTCCAATCTTTTCGTTTGTTATTCTCTATGGTCATATCTAGGGCATAAAAAAATAGATATAAAAACCAATAGATATGTTAATTGGTCCCTTATTGGTGACCGATGGGAGAAGGATTCCATTATATCAGTGGTTAGTGAAATAAGGAAATGCTTACTGTCATGAAATTGTTGTTACTGAGAGACAAAAATTGTTCATTGCACAAGAAACCTTTGGAGGAACCCTGGCTGATAAAGGCTGGACTAGGCAGTAATATATTTCTATCCCCCTTGGTGGGAGTGGAGATGACCCCATCTATAAGGATATACAGTACATACACACACAGCACAAGGCCGTGTTCACACTACGAGACGTTTCTCGGGGCTGCAGTTCCTCTGAGCTCCACAAGGTGGTTATCCCACTTCTACCCAGACAGGACATCTCTATGGAATACAGACAGGAAGTGATGTCAGCTACAAACAAGAAGTTCCAGGTTAGAGGTGAGTCGGGAGGAAATAGAGAGGAGACATTGCTGGAAGTGGCAGCAGAGGAGGTAATAAGATCTTATTTTCTATTTACACCCAGTAACCCCCCCGTCATGTCCGTCCTCTTCCTCCATAGTCACTGTGATGTCTTTTATCTCCAGCAGATGATTATACACACATATATAGTGTGAAAACCTTGCGGAAGGGAATTTAACAAGACTCGTGGCCACTCATTAAAATTAGCCCTCATGCACACAGGCTGTTAAAAAAACGTTATGAAAACGCCAGTATCTTTGCAGTGACTTTTTTTGACTTTTTTCAGCTTTATTCAGCGTTTTTGCAATAGCGTTTTTGAGCGTTTTTCCGCGGTTTTTTTTTTTTCAAATTTTTTTTTTTTTTTTTTTTTTCAATGGATCAAAAACGCTAAAAAACGTTAGTGAATGACGTTTTTGAGCGTTTTTCAGCGTTAGAGCGTTTTTACAGCTGAAAAACGTCTTTCAGAACCCACTGGTCCTGGGTTTTTTTTACAGCTTAAAAACGCCTATGCCACTTGCAGCTCAAAAACGCCTAGGTGGGCATGAAGCCATAGACTAACATAGACAGGCCTTTTTAAGCTGCAAAAAAAGCTCAAAAAAGCAGCTGTAAAAACGTCCGTGTGCATGAGGGCTTAGAAGAAAAGAGGTTTAACCTTAAACTATGTAGAGGGTTCTAGGAGCGGCAAGGATGTGGAATTCCCTTCCACAAGCGGTGGTCTCAGCGGGGGGCATCGATAGTTTCAAGAAACTATTAAATAAGCAACTGAACGACCACAACATACAGGGATATACAATGTGATACTGACACATAATCACACACATAGGTAGGTCTTTTTCAACCTCACCTACTATGTAACCCCTTCAGGGTCAGAACATTTCCCCACTTGTGGGGCCGAAACATTCTCTTCATTTTGGAGATGTTACCTTCTCACCTCATCAGTCTATATTAGGGTTGCCACCACATCCCTTTAGGGTTGAATATATTTTTTTATTAACCATTTTTTAAAGTAAAGCAGTTGGGGGTAAGGGATAAAGAAAAACAGGTGGGGTGGGTGGTAGTGGTTGAAAGCCACCACCACACTAACGGTACATAGAGTTAGGTTGTAGAAATGCAGATATCACAGTGTAATAGTTGCAGTCAATATCCTAAGCATTTCATATATCTATGCAGTTGGGTATACAGAGTTGAACATAAACCTGAGGTAGGGGAGGAGGAGGGTAAAGTAGGAGAGATAAGAGGGGGAAATTGGGATGGGGGGGTATAGATATACATTTAGTGCAATTGTAACTGTTTTTCATAGCATGGGTGAGCTTGGATGGTTGGGAGGCCGTTCACCGGTGCGTGGTCATCAAGACAACGCGACCAACTACTCCGGTGTTGTTCCGGCCGTTAATTCTAGGGTGTTTTTCAGCTCATCCTCTAGTGATTCTATTCAATAGTCTATCCGAGGTAGAATAATGAACCCAGACATACCACATTTTTATGGTGTTTATCCCAGTTGTCTCCCTCCTTTTAACATCTCCTCCTTTTAACATGATATCATTGAGGATGGCGATCCACCTATGAAGGGGGGTTACATAGTAGGTGAGTTTGAAAAAAGACACAAATCCATCAAGTCCACTTTATGTGTGATTATGTGTCAGTATTACATTGTATATCCCTGTATGTTGCGGTCGTTCAGGTGATTATCTAATAGTTTCTTGAAGCTATTGATGCCCCCCGCTGAGACCACCGCCTGTGGAAGGGAATTCCACATTCTTGCTGCACTTACAATAAAGAACCGTCTACGTAGTTTAAGGTTAAACCTCTTTTCTTGTAATTTTAATGAGTGGCCACGAGTCTTGTTAAACTCCCTTCTGCGAAAAAGTTTTACCCCTATTGTGGGGTCACCAGTACAGTATTTGTATATTGAAATCATATCCCCTCTCAAGCGTCTCTTCTCCAGAGAGAATAAGTTCAGTGCTCGCAACCTTTCCTCATAACTAAGATCCTCCAGACCCTTTATTAGCTTTGTTGCCCTTCTTTGTACTCGCTCCATTTCCAGTACATCCTTCCTGAGGACTGGTGCCCAGAACTGGACAGCATACTCCAGGTGCGGCCGGACCAGAGTCTTGTAGAGCTGGAGAATTATCATTTTATCGTTGGAGTTGATCCCCTTTTTAATGCCAATATTCTGTTTGCTTTATTAGCAGCAGCTTGGCATTGCATGCCATTGCGGAGTCTGTCATCTACTAGGACCCCCAGGTCCTTTTCCATCCTAGATTCCCCCAGAGGTTCTCCCCCAGTGTATAGATTGCATTCATATTTTTGCCACCCAAATGCATTATTTTACATTTCTCTACATTGAACCTCATTTGCCATGTAGTTGCCCACCCCATTAATTTGTTCAGATCTTTTTGCAAGGTTTCCACATCCTGCGGAGAAGTTATTGCCCTGCTTAGCTTAGTATCGTCTGCAAATACAGAGATTGAACTGTTTATCCCATCCTCCAGGTCGTTTATGAACAAATTAAATAGGATTGGTCCCAGCACAGAACCCTGGGGGACCCCACTACCCACCCCTGATCATTCTGAGTATTCCCCATTTATCACCACCCTCTGAACTCTTGTAGCCAGTTTTCAATCCATGTACTCACCCTATGGTCCATGCCAATGTACCTTATTTTGTACAGTAAACGTTTATGGGGAACTGTGTCAAATGCTTTTGCAAAATCCAGATACACCATGTCTAGGGGCCTTCCTTTATCTAGATGGCAACTCACCTCCTCATAGAAGGTTAATAGATTGGTTTGCCAAGAACGATTCTTCATGAATCAATGCTGATTACTGCTAATGATACCATTCTCATGTTCTCATTACTAAAAACTTGTATATAGTCCATTTTGATCCCCTCCAAGAGTTTACATACTATTGATGTTAGGCTAACTGGTCTGTAATTCCCAGGGATGTTTTTTGGGCCCTTTTTAAATATTGGTGCTACATTGGCTTTTCTCCAATCAGCTGGTACCATTCCAGTCAGTAGACTGTCAGTAAAAATTAGGAACAATGGTCTGGCAATTACTTGACTGAGTTCCCTAAGTACTCTCGGGTGCAAGCCATCTGGTCCCGGTTATTTATTAATGTTGTTTCCCAAGTCTAATTTTAATTCTGTCCTCTGTTAACCATGGAGGTGCTTCCTGTGATGTGTCATGAGGAAAAACATTGCAGTTTTGGTTACTGAAGCCCCCCGATTCCCTCGTGAAGACTGAGGAGAAGAATAAATTCAATACCTTCGCCATCTCCCCATCCTTAGTAACCAGATTCCCTTCATCATTCTTTATGGGGCCAATATGGTCTGTCCTCCCTTTTTTACTGTTTATATACTTAAATAATTTCTTGGGATTTTTTTTGCTCTCCTCCGCTATGTGTCTTTCATGTTCTATCTTAGCCGTCCTTATTGCACCCTTACATTTCTTGTTGCATTCTTTATAAAGTCTGAATGCTGATGATGATCCCTCAACCTTGTATTTTTTGAAGGCCTTTTCTTTTGCTTTTATATGCATTTTTACATTGAAGTTAAGCCATCCAGGACTTTTGTTCACTCTTTTAAATTTATTACCCAATGGGATGCATTGGCTGATGCCCGTATTTAATATGCTCTTAAAGCAAACCCATCTCTCCTCCCTGTTCTTTGTTCCTAAGATTTTATCCCAGTTTATGCCTTCTAGCAAGGTTTGTAGTTTAGGGAAGTTGGCTCTTTTGAAATTCAGTGTCTTTGTATTCCCCTTATGTTTCCTATTTGTGTGATTTATACTGAAGCCAATTGACCTATGATCGCTGTTACCTAAATTGCCCCGTATTTCCACATTCATGATCAGGTCTGTATTGTTGGTAATCAGTAGATCCAGTAACGCTTTATTTATAGTTGGTGCGTCTACCATCTGACCCATAAAATTGTCCTGCAAGACATTTAGGAACTGGCGAGCCTTAGATGAATGTGCCGTTCCCTCTGCCCAGTCTATGTCTGGATCGTTAAAATCCCCCCATTATGATAACACTTCCCATCCTTGCTGCTAATCTAAATTGTGATAGGAGATCCATCTCCTCTTCCTCCCTCAGGTTAGGTTACCTCAGATTTCCAATATTTCGTGATCAGCTGTCGAGCTGCCAATAGAAAAAAATCTAAGGAGGTTATTCAAACACGAATTACCGTGACAGGATGTCAATGTACTGACACTGTAGACTGGCTATTTCAGGGGTAGTTGAAACAGTACGCCATGTTTATTATATTATGTGATAGTATACTGTATTGTATCTTATTTATATTCTTCTTTTCCATTTTTGTTAGTCATTTTGATGCTCTTATATCCTGATCACTATAATGGAATGATCTCCTTCATCTCCAAGTTTCCATGCAGTTGTTAATTGGTTATGTACAGTAGCTGCACTTTATTTTATATTTGATTTATGAATGTGGGTTTAAAAAATATAGATTTTCTATGTTTACAATAAAAATATATTTTTGTATAAATTGTTTGGCTGTGCCTATATAGTCCAAGCCTCTTGTTCAACTTTTCTGTCTCAAATTAATAGGACGTGGCACTGTTTATTCTATGAGTATCCACAGGACCACTATGTGCTGATGCGATCAATATTTTCAGCTATGTTCTGGTGTTGTTCATTTATTTATTTTTTACACGTGGCAAACTGTTTAATAATCTTGGTTTACATTCTTGGCAGCGCAGTCTGTATACATATTTACTGGAGATTATATGATCATCACATTGCCTCCACCTCCCTCCCTGATAGAATATAGAAATAAAAAGAAGATTCTAGAAGTCACCAGAGAGATCATCGAGGAGACGTGAGAGGTGCTGGGAATTCTGGGACATTATCCAGTAACAGACAAGGGATGTGTCTGGATGGTGACTGTATCATTGTGTGTGTCAGGTTCCTATAAGGTGTCAGGATGTCACTGTCTATTTCTCCATGGAGGAGTGGGAGTATTTAGAAGGACACAAGGATCTCTACAAGGACGTCATGATGGAGAATCAGCCGCCCCTCACATCACCGGGTAAGAGGAGACTTTATTGTAAAGGAGAAAGCAGTACGGAGGATCCACCTAGACCCCCATCATCTGATAAACACATAGAAACAATGTATTCAGTCAGTGTGTGTGTTTCCTACAGATGGATCCAGTAATGGGAACCCACCAGAGAGATGTCCCCGTCCTCTGTATTCCCGGGATTCCACACAGGAAGATCACATCATCCCTCACCATCATCAGGTAGATGAGGAACAATCACTGATAGTATCATTAGGATCTGTACATTATCTGCATTGTTACCATTGATGTCATTTTTATTATATATTCAGAGTGGAAACCTGAGAGATTCTAAAGTTGAGGTTAAAGAAGAGATAAAAGAGGAGAATGATGAGGATGGGGTGGTGGAGGAGTCAGAGTTTCTAAAAGAACATAAAGATCTGTACCAGGACACCATGGTGGAGTCATCCAGCTACAGAAACCCACCAGAGAGATGTCCCCGTCCTCTGTATTCCCGGGATTCCACACAGGAAGATCACACCATCCCTCACCATCATCAGGTAGATGAGGAACAATCACTGATAGTATCATTAGGATCTGTACATTATCTGCATTTTTACAATTGATGTCATTTTTTTTATATCTTTCAGAGTGGAAATCTCGGGGATTATATTATTGTTGTTGTTAAAGAGGAGGATGAGGAGTATGGAGTGATGGAGGAGTTCTCAGAAGGACACAAGGATATGATGGAGCCACCTAATACCAGGAACCCATCAGAGAGATGTCCCCATCCTCTGTATTCCCGGGATTCCACACAGGAAGATCACACCATCCCTCACTGTTACAAGGTTGGTGGGACAGAACATCTAGAACATGGACTCATGGAGATGATGTGTGGATGCTGAACTTATATTTCACGAATGAAATCTTATTTATTTTTCTTGGATTAGGATGAAGGTCGGATAGATATAAAATTTGAGGTTAAAGCAGAAGAAGAAGAGAGGTATGTGAGGGATGATCAGCAGTCTATGGAGGAGGATGGAATAACGGGGACATTTATAGAGGAGGACACTCCTACAGAGATCAGCACAGGTGGGTCATTAACACTAAATACATTCCTCCACCCATACTGCTCACTGATTGGTCCAGAGTAGGGCGGGGACTGGGTGATATCAGCCTGTAATCCCCTGGTCACTTTCCTGAGCTGTGTTCCCCGTCCTGTATTCCTGTATTTCTCTTGGATAATCTTCCTTCTCTGTGCTGCAGACACAATTTATGTATCTAGACTGGATTTATGGAGATTCTGGGGTTCAGCTGGCAGCAAAATATTAATTTTCTGCATAGGCGTTAATAAACCTAGGCAACTGGGGTATGTATCTTGAGTCTTCTGCCCCATGCCTGGCTCTAGCTAAATCTCTCCCAGGATTACTTGCTCTGTTATTTGCTGGCTGTGCCGGGTGGAGGGATATGTCTGTATAGTCTCAGACCCAAGTCACTGAGTGCAGTCTCAGGAGATGGGAGGCAGTAGTGTGGGACCTCTGCAACTTGTCTCATGTAAACATTTAATCTTCCACTGATTACTGAGTACCAATATTATGAGTCCTGACCCTTACACTATATAATTTATATTGTACATATTACATACTCCTGACCCCTGCACTATACACTCTATGTTGTACATTACATGATTCTGATACTGTATAGTGCTAACTTTTGTATCCTATATAATAAGTTGTACATTACATAGGCCTTACTTCATTTGCTCCCATTTTCTACCTGTTAGACATTTTTATATGTGATGATGTGGCGCATAGACTTTTACATGCCTTAACAGCCTTACAACCATTACAACCTTAATTACTTTCTAACCGGGCCAATTCTGGCAATTCTCTCCTGTAGAAACCTAAATTTTGTTGCTACAAAATTATTTACAGTATCTCCCAAAAGTGAGTACACCCCTCACATTTTTGTAAATATTTTCTTCTATCTTTTCATGTGACAACACTGAAGAAATGACACTTTGCTACAATGTAAAGTAGTGAGTGTACAGCTTGTATAACAGTGTAAATTTGCTGTCCCCTCAAAATAACGCAACACACAGCCATTAATGTCTAAACCTCTGGCAACTAAAGTGAGTACACCCCTAGGTGAAAATGCCCAAAATTGGGCCCAATTAGCCATTTTCCCTCCCCGGTGTCATGGGACTCGTTAGTGTTACAAGGTCTCAGGTGTGAATGGGGAGCAGGTGTGTTAAATTTGGTGTTATCGCTCTTACTCTTTCATACTGGTCACTGGAAGTTCAACATGGCATATCATGGCAAAGAATTGTTGCTCACCATAAAGATGGCCTAGGCTATAAGAAGATTGGCAAGACCCTGAAACTGAGCTGCAGCACGGTGGCCAAGACCATACAGCAGTTTAACAGGACAGGTTCCACTCAGAACAGCCTCGCCATGGTCGACCAAAGAAGTTGAGTGCACATGCTCAGCGTCATATCCAGAGGTTGTCTTTGGGAAATAGACGTATGAGTGCTGCCAGCATTGCTGCAGAGGTTGAAGGGGTGGGGGGTCAGCCTGTCAGTGCTCAGACCATACGCTGCACACTGCAATAAATTGGTCTTCATGGCTGTCATCTCAGAAGGAAGCCTCTTCCTGAAGACAAGCAGACTAAGGACGTGGATTACTGGAACTATGTCCTGTGGTCTGATGAGACCAAGATAAACTTATTTGGTTCAGATGGTGTCAAGCGTGTGTGGCGACTACCAGGTGAGAAGTACAAAGACAAGTGTGTCTTGTCTACGGTCAAGCATGGTGGCGGGAGTGTCATGGTCTGGGGCTGCATGAGTGCTGCCGGCACTGGGGAGCTACAGTTCATTGAGGGAACCATGAATGCCAACATGTACTGTGACATACTGAAGCAGAGCATGATCCCCTCCCTTCAGAGACTGGGCCGCAGGGCAGTATTCCAATATGATAACGACCCCAAACACACCTCCAAGATGACCACTGCCTTGCTAAAGAAGCTGAGGGTAAAGGTGATGGACTGGCCAAGCATGTCTTCAGACCTAAAACCTATTGAGCATCTGTGGGGCATCCTCAAACGTAAGGTGGGGGAGCGCAAGGTCTCCAACATCCACCAGCTCTGTAATTTCGTCATGGAGGAGTGGAAGAGGACTCCAGTGGCAACCTGTGAAGCTCTGGTGAACTCCATGTCCAAGAGGGTTAAGGCAGTGCTGGAAAATAATGGTGGGCACACAAAATATGGACACTTTGGGCCCAATTTGGACATTTTCACTTAGGGGTGTACTCACTTTTGTTGCCAGTGGTTTAGACATTAAAAGAGAAGTATGGGTTTCTTTTTTTTCCCTAATCAATCTTGCCTCGGTGGATGCAGCATCGATCCCCCGGCGCCTCTGCACTGAAGACTGAGCAATCAAACATCGCCGATCGCTCGGTTTTCACAGCTCCGTGAGCAGAGAGCTGCAGACTGTCAGTCACAGCTGTCTGCTGTTCTCCCTCCATGCTCAGTGGAGCACTGGGCTGTGGAGAGGACGGAGCGAGCCATCTCAGCCTCTCAGCTTCTTCCTGAATGGCTGAGATGGGTGTCAGTCCAGGCACCTGGGGGATCCAGGCTTTATTGTCGCGATCATGCGGTGCCTGGAGTGATTCCAGGGACATCAGCAGAGAGTGGGCTTCAGCCCGCTCTCTGCTGAAAACAGGTCACAGGAGTGCAAAACGAATTGCACTCCTGTGATCCATAGGAGAAGCCCAGCCAAAACGAGGTCAAGCTGGACTTCTCCTTTAATGGCTGTGTGTTGAGTTATTTTGAGGCGACAGCAAATTTACACTGTTATACAAGCTGTACACTCACTACTTTACATTGTAGCAAAGTGTCATTTCTTCAGTGTTGGCACATGAAAAGATAGAATAAAGTATTTTAAAAAATGTGAGGGGTGTACTCACTTTGGTGAGATACTGTGTATATATAAATTAGCAGAGGCCTTATATAATAAAATGGTGGGTTTTGCAATTTTTTTTTTTTTTTTTGCCACAAGGTTTTTCAAACGCAATTTTTTAGAAAAAAAATACACTTTAATTTTATTGCACACCACCACAATGTAATTTTCAATTTTTTTATAAAATCTAAAAGATATTATGCCGAATAAATAGGTATCTAACATCTCACATTTTAAAATTGCATATGCCCGTGGAATGGCGCCAAACAATAGTATTCAAAATTCTCCATAGGCGACGCTTTAATCATTGTTACAGGTTACCAGTGTAGTGTTGCAGAGGAGGTCTGGCACTAGAATTATCACTTTTGCTCAGACATTCATGACGATATCTCACATGTGTGGTGCGAACACCATTTACAGATGCATTCGGAACTTACATATGCATTTGCGCATAATCACGGGGGCGCTTTTTTTTTTTTAATTACTTCAGGCATACCCCACATTTAAGTACACCAGAGCATGTATGTAAAACGAAAATGTACTTAAAGTGAAGCAATACCTTTTTTTTACTGCTCAATGCATGTACTGCATTGCAATAGTCATTTACAGGCATTACTGACTACCTGGGCAAGCTGGCCGAACCCAAAATCGGATATGTGGCATGGCAGTGTCATGTCAAGCTGACCAAGATTTTCCATAGACACCAATGTGTCCGTACTCGCAAGTGTACGCAAAGCAGGGTATGCCTGTATTCATTTCATCCCAAGCTAATTTTTACACTGTCTCTTTAATTTTTTTAATTAACTTTATTGCTATTAGATGAACAACATCCCTTCTGAGAGTATGGGCCATGACATCTACTCTTAATGGGGAGGTCACTTCTCTGGGCAGCCACTAAAATCACCACTGCAGTACAGGGCATCACCTGATGAAAATTGTAATACTGGGATGATGCCTGTAGTTGCAGGCTTCATCCCAGTATAACCACTGCCAACCAAGGACATCATTTGACTGCCTACAGTTGGCAAGTGGGTAAACAGAAAGTGATAATGAGGGAGAAGTCAACAACCCAATGATGGTGATCTTTAGGATCAGTCCAGTCTTCATCTTGGTTGTTCTCCCCCCATCCTCACTCTCTGACCTCTGGTGGGGCTCAGCCCCGCTGTTATTCATGACTAAATCATGGACTAAATAAGGAAGTGCAGGACTTCTTGTGTTGGGAAGATGGCAATGAGTGATAGAGGGGGTGGGGACACTCGTCCTATAATCCCCTCATCACTATCACTCCTATAAAAGATAGTTCTCGTTGTCTCCTCAGTCTCTGACTAAGGTCCATGAATAAAGAAATGAACTGGTAGGAGATCAGAGGACCCATTTACTAGTTACCTTGAGGGGGGAATTGTAAGATCCTCAGAGACAAAGCTGCCCGATGTGGGCGGAGTCCTGGTTTAGGGGAACCAATCTGCTCATGTCTAGTAATAATCTTTTTATTCCTATTTTAGTAGATGGACGGGAGATGAGGAAAACCTCAGAGGATTGTCTCACTTTGTCTCCAGACTGTAAAGTAGAAGATGAGGACATCACACAGTATAGTCCAGGAGAAAACCCGACTACCTCAAATGTCCATCCGGCACCACACAGTGTAGATGGACCATCGTATTCCTCTTATCCTGAGGAACCTCAGACTGTGAGGGACGGTGCCGTCCTTCCAACATATAAGAGGTTTTCCTGTACTGAGTGCGGGAAGTGTTTCCATTTTAAATCGCATCTTACTAGGCATAAAAGAACTCACACAGGGGAGAAGCCGTATTCCTGTCCTGAGTGTGGGAAATGTTTTTCACAGAAGTCAGATCTTTACACTCATCAGAGATCTCACACGGGGGAGAAGCCGTATTCCTGTCCTGAATGCGGGAAACGTTTTTCACAGATCTCCCATGTTTACACACACAAGAGATCCCACACAGACGAGAAGCCACTTTCCTGTTCTGAGTGCGGGAAATGTTTTTCATTGATGTCCAGTCTTTACAGACATCAGAGATCTCACACGGGGGAGAAGCCACTTTCCTGTCCTGAGTGCGGGAAATGTTTTGCAGCAAAAACAGATTTTGTCAAGCATCAGAGGTCTCACACAGGGGAAAAGCCGTATTGCTGTCCTGATTGTGGGAAATGTTTTTCACAGAAATCTGACCTTTACAGACATCAGAGATCTCACAAGGGGGAAAAGCCACTTTCCTGTTCTGAGTGCGGGAAATGTTTTTCACAGAAATCTGATCTTTACAGACATCAGAGACTGCACACTGGGGAGAAGCTGCTTGCCTGTTCTGAGTGCGGGAAATGTTTTGTACAAAAATCAAACCTTGTTACACATCAAATGTCTCACACGGGAGAAAAGCCGTATTCCTGTCTTGAATGTGGGAAATGTTTTTCACGGAAGTATCATCTTTATACCCATCAGAGATTGCACACGGGGGAGAAGCCGTATTCCTGTCTTGAGTGTGGGAAATGTTTTTCACAGATGTCGACTCTTTCCAAGCATCAGAGGTCCCACAAGGGGGAAAAGCCGTATTCCTGTCCTCAGTGTGGGAAATGTTTTTCACAGAAGTCCGATCTTTACAGACATCAGAGATCTCACACAGGGGAGAAGACATTTTCCTGTCCCAAGTGAGGGAATTGTTCCTCACTGAAGTCCTGTCTTCCTGTACATCAGGCATCCCACACAACCCTCGAGGTGTATTAGTGCCTTGAGTGCGGGAAATGTCTTCTATATGAATGTTGCTGGACATCACAGCTCTCATGTGGGGAAGAAGCACACCCTGATATACACCTCAGATATACTCCATGGCTGATCTTCATCATGTAAGAAACAGTTGATAAGGAGATCAGAGATCACCAGAGACATGGATGAAGTGTTGTACCGTGTTGGCCATTGATAGCAGGAGAAAAATAAAAATTGAGTCATTACCTTTCATTGGCTGAGTACATTTTGTGGTGTAAGATTTCATAAACACTTAGATGTAAAAAAAAAAAAAAATAGTTGCATGAATGTGACAGGCATTCACCCAGCTGTGATGAGTTTTGGCCATGTTTTATTTCTGTATCAATCTTTTTTATTGATATTTTTTTAAAGAGTAAAAGCAATATGAACATTGTGCAGAACAGCAAACAATCCTTGCATGCTCTGTATAGACAGTAAGAGATGGTGCATGAGTAGAGGAAAAAACAAGGTTACAGCATCTCTCGGCAATTGAGTGATGTCTTCTCTAAACTCACAGGTGAGCATTTATTCACCAACTTATAAAAGCAGGAATATTATGTTTCGTGCTATAACATGGATGTAGAAATGACCAGAATCTTATAAACACTATGGGGTGGTCTCCACACAATCACCCCCTGAGTCATATTGTGGGTCAATAAACCTGTGATTTCGAGGTCAAGACCACCATAAAGCTCAATCTCTGGGAGTAGGCCCCTTAGGTAGAAAAGCCCACCCCCAGAGATCACGGTCCACAAAGGATTACTTGTTACCAAGCATTATTACAGTCCCGCAAGAGAGGCTTAGAGTCCCCAAATGTAGACATCGCTATCCTGAATAAGAAAGAAAAATAAGTAAAAAAACAAAAAAGGGGCGGGGGGATAAAATTTGGGCTAAGTGAACATGAAGCCAAGGCTGGCAGGTATCAAGGAAACAATGGAAGAAATGAGAAAGGGAGAAGAGGAGAAGAAGAAAAGAAAAGGGGTCCGTCCAAGGATCCTACATCGGCTTGTTCAGACGACTAGATTAGTGCATCCGGGACCTGCAGGTAAGCTAGCCAAGGGGTATTTTATCAAAAATGGATTGTTTATCACGTAGGACACTCACAAATTTTTCATTCAACATGATTCAAGTGAGTTTTCGTTTAACTATTGCAATATCTATGACAGGGCTTTTACACGCTGTTGCTATAGCGGTCTTGGCAGCTAGAAATATAAGATAAATTAAGGTCTGTGTGTGTCGTGGAACATTATCAACAGGCTTATTTGGTAGGGCAATGCTCACATCCTTAGTGATGTTAACCATCGTGACTGCAAAAATAAATGAGTGAACCCTCATCCAAAAGCGGTTGCCCTTGGTTCACGACCACCACACGTGTAAGGAGAGCCTATCTGGCCAGAGCTCCTGAAACAGGTAGCCGAGGTGCCGGGTACATTTTGGACAGGCATTCCGGCACTGAATGTCATCTGACGTGGATCTTGTAACCTGCCTCAATCAAGGCCACATTAAGGACACCTTTATGGATTTGTGCCAGTCCTCCACCTCAGGGGCTATGTGTCAGGCTAGGAGCAGATAACAGGTAACAGTTCAGGTGTGCTGATTATGTAAAGAGTTCAAAGAACAAGAGCACATACCATGAACGGGTCTAAGCAGAGCAGGTCAGCTGGGACTTGTAGCTCACCGCTGCAGATGAAGGTAGATGTTTGCTGGACCTTGTAGTTTACTGCTGCAGATGAAGGTGGATGTTAGAAAATGAATGGCCTCTATGGTAAGTAGGAAGTAAACATATTAAAAAACTTGTACCATCATCCAGGAATCTAGAATTTTTAAAGGAGTTGGGAGCCTGGTCCCCAATCAGGTTACCAAAAGAACATGAGGGCATTTGGACTATTATGGTATAATAAAAATTAATATACAGAAATAGATAATCAGCAATAATATAAAGGTTTTTATACAGTTGATTTTATTAATGCGGAAAAAAACCCAACAATTACACGATAAAACATGATAACAATACAGATATGTAGCCAGTAAAATCATTAGCCCCAAAGGGGAATTATATAGCGGAACGATTGATCACAGAATAAATTATCCTCGACTATAGTTTGAAGTGTTGCCGGGAGGGTACCACTTGAAAGGCAGATGCCGAAGTGTGGCCATCAAAAGTAACGCTAGGGACTGCCAGCAGGGGTAGGAAACAAATTAAAAAGTAACCACCCAACCCGGGGTACCTATAGGGAAGAAAGCAATACCAGGTAAACAATGGTACCCATACCTCGAATTGAGGAGCTGCAAGGTTAAAGATAGTTGCGCTAGTAGTTGCTGGATAACTTACTAAAGACTGGTCGCCACGTGTAATCCCGGATATAGGGGTCCAGACCGTCAATAAACAGGCGAGCTCTATTATTTATAGCTCCCAACCCTGCAACGCTGACCAGACGCCAAAAGGGCGCCAACACATGACGTCACAGGGTCAGGGATACCACATGACGCGCGCGCGAAGGGAACACGTGCGCACATGCGCACCAGCCCTAAGACCGCGGGGAGGGATTCCCTGCCAGGGCTAGTGCAAGGGGAGGGATCAACCCCGTGTGCGGGGAAGAACCGTCCACCAGGGATCCCACCGGGCCGCCGCGGAAGAGCACCAGCGAAAGGCCCTGCATCAGCGCCCGTCATGGGGACAGAAAAAAGGGGGAGCAGGAGGCTCCAGTATTGGAAGTATTGAAAAGGTTGTCTGCAATGTAAATTATGTAAACGTTGTTGAATAATAAAGATACAATGTATTATATCAAAATTATTAATAAGTAATCAGGGACAAGTACCCTAAAAGACCAATACAAACATATACATGACAGAGACCCATGGAACACAAGGACTGTGTGTATATATACACAAGGGCTAAGGACATGAAACACATGATTGGGTAGATCGAGTGTTGAAAAATGGGCGGGTAGCCTATATAGTAATAGATTATGTCCAGCCAAACCAAAGGGCGCCTGAAATGAATGGTTGCGTCAGGACTAACTGTTATTACAGTAATATAATGTGGGTAAGAATGGGTAGAAAAAGAAGCCACCCCATCGGTAAAATAAACCAATGGGGGTTTTTTAACTGGGGGGTGGGAAAACGTGGGGGTGACAGGGTGGAGGGCCATGAGATAGCCACATCCACTCCAAGCACCTCCCAATAGATCCCACTCGACAGTGTGCCACGTGTGTTATCCACCCAATGAGTATAGAAAATGAATGGCCTCTATGGTAAGTAGGAAGTAAACATATTAAAAAACTTGTACCATCATCCAGGAATCTAGAATTTTTAAAGGAGTTGGGAGCCTGGTCCCCAATCAGGCTGCCAAAAGAACACGAGGGCATTTGGACTATTACGGTACAATAAAAATTAATATACAGAAATAGATAATCAGCAATAATATAAAGATTTTTATACAGTTGATTTTATTGATGCGGAAAAAAAAACAACAATTACACGATAAAACATGATAACTATACAGATATGTAGCCAGTAAAATCATTAGCCCCAAAGGGGAATTATACAGCGGAACGATTGATCACAGAATAAATTATCCTCGACTAGTTTCGCGGACCATATCCGCTTCATCAGGAGGGACTCTGTAGATAGGTTTCAACTGTTTAATCAAAAAAGAAAACATAGTATAATTGCCAAAAAAAATAAACAATAAAACCTTGTAATAAAGCATCAATATTAAGCTAGGTATGGCAAGAAATTATAGGAGGGGGAGGGAGCAAATCTGCTTACCCATGTCCCCGCAGACATCAGGCGCAGGACCATGCCGCTGAAGAGTGATCTCCCGCGGCGACCCGGGGGAGCTATAAGCATGACGGATAAGGATCTGAATGAATAGAATAAAATTTTAGAGTATACTGGAGTTGCCCGACTAGAAACAAGATGGTATTGTGAGATGTGAAAGGGTGAAAGAAACAATTAAGGTGAGGATTATGAGATAATTGAGATGAACTAATTGCACATAGAAAAAGAAGGGAAAAGAAAAGTGAAGGTGAAAATGGTGGATGTTAGCAGGCGTTTGTAGTTCACCGCTGCAGATGAAGGTACTACAGTAGGCGGGTCATACACAAAGCACACAAAGCAGATAGCAGCTGGATTAAACAGTGGCACACAAAGGTAAACTCTATCACAAGTACTGATTGAATGCTGATACAGGTGATATAAAGGTGAGATGGCCAATTACTGTTGTTTCCCAGGCAAAGGCTGTGTCAGGTGAGTTGTGCTGGGTCCTAAAGGGATCCTAGTACTGACAGTACCCCCCGTTTCTGGAGGGGTTGCTCCTGCACCCCCAGGCTTACTTGGATAACAAAGATGGAACCTCTTCTTAAGTCGGTCAGCATGAAGATCATGAGCTGGGACCCAAGATCAATCCTCTGGGCCGAAACCTTTCCAATGGACGAGATATTGTAAGGAATTGCGTACTCGTCTGGAATCAAGAATGTTCATTTACTTGAAGGCTGGAATGAACAGGTTTCAACAATTAAACATGAAAGACAGTTGAATGCGCATGGATGGGGGAAGTTTTAATCTATAGGACACAGGATTAACAATCTCCAAAATTTCATAGGACACGATGAATTTTGGGCCAAGTTTTTTAGATGGAATATGCAGGGACAGATTCCTAGATGATATCCACACTTTGTCACCAACTTTATATCCTGGTGCCTTTGAGTGCCTCTTGTCAGCCAGTTTCTTAAAAGCCTGCACAGAGCGAGAAATAGCACGATTAACATCGGACCAGATTTTGGAGAAATTTTCAATCGTGGTGTTGGCATCTGGAACATCAGAGGGTGGAAGATCAAAGGAGCACACACGAGGATGCAACCCATAAACACGGAAGAAAGGAGAGGTCCCTGTAGATGTGCTGGCACAATTATTAAAGGCAAACTCTGCTCAAGGAAGGATGTTGACTCACTCCACCTCATCATTGGCCATCAGACAACGTACCATCTTCTTTAAATTCTGATTAGTCATTTCTGTTTGGCCATTTGTCTCAGGATGATATGCTGAAGAATACGATAAATTGATCTCCAGCTGAGAGCAAAGGGCCTTCCAAAACTGGGCTATAAACTGAGAGCCACAGTCTGAGACAATGTTAATTGGTGCCTCATGCAGCCTGAAAACATGTTTAATGAATAAAGATCCCAGTTCTTTAGCAGATGGAAGTTTCGGAAGCGGAACAAAGTGGGCCATTTTACTGAACCTGTCTACCACCACCCAGATTGGGAACATCCCTGGGACGGAGGTAAGGCAGTGATAAAGTTCATAGATAAATGGGTACAGGGACAGGTAGGTATTGGTAGAGGACGTAGGAGACCGGGGGCTTAGAAGTACTGCTCTTGCTTCTGGCACAAACTTCACAGGCCTGGACGAAGGCTAACACATCCTGCCTAATCGATGGCCACCAGAGGTTGCGAGAGATAATCTCAAAAGTTTGCCTAAACTCTGGATGTGCTGCAGGTTTTGATGCATGTACCTGCAAACGAAGAGCCAGGGGCACAAAAAGCATACCAGAGGGAGTAGAGGGAGGGGCTTCAGCCTGTGCAGGTAACAAGGCCTCAGAGATGTCAGTCTGGGTGAAAGCCAAAATCCTACCCTTATGCCGCGTACACACGGTCGGACTTTTCAGCTACAAAAGTCCAACGGACGCTGACGGACTAAAGCTGGCTGGTAATCCGATCGTGTGTGGGCTTCTTCGGACTTTCAACGTACTTTTTTAGCCTCAAATCCGACGTACTTTAGATTTGAAACATGCTTCAAATCTTTACGTCGTAACTACGACGGACCCCGAAATCCGCTCGTCTGTGTGCTAGTCCGACGGACAAAAAGCCACGCTAGGGCAGCTATTGGCTACTGGCTATCAACTTCCTTATTTTAGTCCGGTGTACGTCATCATGTACGAATCCATTGGACTTTTGTGTGGTCGTGTGTAGGCAAGTCCGTTCGTTAGAAAGTCTGCAACAAGTCCGCCGCAAGTCCGCCGAAAGTCTGTCGGACCGGCTGTCGGACTTTTGTAGATGAAAAGTCCGATCGTGTGTACGCGGCATTAGAGATAATGGGTTGTGGAGGAAGCGGAGGAGGAGACTCTGATAAAAAGCTGCGAGACAAGGTGTCAAATGAACAAATGTGTGTCACCGGTGCAAGCGATTAAACAGTTGAAATTAAAAATAAGTTGCTGCAATCAAAAAAACTACACCTCTAGGTGAAAAAATAAAAAGTATGTATATGTGTTGAATGCGCTACTCTACTTAAAACACACCACTCTGTAAGATTCCAAGCTTACACAATCATTATGCCCCCCAGAATTCTATACTACATGCAATAGTGCCCCAATTACCCACCCTACAGGGTGTATTTTACATAAATTCCAACATAAATAAATACAAAACTGGTATGTGACATATATGACCAGACTATAATGTCCAAATTCCTGTACAATGTGCAATAATTGCCAAGATCTCTGTAACATGTGTTATCCGTGACTCTTCGTGACCCCTTCACCACTTTAGTGACAGGAACACCACCACCTGGATTAGCCACTCACCAGATGCCGGTTAGACTGCGCCTTTGGTTCATTTAGTAGGGATAACCACTCCACATACTCCGTATTGTTGCTGACCCCAATGCGCTATATATAGACCATGTCCTCCTCATGAGAAACAGACAACGATCATTGCGCAGTATGTAAAAACTATTTTATTAATGCTAAGTTTAAAAAGAAGACATTACACTTACATTTCCAGGTGCCCATAAGCCGGCACCAAGCTATTCCAGCAGTTGGCAATGGGTGTAGGGATGGCGCTGTGTGAATTCCGTGCCGGCGTGCGGTGCAAGTCTCGTTTACAGCCGGCTTGTGCTTCAGCCCTCGCCTCTAGGCTGCTGGGAGATCTTCGTCACGGCAATACGTCACTTCTGCGCTAGGCGAAAGCGAGGGCTGAAGCATAAGCCGGCTGTAAACGAGGCTTGCATCGCACGCCGGCACGGAATTCACACGGCGCCATCCCTACACCCATTACCAACTGCTGGAATAGCTTGGTCCTGGCTTATGGGCACCTGGAAATGTGAGTGTAATGTCTTCTTTTTAAACTTAGCATTAATAAAATAGTTTTTACATACTGCGCAATGATCGTTGTCTGTTTCTCATGAGGAGGACATGGTCTTTATATAGCGCATTGGGGTCAGCAACAATATGGAGTATGTGGAGTGGTTATCCCTACTAAATGAACCAAAGGCGCAGTTTAACCAGCATCTGGTGAGTGGCTAATCCAGGTGGTGGTGTTCCTGTCACTAAAGTGGTGAAGAGGTCAGGAAGAGTCACGGATAACACATGTTACAGAGATCTTGGCAATTATTGCACATTATACTTTGCACAGGAATTTGGACATTATAGTCTGGTCATATATGTCGCATACCAATTTTGTATTTATTTATGTTGGAATTTATATAAAATACACCCTGTAGGGTGGGTAATTGGGGCACTATTGCATGTAGTATAGAATTCTGGGGGGCATAGTGATTGTGTAAGCTTGGAATCTTACAGAGTGGTGTGAGACAAGGCGTCAGCCTTAATGTTTTTTGGCCCTGGTAAATAAGAAATTGTGAAGTCAAATCTGGAGAAGAACAATGACCACCTGGCTTGACGTGAGTTCACTCTTTTAGCAGAATGGATGTATTCAAGGTTTTTGTGGTCAATCAGAACTATGAATGGATAGCGAGCTCCCTCCAGCCAATGTCTCCATTTTTCCAAAGCTAGCTTTATGGCTAAAAGTTCTCTGTTGCCTATATCATAATTGTGCTCTGCTGGGAAATATTTACGGGACAGGAAGGCACAGGGGTGGATGGCAGCATTTACAGGATCTTTTTGTGACAGAAGTGCCCCCACCCCTACCTCAGATGCATCTACCTCCACAATAAGAGGCAGCTCAGGAACTGGATGGCATAGAACTGGTGCAGAGGTAAAGGCTTTCTTCAACTGAGTGAAGGCCGCCTGGGTTTCAGTAGTTCATTTAAACTTAGTCTGAATCTTCCTGGTGAGAGAAGTGATGGGATGTGAAATGGTAGCAAAGTTCTTAATGAATTTCCGATAGAAATTTGCAAAGCCCAGGATGCGCTGAATTGCTTTCAGGTCAGAAGGTGGTGCCCAGTCTAAAATGGCTTGAATCTTGGCTGGATCCATGGTTAGGCCTTTGTCAGAGAATAGGTACCCCAGGAAAGGTACTTGTTTGACATGGAATAAGCATTTTTCGGGCTTAACAAAAAGGGAATGTGCCTTTAATCGGGCCAATACTGAGCAGACGTGCCTCTGATGTGTTTCAAGATTGGGAGAGCATATCAAAATATCATCAAAGTAATACAAGCATGAAGCGACCCAACAGGTCACGGAAAATGTCATTCATAAAGTTCTGAAAGACAGCTGGTGCATTCCTGAGACGGAAAGGCATGCCAAGACATTCGTAATGGCCATCCTTGGTGTTGAAGGCAGTCTTCCATTCATCTCCTGCACAGATGCGCACTAGATTATAGGCTCCCCTTAAGTCTAGTTTGGAGAAGATTTTTGCTGCCTGGATTTGGGAAAACAACTCTGTGATGAGAGGAAGAGGATACCAATTGGGAACAGTTATTTTATTTAGACCTCTGTAATCAACACAAAGCCTTAGTCCCCCATCCTTCTTCGGGGCAAAGAAGCATCCTGCGCCTGTGGGAGAAGTGGAGGGACGGATGAAACCCTTAGCTAGGTTTTCCTGGATGTATTCTTGCAAAGCAAGATTCTCTGGCTCAGACAGTCGAAAGACTCTCCCTCGAGGAGGTGTAGGGACAATCATAACTGCGATGAGGAGGTAAAGCGTCAGCAATCCCTTTAGAAAACACTTCCCGAAAGTCCTTATAACAAAGCGGAATCTGTTTCCACTTGACAGGTAGCAAGTCGAACAGAGTGCTGGATGCAGTTTTTTTTACACTGATTGGGCCAAGCCAGAATATTTCCTGTTCGCCAGTCAATTAAGGGATTGTGCTTCTGGAGCCAAGGAAGGCCTGGGATCAGAGGAGTGGATGCAGAGTCAATGACAACACATGAAATCTTCTCCCAATGCAAGGCCCCCAAATGTAATTGGAAAGGGTTGGTGGATTGGAGCACTAGATCTTGTGAGAGAGGCCAATTATCCACGGAAATCAGGCGGACTGGGCAATCTAGAGCATGAGTTTCCAGGGACAAAGAGGTAATCAGAGTCTTATCAATAAAATTCTCAGCGGCTCCAGAATCTACCAAGGCCAGCAGTTCATAAGTCCCTGTCCCAAAGTGAATGACAGAGGATAAAAGTATACGATTGTCCCCCTGGGGAGATGAAAGCAGACCTAAGGTGACCTCCCCGCAATCACTTAGGTCCTGGAGTTTCCCGGACGTGTAGGGCACGAATGGAGCATTTGACCCTTGAGGCCACAATATAAGCAGAGTCCCATGTTACACTGGCGTGTGTGTCCCTGGGCAGATAACTGGGTGGAGCCTAACTGCATAGGTTCTTCCTCAGATCTGGCACTGGAAGTGTAATAGTCAGGTGGCAAGGGAGATATATAGTTTGTTTATGCCCTTGTTTAATATGGTCTTAAAGCAAACCCATCTCTCCTCCGTGTTCTTTGTAACTTATGCCGCGTACACACGGTCGGACTTTTCGTCTACAAAAGTCCAACGGACTAAAGCCGGCTGACAATCCAATCGTATGTGGGCTTCCCCGGACTTTCAGCGGACTTTTCCAGCCGCAAATCTGACGGACTTTAGATTTGAAACATGCTTCAAATCTTTACGTCGTAACTATGCCAGACCCAGAAATCCGCTCGTCTGTATGCTAGTCCGACGGACAAAAACCCACAATAGGGCAGCTATTGGCTACTGGCTATCAACTTCCTTATTTTAGTCCGGTGGACGTCATCACGTACGAATCCGTCGGACTTTTGTGTGATCGTATGTAGGCAAGTCCGTTCGTTAGAAAGTCTGCCGCAAGTCCGCCAAAAGTCCGTCGAAAGTCTGTCGGACGGGCTGTCGGACTTTTGTAGCCGAAAAGTCAGACCGTGTGTACGCGGCATAAGATTCTATCCCAATTTATATCTTCTGGCAAGGTTTAAGGAAGTTGACTCTTTTGAAATTCAGTGTCTTTGTATTCCCCTTATGTTCCCTATTTGTGTGATTTATATTGAAGCTAATTGACCTGTGATCGCTGTTTCCTAAATTGCCCCATATTTCCACATCCGTGATCAGGTCTGTATTGTTGGTAATCAGTAGGTCTAGTAACGCTTTGTTTCTAGTTGGTGCATCTATCATCTCACCCATGAAATTGTCCTGCAAGACATTTAGGAACTGGCGAGCCTTAGATGAATGCACAGTTCCTTCAGTAGGAAGTCTATGTGTGGATAATTAAAATTTCTCATTATGATGACACTTCCCATCCTTGCTGCTAATCCAAATTGTAATAGGAGGTCCGTCTCTCCTCCTCTCTCAGGTTAGGGAGCCTATAGCATACTCCCAGTATTATTTTCCCCTTAGCTTCATCCCTTTGGAGCTCTACCCATAAGGATTCCACCTCCTCCCTAGCTCCCTTAGTGATGTCATCTCTCACATTCACTTGTACATTATTCTTGATATATAGGCATACCCCTCCCCTTTTTTACCCTCTCTATCCCTGTGATAAAGGGAATACCCTTGAATGGTTGCCAGGCAATCATGAGAGCTGTTGAACCAAGTCTCTGAAATTCCCACAAAATCTAAATTCTCCTCGTACAACAATATCTTTAGTTCACCTATCTTTTCCGTCAGCCTCCTGGCATTGGTGAACATGCACGTAGTTTAGACCGGTCCCATACTGTCCTTTTATTGGGTGTTCCGAGATTGCAAATAGAACTTGTTACTATACTTACCTTGGGTTTGTGTCCTTTAGTTATCCCCATCCACGGCTCATTCATGCTCATCCATCCCCATACATGGGTCATTCATTTTCATCCATGGCTCATCCATCCACATCTCATCCATCCCAATGCATGGCTCATCCATCCACCATTCATCCATCACCACTCACGGCTCATCCATACCCACCCATGGCTCATCCATCCCCACCCACGGCTCATCCATCCCCACCCACGGCTCATCCATCACCACCCACGGCTCATCCATCCATCACCACCCACGGCTCATCCATCCCCACCCATGGCTCATTCATGCTCATCCATCCCCATACTTGGCTTATTTATGCCTCATTCATGCCACTACAGTGCCCATCAGTGCCTCACAAAAGTGTAATAGGTAGTCAGGAAATTGTATGTGTAATTTATGTCCCTAGAACACCTGGTGGTGCTCCCTGCATGTTGGGCTTCTGTATGTGGCCAGGCTGTGTAAAAGTCTCACACATGTGGTATCCCCATACTCAGGAGGAGTAGTAGAATGTGTTTTAGGGTGTAATTTGTGGTATGCATATGCTGTGTGTGAGGAATAACCTGTTAATATGACAATTTTGTGAAAAAAATAGAAAAAAAAATCTTTATTTTGCAAAGAATTGTGGAAAACAAATTACAACTTCTAAAAACTCATCATGCATCTTACTAAATACCTTGGACTGTCTACTTTCATCAGGTGTGATCAATTTTCAATGATTTGCACCATAGCTTGTAGACGCTATAACCTTCACAAAGACCAAATAATATACACTAATTTGGGTTATTTTTTACCAAAGATATGTAGCATTATAACAGAAACGAAGAAAAATGCATTTTTTTAAAAAATTTAGTTTTCTTAATTTATAGCACAAAAAATAAAAAACCCTGTGGTGATTAAATACCACCAAAAGAAAGCTCCATTTGTGTGAAAAAAAGGACAAAAATGTCATATGGGTACAATGTTGCATGACTGAGTAATTGTCATTCAAAATGTGAAATTGCTGAAATCTGCAAATTGGTCTGGTTAGGAAGGGGGTTTAAGTGCCCAGTGGGCTAGTGGTTAAACGTTCATCCCTACTAGTGACTATATGATTGGCATGGTTCTAAAACTCTAATCTATACGCTGGGCTGTAAATTACATGTTTCTGACCACCGCACTCTCTACACAGGGCTGTATATGATCTACTCCTGACCAGTGCACTCTATACACAGGGCTGTATATGACATGTTCCTTACCACTGCACTCTGTATACAGGACTGTATATGACATGTTCCTGACCACTACACTCTATACACAGGGCTGTATATGACATGTTCCTGACCACTGCACTCTATACACAGGGCTGTATATGACATGTTCCTGACCACTACACTCTATACACAGGGCTGTATATGACATGTTCCTGACCACTACACTCTATACACAGGGCTGTATATGACATGTTCCTGACCACTACACTCTATACACAGGGCTGTATATGACATGTTCCTGACCACGCACTCTATACACAGGACTGTATATGACATGTTCCTGACCACCGCACTCTATACACAGGGCTGTATATGACATGTTCCTGACCACCGCACTCTATACACAGGGCTGTATATGACATGTTCCTGACCACCGCACTCTATACACAGGGATGTATATGACATGTTCCTGACCACCGCACTCTATACACAGGGCTGTATATGACATGTTCCTGACCACCGCACTCTATACACAGGGCTGTATATGACATGTTCCTGACCACCGCACTCTATACACAGGACTGTATATGACATGTTCCTGACCACCGCACTCTATACACAGGGTTGTATATGACATGTTCCTGACCACCGCACTATATACACAGGACTGTATATGACATGTTCTTGACCACTGCACTCTATACACAGGGCTGTATATGACATGTTCCTGACCACTGCACTCTATACACAGGACTGTATATGACATGTTCCTGACCACTGCACTCTATACACAGGGCTGTATATGACATGTTCCTGAACCACTGCACTCTGGGCCATTATTTAAGGTTAACTAAAAACTGATGATCTGTAAAGGCTTTTGAAGGGTCAGCTATGAGCAATTTTGGGTACAAAAGGTTTTCATCAATGCACCAAAATACAGAATATTTCTTTTTTCCGTTTAATACATATTTCTGTTATAATTTTACTTTTAACAAGATTGCAATAAAAAAATGAGAATTAGTAAAGGAAGAAATCCAATTGGGCAGGAAAATGACTTGTCTGGAACGTGGAGGCGGAGTCGTTATTAATTTGTGTACAATACAATTCACAACGTGTTACATTATTTTAACAAAGTATTGTAGAAAAAATCACACCATAGAAAATGGGGAAAAGTAGAAAATAAACCCGGATATGAAGGTGACATTTGTGTACGAAGAACACCTTAATTGTAAAGCTTCAATTATTTTTTTTTAAATAACAAACATGTAATACTTACCTCCACTGTGCAGTTCGTTTTGCACAGAGTGGCCCCGAACACCGATTTCTGGAGACCCTCGGCGGTTCTCGCGGCTCCTCCCCACATCGGATAACCCCCTAGATGAAGCGCTATCCAAGGGAGATACATTGCGGGCGTGCTCCCGAGTCTATCATTCAGCTTCCACAGCCACCGAATCAATGACTTAGCCCCGCCCCCGGCACCCGTGTCATTGAATTTGATTGACAGCAGTGGGAGCCAATGGCTGCGCTGCTATCAACCTATCCAATCAAGTGCCGAGAACCCCAGGCAGAGGGACAGCACGTCCTTGCTGTGGGAAATTCCAAGGCTCAGGTAAGTAAAACAAGTGGAGGGCTGGGGGGGGGGGAGCGGTCACTGCCAGGTGTTTTTTCACCTTAATGCATAGGATGCATTAAGGTGAAAAAACACAAGGGTTTACAACCTCTTTAACAATTACCACCATTTTATTCTCCAGGGCCTCTGCTTTCAGAAAATATATGTTTGGGGGTTTTATCTAATCTTCTGGCCCAAAATCTGCATTTTAACATGTGTGCAAAAATAATGCAAAAACAGCTCTGGCAGTGAAAGGGATAATGTGAGCTAGATGGGATCACTCTGCTGTGCTCACACTCTAAACATTAGAGCTCCCCCTAGCTGCAGCCTGGTAATAACGATGCTAAGAGGTCTATTCATTTATCTGCTACATACTTCCCATCTTTACAGTATATAAATGTCTCCTGACATTTAGGGGTTTATTCATAAAATAATTCCACAGCAATTCACCTGGTGAAAGTACATGTACATTCCTTCTGTGTGAATCAGTCATGATTAATTCTGGCAGTAACCTAATTAACATTTCCCTTGATTGCAGCTCTATCTAGTGACCACGATGGGGTATATTTCTTGAAATACTTCTAGCAGGAAAAATAACGTAATATCACATTATGGCCACTAGATGGAAATTACGATTATAAGAAATCGGTGTATGAAATAAAACTACCTACATTCATCACAGCTGGGCAAATGCGTCTCATTTTCGTTTAAAAAAAAAAAATTGTTTAAGTAGACATCTAAGTCTCCACACCACAAAATGTACTCAGCCAATGAAAGGTAATGACTGCATTTTTATTTTTCTACCGCTATCAATGGCCAACACAGTACAACACTTCATCCATGTCTTTGGTGATCTCTGATCTCCTTATGAACTGTTTCTTGCATGATGAAGGGTGTGCTTCTTCCCGACATGAGAGCTGTGATGTCCAGCAACATTCTTATAGAAGACATTTTCCACACTCAAGGCACTTATACACCTCAAGGGTTGTGTGGGATCCCTGATATACCAGAAGACAGGAGTTCAGTGAGGAACAATTCCCTCACTCAGGACAGGAAAGTGGCTTCTCCCCTGTGTGAGATCTCTGATGTCTGGAAAGATGGGACTTCAGTGAAAAACATTTCCCACACTCAGGACAGGAATACGGCTTCTCACCTGTGTGAGACCTCTTATGTGTGTAAAGATTGGACTTATCTGAAAAACATTTACCACACTCAAGACAGGAATATGACTTCTCCCGCGTGTGCCATTTCTGATGTCTGGAAAGATGGGACTTCATTACAAAACATTTCCCGCACTCAGGACAGCAATACGGCTTCTCACCTGTGTGAGATCTCTGATGTGTTTCAAGATTTAACTTCAATGAAAAACATTTCCCGCACTCAGGACAGCAATACGGCTTCTCCCCCGTGTGCAATCTCTGATGTGTAGAAAGATTGGACTTCTGTGAAAAACATTTCCCACACTCGGGGCAGGAATATGGTTTCTCCCCCGTGTGCACTGTCTGATGTCTATTAAGGTTGCACTTCACAGAAAAACATTTTCCGCAATCAGGACAGGAAAATGGCTTCTCCCTCGTGTGAGATTTCTTATGTGTGTAAAGATTGGACTTATCTGTAAAACATTTGCCACACTCAGGACAGGAATACGGCTTCTCTCCTGTGTGAGATTTTTTATGCACATTAAGATTGGATTTAGAAGGGAAACACTTCCCGCACTCAGTACAGGAAAACCTCTTATCTGTTGGAAGGATGGCACCGTCCCTCACAGTCTGAGGTTCCTCAGGATAAGAGGAATACGATGGTCCATCTACACTGTGTGGTGCCGGATGGACATTTGAGGTAGTCGGGTTTTCTCCTGGACTATACTGTGTGATGTCCTCATCTTCTACTTTACAATCTGGAGACAAAGTGAGACAATCCTCTGAGGTTTTCCTCATCTCCCGTCCATCTACTAAAATAGAAATACAAAGATTATTACTAGACATGAGCAGATTGGTTCCTCTAAACCAGGACTCCGCCCACATCAGGCAGCTTTGTCTCTGAGGATCTTACAATTACACCCTCAAGGTAACTAGTAAATGGGTCCTCTGATCTCCTACCAGTTCATTTCTTTATTCATGGACCTTAGTCAGAGAGTGAGGAAACAACGAGAACTGTCTTTTATAGGAGTGACAGTGATGAGGGGATTATAGGACGAGCCCCCACCCCCTCTATCACTTATTGCCATCTTCCCAACACAAGAAGTACTGCACTTCCTTATTTAGCAGAGTGAATTAAAATCAATGTTTAAAAAAAAAATCTGATTTGTTTTATTTAAATCAGATTTTTTTAAATCAAATTTATTTTAATACAATGTTTTTGGAGTAGAAATCTATCTCAAGATAGTTTTCTATTTAAGAAACATTAATAATTTAGCTTATTCAGCATGAAATGGAGCTTAGTTATGTAGCATGAGGCTGTATATTCTGCAATATTTACATTTTTGGTAAACTCATTAAATGAATCCAAGCTCTGCAAGCTGAGATCACATGCACTGCATTGATGCATTCACACAATTTTACAGTAACCATGAGATAAAACAAAGTTCAGGAATATTCCTTTATCCCATTGTTTTCCAAATCTATGTACACTACAAACTGTATGATTGAATCAGTTCTGATATCACTGTTTTGCTAACCAGACAGATTATTATTCTAAATAGGAAACCTTCATTTTGTTTGCAAATATTAAAGATTCTAAACTACCAGCAAGATTAAGTGCTTACATTTAAAGAGCACCTGTGATTTCAGATCCAACATGGCAGCGCCTGTTTGCGGACATCCACTCGCCTGCTGCCACCAAGTCCCTCACCTTGTTGTGTCACTGCCGCATCACCAGCCGTCCCATTAAAGTGAATGGGACTGTTGCTGAGTCAACAGGGGGTCAGAGGAGGAAACGCTGCAGGACAAATATGACAGTTACTCTTTAAAAATTATGATTTAAATCAAGCCTTTTTACTAGTGATTTCAATCAAATCCACCCTGTTATTTAGTCCATGATTTAGTCATGAATAACAGCGGGTCAGAGGTCAAAGAGTGAGGATGGGTGGTAGAACAACCAAGATGAAGACTGGACTGATCCTGAAGACCACCATCATTGGGTTATTGACTCCTCCCCCATTATCACTTTCTGTTTAAAGTGATTATAAAGGCTTGTAACAGTGAGGGATGGTGTGATCTTCCTGTAAGGAATCCCGGGAAAGCAGAGGACGGGGACATCTCTCTGGTGGGTTCCCATTACTGGATCCATCTGTAGGAAACACACACACTGACTGAATACATTGTTTCTATGTGTTTATCAGATGATGGGGGATCTAGGTGGACCCTCCGTACTGCTCTCTCCTTTACAATAAAGTCTCCTCTTACCCGGTGATGTGAGGGGCGGCTGATTGTCCATCATGACGTCCTTGTAGAGATCCTTGTGTCCTTCTAAATACTCCCACTCCTCCATGGAGAAATAGACAGTGACATCCTGACACCTTATAGGAACCTGACACACACAATGATACAGTCACCATCCAGACACATCCCTTGTCTGTTACTGGATAATGTCCCAGAATTCCCAGCACCGCTCACCTCTCCTGTCAGCAGCTCCATCATCTTCTTGGTGACTTCTAGAATCTTCTGCATGTTGTGTCTCTCACGTTTTAGGGAGTCACATGGAGGCACTGTGATGGTCATATGATCACCTGACTTCACAAGATTAAATCTCTGTATTGAGGAACCAATAGGAACATCATGTTAGAATCCTCCTCACCTCTCTGGTCAGGTGTCATGGTTATGGAGTAATATGTGTCTGTCAGCTCACCTTTCCTCCTGTGTTCACCTTTAGAGGCCAGCCACCCTCACCTGACTGTTTAAATAATCTTCCCTTAGCATAGCTCCACCCCGGCCTCTAATTAGGAACACTATATTAACCTGGGCACTGCAAGCCAACCTTGCTGATCAACCATTGTGTGTTAGCTTTCATATGTACTTGCTTTGTTTCCTACGTCTGATACCAGTTACTGACCTTGGCCTGTTCTCAACTATCCCTGTCTGCTTGTGACCCTGACCTCTGGCAAGTTATGTTTATCCTTGTCTGCTAGTCGCCCCAACATTTGGCTTATCCCTTTGTTCCAGCCTGCTGCCTCCTTCCTCTTCTCCTGTAGTCTACCATGAGCGTGAGCTGTGAGACCCTGGGGGGCCGCAACCTGGAGCCAGACTTCAGTGCAGTCCATCCTCCCCACTAGAGGCTCTGGTGAACACCTGCTGGCTCTTAGACTCCATGCCCTGGGGAATCTATGCTCCAGCTCCCAGTGGGATCTGGGTTAGTGATCCAGTGGACCTGCCTCTTGAACCTCCCAGGGTTCAATCTGCAGCAATCAGTCCTAGGGTGCACTACCTTAGCGGTGCACTCCTGACTCCCACGGAGTGCATCTGTCACCTGGTCTCAGGTGACCTGACAGTTTTATCAGCCATGGACCCGGCTGATGTGCCACTACCCGCAGATGATCCGTTGCAGGGCTTAGTTCTCAGACTTGAGATGATTCCTTTAGGATTTGACATCCCATTTTAAACAGGTTCAGGCTTCATTAGGACCCCCGGTTCAACAACCTCAACCGCTATCTGCTGCTGCACCTATCGCACCAGTCGCAGCCACACATTCATTACAACTGCCAGCTCCAGCCCGTTTCTCTGGGGACTTCAAGGTTTGCAGGGGATTCCTTAACCAGTGCACAAATAATTTTGAACTCCAGCCCCAAAACTTCCTGTCCGATCGGGCGAAGGTAGCCTATATAATATCCCTTCTGTCCGGCGAGGCCTTAGCCTCCACTAGGAGTGAATATCCTTGTCTTACCTAAGGCTTCATCTCCTATCATATTAGGTCTTCCTTGGTTATGGCTCCATTCTCCACATGTTGACTGGACTGCTGGACAGATCTCGACTTGGGGTTCCTCCTCCTGCCTACTCAAGGTTACCCCAAAAGAGAAACTTCCTGTTACCACCATCCCAGTATCTTCTGCTCTTCCCGCTGCATATAGTGATTTCTGGGATGTCTCCTGCAATAGTCAGGCTGAGGCACGCTCTGGGTCGTGTGGCACTCTGGAAGAGGAGCCTACCTGTGAACCTGAGCTGATCATTCACTCCCGTTTGCATGGCCATTTACCTTTGCCTGTCCCTGGACTCCCTTGGACGCACAGCCAGGTTAACTCGTCCACCAGTTCCACAGTCACTATGCCCTGCGATGTGATTTTGGTAGTAGCTGCACCTGGCGATGCTATTCAGTCGGCCTCTGCACCAGTTATGCCAGTCCAGCCTATGCCCAGTGAGCTTCCTGCTTCTTCCTATTCAGGACCTTCTGTAACCTGGCCTCACCCTACTACTACTAAATCCATTCAAACTTGTCTAAGAGGCTCAATCCATCCTTTGGATAAACTGCCTCATTCGGCCAGGTGGGGTTTTCAACCTTACTTTCTGGGCTCTCTGCATTCTGCTGTCCAGCTTGATTCTTCTGACACGTCACCTTCTAACCAACCTGACCTCATCCACTGACCTCTGCCCAGTCTGATGGTCCTGTGCTGGATGTCCAGCTCATCTTTAAGGATCTGGGGGACCCTACTCAGACTCCTGATGGTCTTCTCATGCCCTTATCCATTAATAAAAGACCTTTAGTCCTCAATAAGTCCTCTCATCCTCTCCCTACCTCGGTTTCGGTCTCTGAGGATAATCTAAAGTACGAGGTTAGTCAATTTTCGGATTCCTGGCTCCGTGAAGGCATTCTTCAGTACCTTGTACATTGGAAAGGGTTTGGTCCTGAGGAGAGGTCTTGGATCACTGCATCTTGGTCTTTGCTCCTCGTCTGTTGAGGAGGTTCCATCTGGAGTTTCCCTTTAAGCCTGGGCCCAGGCGAGAGAGGGAGAGGCTTCGTAAGAGGGGGGTACTGTAATGGTTATGCAGTAATGTGTGTCTGTCAGCTCACCTTTCCTCCTGTGTTCACCTTTAGAGGCCAGCCACCCTCACCTGACTGTTTAAATAATCTTCCCTCAGCATAGCTCCACCCCGGCCTCTAATTAGGAACACTATATTAACCTGGGCATTGCAAGCCAACCTTGCTTATCAACCATTGTGTGTTAGCTTTCGTGTGTACTTGCTGTGTTTCCTACATCTGATTCCAGTTACCGACCTTGGCCTGTTCTCGACTATCCTTGTCTGCTAGTCGCCCTGACATTTGGCTTATCCCTTTACTATCCTTGCTGTTCCAGCCTGCTGCCTCCTTCCTCTTCTCCTGTAGTCTACCGTGAGCTGTGAAAACCTGGGGGCTGCGACCTGGAGCTAGACTGCAGTGCAGTCCATCCTCGCCACTAGGGGCTCTGGTGAATACCTGCTGGCTCTTAGACTCCGCACCCTGGGGAATCTATGCTCTAGCTCCCAGTGGGATCTGTGTTAGTGATCCAGTAGACCTGCTTCCTGAACCTCCCAGGGTTCAATCCGCAGCAGTCGGTCCTAGGGTCCACTACCTTAGCGGTGCACTCCCACGGAGTGCATCTGTCACCTGGTCTCAGGTGACCTGACATCAGGTCTGTGTTTTATTAATAGAGATAAGAGTGATGTCATGTGACCTCCCAGAATCCTCCTCACCTCTCCGGTCAGCAGGTAGATGATCTCCAGGGTGAGGTTTAGTATCTTCTCAGTCATGCGACTCTGGTCCTCCTCCATCCTCATTGATGAGGTCATATGCTGGTTTCTCTGTAGACGGATAGCGGAGAATGCACTGTTTATCCTCTGACCAGCTGATTTGTAAGAGCCAATAATGTGAAGGAATAACCCCACCCCTTTACTATGAAAGGTTTAGCTCCCAGCAGCCATATTGTCGGTGTGTTAGAGCCTTGTGTAGGAAGAGATAACATTTTATACTCGGCTATAGAGTTCTGTAGATTACAATGGTGGACTGCATAACTCCTCCCCCTCCCCTGTATTCACAGCTTTGTCCTCACACTGCTTTTTAGGACATTTTTCTATTTCTCTATCACCGATCAGTGTAATTGATTGTTAGTTATTGTACCCCTCCATTTGTGGGTTCATTGCTATAGTAGGAAAAAATATACAGCAAGCTTCTGTTTTGTGGGTCTTTTAGGATTTTTTTTGTTTGTTTATCTAAAGTTTTTTTTTTCTAGGGCCTTTTATAAAATTTTGGGTTCTCTACATACAATTTTTCACTCTTTGTCATATTGCAGCCATTTGCTAAAATCATTTAAGTTAATTTTTTTCCTCATTAATGTACACACAGCCCCCCAATATTGACAGAAAACACAGAATTGTTGACATTTTTGCAGATTTATTAAAAAAGAAAAACTGAAGAAAAACTGAAAAAAAAAAATCACATGGTCCTGTATTCAGACCCTTTGCTCAGTATTTAGTAGAAGCACCCTTTTAAACTAATACAGCCAGTAGTCTTTTTGGGAAAGATGCAACAAGTTTTTCACAACTGGATTTGGGGATCCTCTGCCATTCCTCCTTGCAGATCCTCTCCAGTTCTGTCAGGTTGGATGGTAAACGTTGGTGGACAGCCATTTTTTGGTCTCTTTCCCTAGAGATGCTCAATTGGGTTTAAGTCAGGGCTCTGGCTGGGCCATTCAAGAACAGTCACGGAGTTGTTGTGAAGCCACTCCTTCGTTATTTTAGCTGTGTGCTTAGGGTCATTGTCTTGTTGGAAGGTAAACCTTCGGTGAGCACTCTGGAGAAGGTTTTTGTCCAGGATATCCCTGTACTTGGCCGCATTCATCTTTCCCTCTATTGCAACCAGTCATCCTGTCCCTGCAGCTGAAAAACACCCCCACAGCATGATGCTGCCACCACCATGCTTCACTGTTGGGACTGTATTGGACAGGGGAAAAGCAGTGCCTGTTTTTCTCTCCACACATACCGCTTAGAATTAAGGCCAAAAAGTTCTATCTTGATCTCATCAGACCATCTTATTTCTCACCATCTTCGAGTCCTTCAGGTATTTTTTAGTCCATGCGGGCTTTCATGTGTCTTGCATTGAGGAGTGGCTTCCGTTGGGCCACTCTGCCATAATGCCCCGACCGGTGGAGGGCTGCAGTGATGTTTGACTTTCTGCAACTTTCTCCCATCTCCCAACTGCATCTCTGGAGTTCAGCCACAGTGATCTTTGAGTTCTTCTTTACCTCTCTCACAAGGGCTCTTCTCCCCCGATAGCTCAGTTTGGCCGGACGGCCAGCTCTAGGAAGGGTTCTGGTCGTCCCAAACATCTTCCATTTAAGGATTATGGACATGCACTGTGAGCTGTAAGGTCTTATATAGACAGGTGTGTGGCTTTTCTAATCAAGTCCAATCACTATAAACAAACACAGCTAGACTCAAATGAAGGTGTAGAACTAGGGATGCACCGAATGGGTTTTTTGGTGCCGAAGCCGATACCGAAAACAAATCTTCCTTGATCCCGAAATCCGAAACCGATACTGAAACAACACCAATAAAAATATTTTTATATAGGAGATGGTCAGCGAATGGGGACATGGTACAGGAGATGGTACAGGAGATGATCAGAGACTGCAGAGATGGTACAGCAGATGATCAGAGACTGCAGAGATGGTACAGCAGATGATCAGAGACTGCAGAGATGCTACAGGAGATGGTCAGAGACGGTACAGGGGATGGTCAGAGACTGAGGACATGGTACAGGAGATGGTCAGAGACTGGGGAAATGCTACAGAAGATGGTCAGATAATGGGGAAATGGTACAGGAGATGGTCAGAGACTGCAGACATGGTACAGGAGATGGTCAGAGACTGCAGACACATTACTGGAGATGGTCAGAGACTGGGGACATGGTACAGGAAATGGTCAGACTGCAGACATGGTACAGGAGATGGTCAGAGACTGCGGACATGGTACAGGAGATGGTCAGAGACTGCGGACATGATACAAGAGATCAATGCAGCCTCACCAGTGCCCGTCAGATGCAGCCAGCCAGTGTCCCCATTGCAGCCAGTGTCCCCAGTAGGGCAGCCAGTGTCCCCAGTAGGGCAGCCAGTGTCCCCATTGCAGCCTGTGTCCCCAGTGAAGGGAGAAAAGAGCCGCCACCTGATTACAGCGCCGGGAACATCACAGCTTTCATTTCAATAGCTGTGTGTTCCCCGCTGCGTGCCGTCACATACAGCCCCTCCCCCTTGTCCGGGGCACTTTGATAGACAGATCACCCGTCCCAGGATGCCGTGTGTCACGGCAAAGGGTCTGAATACTTAGGACCATGTGATATTTCAGTTTTTCTTTTTTAATAAATCTGCAAAAATGTCAACAATTCTGTGTTTTTCTGTCAATATGGGGTGCTGTGTGTATATTAATGAGGAAAAAAATGAACTTGGCTGCAATATAACAAAGAGTGAAAAATTTAAGGGGGTCTGAATACTTTCCGTCCCCACTGTACATTTGCAGTTAGAACAATGGTGGAGTATCACTTTATATGCAGCATGTCCTCGCATTGATGTGTAGTAAACAGTGTATACCAAAAGCACCACATATCCCCTCCCCCATCATCATCATGTGTTAGGAGAGGTCTGTGCTAGAGAGGGGTTTGGGATGAATTTGGGGGAGGTCATTTTTAGTTTTTAAGTGGCCTGGCCTTAAGTGGCCTGTGCACACCTGAACTCTGCACCCTGTGTATAACACACCCTGAACCCTGCACCCTGTGTATAACACACCCTGAACCCTGCACCCAGTGTGTGATGCACTCCTGAACCCTGCACCCAGTGTGTGATGCACTCCTGAACCCTGCACCCTGTGTGTGTGTAATGCACTCCTGAACCCTGCACCCTGTGTGTGTGTAATGCACTCCTGAACCCTGCACCCTGTGTGTGTAATGCACTCCTGAACCCTGTGTGTGATGCACTCCTGAACCGTACACCCTGTGTGTAATACACTCCTGAACCCTGCACCCTGTGTGTAATGCACTCCTGAACCCTGCACCCTGTGTGTAATGCACTCCTGAACCCTGCACCCTGTGTGTAATGCACTCCTGAACCCTGCACCCTGTTTTTAATGCACTCCTGAACCCTGCACCCTGTGTGTAATGCACTCCTGAACCCTGCGTGTAATGCACTCCTGAACCCTGCACCCTTTGTGTAATGCACTCCTGAACCCTGCACCCTGTGTGTAATGTACTCCTGAACCCTGCACCCTGTGTGTAATGCACTCCTGAACCCTGCACCCTGTGCATATTTCACTCCTGAACCCTGTGCATATTTCACTCCTGAACCCTACACCGTGTGTGATGCACTCCTGAACCCTGCATCATGTGTATGATGCACTCCTGAACCCTGCACCCTGTGTGTGATGCACTCCTGAACCCTGCGTGTGATGCACTCCTGAACCCAGTGTGTAATGCACTCCTGAACCCTGTGCATATTTCACTCCTGAACCCTGGCACCCTGTGTGTGACGCACTCTTGAACCCTGCACCCTGTGTGTGATGCACTCCTGGACCCTGCACCCTGTGTGATGCACTTCTGGACCCTGCACCCTGTGTGATGCACTTCTGGACCCTGCACCCTGTGTGATGCACTTCTGGACCCTGCGTGTAATGCACTCCTGAACCCTGCACCCTGTGTGTATTGCACTCCTGAACCCTGCACCCTGTGTGTATTGCACTCCTGAACCCTACACCCAGTGTGTGATGCACTTCTGAACCCTGCACCCTGTGTGTAATGCACTCCTGAACCCTGCGTGTAATGCACTCTTGAACCCTGCACCCTGTGTGTAATGCACTCTTGAACCCTGCACCCTGTGTGTAATGCACTCCTGAACCCTGCACCGTGTGTGTAATGCACTCCTGAAGTCCAGATGAAGTGCTCATTTTGTAGCACGAAACGTGTCGACATTTTGATGCCATAGACACTGGGGGTCCTCCCCTCTCCTGTCCCGGAGCAAGCTTACATCAATAACAGGATGGTTTTTCCTTGTGTGGACATTCCTGGCAGCAGTGCTGTTATGGATGCTTGAACCAGTGCCCTTTACTGGCCGTACACTTATAGAGCTATCAGCACACCTCACCCAGGTGTTATTGGCAACCATGCCCCTCAGCGCGCACAGCTGACTCTCTTGCTGGAAGCAAGGCGCGCACTCGGATGCAAGTCTGTTTTGCTATCTTGAATCTACACATGCTGGACTTACGGAGGGAGCTGGTCGGTCAAAACACAAAGCCGGAGGAGGGGTAAGAACACTTCATGGATGGAACTGATTCTCTGATGTATATTTACATGTCTTACCATCCCGCTTAGACCGTCTGGCTGATTAGCACTGGATACATTGTAGCAGTGACTATCCCTACATCCCGGCAGCCAGCTCATTCCATTTCTGACATCCAGGGGATCCAGGCTATTATATTGACATTATACAAACATGTATGGGCCATAGTTGTGCACTGGTTTAACGATTTCTGTGATTCAACTATCATTCCAGACAAGCTCCAACATTGTATTCATATATCCCATTTGTACTTACTGTTAAGCTTACATGAATTCATTGAGACCCCGGTCAGGGCATTTATACTTTAAGCAACAGTTCTGGATAGTATACACTGGCTTGGTAAATTTAGTTGGACACCGCCTGTCTTTGAAAATTACACTGGCTGATACATCAGGTTTCCAGACATTAACCACATACTTGCATTGGTAGGACTTGGAGTGTGATCGATTTCACTGGAGAACTAGCAGCCATATACATTATATCTGTACAATTAAATTGTGTACAGCCTGGATACACACAAAATTCAAGCCCAGGCACGGGCACATTCATTACTAGAAAGTATCTGGAAACATTAATTAAGCTGCTCTTGCTATCTCCAGAGGACAAAACCTTTTGTTGTCTACCATTTGATCTGCAGTATTTATTAGCACTCGGGGAGGGGGGTTGACCCACCAGTATCTATTTTTTAATCAACGTTGGTATTTTTATGTATAATTTCTATTGTCACTTGATATTGTGGAGGAACGGATCCCACTTGTGTGGCTTAGTTCCACATATGCGGGATCCCTTACTTTTTGTTTCTATGCAATTTTTCAATAAAGTTTTTCTTTTTTGCGATTGATCTCATTACGTTGTAGCTTCTCCCTTTGCTGGCAATCCTGGGGCCATCTTGGTCCCTTTGTTTCTTTTGTCCAATACACTTCTGAACCCTGCAGCGTGTGTGTAATGCACTCCTGAACCCTGTGTGTAATGCACTCCTGAACCCTGCAGCGTGTGTGTAATGCACTCCTGAACCCTGCACCCTGTGTGCAATGCACTCCTGAACCCTGCACCCTGTGTGCAATGCACTCCTGAACCCTGCACCCTGTGTGCAATGCACTCCTGAACCCTGCACCCTGTGTGCAATGCACTCCTGAACCCTGCACTCTGTGTGCAATGCACTTCTGAACCCTGTGTGCAATGCACTTCTGAACCCTGTGTGCAATGCACTTCTGAATCCTGTGTGTAATGCACTTCTGAACCCTGCACCCTGTGTGTAATGCACTCCTGAACCCTATGCATATTTCACTGCTGAACCCTACACCCTGTGTGTGATGCACGCCTGAACCCTGCACCATGTGTGTGATGCACTCCTTAACCCTGTGTGTGTAATGCACTCCTGAACCCTGCGTGTGTAATGCACTCCTGAACCCTGCACCCTGTGTGTAATGCACTCCTGAACCCTGCACCCTGTGTGTGTAATGGACTCCTGAACCCTGCATCCTGTGTGTAATGCACTCCTGAACCCTGCACCCTGTGTGTAATGCACTCCTGAACCCTGCACCCTGTGTGTAATGCACTCCTGAACCCTGCACCCTGTGTGTAATGCACTCCTGAACCCTACACCCTGTGTGTAATGCACTCCTGAACCCTACACCCTGTGTGTAATGCACTCCTGAACCCTGCACCCTGTGTGTAATGCACTCCTGAACCCTGCACCCTGTGTGTGTAATGCACTCCTGAACCCAGTGTGTAATGCACTCCTGAAACCTGAACCAAGTGTGTAAGGCACTCCTGAACCCAGTGTGTAATGCACTCCTGAACCCTGCACCCTGTGCATATTTCACTTCTGAACTCTACACCCTGTGTGTGATGCACTCTTGAACCCTGCGCCCTGTGTGTGATGCACTCCTGAACCCTGCGCTCTGTGTGTGATGCACTCCTGAACCCTGCGCCCTGTGTGTGATGCACTCCTGAACCCTGCGCCCTGTGTGTGATGCACTCCTGAACCCTGCGCCCTGTGTGTGATGCACTCCTGAACCCTGCGCCCTGTGTGTGATGCACTCCTGAACCCTGCGCCCTGTGTGTGATGCACTCCTGAACCCTACGCCCTGTGTGTGATGCACTCCTGAACCCTGCACCCTGTGTGTGATGCACTCCTGAACCCTGCACCCTGTGTGTGATGCACTCCTGAACCCTGCACCCTGTGTGTGATGCTCTCCTGAACCCTGCACCCTGTGTGTGATGCACTCCTGAATCCTGCACCCTGTGTGTAATGCACTCCTGAATCCTGCACCCTATGTGTAATGTATTGCTGAACCCTGCCCCCTGTGCATATTTCACTCCTGAACCCTGCACCCTGTGCATATTTCACTGCTGAACCCTACACTCTGTGTGTGATGCACTCCTAAACCCTGCACCCTGTGTGTGATGCACTCCTGAACCCTGCACCCTGTGTGTGTAATGCACTCCTGAACCCTGCACCCTATGTCTGTAATGCACTCCTGAACCCTGCGTGTGTAATGCACTCCTGAACCCTGCACCCTGTGTGTATAATGCACTCCTGAACCCTGCACCCTGTGTGTGTAATGCACTCCTGAACCCTGCACCCTGTGTGTGTAATGCACTCCTGAACCCTGCACCCTGTGTATAATGCATTTCTGAACCCTGCACCCTGTACATATTTTACTCCTGAACCCTACACCTTGTGCATAATGCACTCCTGAACCCTGTGCATATTAAACTTCTGAACCCTACCCCCTGTGCGTCATGCACTCCTGAACCCTGCACCCTGTGCGTCATGCACTCCTGAACCCTGCACGTCATGCACTCCTGAACCCTGCACTTTGTGCATTTTCACTTCTTAACCCTGCACACTGTGCATATTGCACTTGTGAACCAGTGGCGTATCATCCATGTGTGCAGGGTGTTCACTGCACACGGGCCCCCAAAGGGGGGGCACTGTGACTCACCCTGCACACATGGATGATTGTCCCTTGACAGCCGGAGATGATCGGTGCTGCAGAGTAAAGTTACAAGCACCGATCTCCCTGCATGGCTTTTCAGACAGCCACTTCTCCCTCCTGCGGCTGTCAGCTAAAGTGCCATACAGGGAGATCGGTGCTGCACTGATCATCTCCCCAATTAATGTCCACCCTGTCCCCCTCCACTCGGTGTTCTCCGGCCCCCTGTCGTCCTCCTCCAGCCCACTGTGTCCTCCTCCTCCGCCCCCCCCTTGTCCCCTACAGCCAGCTCCCTCCTCTCCTCTCCTGCTGGCTGCTGTGGGGGATGTCAGGATGAAGAGCGGAGGAAGGGGAGGGTAAATATGTCATTAACCGGTTCCTTCCTTTTCTGAATTGGACATAGTGAGTGATCGCACCTGTGTCCTGTAATAACTGAGCAGAGTAAACTGTGTGTTACCTTGTTTTAGTTTATTAATGGACGGGAGCTGCTGTCTTCTGTCCATTCATCTTCAATGCTGAAGCTGCAGAGAAAGGGACTGGGGAATCTCTGTCCTCGGCCCCTTTCTCTGTCTCAAAAGGGAAGTCAGAGGTCTGTTTAGACCCCTGATATCTCACCAAAGCTCACCAACAGGGCTGATAAAAAAACTGCAATATATATTACAAAATTAAAAATTGTAAAAAAAATGAAAAAAAAATAAAATTGGGTAAAAAAATAATAACAATAAAAAAAAAATACTGACACCCCCCCCCCCCCACCCACCCTACCAAGACTATCCACGGTGCAAACCCCCTCCCCCCAAAAAAGCAGTGTAAAAAAAATAAAAAACAAATTAAATTGTAATTGTAAAAAAAAAAAAAAAACACAAAAATTAAAAAACTACTGACACCATCCACTGCTCTGACACGCTCAATGCCCCATAAAAAAAATTGTAAAAGATAATAGATAATAAAACAAAAAACTGCTGACACCATTCACTGCCCTACTGTCACTGTCCACTACCTTCCTTGTAAAAAATAATAAAAATAAAAAAATTCTGACACTGTCCATGGGCCCAAAAAGCATTTTGAAAAAAAAAAATAACCACTTCAGCCCCGGAAGGATTTGCCCCCTTAATGACCAGAGAATTTTTTGCAATACGGCACTGCGATGCTTTATCTGACAATTGCGCGGTCGTGCGACGCTGTACCCAAACAAAATTGACGTCCTTTTTTTCCCCACAAATAGAGCTTTCTTTTGGTGGTATTTGATCACCTCTGCGGTCTTTATTTTTTGCGCTATAAACAAAAAAAGACAGACAATTTAAAAAAAAAAAAAATTCTGCTATAAAACATATCCCCCAAAAAATATAAAAAACTAATTTAGTCATCAGTTTAGGCCGATATATTTTCTTCTACATATTTTTTTTTTTTAGCAAAAAAAAATCGCAATAGGTGTATATTGATTGGTTTACGCAAAAGTTATCCTTCTAGATTTAGGGACTTTTATTTTTTTGTTGTTTTTACTAGTAATGGCGGCAATCTGCAATTTTTAGGGGGACTGCGACATTGAAGTATACAAATCTGACCCCAAATTACACTTTTTGGGGACCAGTGACATTATTACATTGATCAGTGCTAAAAAAAATGCACTGATCAATGTAAAAATGACACTGGCAAGGAAGGGGTTAACACTAGGGGGCGATTAAGGGGTTAAGCGTGTTTCCCCAGGGGGGATGGGCTTACCGAAACATGACAGAGATCACTGGGAACAGAAGATCTCTGTCATGTCACTAGGCAGAACGGGGAAATGCCTTGTTTACATAGGCAGGTCCCTGTTCTGCCTCTCCTCGCCGCAATCCAAAAAAGCTAGCCTGCTTTTACGGACTGACGTACAGGTATGTCAGTTCACACAGGAGAGCTGACCTGCCCCAGTATATCTGCATGAGCAGGTCAGCATGTGGTTAAATTGTAAAAAAATAATAAAAAAACTACTGACACTATCCTGCACATACTACCCACCACTGTACACTCCGCACTCCTCACCTGCACATTTTAGCCACCTCCATACTCCTCTCCTGCACATACTACCCACCTCCATACACTTCGCACTCCTCTCCAGCACTATTTACCCACCTCCATACACTCCATACCCCTCTCCTGCACATACCACCCACCGCCGTACACTCCGCACTCCTCACCTGCACATTTTACCCACCTCCATTGGGGATGAGCTTCGAGTTCGAGTCGAACATGAGTTGGACTTGAACATCGGCTGTTCGATTGTTCGACGAAGATCGACCATTATGGGCCATTCGTGCCAAATTCGAGCGGCGCGTCATGGCCCATAATGCACTGCGTCATCGCAGTGCATTGCTGGCTGATGATTGGCCAAGCATGCACTATGACCCACATGCTTTGGCTAATCACAGCGCCGTCAGCGAAGAGAGCCATAATTGGCCAAAGGCATAGTGGCTCAGGGGATTAAGTACATGCCCCACACTATATAATACCGCCTGCACGTCGGCCTTCTCTAGTGTGTTCCGGCGTTGAGAGAGAGATAGAGAGAGTGTCATTTAATTTCAGTAAGCTAGATTGAGCAGGCAGTTGATTCAGTTAGCTCCAGTATATTTTATATATATATATATACCATATATACTCGAGTATAAGTCGAATTTTTCAGCACATTTTTTTGTGCTGAAAGTGCCCCCCTGGACTTATACTTGAGTCAAGCACTTTTCTGCAGCAAAAAATTTCATTTTCCGAACCGACTTTGGGGCCCCGTATCTCAGGGCCACTTGATGCTAGGAACCCCACTGGTGTGCAAACCCAGTGGAACTGGTTCCGCAACATATCCAAAGCTGAAGTTCCTAGCACTAAGTGGCCCCGAGATATGGGGCCCCAAAATTGGTTCGGAAAATGTCATTCTCTGCTGCAGAAAAGTGCTTGACATTTTCTGAACCGAATTTGGGGCCCCATATCTCAGGGCCACTTGGTGCTAGGAACCCCAAATTTGGTGTGCAAACCCAGTGGAACTGGTACCACAACATATACAAAGCTGAAGTTCCTAGCACTAAGTGGCCCCGAGATACGGGGCCCCAAAACCGGTTCAGAAAATGTCATTCTCTGCTGCAGAAAAGTGCTTGACATTTTCTGAACTGATTTTTGGGGCCCTGTATCTTGGGGCCACTTGGCGCTAGAAACCCCAGCTTTAGGAATTTTATGGTGCTAGTTCCACTGGGTTTGCACACCAAATATGGGGTTCTTAGCACTAAGTGACCCCGAGATATGGGGCCCCAAATTCGGTCAACTGTGTCCATCTGCAGCAATGTCATTTCGGGACTCTTTGGGTTCAGAGACCCCAAATTTTGGCTGCAGCTAGGGGGAATCTAGGAACCCTTAACTACTGAGTTTGAAGTTCAGGGGACCTATGGCTGCAAATGGGCACAGTGAGGCATGCAAATGGGCACAATGATGCTGCAAATGGCCATTGTTGACCCTCTTTTCCACTTAAAGTAGCTGTGCATTTCTCACCCTCGTCTTATACTCGGGTCAATAAGTTTTTCCCATTTTTTTTGTGGTAAATTAGGGCTTCGACTTATACTCGGAACGACTTATACGCGAGTATATACGGTGTATATATATATATATATATATATATATATATATATATATATATATATATATATATATATATATATACATACATACATATATATTGTATACAGTTTAGCTAGATCTCACTGCAGAGCGTTCCTTGTGTACTGTTTCTAATATACTACAGGCAGGCAGTTGATTCCGTTAGCTGCAGTATATTCAGTTCTGTATCCTGTGCAGCTAGATCTCACTGCAGACCGTTTCTGTTGTTCTGTTCCTAATATACTACAGGCAGGCAGTTGATTCAGTACTATATCCTGTGCAGCTAGATCTCACTGCAGACCATTCCTGTTGTTCTGTTCCTAATATACTACAGGCAACTTCCCCTGTATAGATTGACATATGAAAGTAGGCAATGTCCAGGAAAGTTCGATAAGATCTGGTTCTCTTGGGTAGACGCCTCTGGGGTCCCGGAGCCCCCTGATCCATAATTATTATGATATGAAATTAGCTGGAGGACAACCTACGTCTCTTCGACTACTTTCCCTGTACTTGTTCCCTCTTCCTTTTCCCCTTGTATTTCCGTCGTTCCTCCCCTCTCCCTCCCCTCCCTCCCCCTCCCCCCCGTGTCCCCCCCCCTCCTTTCCCCTCCCCCCCCTCTCCCCCTCCTTCTCAGGCTGGATTGAAAATGGTTAATTATGTAAGTTTATCTACGATGGTATAATACTATAATGCAATAAGGCTGTACAGTTAAGTGATATTTCTGATATTTGTACAACTGGAATATCTGATAAACAATGACTACAGGTTGTAGGTTGATTTTTTTTTTTTTTTTTTACTGTCATTTTCCTCTATACTTTGAATGTTCTAAATCATTCTGTAATGTAATGCTGATTTGTTTAATAAAAATTTTCTGTTAAAAAAAATATATATACTACAGGCAGGTAGTTGATTCAGTTAGCTTCAGTATATTCAGTGCCGTGTCTTCTGCAGCTAGATCTCACTGCAGACCATTCCTGTTGTTCTCTTCCTAATATACTGCAGGCAGGCAGTTGATTCAGTTAGCTTCAGTATATTCAGTATATATACACACACATCCCAGCTTTGTGCAGTTACATCTCACTGCAGGCCATTCCTGGTGTACCTATTCAAATGCATTACAAATACATCAAATACAGTAAGTCTGGAAGGCCAACAAGGAGAGGCAGACGCTCACAGGCCACTAAAAGAGGGCAAGCAGGCTCTGTGTCTACAGCCAACAGTGTTGGTCGTGGACACGGTGCATCCTCAGCACGTGGCCATGGGGCACGCTTGTCCTTTTTTTCGGCAGCTTGACGCATTGAGCCACAACATGCAGAAGAGTTTGTAGACTGGATGGCCAAGCCATCCTCATCCTCCTCATCCTCTGTCACCCAGGCTCAGAGTACTTTGGCTGCCAATGCAGCTGCCAAAGCGGCCTATTCAATCTGCTCCAGGTCATCAGTTACTCCTTCCCTAGCCCCACCATCATGCACGGAGGAGTCCCCCAAACTGTTCGACCACAGTGTTGGGTACATGCTGCAGGAGGATGCGCAGCGTTTTGAAGGCTCCGATGATGATACCCAGCTTGAGGAAGGCAGTAACGTGAGCCCAGAGAGAGGGGGTGCCCAAGAAGGACAACAAACTGGCAGTCATGTTCCCCCAGCTGCAGCAAACTGCCAGGTTTGCTCCAGTGACGAGGAGGGAGGGGATGATGAGGTCACTGACTCTACATGGGTGCCTGATAGGAGAGAGGAGGATCTCCAACAAGGCAGGATGCCCTCCAGGGGCCAGCTTAAGGGCAGCCAACCGACTGCATCACACCGCAGAGCTCCGCATGTGCAGGGCGCTGCTGACTCCATGCATTTTTCCAAAAGTTCTTTGGTGTGGGCCGAGACGTGTGCAGCAGATCACACCATTGCTGTTTGCAACATATGTCTGAAGCGTATCAAGCGTGGCCAAAACAGCAGCCGCTTGGGCACCACATGCTTGACCAGACATATGTCAAACTCCCATGCAGTCCGTTGCCAAGCGTACTTAAAAGACCCACACCAAAGAACAAGGCGGACCTCTCCTTGCTCCTCATTAGCTGGGATCTCCAACCCCACTATACCTTCAGTTTTTTCAGAAACCTGCACTGAGAGGAATGAAGGTGTAGAATTAGGTGTGCCAAGTATTTGCGGGCAATCTGCTATCGCTACACCAACGTCCGATTGTAGCAGGCAAATTTCCCTACCCCTTTTGCTAAACCGGCGAACGAAATTCGGTCCCAGCCATCCACATGCCCAGCGGATGAATGCTAGCTTGGCTAAATTGCTAGCCCTCCAACTGCTGCCTTTATAGCTGGTAGACTCTGTCACCTTTCGTGAATTTGTGGAATGTGCGATACCTCTGTGTCAGGTTCCCAAATGCCATTTTTTTTCACGAAAGGCAATTCCGGCTCTCTACTGGCATGTGGAAGGCAATGTCTTGTCCTCGCTGGACAGAGCGGTAAGGTGCATATTACCGCTGACTCATGGTCCAGCAGGCATGGACAGGGACGTTACCTATCTTTCACGGCGCACTGGGCAACTCTGCTGGCAGCTGGGAAGGATGCAGGACAGGTTGCAGTATTGTTGGAGCTTATTCTGCCACCACGCCTCCAAAATGCTACTAGTGGTGATTCTGACACACCTCTCTCCTCCACCCCTTCCTCTTCTTCTTCCTCCATGGCCTCTTCCTCTATAGATTTGTCCTCGGAACCAGCGGTGCTCCGTAGGCATTCAAGGGGCTACGCAAGCACTCAGGCAAAAAGATGCCATGCGGTGCTTGAGCTGGTGTGCTTAGGGTACAGGAGCCACACTGGGGCAGAGATTCTGTCAGCTCTGCAGGGGCAGGCTCAGAGGTGGTTGACGCCACGCCAGCTTCAGCCAGGAATGGTGGTTTGTGACAATGGCACCAACCTCCTCTCCGCCCTCCGACAGGGACACTTGACCCATGTGCTCTGTTTAGCTAACATCCTTAATTTGGTGGTGCAGCGGTTCTTGTGCAGGTACCCGGGCTTACAGGATTTCCTGAGGCAGGCCAGGAAAGTCTGTGTGCATTTCCGACGGTCATATAATGCCAGTGCTCGGCTGGCTGACCTCCAAAAGGAATAGAACCTGCCCAAGAACCGCCTAATCTGTGACATGCCCACCAGATGGAACTCAACGTTGGCCATGCTGCAGCGGCTGCACACGCAGCAGAGAGCCATCAATGAGTACCTGTGCGACTATGGCACCAGGACAGGGTCAGGGGAGCTTGGCTTTTCTTCCCCACGCCAGTGGCTCATGATCAAGGATGCATGCACTGTCCTGTCACCATTTGAGGAGGCCACGAGGATGGTGAGCATTGACAGTGCATGCATCAGCGATACTGTCCCTCTTGTCTACCATTTGGAGCACACGCTGCGTGGAATAATGGACAGGGCACTTGAGGCAGTATAGTGGGAGGAAGAGGAGGACTTCCTTACCTCTCAAGGCCCCTTTATCCAGACAGTGTTCCTGCGGGCCCGCCGATCACACAGGAAGAGGAGAAGGAGGAGGATTGTGTCAGCATGGAGGTGGAGCCTAGCACTCAGCATCAGCAGCAGTCTTCAAGGGATCGTTTACAGTCCCCAGAAACCCATGGACTTGTATGTGGCTGGGAGGAGGTGGCTGCGGATCATGTCGTCCTTAGTGACCCAGAGGACTCCGGACCGAATGCCTCAGCAAACCTACGCTGCATGGCCTCCCTGATCCTGAAAAGCCTGCAAAAGGGCCTTCAGATTCTAAGTATCAAGGAGAGGGATCATTACTGGCTGGCAACCCTCCTTGATCCACGTTACAAGGGTAAGGTTGCGGAACTTATCCAGCCGTCGCAGAGGGAGCAGAGGATTTACATGGTGCAGGAATACTTAGGGGCAAGATCAGACTTGGAGACCTTTCCAACCGAAAATCCTCTGGGTTACTGGGTCTTGAGGATGGATCACTAGCCGGAGCTTGCACAGTATGCAATTGAGCTGCTGGCCTGTCCTGCATCCAACCTTCTTTCGGAACGCACATTCAGTGCTGCTGGAGGCTTTGTAACTGATCAGAGTGTGCCTGTCCACCGACTCGGTTGATCGGCTCACCTTCATAAAAATGAATCAGTCTTAGATCACCAGCTACCAAGCACGTGATGTGATATGAATGTGAGATCCCTTCAAGACTGCCTATGCTGATGCTGTTCAACAGGGGCATGTAATTATAATTCTTGAGATAATATTTCACAGCAGGGCCCGTTCCAGCACCCACCAAGAGTAACTGTGAAGGCTTACAGTGTTCTGGTACCACCAACACCTAAGGCCCACATTTCTGCAGAGTATGTAGGGCAGGCCCCTACTTTCAAAACATCCGACTTACAAACGACTCCTACTTAAAAATGGAGGGAGACAACAGGAAGTGAGAGGAAATCTACCCCAGGAACTGAAATTCTCTCCTGTAAGAGTTAATATGGGAAAAAGGTGTCTCCTCCACTGATGCTTTATCACCAATCCTTGTTTCCCTAAAAAACCCAAATTTTCTAAATCCAATTGTCATTGGGACAGAAAGTGAGGTGAAATCTTCTGAACAGGGGCACAGCCAGCAAAACAAATGTTAAAGGGGTGATAACCCTTCCCTATGTTTTCCAAAAATCATAAAAATAGATTTTTTGTCTGGAGCTACACTTACAAAATGTACCTGTTCCAAATTACAAACAGATTCAACTTAAGAACAAACCTACAGTTCCTGTCTTTCTTGGTCTGTAAACTGCTGTTCAGAGTATATAGGGCCTGGGGGCCACACACCTTTTCTTTTTTAAATTTGGGTGCGGGGTTCCCCTTAATATCCATACAAGACCCAAAGGGCCTGGTAATGGGCTGGGTGGTTACCCATGCTGTTTTTCGCAATAATTTTCATCCATATTTCCGGGACCCGACATGACTTTTATTCCTTTAGAAATGTCATTTTGTGCAGGGACTGTTCTAAACACGCGCCATTTTACAGGCATACTATAGACACCCCCCAGGTAAGATATTTAAAGGAATATTTCACTTTTATTTTTTCACTTTAAGCATCATTAAAATCACTGCTGCCGAAAAAACGGCCATTTTTAAAACTTTTTTTTGCATTAATACATGTCCCCTGGGGCAGGACCCAGGTCCCCAAACCCTTTTTAGGACAATAACTTGCATATTAGCCTTTAAAATGCTCACTTTTGATTTCTCACATTCTAATCCCATAGACTTTAACGGCGTTTGAAAGTTTGCGCAAACTTTTGGTCCATTCGCATGTTCTGGATTCGAACCGAACCGGGGGGGGGGTGTTCGGCTCATCCCTAACCTCCATACATTCCACACCCCTCTCTTGCACATACTACCCTCCTCCATACACTCCGCACCCCTCTCCTGCACATACTACCCACCTCCATACACTCCACACCCCTCTCCTGCACATACTACCCACCTCCATACTCCACACCCCTCTCCTGCACATACTACCCACCGCTGTACACTCCACACTCCTCACCTGCACATTTTACCCACCTCCATACACTCCACACTCCTCTCCTGCATATACTATCCACTGCTGTACACTCTGCACTGTATATTCCCTATTTAACATTATATAAGTAATCTCAGACACTATTAAACCACACCCCTTTAAGTCACGCCCAATATTTCATGCAATTTAAGCCAAGCCCACACTTTGCCAGATTTTTTTTTATCATTGCCTGGGGCCCACTTTTTATCTTGCACACAGGCCCACTCATTTCATGATACACCCCTGTTGTTAACCGTAAACCCTATGTGTTATGCACATTTGTAACCAGTACTCTGTGCGTCATGTACTTCTGAACCCAGAATTCTGTGCGTAAAATACTCCTGAACCCTGCACATAATGCACTCCTGAACCCTGCACTCTGTGTGTAATGCACTCCAGATTACTTCACTCTATGTGTATTGTACTCCAGAACCCAGCACTCTGTGAAAGTGGCATCCTAGGCATAATCCACCCCTGAATTCTGCACCCTATGCTTAATGCACTCCTGAACTCTACATTATCTATGTTATGCAAACTTGAACCCAGCACTCTTTGCCTAATGCACTCCTGATACCTGCTGCCTGTGTGTAACACACTCCTGAACCTTACAACCTGTGCATAATGTACTTCTGAACAAAATCACAGCACTGCACCTACCTACAGGGGTATCCATCTCCCCCTTATAGTGAGGGTGGGTAATCCACCTCACCCCCATTATTGGAAGATCTCAGTCGCCCTCTTAAAGTGAGGGAGAGTTATCCACCTCCCCCCATTATTGTCTGATGTCAGTTCCCTTCTTACAGTGAGAGGGGTTATCTACCTCTCTCCCATTATTGGCTGATCTCAGTCCTCCTCTTACAGTGAGGGTGTTATCCATGTCTCCCAGCATTATTGTCTGATCTCAGTCCCTCTCTTATAGTGAGGGAGAGTTATTCATCCCCCCATTATTGCCTGATCTCAGTTCCCCTCTTATAGTGAGGGTGAGTTATCCTCCCACCCCATTATTTCCTGATCTCAGTTCCTCACTTATAGTGAGGGTGAGTTATCCCCCCTCCCACCCCATTATTGGATGATCTCAGACCCCCTATTATAGTGAGGGGGTTATCAACCTTCCCTCCCATTACTGGTTGATCTCAGGGGGGGGTATAGAGGGGGGTTATCTTCCTCTCTCCCATTCCTGTTTGATCTCAGTCCCCCCTCTTATAGCGAGGGTGTTGTCCATCTCCCCCCATTATTGGCTGATCTCAATCCCCCTCTTATAGTGGGGGTTTATCCACCTCCCCCCATTATTGGCTTATCTCAGTCCCCATCTTATAGTGAGGCTGTTATCCACCTCCCCCCATTATTGGCCATTCTCAGTCCCCATCTTATAGTGAGGGCGTTATCCACCTCCCCCATTATTGGCTGATCTCATTCCCCCTCTTATAGTGAGGGGTTATCCACCTCCCTTTATTATTGGCCAATCTCAGTCCCCCCCCCCCTTATAGAAAGGAGGGTTATCTTCCCCCACTCCATTATTGGTCAATCTCAGTACCTCTCTTTTAGTGAGGAGGAGTTATCTACCCCCCCTCGTTATTGGCTGCTGTGAGTCAGCTGACCAGGAGCAAACACTGTGCAGGACATTATGGGTGAGCACTAAAATTAATCAATCACAACTTCAAACAAAATTCAAATCCTGGAATCTCAGTAGAACCCAAATCCCGTTCCATGTTACCAGAGACTGCTGAGGTGAGAAGTAGAGGTGAGCCGTTAGTTCTGTCAGAATTGGCCAAATATGGCCGCCATACTCATTAATGGGGGGGGGGTGGTATCTGAGGGCCATTTTTTTTTATTATAAAGAGGATCAGACTCTGATAATCCCTCTACCCCCCCCCCCCCCCCAACCATCAGGCAGGGAAGTGGGGAGGAGGCATCAACATAAGGAAAAGGTGCCTTGGTGGTTGGAGTCTCCCTGGGAAGGTACCTCCCATGTTGAGGGCACAAGGCCTGGTATGGTTTAAAGGGGCGAGGGGCACACGCTCATCCCAGCCTTCCTGACATGCCAGGCTGCATGCTTGTATTAAGGATCTGGTATGGATTTTGAGGGGTATTTCACCCCTTTTTTCGCATGAGGTACCCCCTTAAATCTAGTCTCACAGGGTTTAGTATGTATTTGGAGGACAGTGTAAAAAAAAAAAGTTTTAGATAGAATAAATAATTAAAAAAAATAAATTAAAGCACCCCCATCCCCCGTGCTTATGTGCAAATGCATTGGTAAGTCCCACGTGCATATGTGATCACACCACACTTGTGAGGTATCGTCATGAACGTCAGAAGGAGAGCAATAATTCTAGTGCCAGAGCTCCTGTGTAACTTTAAACTGATTACCAGTAAAAAAAATGTTAAAGCGTTGTCTATGCAGAATATTAAGTACCGCAGTTTGGCGCCATTCAAGGCAAAGTTATAATGTGCTAGTATGCATCACATACTAGCACATTATGTGAAACTTACCTTAGAACAAAGCCCTTCCGGCGGCGAGCTGTCACCGCAAACAGGGCTTCCATCTTCGCCCGTCTTCCTTTTCGGGTTCGTGGACTCCGGCCGTGTGAGTGGCATGGGAGCCACCCTTTACAGCACCGGACTCCTGAGGGAACGGCGCGGGTGGCCATTCAGAGTGCATGGGCCGGTAAGGTCACCAGCCGCATGTACAGTGAATATCTCCTAAACGATGCACAGTTAGGAGATATTTACAGTACCTATAGGTAAGTCGTATTATAGGATCACCTATAGGTAAAAGTCATGTATGGGAGTTTACTCCCAATTTAGGCATTTACCTATCACCGGCTGAATAGAATTTTTGAAAACTTTTTCCATTGGAACGTGTTCCCCAGGGCAGTGCCCACCCTCCCCATATTCAGCATCAGGTAACTCATCTCCAGTGAGACAACAACCAAATTGAAGGGAATGTTCCGGCCCCATAAGTGGGGGAATGTTCTGCCCCTGAAGGGGTTAATCTAGGTTTACACTATATATATATCTATATATATATATGTGTGTGTATCATCATCTGCTAGAGATAAAAGACATCACAGTGACTAAGGAGGTAGAGGACGGACATGACGGGCGGGGTTACTGGGTGTAAATAGAAAATAAGATCTTATTACCTCCTCTTTTGCCACTTCCTGCAATGTTTACTGTCAACTTCCTCCCGACTCACCTCTCACCCGGAACTGCCTATTTATACCTGACATCACTTCCTGTCTGCTCTCCATAATGACTTCCTGTCTCTGTATCAGTGATATTACCACCTTGTGGAACTTAGAGGAACTGCAGCCCCAAGACAATTGCAGAAGGCTATTACAGACAAGAATAAACATGATCAGAGGTTTTATCTCACTGACATCAATGATGGGGGTTATTCTATCTCACTAATGCCAATGGTGGGGTTTATTTTATCTTACTGACAACAATAATGGATCTTATTTTTTCCCCCAACACTGTTGATGGGACTTATTTTATCTCACTGACACCAATAACGGGGCTTATTTTTCCTCCATAACACCAATGATGGGGCTTATTTTATCTCAGTGACACCAATGATGGGGCTTATTTTTCCTCCATAACACCAATGATGGGGCTTATTTTATCTCAGTGACACCAATGATGGGGCTTATTTTTCCTCTATAACACCAATGATGGGGCTTATTTTTCCTCCATAACACCAATGATGGGGCTTATTTTATCTCAGTGACACCAATGATGGAGCTTATTTTTCCTCCAAAACCAATAATGGGACTTATTTTTTCTTACTGGCACAAATAATAGAGCTTATTTTTCCTCCGAAACAGCAATGATGGGTTTCATTTTATCTCATTGACACTAACAATGAGGCTTATTTTATCTCCCACAACTATTGATTCTGCTTATTATATCTAAGTGACACCAACATTGCGGTTTATTTCATTTCACTGACAACAAAGATGGGACTTAGTTTATCCCATTGACACCAACAATGCTTTTTTTTTTTTACTTATTGACACCAATGATGGATGACAAGGAAATCATGCCCATGGTGACTTGCTAACTGGAGTGAGATTCCTGATTGGTGGAGGAGGAATGAGGGGAGAGCTTTCTCTGGGGAGATAAAACCAGCTATGATATAGTTGTCACAGCCTGCAATAATGCTGACCACCACTGGAGGGAGACTCTCCCACGTTTATCTGGCTGAACACACACACAGGCAGATACAAATCTTTCATACAATCTAAGGAGTGTGGAGCAGACAAGTGATCCCCGCACACTTCAGAGGATTCCCCCAAGCGATCCTTCAATCTAGAATCCTGATGTGGTGAAATCTTCCACTGCCCTCACCCCCCCCCCCCCCCCACACACACACACACATGATTTAGGGCAGATTGGATGAAGTGTGTGATGTGAGTGGTGTACCGAACAGTGATACACACACACTCATACAGATCCCTGTCTGCCAGATACAATCACTTCCACACACTGACAATAATCTGCATTAGGGAGGAAGTACGTCTATGAACAGAAGATTGGATAAACACTGGCTCCTCCTACATTCCTCTGAACATCCAATGTTTATGGCATTTGGTGCAGACGAATGTGACGGCTTCTGGCTGTCACTGGTTTCTAGGGAAGCAACGGCTGCCTGCAACAGATGCGTCCTTAGCAACCACTGACTTCACCCCGCCCATTCCCTTACATGGCCATGTAGGCAAATGGGTGGGGCATAGATCATGACATCATTGTCTGAATATGGCCATATATGGGCAATGATGTCACCTCTATCCCGCCTCTTCCTTTATATATTTAATGACAGCTCAGGATGATATCAGTCAGCGAGTGTTACCGTCGGAGATCGCTCCTGTGTGGTGGGTCATTGGTGAGTCAGTGGGGGGTTGGCATCGTGATTGATGATGGACTTACAACAAGAGGATGTTTGGGGGATTTTTTATAAAGGACATTGAGAGCCTTTATTTCCTTTTTTTGTGAATGAGTAGAGGTGCTATGTACCCCAAACTCATTCATGTGGGTGGGTATCTGGGCACGTCCAGATTCCGATAAGCCCCCTGCCCACCAACTCCCACATTCACCAGGCCAGGGTTGTGGGGATGAGGCCTTTATCATCAACATGGGGACAAGGTGCTTTTCCATGGGGAGTCCCCCCTGACAAGCCCCCCCATGTTGACCTGGTGTGGTTCAGGAAAGGGGGTGGAGCCACACACTTCCCCCTTTCCTGGTCAGCCAGGCTGCATGTTTGGATTAAGGGTCTGGTATGGATTTTCTGGGGGCACCTACACTTTTTTTGTGTGAGGTACCCCATTAATATCCATCTTACACTCAAAGGGTCTGGAATGTATTTGGGAGTCTTTATACATTTTCTCATTCTTGCTGTAGGATGGGCTACAGCAAAAGTGACATTTACAAAGAAAAAAATTAATCAGTTTAAATTGCCAGAAAATTACATTTAATTCCCGGCTTCTTTTTTTTTTTTTTAAGCAGCACACAGACCCTCCAAAGATCCCAAATACATAGAAGAGCCTCGGGGGGGGGGGGGCACTATCTGTACATCACAGAGATGTCCCTTCACAGGCAGGGTTAGGACTGACTAATAATAATAACAATTTCGTCTAATGATATAAATGCATCTCACCTTTTGATCGTATGCCATCCTCTGGTGTGTGCCCCATTCCCCACAAAACAGACATCCTTACGTTCTCAGCTCAGCATCACTCTCCCTGCCCCTCAGCCGTGAGTCCCTTTATTAACATATCAACAGGAAGTCCCAAAACTTGAGGGTTGGGCTTCCAACAGCCAAACACCTCTTACAAAGCTTGTGACCTCACAGGAAATGAACACAGGATGTGAATGACCATATAAGGATTTAACAACACAACAAAATACAACAACCAAATCACGATGACCAGAGTTCCTCGTGGATGGGAGATTATCTGCAGGTGTACGTCATGGCACCCCAAATATGTTGATCAGGCATACCGGGGTGACAAGAGCAAACAACCGCTAAACCGATAATGTCTTTGCAGAGCGAACACACCCCCACCAGACAATCGTTCTGTGCATTGCACAGGGGCCCTTTGCTGGTGGACATGTCTTCTCTCCGCAAACACCTCTCTCCAAACACCAGGAAGTTTTCCACTACCTAACAGGTCTCAACCAGCGTCAGTCTGCCCCAGTCAGCTCTTTAGAGCGGGCTGCGAGAGAACAGACACTGGAAGACTCTTATGACAATACATTAACATAAAATTTTCCACAACAAGGACCCCCAGAATTAGGAGCACCCAGGATTAGGACCCTCCAGGATTAGGACACCCCCCAGGATTGGGACCCCCCCGGACATGTTATTTAACTAGTTCAGCTCTTTGGAGGTACATAGTACACCCAGAGAGTGAAGGGTTAATCACAAGCTGATGGCGGTATAGCAGTGCTTGTTTTCTTCAGCCGGCTCCCAGCTGCACAGTAAGAGTGATCCAGGTGGCTGTATAGCTGTCTCATCCCATTTACACTGCAGGCAGCCCAGTCCCCTCACCATGACCCCCTTTCAGTGTGGTTCCTAGGCTCTCTATTTTGTCCTAGTAATCCAAGACCAGACCCAGTGGCTTCAGGAGGCCAAGAGGGAGGAGACTGGGGAATGCCCACCCCCGATCTCCTCTGCACTGAATGAAGTCGGCAGTCCTCAGCTCTGAGTGTTTCCCGTTTCTGAGCCGTCATTCCCCTGGATGATACCACCAAGGAAGCATCTAACCGAGCGCCATCTGTGCATTGGAGGGTAGAGGAGACATTGGAATTCTAATACACCCCCCATGTCTCATAAAGAGGACCTGTCACCTGCCCAATGATAGCACATGGGGGTTTGTGATATCAATAAAGTGAAATAAGAAAAAATAAATAAAACAAGTTAAAAAAATAAAAATTATGATAAAATTTATATTAAAAAATTTAAAGTAACCCCCATTGTCCCGCACATACCTGCAAACTCACACACAGGGTGTATATGTATGTAAAGTGTGATTGCACTACACATGTGAGGGATCACCACGAATGTCGAAGTGAGAGGAATAATTCTACCACCAGAGATCACACTTATCTCTAAAATGATGAGCAGGAAAGCGCCTCCTAAGTGGTGTATATATAAGGGAGTGGAGCGATTTCTTTTTCACACTTATTAATGGACTTTGAGGAATGTCTGGAATGTGATGTACCCCAGATGACGTCTAATCAGATGAAACGCGTCGGGTCAAGTTCTGCCATCACCATTGTGCCATCTTATGTCCTTTTAACTGCTGATCGCATCTGAAATGTGAGTGTCAAATTTTTTACATTTTACCTTTTATTAAAAACTATTTCACAAACGATAATACACTATGTGGAACCTTCTTTTCCATTTTGGTTTCATCGTGTGAGCATGTGAATCCTCCCTGGCCGTCCTCCTCTCCATCTGAACCATATTTTCTTGTCCATTTGGATATACACTGGAGACCAGTACCATTTAAGTCCTAATGTGATTGTGGCTATCCAGATTGCTGTTGGCTCTACATCATTAAGGGTGTATACCACCACAAGCCTGTTTGACTTAAGAGGTATATGCCCCTTTAAGTCCAACCTTTCCGGTAAGCCTTCATACAATTGGTGGTGGTCTCCTCACAAGATTTCCCTATCAACATGTCTTCATTGATGTATTGGGTCCAGCGTAGTTAAGACGTAAAGATTTGAAGCATGTTTCAAATCTAAAGTCCGTGAGAGTTGTAGCTGGAAAAGTCTGCTGAAAGTCCGGAGAAGCCCACACATGATCGGATCATCAGCCGTATTTTGTCCGTTGGCGTCCGTTGGACTTTTGTAGACGAAAAGTCAGACCGTGTGTACGCGGCATAAGTGTGTTCGGCTGAGCACTAATACACTGCCCAACAAGAATTAGCTTGCCTTTGTGGCTGTGTGTGGTGAAGAGATGAGCTCGGGCATGCTATTTGGATATACCGTATTTATTGGCGTATAACACGCACCTTCACTTTAAAAGGGAAGTTTCAGGAAAAAAACTTAAATTTTAAATAAAGAATTGTGAAGCTAAATAAGGGTCAATGCCCACCAATGCAGCCTAATTAGTGCCCGAATACAGCCTCACCATTGCCATGAATGCAGCCTCACCATTGCCATGACTGCAGCCTCTCCATTACCATAAATAAGGATGAGCCGAACACCCCCCGGTTCGGTTTGCACCAGAACTTGCGAACAGACCAAAACTTCGCAAGAACTTTAGAACCCCATTGAAGTCTATGGGACTCGAACGTTGGAAATCAGAAGTGCTCATTTTAAAGGCTAATATGCATGGTATTGTCCTAAAAAGTGTTTGGGGACCCGGGTCCTGCCCCAGGGGACATGGATCAATGCAAAAAAAAGTTTTAAAAACGGACGTTTTTTCGGGAGCAATGATTTGAATAATGCTTAAAGTCAAACAATAAAAGTGTAATATTCCTTTAAATTTCGTACCTGGGGGGTGTCTATAGTATGCCTGTAAAGGGGCGCATGTTTCCTGTGCTTAGAACAGTCTGACAGCAAAATGAAATTTCAAAGGAAAAAAAGTCATTTAAAACTACTCGCGGCTATTAATGAATTGCCAGTCCCAAGTCTCCTGACAATACACATAAAAGTTCATTGATAAAAACAGCATGGGAATTCCCCACAGGGGAACCCCGAACCAAAATTTAAAAAAAAATGACGTGGGGTCCCCCTAAATTCAATACCAGGCCCTTCAGGTCTGGTATGGATATTAAGGGGAACCCCGTGTCAAAATTGTAAAAAAAATTACGTAGGGGTACATCTCAAAATTCATACCAGACCCTTCAGGTCTGGTATGGATTTTAAGGGGAACCCCGTGCCAAAATTTTAAAAAAAATTGGCGTGGGGTCCCCCCAAAAATCCATACCAGACCCTTATCCGAGCACGCAACCTGTCAGGCCCCAGGAAAAGGGGGGGCAAGAGAGCGCCCCCCCCTCCTGAACCGTACCAGATCACATGCCCTCAACATTGGGAGGGTGCTTTGGGGTCCCCCCTAAAGCAACTTGTCCCCATGTTGATGAGGACAAGGGCCTCACCCCCACAACCCTGGCCGGTGGTTGTGGGGGTCTGCCGGCGGGGGGCTTATCGGAATCTGGAAGCCCCCTTTAACAAGGGGACCCCCAGATCCTGGACCTCCCCCCTGTGTGAAATGGTAAGGGGTTACAAAAGTACCCCTACCATTTCACAAAAAAACTGTCAAAAATGTTAAAAATGACAAGAGACAGTTTTTGACAATTCCTTTATTTCTTCTATCTTCTTTCTTCTAACTTCTTTCTTCCTTCATGCTTCGGTTTCTTTCTCCATCTTCTTCCTCTTCTGGTTGTTATGGTTCTTCTGGTGTTCTCGTCCAGCATCTTCCTCCGCAGCGCCTCCTTGTCTTCATCTTCTTTTCTTCATCTTCTTCTCTATATATACTATGATGAACCACAGAAGGGAAAATACATCGCCTTCAAATATGTTGCCAACATCCCAGATTAATGCGAAAAAATAAGAACCCTAAGAATAGGGAGCTTATGTACCCCCCAGTACAGTGGGACTTTATAGGCGTACAAAACGATTACGTTTAAATAAAATTATTATTTATTTGAAAAGAAGCATAAAAACAAGACAGACTAAACATAAATCTCTACAAAAGTGCTTATGCAGTAGGTTTTCTTTCATATTGATCATTATATACTTTCATCTATGAATACATTTTTCTCTGTGGGCCTAACATGTTTCAGGACGATGTCCCTTCTTCAGAGGCGTATTGCAGAGAGAAATTATATGTATAGAAGACGCATTCTAAATCCAGTTCTTAACACGAGAATGAAGTGCATGAAGTATGCGAAAGAGCAGACTTTAGTATCAAAATGAAAAAAGGGGTGATTTGATAAAATGACAATGGCCACCAGTTAGCCAAATGGCAGGCGTGGTGGTTTTCCCCTGGATTCAGGAATATACCCGCAAAGGCCCCCAAATGGGAGGATGACCCTGCCACGTCCACACAATAGCCTTGTTTGGATTTGACCGCGTTGAGACAAACGACTAGAACGTGATGAGCATTGATAGATATGGTTCTTCACAACTAGAACGTGATGAGCATTGATAACCATATCTATCAATGCTCATCACATTCTAGTCTTTTGTCTCAACGCGGTCAAATCCAAACAAGGCTATTGTGTGGATGCGGTGATATTGGTGATATTCACCTTAATAAACAAACAATTGTGAGTTCCAAGATGGATATAAATATTCTTTCAAACCAACAAAATCAACAAAGACAGCAGACTTCCATCTTCTAGTCCAGAAGGTTGATTACAGTCACCTGAAATACTGTGGTGGATAAAGAGAGATGAGATATGGCTTGAACTGCTGACACTACAATATAACCTTGGGAGCCGCGGACCTCATGTTCCACCCAAAAAACAAGAAGAGATATATATAGTGTATTACTGTGGGATGAGAGATCAATTGCGCATAATAGCGCTACTCACGGAACGGACATGCAAAGCAGGCATTCAGAGTTCGTCAGTGACCGCCGCTAAACAGCGTGCGCTCCACTGACTCCAGGAAATAGCGTCACTGGTTTACAGACGTGAGCCGGATGTTGCGTCGACGCGTTTCGCCCCTCCTCCAGGGCGTCATCAAAGACATAACCATATTATATTTGTATTTTATTCCATCTTTTATTTTTTACTGTGTTAGTTGCCAGCGCGTTTTTTTTGTTTATCTATTTATTTAAAGTCACAGTACTTGCATCCACCAGCTGCAACGGGTTTTTTTTGGTATTTTTATTTATTTTGTGAGCGCTGCTTTTTCATACATTTACCCCAAATTGTTCGCTGTTCGGCGAACAGCCAATGTTCCAGTCGAACATGAGTTAGACTCGAACTCGAAGCTCATCCCTAACCATGAATACAGCCTCTCCATTATCATGAATGCAGCCTCACCATTGCCATGAATGCAGCCTCACCATTGCCATGAATGCAGCCTCACCATTGCCATATATGCAGCCTCACCATTGCCATGAATGCAGCCTCACCATTGCCATGAATGCAGCCTCACCATTGCCATGAATGTAGCCTCACCATTGCCATGAATGCAGCACCCACATTGCCATGAATGCAGCCTCACCATTGCCATGAATGCAGCCTCACCTTTGCCATGAATGCAGCACCCCCATTGACACGAATGCAGCACCCTCATTGACATGAATGCAGACTCACTGTTGCCATGAATGCAGAACACCCATTGCCATGAATGCAGCACCCCCATTGACATAAATGCAGCACCCCCATTGACATGAATGCGGCATCCACATTGACATAAATGCAGCCCCACCATTGCAATGAATGCAGCACCCCCATTGACATGAATGCAGACTTACCATTGTCATCAGTGCAGCCTGATTCATGCCCATCTGCAGCCTCAGAGGGGACAGTTAGGAATGCAGCACCCCTATTGACATGAACGCAGACTCACCAATGCCATGAATGCAGCACCCACATTGCCATAAATGCAGCACACCCATTGACATAAATGCAGCACGCCCATTGACATGAATGCAGACTCACTGTTGTCATGAATGCAGCACTCCCATTGACATTAATGCAGCACCCACATTGCCATGAATGCAGCACCCCTGTTGACATGAATGCAGACTGACCATTGCCATGAATGAAGCACACTCGTTGACATGAATACAGCACCCCCATTGACATGAATGCAGCACCCACATTGCCATGAATGCAGAACCCCCATTGACATGAATGCAGCACCCCCATTGACATGGATGCAGCACCCACATTGACATGGATGCAGACTCACCATTGCCATGAATGCAGCACACTCCTTGACATGAATGCAGCACCCCTGTTGCCATGAATGCAACACCCCCATTGACATGAATGCAGCGCCCACATTGCCATGAATGCAGCACCCCTGTTGACATGAATGCAGACTCACCATTGCCATGAATGCAGCACCCACATTGCCATGAACGCAGAACCCCCATTGACATGAATGTAGCACCCCCATTGACATGAATGCAGCACCCACATTGCCATGAATGCAGCACCCCTGTTGCCATGAATGCAGCACCCCCATTGACATGAATGTAGCACCCCCATTGACATGAATGCAGCACCCACATTGCCATGAATGCAGCACCCCTGTTGCCATGAATGCAGCACCCCCATTGACACGAATGCAGCACCCACATTGCCATGAATGCAGCACCCCTGTTGCCATGAATGCAGCACCCCCATTGACACGAATGCAGCACCCACGTTGCCATGAATGCAGCACCCCTGTTGACATGAATGCAGACTCACCATTGCCATGAATGCAGCACACTCGTTGACATGAATGCAGCACCCCCATTGACATGAATGCAGCACCCACATTGCCATGAAAGCAGAACCCCCATTGACATGAATGCAGAACCCCCATTGACATGAATGCAACACCCACATTGACATGAATGCAGCCCCACCATTGCCATAAATGCAGTCTCACCATTGCCATCAGTGCAGCCTGATTCATGCCCACCTGCAGCCTCAAAGAGGACAGGGAGGGGGGTGGGACGGGATGAGCGCCAACAGATTATATACAGGAGAAACTCCTGTTTTCTCAGCAGCCTCTTTAATACAAAGTCCCACCTCCTATGAAGGACAGAACAGTCGTCCAATGGCAGCGCAGGAGACAGGACTTCCTTTTACAGAGGCTGCTGTGTAAACAGGAAATTCTCCTGTATGTACGGCACTCGTCCCGCCCCCTCCAAGGCAGCCAGCATATATATCTTTTGTGGCCCCCGGGGGCCACAAAACATATACATAAACAAAGTTGTAAAACTCCGCACTTAGAATAAATATTAAAGGTTGTAGCCTCCCCTAATGAGCTCCCTCCAAGTGGAACAGAATACTCAACGGGATCATATGGTTAAAGAAATTCACAGTGGTGTAATTAACTACTAAAACCCTTGCCGTGACCTACGTTTAAAGGTTAGCAATATATAAATCCACCTGTGGTGAGGACAGAACCTCTTAAGCAGGAATGTAGGAGGGTAGGTGCATAATCATCAGTACTAGCGGGTGTAAGTGATGCACCAAATAAAGTGTAAAACTAAAAATAAACCAAGATCAATAATAAATTATAATTGGAGGTCCACACCCCTGAAAGTGCTTAAAAAGCTAATAAGTGATAATACGAGGTAAGAACACAAAAAACAAACAAAAGCAACAGTTCCAATGTGAATGGTGTTCGTTGTAGCAGGTTTAGCAGGTGACTTTCGTGCTCCCCCTCTTAGGTCCCCACTCACCAGCTCCTTTAACCTCTACAGGGGTATTTCGCATATAGACTCAAATCCTGATGGCTTTAAACAATTAATCCTCCAAATTGCAGCATCTACCTGCTCATGGGTGTCACTTGTTATCCAGGTTTTTAGGCAATTGTATATACACTCTTGAATGCTCCTCATAAAAAAGAGATAATAGCTCTCATGGTGTAGTACCAAAAAGTTATGTTTATTAAAAAAAAATTTCAAATACGTTTTAAGAACAATTCCATACAGCATAGGTGTTACTCCTTGTAAAAAAAACACTAGCTGGTGGATAGCAGAGTACCGTGCGCTCCAGCTGCGTTCCACCCGACAGCTTTAGTTACCGAAAATGACGTAGTGTGCGTGGCTCTGCTTTACGCGTTTCATCGTTGACGTCGTCTAAAGCGGTGCCATCTTACTGCACCCTACGTCTATATCAGTGTTTCTCAACTCCAGTCCTCAAGGCGCCCCAACAGGTCATGTTTTCAGGATTTCCCTCAGATGAAATGGCTGTGGCAATTACTAAGGCAGCGAAACTGATCAAATCACCTGTGCAAAATAATGGAGAGCCTGAAAACATGACCTGTTGGTGCGCCTTGAGGACTGGAGTTAAGAAACACTGGTCTATATAAGAGAGCAGCCATGCAGGTCCCACCTCCCCGTAACTCCAGATTACCCAATCCAGGAAGGGGGAGGAACAAACATCACAGGATGTATACAATGAGTGCAACAATAAGCAGTCATCCATAACGGGCAGTAAGTTATAAAATCCCAAAAGAATATATATGAACATGACCCGCATCACCGCTCCCCTGTAAGCACATATAAAACAGACCATTAATAAAACAGAGTGTATATGAGAAACAATATCTTATGAGTATAAACTAACATCCATAGCTAAATGCACAATACGAGTGATGTGCTAGGATAACATTGATAATAGGGAAAAACCAAACGACTGCACAACATAGCTTATCCACCTAAACTCCCCCAGTGCTAGGTGAGAATGTGGGTAGGCAAACCATGTGCGTTTAAACAAGGAGACAAGCACTCCAGATATTACCTAGTAAAACTGCATAAAGCAGAAACCAGCTAAAAGATAATGATAAAAATAAGAGTGAAATACCCTAAGGCCATGATTTGCTGTAATAAAGCAACTATCATGCCCAAACTCACATAGGCATAATAATAAAGATTGTAAAAAATATACAATAAAAATATATAAATAATATAGGAATAGGACATCCTATTGTGATGTGCTGGAGGGAACAGGTCCTCCCCAAGCATCAACTTTCAGGGTGATACTGAAAAATAAGATAAAGATGCTGGATGGTAAAAATATTTTATTGGGGGCCTACCCCATAATATCCTACAACTTGCAGATTCCTAGCAGAGGACACTAGACCTCCCAGACTTGTTGGTAAGTTGAAAGTCTGAGGAACTAATCAGTACCTCTGTTCCATTTAGGATAACATGAGATGTAAACAGCTACCCCAATTAGTAATGGGGGGCCATCATGGGTTAGCTATAAAGCAGTTAAGGTCTATGTCCAGGTTCAAGCCCCTAGGGACAAGAGATCCCAACCGATATATCCAAGCTGTTTCATTTTGCGAGATAAGGGTTTTTTTATTGCCTCCTCTCCAATGATCTTTGATGAGATCAATCCCATAGAAGATTAATCCAGTTGGATCCCTATGATGTACCTCATCAAAATGGCGTGATAAATTATGTTTGGGAACCCTTTCTTAATATTATTGATATGTTCCCGTATGCACACGTATAGTTAAGGGGGGAGGACTGGTGATATTGAATAAGAGGGACTACGAAGAGGAGGTGGAGAACCTACTCAAAGTAGAAAATACCTATAAGAAGCTTAAGGGGAACCCTAAATTGAAATATGAGTAAAGACTGAAGGCCTTTGTAAAGAAAGGGAAGGATACTGGAATACTGAACACAATGTGTGAAATTCAATGTTTCCCTATGGGAGCCGTCCTAACTGGTCCGACACAAGTCGCTCCGACTTTAGAAATGCTCCCTGTACTACTTTGGTCCGACTTTGATCCTACTTCAGCCCATTGACTATCATTGAAGTCGGATCAAAGTCGGATCGCCGTCTCGCATGATCCGACTTCGGCATGCGACTTGTGCTCAGATGATCTTGAGGGGGAACTTGCGCCAAATTTTAAATAAAAAATCGGCATGGGTTCCCCCTCCAAGAGCATACCAGGCCCTTGGGTCTGCTATGGACCTTAAGGGGAACCCCCTACGCCGAAAAAACGGCATGGGGTCCCCCCCAAATTCATACCAGACCCTTATCCGAGCATGCAGCCCGGCCGGTCAGGAATGGGGGTGGGGACGAGCGAGCGCCCCCCCCCCCCTGAACCGTACCAGGCCGCATTCCCTCAACATGGGGAGGTGGGTGCTTTGGGGCAGGGGGCGCCCTGCAGCCCCCCACCCCAAAGCGCCTTGTCCCTATGTTGATGAGGACAAGGGCCTCTTCCCGACAACCCTGGCCATAGGTTGTCGGGGTCTGCGGGCGGGGGGCTTATCGGAATCCGGGAGCCCCCTTCAATAAGGGGGCCCCCAGATCCCGGCCCCCCACCCTTTGTGAATGAGTATGGGGTACATCGTACCTTTCACCTAGGGAAAAACCTAGCATTCACCTAGGGAAAAAAGTGTAAATGAAAAAACAACAGTACACAGGTTTTTACAGTAATTTATTAGGCAGCTCTGGGGTCTTCTTCCAACTTTGGGGGTCTTCTTTCGACTTCGGAGGTCTTCTTCCGACTTCGGAACCCAGCCTAAATCCACCAAGACCCCGGTAATTTTTTACATGCTGAAAAATCATAAGAGGCTAGAAAAGCCCCCCGGGAGACCAGCGGGATCATCAGCGGGATCAATTTAGTTTTTTCAAGGTTGGGAGAGTACCTGAATAAATATCTCAAACCGCTGGTACAACAAGGGAAATCCTACCTATGTGACAGTTCGCAACTTATAAAGGACCTTCAAAATATTAGTGGGGCTCAGAATTATCTGTTAGCCACTATAGATGTGAGCTCTTTATATACAAGCATAGTGCAAAAAGATGGTCTATTGGGTGTAGAGACGGCATTACATAAAAACACAGCCATGAAACAGCAACAGATCAATTACATACTTGAAGGCTTACAGCTTGCTATGGAATGTAATTACTTCTGGTACGACATCAACTATTATGTTCAAACAAAAGGGGTGGCTATGGGGGCGCGCTATGCCCTGAGCGTAGCCAATCTCCTCATGAATATGTGGGAGGAGGAATATGTCTATGCAAAGAGGATCCCCCAACTAAAACTGTACCACAGGTATATAGATGACCTCATTATATTATGGGAGGGTACAAGCGAAACGTATGAACAATTTTTGAAAGATCTGAATACCAATAGATACGGCATCACTTTTACTGGTAAATGGAACCATCAACAGATCGACTACTTAGATCTAGAGATTTTTAAAAAAGGGGAAAGCCTATGTACCAGAACATTCTTTAAAGCAACCGACCGTAATGGCTATATACCCACTTCCAGTTGCCATCATCTAAAGTGGAAAGGGAATATACCCAAAAGTCAATTATTATGGCTGCGCAGGAACTGTGACACAATAGACGACTTTTAAATGCAGGCTGATATCCTGATTGAGAGATTCCATGAGAAGGGGTATATGTTAGACAATTTGCTAAAATTGAAGGCAGGGATAGCAAGTATGGATAGAAATGCTATGTTTAATAAAACCAAGAAAAAGGAAAATCAAATGGAAATGGCCTTTGTCACAGGCTTGAATACTCAATACAAGGCCTTTGAGCATATCCTGAAGAAATACTGGCCCATCCAGGAGGACCGAGTTCTATCGAAAATACTACCTAATAGACCAAAGTTTGTGTCTAGAGAGAGTGCCCACTCTCCGTAACCACCTAGTTCATAATGTAATCAACCCACCAAAACCGATAAAAAACTTTTCAGAAATGATAGGTTTTTATAAATGCCAAAGATGTCTGCCCTGTAGAGTCACGCAAAAAGGAAACATTCAAGTCCAAAACTGACCACAGAGAATATCAAATAAAGGGATTGATTACATGTCACAGCACCCACGTCACTTATGTTATTGAATGCCCGTGCCACCTTCAGTACGTGGGCAGGACTACCCGCCCTCTATACGCGCACATACGGGAACATATCAATAACATTAAGAAAGGGTTCCCAAACATAATGTATCATGCCATTTTGATGAGGTACATCATAGGGATCCAACTGGATTAATCTTCTTGGGATTGATCTCATCAAAGATCATTGGAGAGGAGGAGATAAAAAAAACCCTTATCTCACAAAATGAAACAACTTGGATATATCGGTTGGGATCTCTTGTCCCTAGGGGCTTGAACCTGGACATAGACCTTAACTGCTTTATAGCTAACCCATGATGGGCCCCCATTACTAATTGGGGTAGCTGTTTACATCTCATGTTACCCTAAATGGAACGGAGGTACTGATTAGTTCCTCAGACTTTCAACTTACCAACAAGTGTGGGAGGTCTAGTGTCCTCTGCTAGGAATCTGCAAGTTGTAGGATATTATGGGGTAGGCCCCCAATAAAATATTTTTACCATCCAGCATCTTTATCTTAGTTTTCACTATCACACTGGGTTACCATTCTGGGCCTGGTGTCCCCTCATTTGCTAATTAGTGGACAGTCATCTGAGTTGATGCTTGGGGAGGACCTGTTCCCTCCAGCACATCACAATAGGATTTCCTATTCCTATATTTATATATTTTTATTGTATATTTTTTACAATCTTTAATATTATGCCTGTGCGAGTTTAGACATGGTAGTTGCTTTATTCCAGCAAATCATGGCCTTAGGGTATTTCACTCTTATTTTTATCATTATCTTTTAGCTGGTTTCTGCAGTTTTACTAGGTAATATCTGGAGTGCATGTCTCCTTGTTTAAACGCACATGGTTTGCCTACCCGCACTCTCACCTTCTAACACTGGGGGGAGTTTGGGTGGATAAGCTATGTTGTGCAGTCGTTTGGTTTTTCCCTATTATCAATGTTATCCTAGCACATCACTCGGATTGTGCATTTAGCTATGGATGTTAGTTTATACTCTTAAGATGTCGTTTCTCATATATACTCTGCTTTATTAATGTTCTGTTTCATATGTGCTTACGGGAGAGCAGTGATGCGGGTCATGTTCATATATATTCTTTTGGGACTTTATAAATTACTGCCCGTTATGGATGACTGCTTATTGTTGCACTCATTGCATGCATCCTGTGATGTTTGCTCCTCCCCCTTCCTGGATTGGGTAATCTGGAGTTACGGGGAGGTGGGACCTGCATGGCTGCTCTCTTATATATAGACGTAGGGTGCAGCAAGATGGCACCACCTCAGACGTCAACGACAAAACGCATAAGGCGGAGCAACGCACACTACGTCATTTCCGGTAACGAGAGCTGTCGGGTGGAACGCAGCTGAAGAGCACGCTGCGAATCCCCGACTGCAGTACTCTGCCATCCCCCAGCTAGTGTTTTTTTTTTTCCAAGGAGTAACACCTATGCTGTATGGAATTGTTCTTAAAACGTATTTTAAATTTTTTTTAATAAACATAACTTTTTGGTACTACACCATAGGAGCCATTATCTCTTTCAAAAGTGTATCTACAATTGCCTAAATACCTGGATAACAAGTGACACCCATGAGCCTGCAGACGCTGCGATTTGGAGGATTAATTGTTTAAAGCCATCAGGATTTGAGTCGATATCCGAAATACCCCTGTAGAGGTTAGAGGAGCTGGTGAGTGGGGACCTAAGAGGGGGAGCACAAAAGTCACCTGCTAAACCTGCTACCACGAACACCATTCACATTGGAACTGTTACATAGTTACATAGTAGGTGAGGTTGAAAAAAGACACAAGTCCATCAAGTCCAACCTGTTGCTTTTGTTTGTTTTTTGTGCATTTTTTCTTTTGTGCAACGCAACTTGCCTGTTTTTGGACAATCCATAGCATTATCGCACGGACTGCATATTGCTAAATATTACACTTTTCACATATATTATATGTTTTGGACTATTAATTTCACAAATTTTTCACTGATCAATGTTCTTACCTCGTATTATTAGATTTTTAAGCACTTTCAGGGGCGTGGACCCCCAATTATCATCTATTATTGATCTTGGTTTATTTTTAGTTTTACACTTTATTTGGTGCATCACTTACACCCGCTAGTACTGATGATTATGCACCTACCCTCCTACATTCCTGCTTAAGAGGTTCTGTCCTCACCACAGGTGGATTTATATATTGCTAACCTTTAAACGTAGGTCACGGCAAGGGTGTTAGTAGTTAATTACACCACTGTGAATTTCTCTAACCATATGATCCCATTGAGTATTCTGTTCCATTTAGCCATATAAATAGAGACCTGATAGATCACTCTTCGGGCTACAGGTAGCGCCACTGACCCCAACCATTTTCTTTCTTTCACACAAAAGATATATATGTCCAAATTACCAGGTGGGCAGTTCGAAACCGGAATGCGGGCCGGACTGCTGATATGCCTGTCTTATACTCTTCAGTGTGCACTGTACTCACCAATGTATGAGGATGATCTCAGTTATCTGTATGAAACCATGTCTGATGAAGGAAACAAAGAGGTCTACTTCTAGAAAATTCATGGGACGAATGTGACAATCATTAATTCAGCCATTACAAATTCTGGTTATAATGTAGCAAAGTGATTTCCTATGATAGCCAGCTCCATCTAGTGACCATAATGGGGCATTTTTGCTGACATACTTCCATTAGTAAAAATAGCGCAATACCGCATTATGACCACTAGATGGAGCCAAGGAAATCAGTGTATGAAATAAAATACATCCAATATTTATCACAGCTGGGCGAATGCTGTTCACATTTATTCAACTATTTTTTTTATATTTAAAAAAAGAGGATGATTTGGCTACTATAAATATACCACATCCATTATATATATCATATCAAAAAGAACCTTGTATGTCAGATTTTATTGGTACGACAAAAGCCCAAACATAAAAATTACATCAAATATAAATCTTAAAAAAAACACATGGGAACAAATCCATCAAACATTAGGCCATATATATTCATAGTGACTCATTTAGCTTTGCTGAATTGTCCAAGAGGTTGACGCATTTCATATCAATAAGCTTCTTCAGGACCTTTTATTCCTTGGCAACAAAGAAAATCAGCCTAACTAAAAAAACATACAGAATATAAATACATAGCAATCTCATCATTTTAGAACATTGTATATTATGTGCCACTTACACAACCCTTGGGGGACATAGCAAGGAGACGGTGATAAATGGTGGTGTCAAAGTAGCTTGCACAGTCAGCTGGTCATGAGTTATAAAGATTAGCGGGATAATAGACATGTGCATGAAAAAAAAGTTACGTAAAAGAAACATTTTTTTTTTTACTTGTAAAAAAATTAAAGTTACACCCAAGCACATAAAATCCACCCCCAAAAAATGTGATGCCCCCCACCCCCATATATACACACTTACCTACATAAACGCACACGTTGGAGCGCCTACGCCTGAAAACGTTGATTGCGATAAACATGTTCCATATCGCCGTGCAAAATGGAATGAGAGCAATAATTCTATCACCAGACCTCCTCCATAACACTAAACTGATGACCTATAGGGAGCTCTTAAAGCATCGCCTACAGAAAATATAGGGTACTGAAGGTTGTCATCATTTCACAGGTGCATGCAAATTTAAGATGTGACATATTAGGTATCTATTTACTCGGTGCAACCTCGGCTTTAATATTGTACAAAAGAAAAATCAGGTTATTTATTGTGTTTTTGTGTCCCCTGAAATGAACTTTAGTGTGTTTTTTTTACTGAAATTTAGCATTTCATAGACTTTTGCGGTAATACTGTGTGACATAAAAAAATGGAACTACCACTATTTTATTCTCTAGGGTGTCTGCTTTCCAAAAATATATAATATTTTGGGGATTTATATAATCTTCAGGCCTAAAATAATGTTTTACACATGTGGGCAAAAAAATGCAAAAGCGGCTCTGGCAGTGAAAGGGTTAAAGGATAAGTTCATCTTCGGTAACATGTTACATGTTCCTGCAGCGGCTCAGCGATCCGAGTCCTCTGTGTGACAGCAGTGTGGGGAGAAGTTCCCCGTACCGGCTGTCACTTTATGAAAAGAGCGTGGCCGTGCCATTCATTCACAGAGTTCTGTCCTTTGCCAATGTCGGCTTGTAGTTTTCAATGAACTCCCACACCACTGCTGAGCTCTCTGGTAGATGATTGGTTCTTCCTGTCACTGTAACTGCCTTCCTGTATAATGTACAGGCAGAGACAGTCTACAGGTCCTGCATAGCACCAGTCATCAGAACATTATGGCTGCAATGCTTTCAATGCTCCTAAAAAATAGGTAATTAAAATTTTTCTATCTGCAGAAAATGTGCATTTATTACTTTTATAAAAGGTGAACTTTTCCTTTAACCACTTGAGGACCAGCCGCCGCAGTTATACTGCGGCAGGTTGGCTTCCCTGGGCGAGCCATCGTAGCTGTACGTCGACCGCTTTAAGAGCACTAGGGGCGCGTGTCTGCGGCGCGAGGACGGGCCCGATGCGCGTGCACGGCGGTCATAATGTCCACCAGGCACCCGCGATCACTCCTGAGAGAGACAGAATGGAGGTCTATCAATGTAAACAGACATATCTCTGTTCTGTCAGGGGAGGAGAGACAAATCTGTTGTTCCTACTGCTTAGGAACAGCGATTTGTCTCCTCCTCCAGGCAGTCCCATCCCCCCACAGTTAGAAACACTCCCTAGGGCACACATTTAACCCCTTGATCGCCCCCTAGTGTTAACCCCTTCAGTATACGCTTATTGCAATTTTTTTCACCAAAAATATGTAGAAGAATACATATCAGCCTAAACTGAGGAAGAAATTTGTTTTTTTTCAATTTTTTGGGGGGATATTTATTATAGTAAAAAAGTAAAAAATATTACTTTTTGTTCCAAATTGCTGCTTTTTTTGTTTATAGCACAAAAAAATAAAAACCGCAGAGGTGATCAAATACCACCAAAAGAAAGCTCCATTTGTGGGGGAAAAAAAGAACATCAATTTTGTTTGGGTGCAACGTCGCACGACCGCACAATTATCAGTTAAAGCAGTGCAGTGCCGGATCGCAAAAAATGGCCTGGTCATTTAAGGGGGCAAATCCTTCCGGGGCTGAAGTGGTTAACAGAGCAAACACCGGAATATGATTTGTCTGTTCAGTATGCTCTTGTACTGAGCACCCAAGTTCTAAAAGCCCCCGACATTCCTAAAAGCACCTCAGATTTATTTACAGTTTTGGTTAAAAAAATTTATTTTAACAGGACAAGGAGATTAGGACCCTTAGTCCTTTGGACCAGTAGGTTTTTTTTTAACAAATTTCCATACCCCTGGATCTGTTTCTTACATGATAAAGATCAGCCATGGAGTATATCTGAGGTGTATATCAGGGTGTGCTTCTTCCCCACATGAGAGCTGTGATGTCCAGCAACATTCATATAGAAGACATTTCCCGCACTCAAGGCACTAATACACCTTGAGGGTTGTGTGGGATCCCTGAATGTACAGGAAGACAGGACTTCAGTGAGGAACAATTCCCTCACTCAGGACAGGAAAGTGCCTTCTCTCCTGTGTGAGATCTCTGATGTCTGTAAAGATTGGACTTCTGTGAAAAACATTTCCCACACTCAGGACAGGAATATGGCTTCTCCCCCATGTGAGATCTCTGATGTCTGTTAAGATGAGACTTCTGTGAAAAACATTTCCTGCACTCAGGACAGGAATACGGCTTCTCCCCCGTGTGAGATCTCTGATGTTTGGAAAGATGGGACATATGTGAAAAACATTTCCCGCACTCAGGACAGGAATACCGATTCTCCCCCGTGTGACATCTCTGATGTGCGGAAAGCTGGGACTTCGATAAAAAATGTTTTCCACACTCAGGACAGGAATACGGCTTCTCCCCCGTGTGAGATCTCTGATGTATAAAAAGACTGGACTTCCCTGAAAAACATTTTCTGCACTCAACACAAGAATACGGCTTCTCCCCCGTGTGAGATCTCTGATGTATAAAAAGACTGGACTTCACTGAAAAACATTTTCTGCACTCAACACAAGAATACGGCTTCTCCCCCGTGTGAGATCTCTGATGTATAAAAAGACTGGACTTCACTGAAAAACATTTTCTGCACTCAGGACAGGAATACGGCTTCTCCCCCGTGTGAGATCTCTGATGTATAAAAAGATTGGACTTCACTGAAAAACATTTTCTGCACTCAGGACAGGAATACGGCTTCTCTCCCGTGTGAGATCTCTGATGTTTGTAAAGAGTGGCCTTCTGTGAAAAACATTTCCCGCACTCAGGACAGGAATATGGTTTCTCCCCTGTGTGAGATCTCTGATGTGTGTAAAGACTGGACTTCACTGAAAAACATTTCCCGCACTCAGGACAGGAATACGGCTTTTCTCCTGTGTGAGATCTCTGATGTGTGTAAAGACTGGATTTCTCTGAAAAACATTTCCCGCACTCAGGACAGGAATACGGCTTCTCCCCTGTGGGAGTTCTTTTATGCCTATTAAGTTGAGATTTAGAATGGAAACCCTTCCCGCACTCAGTACAGGAAAACCTCTTATCTGTTGGAAGGATGGCACCGTCCCTCACAGTCTGAGGTTCCTCAGGATAAGAGGAATACGATGGTCCATCTACACTGTGTGGTGCCTGATGGACATTTGAGGTAGCCGGGTTTTCTCCTGGACTCCTGGACGGCTTCTCCCCCATGTGAGATCTCTGATGTCTGTTAAGATTGGACTTATCTGAAAAACATTTCCTGCACTCAGGACAGGAATACGGCTTCTCCCCCGTGTGAGATCTCTGATGTGTGTAAAGATGGGACTTCACTGAAAAACATTTCCCACACTCGGGACAGGAATACGGCTTTTCTCCTGTGTGAGATCTCTGATGTGTGTAAAGACTGGACTTCTCTGAAAAACATTTCCCGCACTCAGGACAGGAATACGGCTTTTCCCCCGTGTGAGTTCTTTTATGCACATTAAGATGGGATTTAGAACTGAAACACTTCCCGCACTCAGGACAGGAATACGGCTTCTCCCCTGTGTGAGTTCTTTTATGCCTATTAAGTTGAGATTTAGAATGGAAACCCTTCCCGCACTCAGTACAGGAAAACCTCTTATCTGTTGGAAGGATGGCACCGTCCCTCACAGTCTGAGGTTCCTCAGGATAAGAGGAATACGATGGTCCATCTACACTGTGTGGTGCCGGATGGACATTTGAGGTAGTCGGGTTTTCTCCTGGACTATACTGTGTGATGTCCTCATCTTCTACTTTACAGTCTGGAGACAAAGTGAGACAATCCTCTGAGGTTTTCCTCATCTCCCGTCCATCTACTAAAATAGAAATAAAAAAGATTATTACTAGACATGAGCTGATTGGTTTCCCTAAACCAGGACTCCGCCCACATCAGGCAGCTTTGTCTCTGAGGATCTTGCAATTCCACCCTCAAGGTAACGAGTAAATGGGTCTTCTGATCTCCTACCAGTTCATTTCTTTATTCATGGATCTTAGTCAGAGAGTGAGGAAACAACGAGAACTGTCTTTTATAGGAGTGACAGTGAGGAGGGGATTATAGAACGAGTGTCCCCACCCCCTCTATCACTCATTGCCATCTTTCAAACACAAGAAGTACTGCACTTCCTTATTTAGTCCATGATTTAGTCATGAATAACAGCGGGGCTGAGCCCCACCAGAGGTCAGAGAGTGAGGATGGGGGGAGAACAACCAAAATAAAGACTGGACTGATCCTGAAGACCACCATCATTGGGTTATTGACTCCTCCCCCATTATCACTTTCTGTTTAAGGTTCCAAAGTTTGCGGATGTTATCACATTATCAACATGTAAAAGTCTGTGCTCCGATCAAATCATCACATATAAAATGTCCAGCTGGTAGGAAATGGGTGTAACAAAAAAGAATACATATTATGTGTATATATAGCAGTGGGTAGAGGGGAGAGAGCAGAAGTCAGGACTATGTAATGTTCAACATATTGTATAAAATACAACAGATAGGACTATCTAGTATCAGAATGATGTAATGTACAACAGAGTATATAGTGTAGGGGTCAGGGGTATGTAATGTACAATATAGAGTATATAGTGTAAGGGTCAGAACTCATAATATTGGTAATAAATGGTAACCTAAATGCTCACATGAGACAAGCTGCAGAGGTCCCACAGCGCTGCCTCCCATCTCCTGAGACTGAATACATTGTTTCTATGTGTTTATCAGATGATGGGGGATCTAGGTGGACCCTCCGTACTGCTCTCTCCTTTACAATAAAGTCTCCTCTTACCCGGTGATGTGAGGGGCGGCTGATTGTCCATCATGACGTCCTTGTAGAGATCCTTGTGTCCTTCTAAATACTCCCACTCCTCCATGGAGAAATAGACAGTGACATCCTGACACCTTATAGGAACCTGACACACACAATGATACAGTCACCATCCAGACACATCCCTTGTCTGTTACTGGATAATGTCCCAGAATTCCCAGCACCGCTCACCTCTCCTGTCAGCAGCTCCATCATCTTCTTGGTGACTTCTAGAATCTTCTGCATGTTGTGTCTTGTAGAGATCGGGGATGGAGGTGGGGAGATGGTGATGGAATTCTGGATTCTCAAAGATCTTGTGGTCCTATAATGAGATCTTCTTCTTGTCTCATTATCAGTAGATTTCTTCATTATTACTGCACAGGTCTGTGTTATACAAAGATAAATATCACCCTTCCACGGGGATGTCTTAATATCATTATGGGCTTCTGGGTAAAGTAATGTACTGGAGCCCCTACCAGCCTGCACTAATTTACTAAAATTAAAGTATAAATAGTTGATAGAAGTAAACAGATATTTATTAGTACTTTTAATATGATAGATTTTAAACAATGAGAATACATGTCATAAATCAAAGACTAATTAACACAGGGCACAGGGGATAAAAAGGGCACAGTACAGGGTGATGGGAGGGCACAGTATGGGGGGGGGGGGGGGGGGGGCGAGAGGGCACAGTACATGGTGTACATGAGGGCACAGTTCAGGGGCAGGAGAGCATAATACAGGAGGGCACAGCATAGGTGGCAGGAGTGAATAGTACATAGGGGAAGAAGGGCACAGTATGGGGGCAGAAGTGTATAGCACAGAGGGGAAGGAGGGCACAGTTCCGGAGGCAGGAAAGCATAATATAGGAGGGTCCAGAGGGCACAGCATAGGGGGCAGGAGTGAATAGTACAGAGGGGAATGAGGGCACAGTACAGGGAGCAGGAGAGCATTACACAGGAGGGTCAGGATGGCACAGTATATGGGGCAGGAATGAACAGTACAGGGGGGGCACAGTAAAGGGGCATGAGAGCATAATACAGGAAGGTCAGGAGGGCACAGCATAGGGGGCAGGAGTGAATAGTACAGAGGGGAATGAGGGCACAGAACAGTGAGCAGGAGAGCATAACACAGGAGGGCCAGGAGGGCACAGTATAGGGGGCAGGAATGAATAGTACAGAGGGGAGGAGGGCACAGTTCAGGGAGCAGGAGAGCATAATACAGGAGGGCACAGTATAGGGGGGCAGGAGTGCATAGTACAGAGGGGAAGGAGGGCACGATACAGGGGGCAGTAGAGCATAATACAGAAGGGTCAGGAGGGCACAGTATAGGGGGTAGGAGTGCATAGTACAGATGGGAAGGAGGGCACAGTACAGGAGGGTCAGGAGGGCACAGCATAGGTGGCAGGAGTGCATAGTACAGAGGGGAAGGAGGGCACGTATAGGTGCAGGAGAGCATAATACAGGAGGGTCAGGAGGGCATAGTATAGGGGGCAGGAGTGCATAGTACAGAGGGGGAGGAGGGAACAATATGGGGGGCAGGAGAGCATAATACAGGCGGGTCAGGAGGGAACAGTATAGAGGGGCAGGAGGGTACAATATTGGGTACAGGAGTGCACACTACATAATGGGGTGGGAGGGCAGAGTACAAGGTGGTAGGAAGGTACAATATGGGGGCAGGAATGCACAGTACAGGTCAGGGTGGGAGGGCACAGTACAGGGGCAGGAGAGCACAGTTCTGGGGGGCAGGAGTGCACAGTAAAGGTGGGGGTGGGTGGTACAGTACAGGGGCCAGGAGAGCACAGTACAGGGGGCAAGAGAGCACAATATGGGGGATGGGCAGGAGTGCACAGTACAGGTGGTGGTAGGAGGGCACAGTATAGGTTGCAGTAATGTATAATACAGAGATGGTCTCCTCAAGCTGAGCAGTGCAGGGAAGCTGCTGTTACAGATCTTACCTGTTCTGGCAGCCTGTCACTGGGCTAAATCTACAATTGGAATAATATCTCCCCCCCGTATACCCCCATTTCTCCCTCCCACAGTTTTGGTGCTTTGTAGGGGTTAAGGAAAAACCCCGAGGTGGAGCATCTTACTATTGAGGTTGGGATGTGTACTGCTCCGATCACATGGGATGAATAGGAGAGGAGGTCCAGTGGGGATCGGTGCTGTACACATCCTGTCCTCACAAGCAGCAGTAGTAGTAAGACGCTCCACCTCGGGGGTTCTTCCTTAATTCCTGGAAAATAGTGGGGAGGTGTCATTCTGATTGTAGATTTAGCCCAGTGACAGGCTGCTGCTGCTGTACCCACACACCAGATTCTGGCACACTTCCGGGGACATGGCCACCCTGGGACAGATTAGTAAAAAGCTTGACCGACTGTCTCGGAATATTAGTATAATGTATTGCAAGATTATCAAGGGGCCCCTGGGCGATGCCCATGCATTAAAGCGGAGCTTCACCCAAAAGGGGAAGCTCTGCTTGTTTGCCTCCTCCCCCCTTCCGCTGCCACATTTGGCACCTTTCGGGCGAGCAGATACCCAGTTTTGACAGGTACCCACTCCCACTTCCAGTGAAGTTAGCCAGAAGTTCAACCCCCCTCCTCCCTCCCCCGTCACTGAGCCATTCACAAAGCGCAGTGCACTTCGTGCATGCGCAGTAGGGAACTGGCTATGAAGGCGCAAGGCTTCACTGCCAATTTCCCTAAGCCCAGATGGCAGTGGAAGCACCCAAGAGCCGATTATAAAATCAACTCGGGTGAAAACACTGCTGGATTGGTGGAGTGGTAAGTGTCCTACTATAAAAAGTCAGCAGCTACAGTATTTGTAGCCCCTGACTTTTATTTATATCTGAAGGAGCCTGGAGCTCCTCTCCCATAATCCCTCATCTCTATGGTCAGCTCTATATTTACTTTCCAGGGATTGATTGGCCACAATGTTCCCAATTCAGAAAAGAGCAGACATCTCCATCCAATGATATGATTACAATGTGGTCAGATTTATAGGTCCTTCTAGAAATGATATAATAGAGCCACTAATGTTTTACTAGTAAGGCTCACTGACCCACCAGGAAATGTTACCCATGGAATTAGTTGTCAGTGGGCGTGGCATGCTGGTAATAATGGGTCACTGATTGGACTAAACCTGAAATTGTTGTCTTCTATAACCAATGTCGCCATCTTGTGCTATAACCAAATATCATAGAGTACGTACACTTCATGTATTCATAGTACTTGTGTGGATGTCGTTATTGATTAGAAGAACATCAGAAGACTTAAAGCGGGAGTCCAGCGAAAAAATTTTTTTTTTTTAGATGTCAGTAGCTGCAAAGACTGCAGCTGCTGACTTTTAAAATAAGGACACTCACTTGTCCCGGGGTCCAGCGATGTCGGCACCCAAGACCGAACCGTCCCTCGATCCTCGGGTGCTGCCGCCGCCATTCTCAGTGAGGGAATCAGGAAGTGAAGCGTTGCGCCTTCACTTCCCGGTTCCCTACTGCGCATGCGCGAGTCGCGCTGCGCGTTCTCAATGGTCCCCGCTGTCTCCTGGGACCTGTGTCTTTCCCGGGAGACAGCAGGGGAGTGCGGGAGGGGGCTTGACTCCCGCGGGAGTCTATTCCCGGAAGTGGGTGCAGATACCTGTATTATACAGGTATCTGCACCCCCCTCCCCCCTGAAAGGTGCCAATTGTGGCACCGGAGGGGGGGAGGAATCCGATGAGCGGAAGTTCCACTTTTGGGTGGAACTCTGCTTTAAAGTGACTAAATACATCCCAGTGTACTGCGGAGTCAGATTTAACCCCTTCATTACACTCACCTCTCCAGTCAGCAGGCTGAGGATCTCCAGGGTGAGGTTCAATATCGTCTCATTCCGGGGAAATTCCTTCCTTACATTCTTCACAAAACTCAAATTCTGCTGATTGTCCATCATGAGGTCCTTGTAGAGATCCTTGTGTCCTTCTAAATACTCCCACTCCTCCATGGAGAAATAGACAGTGACATCCTGACACCTTATAGGAACCTGACACACACAATGATACAGTCACCATCCAGACACATCCCTTGTCTGTTACTGGATAATGTCCCAGAATTCCCAGCACCGCTCACCTCTCCTGTCAGCAACTCCATCATCTTCTTGGTGACTTCTAGAATCTTCTGCATGTTGTGTCTCTCAGGTTTTAGGGAGTCACATGGAGGCACTGTGATGGTCATATGATCACCTGACTTCACAAGAGGAAATCTCTATATTGAGGAACCAATAAGAATATCATGTTAGAATCCCAGAATCCTCCTCACCTCTCCGGTCAGGTCTGTGTTTTATTAATAGTGATAAGAGTGATGTCATGTGACCTCCCAGAATCCTCCTCACCTCTCCTGTCAGCAGGTAGATGATCTCCAGGGTGAGGTTTAGTACCCTCTCAGTCATGTGACTCCGGTCCTCCTCCATCCTCATTGGTGCCTTCATTTGATCTATACAGGTCTCCTTGTAGACGGATAACTTTGGGAAATTAAGTAAGAATTATTTGGATGGTATTGGTCACACAATAATAGGATGTAGATGTGAGGGGGGGTAGTTAGAGGGTTGCTGTACATTTAAGGACTACTGCCCCCCATGGGAACACATTTATTATTATTATTATTACTATACAGGATTTATAAGGTGCCAACAATTTGCACAGCGCTTTACAACATGAGGACAGGCAGTACAATTACAATACAATTCAATACAGTAGGAATCAGAGGGCCCTGCTTGTTAGAGCTTACAATCTAGGTGGAAGGGTCAAGTGATACAAAAAGTAATAACTGTCGAGAAAATAAAAGTACAGTTGTTAGTTCGGGGCAGGCTAGGCTTCTTTGCAGAGATGAGTTTTCAGTGATCATCTAAAAGCAATCAGAGTAGGAGAGAGTTGGACAGGTTGGGGTAGGGAGTTTTAAAGGATACGAGAGGCTTGGGAAAAGTTCTGGAGGTGAGCATGGGTGGAGGTTACAAGAGAGCTAGATAGCAGGAGGTCAAGGGAGGGACAAAGAAAACAATTTGGTTGGTATTTTGAGACAAGGTTAGTGATATATATGGGAGCTGAGTTGTGGATGGCTTTGTAAGTTATTTTTAGTATTTTGAATTTAACTAATTGGGTGAGTGGAAGCCAATGGAGGAATTGGCAGAGAGGGGTAGCAGACACAGAGTGGTTTGTAAGGTGGATGAGTCTGGCAGCAGCATTCATGATGGACTGAAGGGGGGGATAGATTATGTAAGGGTAAGCCAATGAGGAGGGAGTTTCAGGTGACCAGGGAGTGAATTAGAAGCTTTTTGGTGTCATTGGTTAGAAATGGGCATTTCTTGGAAATGTTTTGGAGGTTGAGGTGGCAAGTTGTGGACAGTGAATGGATATGGGACCTAGGACCTTGGCATGCAGGGGCGGGTTTATAGTTGTGTCATTGGTTTTGACAGAGAAATCAGGGGAAGAGGCACATGGGGGAGGAAATATTATGAGATCGGTTTTGGATAGGTTGAGTTTAAGGAAGTGGTGCGACATCCAGGCTGATATGTCTGTTAGTAAGTTGGTGATGCGTGAGGAGACTGATGCGGTGAGCTGAGGGGTAAAGAGATAGATTTGAGTGTCAATACCATAGAAATGATATTGAAAGCCATGGGAGGCAGTCAACTGACCCAGGGAGGAGGTGTGGACCGAGAATAGGAGAGGTCCAAGAACAGAACCTTGGGAAAACCCAACAGAGAAAAGAAGAGAAGTGGGAGTAGAATTGTAAGTGACACTGAAGGTGCGGTGGGATAGGTAGGATGAGAACCAGCGAAAATGAAAGTCGTGTAAACCAAAGGGGTAAAGTTTTTTGAGGTGGAGGGGGTGGTCCACCGTATCAAAGGCAGCAGAGAGGTCCAGGAGTAGGAGTACAGAACAGTTTTTATTGGTTTTAGCTTTCTCCGTAAGGAGAGCAGTTTCTGTGGAGTGTTGAGGGTGAAATCTAAACTAAAGGGCATCAAGAAGTTTGTTCTCAGTCAGATGGTCACTCCGTCGGTTGTATACCACAGGAGGTGGAAGACAGGGAGAGAGCGAAACTAATAAGGTGGTGATCAGAGAGTGGTAGAGGATTGTTGTAGAGGTTGCATGGAGTTGCATAGATAGGAGAATACAAGGTCAAGGGTGTTGCTATTGGAGTGAGTAGGAGACGGTATCCATTGCTTCTGGTCAAAAGAGGAGGTTAGACTGAGAAGTTTAGAAGTAGCAGTAGTATTAGCATTAACAGGGAAGTTGAATTCACTGAGAATGATTGTGGGGATTTCAGAAGAGATAAATCGGAGAAAATAGACATATACAATGTGCCTCTGAAGAGGAGAGTGTCAGCGAGGGAGGCGGCTGAAGTTCCTGTTAGGTGCTGCGTAGGGCTAGGATTCCCACTCCACCTCCCTTCCATCCACTGGGTCTGTGGAAGTGAGTCTAGAGAAGGCCACCATGGGAGAAGGAAGCAGGAGAAGCAGTGTCGGATTCATGAAGCCAGGTTTCAGTAATGGCAAGTAGGTAAAGGGATTTGTGATACAGAGGATAAGGAGGGAGGTAAGTTTGTTGCAGACAGAGCGGGCATTCCAGAGGGTGCAGGAGAAGGGGAGGCTGATTTTGGGAAGAAGAGGAATGGAAACTAAGTTCTGTGGATTGCGGCTGCTGCCAGAGGGTGTAGGGTGATGGGCACAGTTAAATGATGCAGGCCCAGGGTTAAGGGGATATGTCACCAGAGGTTGGAAAAAGTAGAAGGGTGAGGGTGGTAATGTGGGAAAGATTTATATGAAGGGACATGACCCAGCGCCCTGGATGTTTTATCAGCATGTGGGTATAGAATTAGCAGGTGTTGGTGGGTGCAGTAATAGCGAGAGGACATAAGGGAGGGTGATCTATATAAGCTGTGGGGTGGAGAAGAGGGGTGAAGGAAAGAGAGTTTAAGGAGAGAGAACACAATTGCCAGAAGGAGTGGTAGAGAATGCATGTTACAGAGTGGAAGGAGAGCTGACTAGAGAGACGGGTCTGCAGTCTGTTTGGTATATTTCAGTGCAGTTTGCTATGTATGTTCACTTTCTAAAATCACTGAAGTGCAGAGCTTGAAGTGCATATCACTTATATAAAAAAAAAATCACTAAAGGAAAAAACATTCAGAACATTGTACAGTGGCAGTGGGTTCCTGGGGTTCTGAATTCCAGCATGGGCACTGCCAGAGCCTGTGTCATGGGAAGATATTGGACTGTCCACCCATTAAGTGATACTGCTCAAACAGACCAGAGGTCGGAAAAGTAAGTGCAGGTGGGGTGGGAGGACTATCAGAGACCAAAAGCCCATAAGAGCCGTAAAGCCCTGTCTTACCTCAGAGCCTTGCAGCCTGACTACTCCCTCAGAGGCCCCCACAGCCCTTCAGCCCCACTAACCTCTCAGAGGTGTTCAGCCCTATTACTGTCAGGGCTAATTGCCAGCTCCTATCTCTCCACAGTGACTCACCTGTTGATGATATCCTGCTCGTCAGTCCTGCCTACTTAAGCCCAGATGATCTCTGCCTTCGCCTTGGTCAACATCACAGAGACTATCGCCTGCGTTCCTGTTATAGACTTGCTTGGCCGACATTCCTTCTGGCTCCAGATCCTGCTTGCTGTTCCACTATGCTGATCTCTGGCTTCCTGACTTTCTGGCTTGTCTGACTATCCGTTCCGGTTACCAAACTTTGGCAATGTTTTGACTAAGTTTGTTCTATTTACTTTTATTATTAAACAAGTGTGATTTAACTGTCTTTCTGTCTCAGTCTGATTCATGATTTCTGACAATTACTTCCTAAGAGTCCCCCAAAGTCCTTCAGCTACACTTCCTCCTCAGGTGTCCCAGAGTCCTTCAGATGCAGTATACCCTCAGAGGCTCCCAGAGTCCTTTAGTCCCACTACCTCCTCAGAGATAAGTACACCCCTCAGGATTAGTGCACTCCCCAGGATTAGGACACCCACCAAGATTAGGACACCAGGATAAGTGCATCCTCCAGGATTAAGGCACTACCCAGGATTAGGACACCCTCCAGGATTAGTGCATCCCCCAGGATTAAGGCAGCCCCAGGATTAGGACACCTCCCAGGATTAGGACACCTCCCAGGATTAGGACACCCCCAGGATTAGGACACCATCCAGGATAAGGCCATCCCCAGGAATAAGGCACTCCTCAGGATTAGGACACCCTCCAGGATTAGAATATCACCCAGGAATAGGACACCCCCCAGGAATGTTAGTTAAAGGAATTGGATTTTTTTAATGTTTCACTTTAAAGTGCATGTAAACCCAATGTCATCCTTTCTAAACTACTGCCATAGGGGTTATCTATAAGGATATACATGCCTCCTGCATGTATCTTTACCTGTCAAATGTCTCCCCTCTGTTATGAGAGCTGAAAAACTGAATATTTTGTGGGTGGGTCTGTTGTCTGGAGCTCGGTGGGTGGAGTCGTGATGTCAGTAGACTCCCCGCCCACCTCCACACTCCCCTTGTCAACATGCATTTTTCTCCTGTGTATTTTTTACACTGAACTTCTGCTATGATCTCTAACATCCAGTGAAAAGACAGGAAAGTAACCACATGACTTCAGCATGCCCAGTTATGCTGAGGCGTGGAACATCCAATTAAAAAATAATGCATGTCTTATTCTAGTGCACGAGATATTTAAATCACCTGTCACTCACAGCAAGGGGGAGGATTTGACAAAGGTTTTCTCTGTTTGTCAAGATTTATCTCACTGAACAATAAAAGAGGATTGCTCAGAGATGGATTAACTCTTTGTGGCAAGACTGGGCTCAAATGATAGGAAATCTTATACTCTATATTATGACATTAAAAAAATAAATAAATAAATAAAAATTCGGGTTTACAACCACTTTAACCACTTAAGGACCAGCCTCGTTTTGGATTTTAGGTGTTTACATGTTTAAAACAGTTTTTTGTGCTAGAAAACTACTTAGAACCCCCAAACATTATATATATTTTTTTCTAACACCCTAGAGAATAAAATGGCAGTCGTTGCAATGTTTTTTTTTTTTGCACAGTATTTGCGCAGCGGTCTTAAAGGCACACTTTTTTGGGAAAAAATTCACTTTTTTGAATAAAAAAATAAGACAACGGGGGCGTGGTCTGGACATGGCTGAGTGAGGACTTGTGCCAGGGGAGCTCCCGGTCCGACCCGTCCTTAACCAGCTTTTATTCCGCTCTTATCAACTAGTTACACCCGGAATGTACTCCGCTGGGAAGCGGAGAGGAAAACAGAGGAGGAGAGAATCACACAAGCCACACAGGAGTGCAGATATCCGGCAGTGCCTCTCAAGCATTCGGGGAGCCCCCCCAGTCACCAAGATGGTGGACACCACGAGACCTGGCCCTCTAAGAGAACAGCAGCCTCAGGCTTCATTTACATCCTTGCCACTGTCAGCAGTCTCAGACATGGACCTTACCACTCCGGTGATGTTCCGAACGGAACCTCGGGAATCACCACAGTCGTCCCCTACCCCGTTGCTCCTGCAAGCTGACGCCGAGTTGATAACACTACTGCAGGCTCTCCCAACGCGGTCGGACATAGAAGCCATAGTCAGTAGAATGGAAGCAACCCACCGCAAGGAGATGGCGCTGTTGAGACATGAGATGCAATCACTTTCTGACCAAGTGGGGAATGGAGAATCCTCGGTGTCTGCACAGGAGCAACGGATGTCGGTGGTTAAAGCAACACAAGTGTCCCAAGCTGCCGCTATCCTCACACAACAGCTTCAACTGGAGGAATTTGAGGACCGCAGCAGGCGTAATAATCTGCCCCTGAGGGGTTTACCTGAAGCCACTGGAATGGAGGATCTGGCGGCTTCCGCCATCTCAATTTTCAGGGACTTAACAGGGGAATTGTTCCCTCCTACCTTGTCCTTTGATCGGATCCACAGAGCTCTCGGCCCTCGCTCATCTGACCCCGACAGAACAAGAGATGTCATCTGCCGAATCCACCAGTACACTCACAAAGAACTGATACTCTGTTCAGCATGGGAGAAGGGAGATCTTGAATTCGACAGGGCTACCATCCGGATCATGTCTGACTTATCTAGAGCGACACTGCAATGGAGAGCCCTCTTGAGACCGGTACTGGAAGCTGCTAGGCGCGGTGGGCTTACATACCGATGGGGCTTCCCCATCTCCGTAACTTTTAAAAAAGCCCAGTAATCCTTCACTCTCCGTCCGGACACCCGCGGACCTCCCTGCCCTATTTTCATTCATGGGCACGGAACCTATTGAGGTACCAGACTGGTTGCAGTTGCTGCAGCGCTTCACTCCGGATCATCAGGCACACGGAGAGCCAGAACACCCAGACCACAGAGGAACAGGTGCAGATCCCGCCCTGCATCATCAGTAGAAGCACCAAGGGAGGACTGAGTTACGCCGGCAGTGTGGTGAGAAATCTAAGACCGATCCTCCCACTTGTATGTTCACACGCTCTGGGTGACCCCCCCGCACTGGTAGCATCTCCCCGCAGTTTTCCAGTCTCTTCCCTCTGGGCATCCTTTCCCCTTGTGACCCGAGATTAACTGCGCTGCCTTCCCACTATGGCCATGACATCATGTGCCTTCGGCTGCACAGAGACAATGATTGCTTACAAGAGAAACAGGGAGAGGGGAAAACACTACATAGACAGAAATAAGTTTATACATTCCCCGCATCGCTGCCTGTACAAGCATGCCGGATGTTGCGGTGCTCTGGGGGGGCTCTTTGGGAGAGGGGGAGGGGCTATTAGTAGAGACCAGGGAATTCCCCTCTTCCTCTTCAATGTACGTAATATTGGGGGAGCCCATCGACCTCACAGGGGTGATTCCCCTTATCCACATCCAGCAGTGTTTTCTCCTAACTAACACCCCCTGGACACAGAACTCGAACGAACTCTCTACAAGCAGAGGGGCTGATGGGACACTATAGTCATCCAGAGGACAGTGCAACATTGTTTGGAGACTCCGGACGCTCTGGCAATTATAGACATGCTGAAGACAGAGACTGTGTCCAGACCAGAGGTTTGGGCTATGTTATTTAGAGGTTTGATGATTTGTATCCTTATTTACTATTATGTCCTGACATACATGAGGTTGCATAAGCTGTAAAACTGTGTAAAGGGAAACCCTTCCAGCAATGGATATATCTCTTTATCCTGTGACTATATCCTTCAGAAAGCAACCACTTTTACAGGTTAACTCTCGGGCAGTGTAGTGTGAAATGGGTCGAACCCATGGCTCTACAGTTACTCCCAGGTAACCCCAGGGAGGAGGGAGGAGGGGGGTGATGGCTTTGCTTCATATCTCCAATAGTCGGGCTAACAACGTTAGGTAAGGGGCTAAGCACTCTGATAGTCTTCACTCCCCGAAGCATAACTCCACGACAAGAGAGATTGTGTCATATATTTAGCCTCCCCCTCCCCTTCTCTGTTCCTCACTGAGATATTCCCCAGAGGACTCCCATTCCTACATTCCTTAAGCACCCAGAGGGGCGGATGGGGGAGGTTGGGGATTAGGATGTGAGGAGGATAACACTGAATCCCGATAGGATTGATGTCCCCCGAAATGTATTAGGGAATACGCAGTGCTGTTGTACACGCGGTTTCAGGGGGGGTAGGGATCCTCTTTGGTTTGGTTTGATAGTTTCTTTTTCTTGTGGTTTTTCAAAAAAAAAATTTTTTAAACACACTTAATCTGTTTTAGAGTTGGTTATCAATTTCAGTTATCAAGCTGGGGGGGGGAACGGGGTGGACCGGAGGATCCTCTCTCGGTCTACTTTTACCTCTTCCCCAATAGGTCGAAGCATCCCCCTAGTGTGAACTGGGATATGCTTCTTTGCAGATAAATTTATCTGCATTTAGTTAAAGACGGTAACACTATACCGTTCACTACCCGTCTGGTGGAACGGTTTCATACTTACCTTTATTGTCTTCTTCTTCCTTTCTTGCTAAAGCAGTTAGAAGTCATAGAATCAACACATACATTCCCCACATCATTTCCTCTTCAGGACAGAGAAAGACCACCCCAACCCAAATAGCAAAAGAATTTAGAGACTACTACTCCTCCCTTTATAACCTCCCAGTACGACCCCCAAACATCACAATGATAAATGACTACATATCAGCAGCTCAGATGCCCCAAATTTCGACGTCAACAAGTGTAGACTTAGATGATCCCATTACCGTGGAGGAGCTGCAGCGAGCAGTAGGTGGGATGAAACCTGGTAAGGCCCCAGGCCCAGATGGGTTCACTCTGCAATACTACCAATCCCTGCTGCCGCTCCTAGCCCCTCATATGGTAAAGATGTTTAATAGCCTTGGGGAGGGGGCCCTTTTGCCCAGAGACACTCTGAGGGAACATATATCTCTGATACCGAAAGAAGGCAAAGATGCAGTGGCCTGTGGTAGCTATAGACCTATATCTCTGCTAAACGTTGATCTTAAGCTTTTTACAAAGATCCTAGCCAATAGAATAACCCAACACATGCCAGACCTAGTCCACCTAGACCAGGTGGGGTTTGTCCCTGCCCGAGAGGCGAGGGACAACACCACCAAAGTGCTTAACCTCATCCACGTAGTCTCGGCCACTAAAACACCATGCGTCTTCCTTAGCACAGATGCGGAGAAGGCGTTTGACCGCGTCAACTGGGTTTTTATGTCCTCAGTTCTTGAGAAGATCGGACTAGGACACAAGATGTTACAGTGGATCCGTAGCTTATACTCCAACCACACTGCCCAGGTCAAAGCCAACGGAATACTTTCAGATTCATTCCCTATAACAAATGGTACTAGACAGGGATGCCCGCTTTCACCTCTCCTGTTTGCCTTGGCTCTGGAGCCCTTCTTATGTACAATACGATCTAACCCGGATATATCCGGTGTGACAGTAGGGGACACCCAATACAAGATCTCAGCCTTTGCTGACGATCTGATGTTTTCTTTAACTAATCCAGTGGTGTCCCTACCAAACCTTGTTAAGGAATTTGATAGATATGGAAATTTATCCAACCTAAAAACCAATTTTGATAAATCAGAGGCGATGGGGATTAATATCACATCGAGCGGATTAAGCTCCCTAAAATCACAATTTAGATTTAAATGGTCAGATACCTCCCTCAAATACCTGGGCACCCAGATCCCCAATGACCTAAAACACACCTTCGGACTTAACTTTCCACCCTTATTGACCAAAACCCGCTTGCTCTTGGAGGAGTGGAACAAGGGACTACACTCCTGGTGCGGGAGGTGTAATCTCCTTAAAATGTCTATATTCCCGAAATTTCTATATTTATTCCAGGCACTACCAATCAGGATTCCACCCCAATATCCTAAGCAAGTGCATTCCCTTTTTGTTAAATTCATCTGGGCAAATTCGAAACCCAGACTGCGCAGGCACTATTTAACATTACCCAAACACTTTGGAGGACTGGCCCTCCCAGATCTACGGAACTACTACTGGGTTGTCCATCTAGGTCAGTGGTTCTCAACCTGGGGGTCGGGACCCCCTCAGGGGGCGAATGAAGATTTTCCAGGGGTCACCAAATCCTGGGCTGTTCCTAAAGCCCGCACCGCTCTCTCTGCCTTTTTGCGGCCGCCCACTGGAGCCCACGGCCACCCACTTAGCCCGCGGCTGCCCACTCAGCCTCCTCACAGCCGCCCATTCAGTTCACAGCATAGGTGGGGGGGAAGAAACTAGAGGTCAGCTTATCTCCTGATTTCGGCATATGTGTCACTGCTGTGAGACACCACAAAGTCGGAGACACAGTGAAGCCAGGGACACAGTGAGTAAGACTACCTGTGATTATAGTTGCCATTAATAGTCCCCGCTACAGTTCTCAGATCAGCAGATAACCTTGATCAAGAGCACCTTAGTTGGCTGATCAGAACTCCCCCGAGCATTGCCACTCATCCCATCCCCACCGCACCAAGGAGTAAGAGAAGGAATAAAAATAGAGAATACGTGAAAGGTAGAGGAAAAGAGGTGGAGGAGCAAAGAAAAAGGGAGAGAAAGAATAAGAGAAAGAACAAGAAAGATGGCTAGAGAGAGGAATGGGGAAAAAAAACAAGCAATTAGGATTTTAATACTGTACGAGTGGAAGGGACTCAGGGAGAGCTAAATGTCCGTGGGTTAGGGTCGCAAATTACTTGTCTTGCCTTGGGTGCTCACAACCTATGCTACAAAAATAATTTTACTGTTAGGGGTCCCCACAACTTGTTAAATTTTATCAAGGGGTCATGGCACTAGAAAGGTTGAGAACCACTGATCTAGGTAGAATAAAAGATTGGAACCGACATGGCCAAAACAAGCTTTGGACACAATTGGAACAAGCTCAGTCTGTGGTCCCACTGCAGGGAGCGGTTTGGTGTTTAGACCAGTTACCTTCAAATTTGAACTTGCACCCAATAATAGGCACGACCCTACATATAGGCGTATCTATATTATCCACTACCTCCCTCTCCTCTAGGAGTTCTCCTCTATTCCCGATATTGGGAAATCCTTCTTTCCCCCCCAGGTTTGGATCAATCGGAATACAAGATGCTTACTTCATCCGGCAGAGACCGGGACGCACATTTCCTAGTTGGAAATAAATGGCCCTCTGTTAAAGCCCTAACTGACAGTGAGGGTCAATTCAATTTACCATTCTGGAAAGCAATAAGAATACACCATTTTCTACACTCGATTCCCAACCCAGCACATTTCGACAGCAACCTGACGACTTTTGAAGAGTATTGCGCAGACGAGGGAATCTTACCTCGAGTTCTATCCAAAATGTATGAATTACTCGATTCCCCAGTAGACCAACCTGACCTGACATTCATACAGAAATGGGAAACCGATCTACAATGCAAGTTTACCAACGCCCAAATTCAAAACGATCATCAGATTTTCTTTAAAAGCATCTATCTGCACAAAAATGCAAGAACTTAATTATAAGATCCTGACCAGATGGTACTATACACCTCAAAGGCTACACACATTTCTTCCTAACACCACAGACAGATGTTGGAGATGTCAGACAGCCAAAGGGACGCTCCTCCACATTTTCTGGTCTTGCCCTCTGCTTCAGTATTTCTGGACAACTGTCCGGAAGATCATTCAACAAGTTACGGACCAAACGATCGGTGAAGACCCAGCTGTCATTCTGCTCCATGCCACTACAATACCAGCACGGAGCTACAAAAAGTCGATAATAAGAATGCAGCTAAATATTGTATCCCACTGCTGTGGAAGAACAGCTCACCACCGACTATTAGATTGTGGCTATGCAGAGTGGAGGAGTTCAGGAAGTTGGAGGACTTAGTCCTGACGGCACAAAATAAACAGGAACAACATTCCAAAACATGGGTGTCCTGGAAATTATTTATATACTCTGATGAAGGTATGGCGCTGCTTGCCACCTAAATGATAAAGCCCCACAGACTTGATGATGACGCACCATCCCAACCCGAGCCACTTACCCTCTTTTTTTACCCCCCCCATCCCCATCCTCCTCCCCCTGATTCTCTTCCTTCCCCTTATCCAGCCTTACTGAAACCTTTACATCCCATATTCTCTAATAGCAACGCCTCTGCTCACTTCTTCCTTCTCTTTTATCTTTCTCTTTTCTCTGTTTTTTTGAGGTATTTGTTCTCAGAGACTGAGCAGTATCACCTGACTAATAACTAGGAAGACATGAGGAGACTTCTTCATTATTGCATATACTTACCTGTGCACATCAGTTGTTAAGGCCGGCATTGTACTGTATTGCCTGTTTCCCTTTTGGTTTTCTTTGACCTTTAACTTTTGTTTCTTCTTGAAAATCAATAAAATTTATATTTGAAAAAAAAAAAATAAGACAACTGTAAAGTTAGCTCAATTTTTTTTTATATTCTGAAATATAATGTTACGCCGAGTAAATTGATACCCAACATGTCACGCTTCAAAATTGCACCCGCTCGTGGAATGGCGTAAAACTTTTACCCTCAAAAATCTCCATAGGCGACATTTAAAAAATTCTACAGGATACATGTTTTGCGTTACAGAGGAGGTCTAAGGTTAGAATTGTTGCTCTCGCTCTACTGGTCGCAGCGATACCTCACATGTGTGGTTTGACCACCGTTTTCATGCGCTACTCGCGTATGCGTTTGCTTCTGCGTGCGAGCTCGTTGGGACGGGGTTTTTTTTTTTTTTTTTTTAATTTTTATTATTTATTTTACATTATTTTATTTATTTTTACACTGTTTAAAAAAAAAATGGTGTCACTTTTATTCCTATTACAAGGAATGTAAGCATCAAAAAAGCACGACAAGGCCACTTAAATATGAGATCTGGGGTCAAAAAGACCTCACATCTCATATATACACTAAAATGCAATACAAAAAAAAAAAAGTAATTTAAAAAAATGACATAAAAAAAAAAAAATGCCTTTAAGAGGCGTTGGCGGAAGTGACGTTTTGACGTCGCTTCCGCCCAGCAGTGTCATGGAGACGAGTGGGCGCCATCTTAGCCTCACTCATCTCCAGGCACTGGAGGGAGACGGACGCTACCGACGGCTCCGGTAAGGGGCGGGAGGGGGCCCTCTCCCGCCACCGATAAAAGTGATTTTGCGGCGAATCCGCCGCAGGGACCACTTTTATCAGAAAGCAGACCGCTGCACAAAAACGGGGATACAATGGTTATGGCAGCTAGCTGCTGCCACAACAACAATATCCCCCTTCAAAGTTTGGACGTACATCGGCGTGCGGCGGTCCGGAAGTGGTTAAGGATTTAAAAATCACTGCTCCCAGCCAAACAGAGATTTTAAAAACCTTTTTTTGCATTGGTACATGTTCCCCAAGGACCGTGCCCCCCACCATGCTATTGTTTGACACCCCCTTGCTTATTAGCCCAGAAAATGAGCATTTTTAATGTGACAGATTTGGATCCCGATTATTTTAATAGGATTTGGATTCAGCCTCAGAATTTCTTAGAAGTGAAGTGAACAACACTCCGACCAAACCCAGGAATGGTAATTTCATCTCCAGTAAGAAGGTGACATCTCCAAAATTAAGAAAATATTCTGGCCCTATAAATTGGGAAATGTTCTGACCCTGAAGGGGTTAATCTACGTATATCCACACTATATATGTGTGTATCATCATCTGCTGGAGATAAAAGACATCACAGTGACTATGGAGGAAGAGGACGGACATGACGGGGGGGTTACTGGGTGTAAATAGAAAATAAGATCTTATTACCTCCTCTACTGCCACTTCCAGCAATGTCTTCTCTCTACTTCTTACTTATTCTAGGGTAGTGGCTAGTTCCCATCCTGCAGATTAACCTAATGATATCACAGGAAACATGTGACCAGGAAGCAGGAAATCGGGGGGGATGTGAAATGAATAGAAGTGACTAGGAGGCTGCAAGCAGAGCAGAGAGAGCAGAGAACACGTTTTCACCCTGAAGGTCCCTCCCTTCCTCTCTCTGTCCATCCATCTTCTTTTATATTATATCTTCTCTGTATATCTCCCTGTATACCCCTCTCTCTGTATATCACCCTGTATACCCTTCTCTGTATATCTCCCTGTATACCCCTCTCTCTGTATATCTCCCCGTATACTCCTCTCTCTGTATATCTCCCTGTATACTCCTCTCTGTATATCTCCCTGTATACCCCTCTCTCTGTATATCTCCCTGTATACCCTTCTCTGTATATCTCCCTGTATACTCCTCTCTCTGTATATCTCCCCGTATACTCCTCTCTCTGTATATCTCCCTGTATACTCCTCTCTGTATATCTCCCTGTATACCCCTCTCTCTGTATATCTCCCTGTATACCCCTCTCTGTATATCTCCCTGTATACCCCTCTTTCTGTATATCTCCCTGTATACTCCTCTCTCTGTATATCTCCCCGTATACTCCTCTCTCTGTGTATATCTCCCCGTATACTTCTCTCTCTGTATATCTCCCTGTATACTCCTCTCTCTGTATATCTCCCTGTATACTCCTCTCTGTATATCTCCCTGTATACCCCTCTCTGTACCTCTCTCTCCTTCCTCCCCCCTCTCTCTCTCTCCCCCCTCACTCTTCCCTCTCCCCCCCCTCTCTCTCTCCCCCCCCTCTCTCCTCCTTGCTAAAGCAGTTAGAAGTCATAGACTCAACACATACATTCCTCACATCATTTCCTCTTCAGGACAGAGAAAGACCACCCAAACCCAAATAGCAAAAGAATTTAGAGACTACTACTCCTCCCTTTATAACCTCCCAGTACGACCCCCAAACGTCACAACGATAAATGACTACATATCAGCAGCTCAGATGCCCCAAATTTCGACGGCAACAAGTGTAGACTTAGATGATCCCATTACCGTGGAGGAGCTGCAGCGAGCAGTAGGTGGGATGAAACCTGGTAAGGCCCCGGGCCCAGATGGGTTCACTCTGCAATACTACCAATCCCTGCTGCCGCTCCTAGCCCCTCATATGGTAAAGATGTTTCATAGCCTTGGGGAGGGGGCCCTTTTGCCCAGAGACACTCTGAGGGCACATATATCTCTGATACCAAAAGAAGGCAAAGATGCAGCGGCCAGTGGTAGCTATAGACCTATATCCCTGCTAAACGTTGATCTTAAGCTTTTTACAAAGATCCTAGCCAATAGAATAACCCAACACATGCCAGACCTAGTCCATCTAGACCAGGTGGGGTTTGTCCCTGCCTGAGAGGCGAGGGACAACACCACCAAAGTGCTTAACCTCATCCACGTCGTCTCGGCCACTAGGGATGAGCTTCGTGTTCAAGTCGAACCCATGTTCGACTCGAACATCGTCTGTTCGCCCGTTCACCGATTCGCGAACGATATGGGCCGTTCGCGCCAAATTCGTGTGGCGCGTCACGGCCCAATGAATCACTGCGGCACCGCAGTGCATTGCTGGCTGATGATTGGCCAAGCATGCACTATGACCCGCATGCTTGGCCAATCACAGTGCCGCCTGAACAGAGAGCCATAATTGGCCAAAGCCAAGGAGGCTTTGGCCAATTATGGCTCAGGGGATTTAGTACACGCCTCACACTATATAAGGCCGCCTGCACGGCGGCCCTCTGTAGTGTGTGTTCTGGCGTTCATTGAGAGAGAGACAGACAGTGACATTTAATTTGAGTTAGATAGATTAGGCAGAACAGTCAGTCAGTTAGCTGCACTTACAGTGTATTGTGTATATATATGCATCCCAGGTGTTGCATATATATATATATATATACACTGTATTCAGTTTAGCTAGATCCGTTCTTGTTATCTTCCTACTGACAGGCAGGCTTGTCTTGTTACAGTATATACAGCCACCTGAAGAAAATTACTGGTGTTCTTTTGATCCTATTAGTACCACAGTCAGGCAGCTAGACTATTTACAGTTAGTGCAGTGCGTCCTGCTCACAGTGTTCAGCTAGATCCGTTCCTGTTATCTTCTTACTGACAGGCAGACTTGTCTTGTTACAGTATATACAGCTACCTGAAAAAAATTGCTGGTGTTCTTTTGATCCTATTAGTACCACAGTCAGGCAGCTAGACTATTTACAGTTAGTGCAGTGCGTCCTGCTCACAGTGTTCAGCTAAAACTACAAGTTAGTGGGGTGCGTCCTGCTCACAGTGTTCAGCTAAACCTACAAGTTAGTGGGGTGCGTACTGCTCACAGTGTTCAGCTAAACCTACAAGTTAGTGTGGTGCGTCCACCTCACAGTGTTCAGCTAAACCTACAAGTTAGTGGGGTGCGTCCACCTCACAGTGTTCAGCTAAACCTACAAGTTAGTGCAGTGCGTACTGCTCATAGTGTTCAGCTAGATCCGTTCCTGTTATCTTCTTACTGACAGGCAGGCTTGTCTTGTTACAGTATATACAGCTACCTGAAGAAAATTGCTGGTGTTCTTTTGATCCTATTAGTACCACAGTCAGGCAGCTAGACTATTTACAGTTAGTGCAGTGCGTCCTGCTCACAGTGTTCAGCTAAACCTACAAGTTAGTGGGGTGCGTCCTGCTCACAGTGTTCAGCTAAACCTACAAGTTAGTGTGGTGCGTCCACCTCGCAGTGTTCAGCTAAACCTACAAGTTAGTGGGGTGCGTCCTGCTCAGAGTGTTCAGCTAAACCTACAAGTTAGTGCAGTGCGTCCTGCTCACAGTGTTCAGCTAGATCCGTTCCTGTTATCTTCTTACTGACAGGCAGGCTTGTCTTGTTACAGTATATACAGCTACCTGAAGAAAATTGCTGGTGTTCTTTTGATCCTATTAGTACCACAGTCAGGCAGCTAGACTATTTACAGTTAGTGCAGTGCGTCCTGCTCACAGTGTTCAGCTAAACCTACAAGTTAGTGGGGTGCGTCCTGCTCACAGTGTTCAGCTAGATCCGTTCCTGTTATCTTCTTACTGACAGGCAGGCTTGTCTTGTTACAGTATATACAGCTACCTGAAGAAAATTACTGGTGTTTTTTTGATCCTATTAGTACCACAGTCAGGCAGCTAGACTATTTACAGTTAGTGCAGTGCGTCCTGCTCACAATGTTCAGCTAAACCTACAAGTTAGTGGGGTGCGTCCACCTCACAGTGTTCAGCTAAACCTACAAGTTAGTGGGGTGCGTCCTGCTCACAGTGTTCAGCTAAACCTACAAGTTAGTGGGGTGTGTCCTGCTCACAGTGTTCAGCTAGATCCGTTCCTGTTATCTTCTTACTGACAGGCAGGCTTGTCTTGTTACAGTATATACAGCTACCTGAAGAAAATTACTGGTGTTTTTTTTGATCCTATTAGTACCACAGTCAGGCAGCTAGACTATTTACAGTTAGTGCAGTGCGTCCTGCTCACCGTGTTCAGCTAAACCTACAAGTTAGTGGGGTGCGTCCTGCTCACAGTGTTCAGCTAAACCTACAAGTTAGTGGGGTGCGTCCTGCTCACAGTGTTCAGCTAGATCCGTTCCTGTTATCTTCTTACTGACAGGCAGGCTTGTCTTGTTACAGTATTTACAGCTACCTGAAGAAAATTGCTGGTATTCTTTTGATCCTATTAATACCACAGTCAGGCAGCTAGACTATTTACAGTTAGTGCAGTGCGTCCTGCTCACAGTGTTCAGCTAAACCTACAAAATAGTGGGGTGCGTCCTGCTCACAGTGTTCAGCTAAACCTACAAGTTAGTGCGGTGCGTCCTGCTCACAGTGTTCAGCTAAACCTACAAGTTAGTGTGGTGCGTCCACCTCACAGTGTTCAGCTAAACCTACAAGTTAGTGGGGTGCGTCCTGCTCAGAGTGTTCAGCTAAACCTACAAGTTAGTGCAGTGCGTCCTGCTTACAGTGTTCAGCTAGATCCGTTCCTGTTATCTTCTTACTGACAGGCAGGCTTGCCTTGTTACAGTATATACAGCTACCTGAAGAAAATTGCTGGTGTTCTTTTGATCCTATTAGTACCACAGTCAGGCAGCTAGACTATTTACAGTTAGTGCAGTGCGTCCTGCTCCCAGTGTTCAGCTAAACCTACAAGTTAGTGGGGTGCGTCCTGCTCACAGTGTTCAGCTAGATCCGTTCCTGTTATCTTCTTACTGACAGGCAGGCTTGTCTTGTTACAGTATATACAGCTACCTGAAGAAAATTACTGGTGTTTTTTTGATCCTATTAGTACCACAGTCAGGCAGCTAGACTATTTACAGTTAGTGCAGTGCGTCCTGCTCACAGTGTTCAGCTAAACCTACAAGTTAGTGGGGTGCGTCCACCTCACAGTGTTCAGCTAAACCTACAAGTTAGTGGGGTGCGTCCTGCTCACAGTGTTCAGCTAAACCTACAAGTTAGTGGGGTGCGTCCTGTTCACAGTGTTCAGCTAAACCTGTAAGTTAGTGGGGTGCGTCCTGTTCACAGTGTTCAGCTAAACCTACAAGTTAGTGGGGTGCGTCCACCTCACAGTGTTCAGCTAAAGCTACCTGTAGAAGGTTGGTGGTGTTCTCATACTACAGGCAGGCAGTTGATTTTGCTAGCTACAGTATCAGTACATTATATATATATATATATATATATATTCCAGCTTAGTGCAGCTACAGGCCATTAGTATGTCTGGAAGGCCAAGAAGGAGAGGTAGACAGTCACAAGCCATTAAGAGAGGGCAAGCAGGCTCTGTGTCTAGTGCTGGTCGTGGAGACGGTGCATCCTCATCAGCACGTGGCCGTGGGACACGCTTGGCCTTTTTTTCGGCAGCTGGCCGTGTTGAGCCGCAACATGCGGAAGACTTGGTCGAGTGGATGACCAAGCCATCCTCATCCTCTCTCACCCATGCCCAGGGTACTTTGTCTGGCAAAGCAGCGGCCTCTTCCCTCGGCTCAATGTCATCAGTGACTCCTTCCCTAGCCCCACCATGTCCTCCTGAGGAGTCCCTCGAACTGTTTGACCACAGTGTTGGGTACATGCTCCAGGAGGATGCCCAGCGTTTGGAAGGCTCTGATGATGATAATGAGCTCGATAAAGGCAGTAACATGAGCACGGACAGAGGGGGTGCCCAAGAAGGACAGCAATCTGGCAGTCATGCTCCCGCTGCTGCAGCATACTGCCAGGTTTGCTCCAGTGATGAGGAGGGAGGGGATGATGAGGTCACTGACTCAACGTGGGTGCCTGATAGGAGGAGGAGGAGGTGGCACATCATAAGGGCAGCACATTGACTGCATCACACCCCAAAGCTCCACATGTGCAGGGCGCTGCAGTCTCTGCGCGTTATTCAAAAAGTTCTTTGGTGTGGGCCTTTTTTGAGACGAGTGCATCAGATCGCACCGCTGCTATTTGCAACATATGTCTCAAGCGTATCTCGCGTGGCCAAAACATCTCCTGCTTGGGTACCACATGCTTGACCAGACATATGTTGACCTGCCATGAAGTTCGTTGGCAAGCGTATCTAAAAGACCCACACCAAAGAACAAAGAGGACCTCTCCTTGCTCCTCATCAGCTGAGATTTCCAACCCCACTATACCTTCAGTCCTCTCTGAGACCTGCACTGAGAGGAATGAAGGTGTTGAATTAGGTGTGTCACAGCCAAGTACTTGTGGGCAATCTGCTTTTGGTACACCAACGTCAGATTGTACCAGGCAAATTTCCCTGCCCCAGCTGCTGCACCGCCGAAAGAAGTTTGCTCCCAGCCATCCACATGCCCAGCGGTTGAATGCTAGCTTGGCAAAATTGCTAGCGCTTCAACTGCTGCCTTTTCAGTTGGTAGACTCTGCCCCCTTCCGTGAGTTTGTGGAATGTGCGGTTCCTCAGTGGCAGGTACCCAAACGCCACTTTTTCTCACAGAAGGCGATTCCGGCTCTCTACCGGCATGTGGAAGGCAATGTCCATGCCTCGCTGGACAGGGCGGTCAGCAGTAAGGTGCATATTACCGCTGACTCATGGTCCAGCAGGCATGGACAGGGACGTTACCTAAGTTTCAAGGCGCATTGGGTGACTCTGCTGGCAGCTGGGAAGGATGCAGGACAAGGTGCAGTAGTGTTGGAGGTTGTTCCACCACCACGCCTCTAAAATGCTAATGATTGTGACACACCTCTCTCCTCCACCCCCTCCTCTTCTTCTTCCTCCATGGCCTCTTCCTGTGCTTTGTCCTCGGAACCAGCGGTGCTCCGTAGCCGTTCAAGGGGCTACGCAAGTACGCAGGACAAAAGATGCTATGCGGTGCTTGAGCTGGTGTGCTTGGGGGACAGGAGCCACACTGGGGCAGAGGTTCTGTCAGCTCTGCAGGGGCAGGTTCAGAGGTGGTTGACGCCACACCAACTTAAGGCAGGAATGGTGGTTTGCGACAATGGCACCAACCTCCTCTCTGCCCTCCGACAGGGACAAATGACCCATGTGCTCTGCTTGGCTCACGTCCTTAACTTGGTGGTGCAGCGGTTCTTGGGCAGGTACCCGGGCTTACAGGATGTCCTGAGGCAGGCCAGGAAAGTCTGTGTGCATTTCCGCCGGTCATATAATGCCAGTGCTCGGCTGACGGACCTCCAAAAGGAGTTTAACCTGCCTAAGAACCGCCTAATCTGTGACATGCCCACCAGGTGGAACTCAACGTTGGCCATGCTGCAGTGGCTGCACACGCAGCAGAGGGCCATCAATGAGTACCTGTGCGACTATGGCACCAGGACAGGGTCGGGGGAGCTTGGTTTTTTTCCCCACGCCAGTGGGCCATGATCAGGGATGCATGCACTGTCCTGTCACCATTTGAGGAGGCCACGAGGATGGTGAGCAGTGACAGTGCATGCATCAGTGACACTGTCCCCCTTGTCCACCTGTTGGAGCACACGCTGCGTGGAATAATGGACAGGGCACTTGAGGCAGAACAGAGGCAGGAAGAGGAGGACTTCCTTAGCTCTCAAGGCCCCCTTTATCCAGACAGTGTTCCTGCGTGCCCGCCGATCACACAGGAAGAGGAGGAGGAAGATTGTGTCAGTATGGAGGTGGAGCCTGGCACTCAGCATCAGCAGCAGTCTTTAAGGGATCAGTCCCAAGAAACACATGGACTTGTACGTGGCTGGGAGGAGGTGGCTGCGGACCATGTCGTCCTTAGTGACCCAGAGGACTCCGGACCAAATGCCTCAGCAAACCTACACTGCATGGCCTCCCTGATCCTGCAAAGCCTGCGTAAGGATCCTCGTATTCGTGGTATCAAGGAGAAGGACCAATACTGGCTGGCAGCCCTCCTTGAGCCACATTACAAGGGTAAGGTTGCGGACCTTATCTTGCCATCGCAGAGGGAGCAGAGGATGAAACATCTTCGGGAGGCCTTGCAGAAAGGTCTGTGCAACGCGTTCCCAGAGACTGGGAGGTTACAAACTCCTGTTTCTGGACAACGTGTTGCTGAGGCTTCGGTCAGTCAAAGAAGGAGCGGTGGAGAAGGTGGCCGTCTGACCGATGCGTTCAGACAATTTTTTGGTCCGCAGCCCCAAGGTATGATCGGTTCCAGCAACCATCGCCAGCGTCTGTTTTACATGGTGCAGGAATACCTAGGGGCAAGATCAGACTTGGACACCTTTCCCACCAAAAATCCTCTGGGTTACTGGGTCTTGAGGATGGATCACTGGCCAGAGCTTGCACAGTATGCAATTGAGCTACTGGCCTGTCCTGCATCCAGCGTTCTTTCGGAACGCACATTCAGTGCTGCTGGAGGCGTGGTAACCGATCACAGGGTGCGTCTGTCCACCGACTCGGTCGATCGACTGACCTTCATAAAAATGAATCAGTCTTGGATCACCACCAGCTACCAAGCACCTGATGCTGATGTAACCTAATAATTTTTTTTGAAATCTCAGATCCCTTCAAAGACTGCCTATGCTGATGCTGAGTGACTATCCCTGAGTAATTATCCTCTTCCTCCTCAATCATCACGCTGATAGCTTGTAAGAACATTTTTGGTTCTGGGCGCCACCACCAGTGCCTAAGGCACAATTTTTCTGCCCCTGTTTAACAGGGGCGTGTAATTACAATTTTTGATGCAATACTTTGCAGCAGGGCTCGTTCCTGCGTTCCAACTAGAGTGTCTGTGAGGGGTTGCAGTGTTGTGGCACCAGTGCCTAAGGCCCAATTTTTCTGCCCCTGTTTAACAGGGGCGTGTAATTACAATTTTTGATGCAATACTTTGCAGCAGGGCTCGTTCCTGCGTTCCAACTAAAGTGTCTGTGAGGGGTTGCAGTGTTGTGGCACCAGCACCACCACCACCACAGGCCCAATTTTTCTGCCCCTGTTCAACAGGGGCATGTAATTACAATTCTTGATCTAATATTTCACAGCAGGGACCATTTCTGCACCCACCAAGAGCGAGTGAGGACTTACAGTGTTGTGGCACCAGCACCACCACCACCAAAGGCCCAGTTTTTCTGCCCCTGTTCAACAGGGGCATGTAATTACAATACTTGATCTAATATTTCACAGCAGGGCCCTGTGAGGGCTTACGTTGTTGTGGCCACAACAACACCTAAGGCCCAAATTTCTGCTGAGTATATAGGGCAGGCCCCTACTTTCAAACATCTAACTTACAAACGACTCCTACTTGCAAACGGAAGGAGACAACAGGAAGTGAGATGAAATCTACCCCTAGGAAGGGAAATTCTCTCCTGTAAGAGTTAATATGGGAAAAACATTTCTCCTTTCCACTGATGCTTTCCAATCCTTGTTCCACAAAAAACCCCAAATTCTCAAAAAACATTTGTCATTGGGACAAAAAGTCAGGTGAAATCTTCTAAAGAGGAGGAAAGACAGCAAAACAAATGTCACAGGGGTGATAACCCTTCCCTATGTTTTCCAAAAAGCTTAAAAAAGATATTTTGGCTGGAGCTAAACACGTTCAAAATGTACCCGTTCAAAATGACAAACAGATTCTACTTAACAACAAACCTACAGTCCCTGTCTTGTTTGCACCGCCTGTATACTGCTGTTCAGAGTATATAGGGCCTGGTGGCCCCACACCTTTCCTTATTTTAAGTTGGGTGCGGGGTTCCCCTTAATATCCATACAAGACCCAAAGGGCCTGGTAATGGACTGGGGGGTACCGTTTGTCTCACTGATTTTCATCCATATTGCCAGGACCCGACATTACATTAAACCCGCAAGCAGTTTTAAATGAGATTTTTTCCTTTAACCACTTGAGGTCCGGGCCATAGCCGAATGACGGCTACAGCGCGGACCTCAATCTCCGGGAGGACGTCATATGACATCCTCCCCTATGCACGCGCACCGCGCGCACCCTGCAGGGCGCGCAGTGTGCGCGCTGTGATCACGGAGACTGGGATGATCACAGATCCGAGTAAGGGGCCGGTCCCGGCCCCTTTCCATGTGATCAGCTGTCAGCCAATGGCAGCTGGTCACATGATGTAAACAAAAGATCGGTGATCGGTTTCGTTTTCTCCTCACGCTGGCAGCGTGAGGAGGAAAAAAAAGCCGATCACCGGCTTACGTCAAAGGGACACTGGTCCCGAAGAGGAAGGAGGCACAGATGCCTCATCTGTGCCTCCAAGTGCCATCTGCCAGTGCCCACAAGTGCCACCTATTAAGCCCACAAGTGCCACCTATCAATGCCCACAAGTGCCACCTATCAATGCCCACAAGTGCTACCTATCAATGCCCACAAGTGCCACCTATCAATGCCCACAAGTGCCACCTATTAGTGCCACCTAGCAGTGCTGCCAATCAGTGCCCAATCAGTGCCCAACGCTGCCATCCATCAGTGCCCATAACCGCCACCCATCAGTGC